>CM076968.1:14228716-14351216 GCA_039105355.1 Benthosema pterotum | reverse complement strand
TGAATGAATGCTCCAATCAGAAGCCAGCGTTCTGGTCATGTGAGCGGTCACATAATACAGTATAATCACCCGCTCCGCGCTATTATTGACTGCTGCATAAACAAGTTCCCCAAAGTGCAAACAGCTGTGTTCATGTCAATCCACGGTGCGCTTCCACATTTAGCTCCAGCACGCCGTTAGCAGGTCCATTTGGTTAGCTACGTATTTGGTTGTTTACATGCCGTTGTAGTCACCCTCTCAAGGACCACTGGTGGTCCTCGGACCACTGGTTGAAAACCACGGTGCGCTTCCCGCTTCCGCATTTAGTTCCAGCACGCCGTTAGCAGGTCCACTTGGTTAGCTACGTATTTGGTTGTTTACTCAAGGACCACCGGTGGTCCTCGGACCACTGGTGGTCCTCGGGCGTTGAAAACCACTGACGTAAGCCATGTAATAAGCGGGATAACACCCTTCGAGCCGGTATTTGTTTCCTAACTAACTGACCTCGGCTGCGCCTCGGTCAGTTAATAGGAAACAAATACCGGCTCGTCGGGTGTTATCCCTTACATATCAGCACATCCTTTGTTCATTTTTGACGCCTCTATCAGTGGACTATTATTTGTGTCCATTTCACTACTTTGAAAAAGTAGGCTACTTCCATGTGATAGAGAAGTCAAAAATAAACAAAGGCCCCAGTGACTCCCACAAAATGACCAGAACTACTTCATATTGACCAAAATCAGATCAGAACTCCCACCAAGGGACTCTGGCAATCAATTAATACACTTGACACCACTATATTAACGTTTTCACTACCTGTAGTACGTCTTGGTTGCCACTACACTATACGCTTCCATTCGATGTGTCAACTTTGCATCCAGGTTTACGACACAGGATGCCATCATGACGACAACCGACAGCATTAGCTTTAGCTGCTATACTTCTAGTCCGTATTGCGAGAAAAGGACAGAATAAACATTTGTAGGCTGCGTCACGGCTGGACGCTCGAAAATGGATGCTTTGGAGACACAGCACGTGGAAAATATTGCTTTTAATGGAAGTAAACAGAGTCGGATTCACAAATCAAACCGCCACAGGAGACCAGGAGGATGACGAAAGGAAAAAAGGAACGATGCAAAGTAAATAAGAGTCTCGGCGCTGTGATAATTTATAGAAAGCACAAAAAAAAGTGTTTTAGATTTTCTGATTTACACACAAGGTCAACTTTTTTATAATAATACCCAATTAATGAATGTCAAGAGTTTACAAGTTTTCTCCATAATCATATGAAACTGATTTACTGCGACACTATGGCACTTTATGAGTCCAACTACTCCTGGTGGTTCTCAAACGTCTTATTTGCAAGGACCACCTGAGCTCTGTGAGTGCACAAAATGGAACCAAAACGGACCCCCTGGGTCCGTTTTGGTTCCATTTAGTTCACTTTCAAGAGTTACAGACCTGTTATGGTCGTTCTGGGATAGCTCTTTATGCGTTTCTGGTCATGCTCATGCTGTCAGTGGCAAAAAAAAAAATGGAATTTTGACAAAAACTGTCCACGCACAAGCCAACATGGCACTGACCCCTGCATTCATTCATTCACAGTTCGCAAGTTCGCGCACGCACGCACGCACGCACGCACGCGCGCACGCGCACGCGCACGCGCACGCGCACACGCACACGCACACGCACACGCACACACACACACACACACAACACACACACACACCACACACACACACACAATACTCATTCACTCACTGCGGTGGTCGGAAGAAAAACATCCACTAATCGACATTTTTTGACATGTCTTCTACATGTATTATAATGAAATATAACATTTTTGTCGCACTCAACATGTAGACATAATTTGGCTCTTGTGGAAATCTAATCAACTCACCCTGAGTAACTATAAACTAACCCTGCAACAGAGAATCAATCCATTTGGGCTGAGGGCGTGTGTTTTTGATAAATTATGATATATAACATTTAAACAAAAATGTTCGTTAGTATAACAAATAAGGCCAATCTCCAAAACGAATCATTCCAAAATATATAATAACAAAATAATAAATTGACTAATAAATGACTAAGACTCATTCCGATCGAATATTGAACTAGTCAACTGATGAAGGTTAGTAGCCTGACCTCTAGTCTGAATTGTCATTTCGTTTCACTTCATTATTCAGACTGAAGTCCCTCTCTACCACAGGGCGTGGTCAAAGGAGTCTTAAGAGTGATTGTTTCACCGAAGTGAGTGACAGGGCTGTTGGCCAATCAGCTGCTGGGATTGGATTTCCAACCCGCACAAACAGCCCCAAAGGCAGGGAAGCCAGTCCTTGAATCACATGATTAGTATTTTTAGTAGTACTAGAATTTTTAAGGTGCTGATTCAGGGCTGAGCCAGGCTAGAAGGTTAGCCCAAGATCTGCGATCTGAGAATGTTTGCATGTATACATTCACTCCCTATACACAAACAGCAGCATAGAAAGGAAGGTTTTAGACCAGGGTGGCTTTCAACCCTTTTCATTATCAAGATCCACTGTTTATTCAGCATGTGAGCCACGGACCGCCATTTACCACGCAGCTAACCTTGATTATTTTGTCGTATCGGGTTTTGTCCACAATTACCGTGTTGACATAGGAGACATTGACAGGCAAACGTTGAATAAACAGCTCTTCGACACAGAGATCTCAAAGATCATGCCTTGTAAAGTTAAGTAATACAGATGTTTAACAATAATTTAACTCAGCGTAACATGAAACAATCGTTTAATGAAACTCCGGTGTCATTTATACACCCTCGAGTGTTCTAAAGATCTAACACTCGGGTTACCACCTGTCCATCATGATGTGGGCTATAGCTGGGGTTGAAGGAGGACCCCATGGTGGTCCCCGGACCAGCTGTTTTGAAACAGGATCCCCAGCCGTGCAGAATCGCCGTCGTAGCGATTATTACGTTATGATGTACAAACAACCAGAGCTCTAGCGTTACCCTTCCAGCGGCGCATGTTCACACAGCCGAAACACAGAGGAATCACACATTATGCCGAGTGTTTTCACAAGATGAATTATGATCTATGATGGAAGGAGGGGGAGGAGGAGGAGGAGGGGGGGAAAAAAACGCTCTCCTCAAAGTTTATTTTGCTAAAGCTTTGATGAATGCCCACTTCCCTCATTTCTCTCCTCTTTGCTAAACATGAGAAAGATAAACAGGAAAGCAGTTAAACAGCTGAGCTGTCCTTTTCTCACCCGCAGGCTTATTCATACCTCCACTTATAGGAGCCCGGAGGGGCGATATGGACCCCCGAAACTTGGCAACCCGTCCAACGGTGGAGGACTCCCCTCATTTTAGAATCCCGCCACCACCCCCGCCCCTCTCTCTCCCTCTCCCCCCTCTCCCTCTCTCTCTGGATTCCAGTGCTGTAGAGTGTGATTTATTTCGGGCAGGAAAAAGACGTTGCGGCCTCATAAATCAAAAGCACTTTATATATATATATATATATATATATATATATATATATATATATATATATTATATATATATATTATATATATATATATATATATAAGAGAGAGAGAGAGAGAGAGAGAGAGAGAGAGAGAGAGAGAGAGAGAGAGAGAGAGAGAGAGAGAGAGAGAGACAGAGAAATGAAAGCGGCGCTGCATGTGGGACGTTTTAGCTCACATTCTTAGGAATTCGACATGTAATAAAAGAAATATGGAATTTTCACCTCAGGTCTCTATCAATAAAACAAAAACGGTGTCTACCACTGAATATGCTCTCTGTTCCTCCTCTCTGTTTGCTGCGCAAGCATGCACACACTGGCACGCACGCACGCGCACGCGCGCACGCGCACGCGCACACACACACACGCACACACACACACACACACACACACACACACACACACACACACACACACACACACAACACACACACTTACTCAAGTATTGAACTTACTTTGGACATGCTTACTATGAAAACCTGCATCTTCACGTCTGTTAGTTAGCTAGTTGGTTACTCATCCCACTACCCATCCACCCATGTTTCCATATATGGTATTGTTTCAACGGGATATCTTGTGACATCATTAGAGAGGCTCAGATCTCCATATATGGATCTGACCATATGACATATAACATCACATGACATCAGGGAGACCCTCTACACTCAAGACCGGAGGTGCCCACACTTTTTTGACTTGAGAGCTATGCTTTCAAAATGAGCGGCTCAACAAGATCTACACATCAAAAATGTGTTTCTTCCATGACTGAAAACCCATTTCAAGGCCCCTAGAAAGTTTGAGTTTTGAAATAGTTGGGATGGTGTTACTTACTGTCAGTGTTTAAGAATAATGCACTATGAAAACTATGGGGGGAGAATTGGAAGGTTTTCCTGATTATGCTATTAATGACGTTTGACAACAGTATTTGAGGTTTGAGTTGACAGTTCGTGAACTAAGAACTTTCACATTTGTCCACTTGGGAAAGAACTGGCAAAATAACAATTATGGCCAAATAATAGAAAGATAGTTAACCAGGTGTAACTCTTTGAGAGCGTAAACATTTCAAAAATACTCTCAAAAATACGCTCTCAAAAATACTCTCTCAAAAATACTCTCTCAAAAATACTCATCTGAATTAGCTCAAGTCTACAAAACTAGATGTAGTTGTGTAGAATATTAATGGTCATTTTGATCTGTATGTTTACGGGTGTTTAGTTTCCCAAATGCATATTGTGGACAAAAGCAAAAGAATTCTTTAGTTTTGGGGTCCGTGGGGGCTAAAATGTCCTCAAATGGTGGTCCGTGGCTCAAACGCTAAATAAATAGTGGGCCCTGGAATGAAAAATGTTGAAAACCTCTGCTTTAAAAAGGTAATATAGTCATATTTTTAGCCAAAAATCAAAGTAGATACAGTACTGTATATAGCTATATTCTTTGCCTTTTTCCCCTCTACGTTGTGGGTGTACTTTTTTCCAACACTGCGCGCGCACCCACACACACAGACATGCACGTGTCCGCACCCCCGCGCAAACACGAATTGTGGACACACACTGTTCATAATTTGATTTGTTAGACACAGGAGTTAAGTCCTATAGATGTCTGCACTGCGCAGCGAAGGAGGAGAGTGAACATATACTGTATACTGCTAGTTCAAGTGTGATCCGCACACGCACACGCACACACACACACACACACACACACACACACACACACACACACACACACCACACACACACACACTAGGAGAAGACTGCACATATACATACACACGTACTGTATGTACCGTTAGCTTCAAGTGTGATCTACACCCCGTCCGTGCGTCCTGTCTGTCTGTGTGTACTACAGACAGCTCTTATCGCGGCGGAGAGCAGCCAGATATACAGCCAGAGATCGCAGCAACGACCTCGCCTCGTTTCCCCGACACTCAGGACCTCAGGTTTTAGACTTAAATATTAAATTCCTCGCCTAAATCAACTTACTGTGCTCTTGGCCTTGATAGCAGAGCCTCCACTAATTCTTAACTGTAAGCTGCTGGCCGGGGCCAGACACATGGGCCTGATGTGTTCAGGATGCACACAAAAAGGCAATTCATCTTAGGGCTCATAGTTTGAAGACATCATTTTTAACGATGCCATTTTTCACAGGAAAGTGTTTTTGAGACGCATTGGTATAGGCCTGTACGCGCTCCAGATTGTGGTCGGTGTCTGTTGGTCCGGACGTTTCTTCAGACACTAGTAAAACTAAATGTTTTCATAGTTTTTAGTGGATAAAAAGTACAATATTTGGATCTGAGATGCGCATCTCAGAGAGTGGACTAGAAGTAGAAATAAAGAACAACTATACAGTATATAGGGGAAATGTAGAAGCGATCCAGCAAAGTAAAAGTAAAAAAATATGAGTCACACCTTTATGCATTCAGCAAAAGCTTTATCAGCTTTATGCATGCTGCGTGTCTGTTGCAACTTCAATAACAACTGATGTTACTATTGATGCGTAATTGCCTAATAACAGTCCTGTAACCAAACATGGTATGAAGCCGCACGCGTACCATTTTCTCCTGCCCCCCCCCCCCCCCCCCCAATTGGGAAATGTTACATCCACCCCTGCAAGAAAGTAGTTCCCAGCTGCAAGAAAGTAGTTCTGGGCTAACCTGCTGTAGAAACAACACACCTACAATCCAATTCCACATGTACAACCACAATTCCAACTGTCACATGATGGTGACCAGCCTATCAGAATTAAGTCTAGGGACAAGCAGTTTTGGAATTGATATTATGTACGTGAACGACAGCTGCGTTTTTGACTCAACGGCAAGTATTCTCTACAGCTTTTAAGCGCGAAAATCTTAAATAACCCTTTAAGCAAGGGGTTCAAGTTACTTCGGTAGACGTACGTTACGTACGTACCTAGTTTTACAGTACACTGTACTGTCTATGGCCATATGACTGATGGCGTGCCGAGGCCAGTTAGCGATCAGTCTAATCCCGGCTGCTGTGTTCGGACTCTTAAGTGATCAGGCTGCATGAGGCCATGATGCGATCCCGAGGTGAGGTCGCCTTACGATACGCAGCGCCGCCGAGCACACACACTGACAGCTCCTGTTACTGCTCATTCATCATCATCACACGCATACGCACGCACGCACGCACGCACGCACGCACACGCGCACACACACACACACACACACACACACACACACAAAGCACATGCATTTCTAATCAGGTAACTTGATGGGAGATCGAGTTAAGATTGAATTGCCTGCTGCCTCTTCTAGTTTCTCTTCTGTGTCTAGATCTCTCTCTCTCCCTCTCTCTCTCTCTCTCTCTCTCTCTCTCTCTCTCTCCCTTACACTAAGCGCTCCAGTCTTAACGGGACTTGAGTTAAAACCGTTTCGTTGACGGCTTGTTTCCGTCGACACAGAGGGCCCTATTATCTTGCCTTACCCCCAATCGACCTTTTTAGGGCCAATTCATATTTCAGTTCAAATAGCCAGCCCAAATGTTGACAATGCATTCTGACACAACACAGCCGTTACAGCAGGGCTTGTAGATCTGCTGCAATTCTTTCCCCCGGCATCCAAATATGGACGCCGGCCAACGCTCAGGTGGTTCTAATTAGACTCCTATGTTATAGGTGAGCTGCGCTGTTATAGGCTATAGCAGCGGTTTTCAACATTTTTCACATGATGGGGCCTACTATTTATTCAGAATTTTACCTTTTGATGACATTTTAACCCCACAGACCCCCAAACTAAAGATTTGCTTTTGGCCACCATTCCATCCTGGGAAACAAGACTGCCAAACATACAGACCAAAATGAACATTTCATGTACTTTTCTAATTCACATGATGAATATTTGAACTCTTGAGTGTAAACATGTAACCAAATGGATCCGCTAGGGTCCATTTGGTTTCATCCTTATACGCTCTCAAAGAGTTACACCTAGCTGGTTAACCAACTTTCCATCATTTAGCTGGGGACCACCTGGAAATCTCTCAAGGACCACTGGTGTGTGTGTGTGTGTGTGTGCGTGTGTGTGTGTGTGTGTGTGTTGTGTGTGTGTGTGTGTGTGTGTGTGTGTGTGTGTGTGTGTGTGTGTGTGTGTGTGTGTGTGTGTGTGTGTGTGTGTGTGTGTGTGACGGATGTCGGGGCATGCATGCGGCGGGCGTGCACGTACATGTACACTAATGCTGGGCTGGCGTGTCCAGCGATGGTGATTTGTGTTGCGTTAAAGCAACCCCTCTGGGCTCAAAGGGGGGAGGGGGGGGGTAAGGCCATATGTTACAGTAGTGAAGGAGAGAGACAACCATGTCCTCCTCTGTCTCCGTCTGTCTCTACGCTTATAACATACATAACCCTGGAACGTCTTCGCTACCTTCGCTAAGGTGAACCACCACCAGGAGAGACAGGAGTTCAGTCCACAGGAAAAATGACATTTCGAACAGCATAACTTCAGTCTAACTGTCCGAAACGTCAGGGTAAACCCTGAAGAAGGCAGTCTAACGGTTTGAAATGTCGTTTTTTCCTGTGTCTCTTCATTAAAATGTGCATTTGCAGCTATGAGTGTGGGCTATACATTTCTTCTTTTAGTCCAAAAGGCTCACTTCAGACCCACTGAACCACTGCATGGCGCCCCTCAGACTAAATAACACGACAACAAGTACTACAACTTAGTAACGTAGGAACATATAAAGGCTGATTCTGTGGAGTGGATGTAACAGCGGAAAGGCAGGTTAGCTTGGCGTACGCACACGCACGCACGCACGCACGCACGCACACACGCACACACACACACACACACACACACACACACACACACACACACACACACACACACACACAACACACACACACACACAACACACACACACCACACACACACACACACACACACACACACACACACACACACACACACAGCCAGAGAGAGAGGTCTCTCTAGAGAGCAGCAGTGTAGAGCGACAGGTATAAAAGGAATGTCAGTCTGGGAGCAGAGCCTTATGGAGGTGCAGCGGCTCATAGGAAGCACGGTCTGACTGAAAACACCTGCACTCTGCTCTCTGCTGCACACACACATGCACGCACGCAGGCACACACACTCTCTACATACACCGAGTCCTCTGAGTGCACTGTGCACTATCCAACATACACGCACACACACACACGACTGTGGGCAGTATACGGAAAACAAAGTAGGCCTACGTCTATCTATGATATAGAGGGGTGGTGTGTGTGTGTGTTGTGTGTGTGTGTGTGTGTGTGTGTGTGTGTGTGTGTGTGTGTGTGTGTGTGTGTGTGTGTGTGTGTGTGTGTGTGAGAGAGTGAGAGTGAGAGAGAGAGAGAGAGCGTGCGTGTGTGATACACATTACAATAATACACATTCCTATACAGCTGCGCAGTGCATGATAGTATTGTTTGTTGTCATGATTTGTCACAACCCGAGATGGCTTTGTACACGGTGCAATTGAGTTTTTATTAACCATTTTCGAAAAGTCTGAAAAGTCAAAAAGTCTTTCTGACAACTGATGTTATTATTGATGCTTTACTTGACTAAAAGTCCTGTAACTGAAAATGGTATGGGTGCAACTTCATCGCCCATGGTGTGAAGCGCCACGGGCGATGAAGCCGCCCCCATACCATTTTCTCCTGCCCCCCCAATTGGGAAATGTTACATCCGCCCCTGGATAAAACCCCTACAGTATAGCTCCATCTAACACCTTATCTATCATGGTACGTTCTCATGGAAAAGCATCAGAAGTTTAGCTGATCCGCACGCTTGACAGCTTTTGTCAAGCTTTTCAAGCTTGTAGCTCTCTTATTGGTGCTGTCTTTGAATTAGCCCCAATGCGTTCCCAATTCCCCTCAGTCCCTACGCTCATTCTGTAGTTCCGAGATGAGGTCATGTCATGGCACCTCCCGCCACGCTTCGGAAACAGTGCATGGTTTCCACAATACACCTTTATTACCTTTTTCTACACTTTGAGTCCAAAAAGTGAAGGTCTGAGATTGACGTAGACCAAATTGAACGGTGCAAACTTGCACTTCGTGTGCAAGTAGGCCATGGCCTACTCGTGCATGAGTGGACTATTACTTATGTCACATTACGTCATCACGTAAACCAGCCAATCCGATCACAAAACACTGCTCAGCGATGATCATACTTGCGCCCCCTCCACTCACATGAATTAAAAAAAAGGAGGAGTCACATCTCGACATGTTGTGAGCTTGCATGACGTGCGTACGCCGTTCCTGGAAAGAATTGTGAAACGAACCTTAAAAAAAGTGGTTAAGAGCGCGTCTGTGTGGGGTATTTACAATAAATATCTGACCAATAAACGACAACATAGGCCTAATAATAACCGCACTGGACCACATGGTTATACGGCGCGCCGCGGCCAAATACTATATCAATTTGGGGGTCCTTGGCAACTAAAACAACTCTGAGAACCGCCGTGCTCCGTCTACAACATCAATAACAGAGTGCTCTCAGTCTCTCCTCTCCTTTCCAATGAGGCTAGAATGCAATGAAACACCATCCACATCGTTATATAGACATGGACGAGGCCCAAAAACGCTCCCCACGCACACGCACACACACACACACACACACACACACACACACACACACACACCACACACACACACACACACACACACACACACACACACACACACACACACACACACACACTACACACCCCCCGAGAAACTTCCCTTCCCCTCCTCTGCTATATACTTTTCAGACTTTTCTGAACAGGGTTTGTGCTAGACAGTGAGTTATTTATACAGGTCTGCAGTGTGTCTGCGTTAGCTTTAGCGCTGGACTGACGCTGGGCCGTACGGGTGACTGGTTTTACTGGTCTGCTCCGTGGGAGCCGTATAGACGTACGTCCACTGGACCGACTGCATGGGGGAGAGCGGAACCCAGAAGAGAGGCTTTCATTAACACGCGTTGGTCGGGTACGCCTTTTGGTGTTCTAAGCCAGGGGTTTTCAACCTTTTTGACACCAGCATTTGAGCCACGGACCACCATGTGATGACATTTTAGCCCCAAAGACCTGAAACTAAAGAATTCTTTTGGTTTTGTTCACAATTCCAGTCTGAATTTTGCCAACAAAACAGTGTAAACTTTAGTGGTGCTAATTCAGATGAATATTCTAACTCTTGAGAACGTAAAAATGAAACCAAATGGACCCTTGCGGGTCCATTTGGTTTCATTTTTACGTTCTCAAGAGTTACATCTGGTTCACCAACTTTCCATCATTTATCCTGGGGACGACCTGGAACTTTCACTTCAGAATGGGTTAGGAGGATGTCGTCGCGGTGGCAACAGGCACCATAGCAGAAGATGGCGTAGTAAAAAAAAGGCATAGGCCCCATTTCTAAAATATCAAAATAGAGTGAATTTACAACAATTAAGCTCTTAACACTTTCGCTACTTTAATAGTACTTTATACTTTAACTTCACTCCCCGGGATTTGGGTGCTTAGCTTTGGAGCATTGCCCAACTATTTGCGCCTTTGATCCATGAAAATAGCCCCCAAAATAATAGGACGCTTCTTCAAAACAACGTCCGGGCAATGTGATACAAACTACAAAGTGTCATGGCCACCAGTAACGCTCTATTGGCTTTGAGCGGACTCTTTCTCCCAGAAGCCTCTGCTCTCTAGGACCCCCTCGCGTCAGAGCGATTGTGGACCCAAGCCAAAGATACTCTATGTATGAAGATACACAACCTTGGCGCCACTATAGGCGACATGGACTACAAAACCTACAAATGGTCTCCTAAGTAGTTATGGTTTTCCATGTCCAAAGAGACTACCTGACACCAGGCAAATGTCGTGAGAGATTGTTGGTGGGATAAAGAATAATTGATAACAAAGTGAAATTTATCTTGATTTGTCCCACTAATAGAAGCCGTTTTAGTATGAATATGTTGTAAATATTATATGCCTTGTGATGACTGGGCCCAGTATTTAGTTGTTAGTGTCCATATGGAGTTAAGGAATGGCGCATAAGTTGTGTCCACGTTGTGTCCGAAAACACAATTCGTCACAAGTCATTCTTGGGAGGGAAGCTGACAAGCGACAAGAAAAGAGAAAACCTGGCTTTGTCTGCAGTGTAATTATGTTTATATGAATCATTCTGGAAAAGTCCATGAGGAAAATCAATGGGAAATTTACTTCTGGGCCACTTCGGGTGTCAGGCGGACAGGCGGAACTGCGGCACTCTATAGCATTCCCAAAATAGGGTGAATGGAAGTGGTTAATAAACACAGCTGGTGCACATAACGGCCGCGCATGCATGCTGGTCAAAATAAACGCTGTGTGGCCGGAAGAGCAAACGGAATGAAGTTGTCATCATAACTACAGTGTCACACAAAAACAAAACAACCTGTAAGGCTAAAGGGTCCATTTATTTCCTATGTATACGAGCACTCATTTAACTCCATGGGGGAAGCCATTGGAACCCCATTCAAGGACCCCCACAGCACCACACTATGCTGGGGGTGAAAGTGGTTATGTGTGTCCGTCTATGAGCATTTATACGAATACTGAACAAACGAGGAGTGTTTGTGACTAAATAATAGCTACCGTGGAGCCATTGGAACACGCGGGAAGGTTCCAATGGCCATTTTTTTCCTAAAAACGTAAACGTTTTGGTACATACAAGGTTTCCACTAGCCTACAGCGGACAACAATGGCATGTGTGCTTTGGCGCAGGGCCATGCTAGCGCGGTCCCATGCAGTTAGCATGAGCAGGAGGAGCCGCGGTATGGGCCTACGGTATATACTGTATATGCAGCGGAATACCTTTATAAATCTAATTGTGTCTCATTAGCCTGCCGTGCGGCGGGCCTCCGCGGCCAGGCAGGGGGGCTTCAATAGCACTCTGCTGCTGCTGCAGCGCTATGTGTCAGGTTAGCGCAGCGCCTTCCGTTAGCGTACTTGGCCTGTTTTCCTTACGGGGCAGACAGCTAAAGCTAGACCGTATGGGCACTAGCTCGTTCCAGCAAGTCATTAGCGACCGCAATGCGCGGCGAGTGATGAGCTAAAGGCTAAACCCCGTCCGGAGACTGGCAAGACACTGCAGTGCGCGCGCGCGCGCCCACACACACACACACACACACACACACACACACACACACACACACACACACACACACACACACACACACACACACACACACACACACACACACACACACACAAAATTTGGCCTACACATTTTATATGGATAATTTATTTTAAAACCATTAAACAACTATTTATCTAAGTCCTCACAATGTCCATTTTACTGTACTTGTCACTAGAGTACTTCGGGTTAGCCCGAGACCCGATAAAACCCGAGCACCGACCCGGCCCGCGGCCGGTTCCGGTTCCGTTTACAAGAAATGACATCCGGGCACAAACGGGCCGGTTCCGCGATGTCGCGGGTTCGTTCAGGCCGGTTCCTGCATGTCCCCTGCATGTCCCGGGTACAATCAGGCCGGTTCCGGGGCGTCTCGGACCTCGGGTTACACCCAAAACCCGGGGATTGGCCGCCACAGCTGTCAATCACCCTCGTCATCCCCCCTTGTTCTCCTCCGGCCAGTGAGAGGCGAGCATTGAGTCACGTGACTTTAGCATAGCAGGAAGTTACTGCATACGTCATCATCACAACAACAACACCCCCCCCCACACACACACACACACACACACACACGAAGACGGCAACAACTTAACTATCGTGATAATAATAATTATTAAGATAAGCAATAAAGACTATGGTCTGCTGCTGGTGCGACAGAGACTACAAGAACAAAAAAGAAACCACTCTTCCATAACGGAGATATGAATTGTGTGATCTACCATCACGAGACGGCAGTTATAATAGTTGACTATGGATTATTATTTTTATTCACACACAATGGTGGATGGCTAAGAAGAAAAGTACAGCTACTACTGGGATTCAACATCTAAAGACGACGTGGATTTATTTTCTATGCTGTGAGTCGAGTCCGTGTTCAACATGCATGGTGTTCAACCATGTACAACTAACAGTAAGCTTCCGTCTTATTCATAATATACTAGTAGAACTCATTAAAGCGTTCGGACATTTCGGGTACTCGGACATTTACGGTTCGGACCCATGATTTCAATAACAGCACCGGGCTAGTCTCGGAGCCGGTTTGCATCGCCTCGGGCATTAAACGGTCCGGAGCCATCATTTCAACAATAGCACCGGGCTCGTCTCGGAGCCGGTTTAAATCATCCCGGGCATTCAACGGTCCGGAGCCGTCATGTTAATTATAGCAGCGGTCCAAAGCGGAGCGGCTCCGATTACGTTCGGGTATGAATCGAGTCGGTTCCTTGAAAATGGACCCGTGAAGGACTCTACTTGTCACACATGGTCCTCACAAGTACTGTGTGCATACACACACACACACACACACACACACACACACACACACACACACACACACACACACACACACACACACACACACACACACACACACACACACACACACACACACACACACACACACGGACAACTGTCGTCTGGTCCAGGGCCGGATCTAGAGGGGGGCAGGGGTAAACGTGCATCATGCCCATGCAATGAAAGGTAATATCAGTGGTTTTCAACCAGTGGTCTGGGGACCACCAGTGGTCCTTGAGAGAGTTCCAGGTGGTCCCCAGATAAATGGTGGAAAGAGCGTAAAAATGAAACCAAATGGACCCTTGCGGGTCCATTTGGTTTCATTTTTACGCTCTCAAGAGTTAAAATATTCATCATCTGAATTAGCTCAAGCCTACACAACTACAGAATGTAGAAGATTAATGGTCACTTTGATGTTTGACTGTTTTCCCCCAAAATCCAACCTTGTATTGTGGACAAAATGTCGTCAAATGGTGTTTCGTGGATCAAATGCCACATAAATAGTGGTCCTTGGTGTCAAAAAGATTGCTTCATATGGGGAGTTGCCCACCCTACCATTCTTCCAGCCCACCCTAGTAGGGCTGGCTAAATCTGGCCCTGGTGCTGGGTAGTGGTAGCCTATGGGACAGACACCGCTATAGGTCCCTATTACCTCCGTCCTCAGATGGACCCCCCTCAGGTATAGGGGGTAGTGGACGGGCAGGAGACAGGATGGGCGCGGTGCGAAGCTGTCGCTTCGCAGCGGAGAGAGTTGCCGGTGCAGGCGACGCCCTCGGAGGAGGGAGAAGTCACGCGGCGATGCGGTTATTTCTGGCTGCCGACCGCCTCTCTCCTTGTCTCGGGTTTTACTGTTTTCCACTGTCTCTCTCTCTCTCTGCTGCGCAAACAGGAAGTCATAGTTCACTGTCAGTGTTGTCATCCAGGCATGAGAGAGAATGGATGCATGGGTGCAGGGGCGGATCTAGGCATGGGCATGGGGGGGGCAATGCCCCCCTAAATGCCCAGTCTGCCCCACCAAACATGATATGCAAGATATTTCAAGTTAAAGTGCTTATAATTAAAGTGATTTGAAACTACTACTACTGCTGCTAACTAACCGCAGCTGTGGCACCATTAAAGCAACAGCATTTTATCATTGAAAACGGAGAACTCTCTGAGTCAGACCTTTAGCTTTATGCATGCTGCGTGCTGTGGCAACTTCAACAACTGGTGTTATTATTGATGCTTTACTTGACTAATAAAAAACCTGTAACTGTCGCTTCGCGCCACGGGCGATGAAGCTGCCCCCTACCATTTTCTCCTGCACCCCCCCCCCAATTGGGAAAGGTTACATCCGCCCCTGCATGGGTGTGTTTTATGTTTGTGTGCCTGCCTGGTGGATGTTGAATAGCGTGGTTCTCAGTATCTTTTTCCATCCAAAATAACCCCCTGCTTTGAAACAGGGACCCCCTCCCTACCAAACTGATACTCACATCGAGTTTAGTTCGCGTTTTAGTTTTACTCGAAAATAGTGTGAGAACAGCAGATCTATATGCAACCTTATAGATTGACTATTCTCATAAGGTCCACCTCTTTCTTTGCCTGGCCCCATCCCTGAATCACCTTGTCTTTTAAAATGTGGTTACAAATCTTAAAAATGTCACTTTACTTCATCACTTGGGGGCCATGCGTGATATAGACACCCACTGAATAGTCAAACATAAACGTGATATTAAACGAACACTTCACCACTTAACGTATCGTCCTCACTGATAATTATTAATCATTTTTTCCTCGTCCGTCTGTGTCTCCTAACAGGGCTGTGGGAAGTTCAGAAACCCATCCACCGGTGACATAATGAATGGAGATTCCAAGCTAAATAGCTTTCTAGTCTGGCTAATGATGATGTCACTGGTAGACGCGATTTCTGAACTGCCCACAGCCCTCCTAGGAGACACAGGGCCTTATTTCCATCTTAAGTATCAGGTCTTAAGTCTTAAGTCAAAATTTGGAGGTGTGGCAAAGCTGTGTGGCTGTTCTGAGTGGCCAAACAGCTTTACCACACCTCCAAGATTTGACTTAAGACCTGATAGTTAAGACAAAATCAAAATAGGGCCCACAGTCTTAGCAGATTATTTTTTATCATGATTATTAGTGAGGACCTATTATATGAAGATAGATGTTAAAGTGGTGAAGTGGCCCTTTAACGTTACAATATCGATATCGAGGCGTAGCGCCTTTTTGCACCCACTATAGAACCCCACTCCCTTCCACTTCCCACCCAAAACACCACCCTGGTCTGAACACACTTTCATATTTCATATTATATAAATATATCTGTGGCACTTCCAATTACAATCTCGCTCGGAGTCCAACGCGGGCCGACGTTACTCTCCACTACGCAAACACGAGGGGAAAATAAATATACACATTAATATTCAATATAACCACGAAGAATTAGTGTCACGGGAGATTTTATGCTTTAACCCACATAGACCTGAGCCAGACATAAAAAATGATTTCTAAGCCTTCTCAAAAACTTGGCAACAACTACTACACACCAAACTGGGTTCTCCCGTCTTAAAAAGGTAAAAACTAGGACTGGAACTCTATTAAAAACAACAACAAAAAAATGAATGAATTAATTCAGTAATTCATTGGTTGCGAATGCAGTGAGCGAGATTACCATGTAAGCAAAGCAGAAACCTCCATCTGTGCATGTATTTAGGCATTTTTTGGCCCAAATATGGAGAACACCATACGGTACTTGGGAAGCAAACAGTGTGCACTTCTTAATTCATCAAAATTCATCACATTTCATGGCATATTAACAGGGGCGGATGTAACATGTCCCATTTGGGTAGGCAAGAGAACATGTTGGAGGGGCAAGAGAAAATGGTATGGGTGCGGCTTCGCGCCACAGGCGATGAAGCCGCACCCATACACTTTTCAGTTACAGGATTTTATTAGGCAAGTAAAGCATCAATAATAACATCAGTTGTTGTTGAAGTTGCAACAGACACGCAGCATGCATAAAGCTAAAGGTTATTTCTAGGTTGTTTCGCATGACATCGTGTTTGGGGGGCAGTCTGGGCATTTAGGGGGGCATTGACCCCCCCCATGCCCATGCCTAGATCCGCCCCTGCATATTAATAGCTTCTCTGCGAAACCTGTTCAGCCTGTCTTTTTGCGCAATGGTCAAGGCTGCCAAACCCATGTCACCCGTCTTTTATGTTAAAAGTATTTAATTTGCCAATGATTTAATATTACGGTGAAAATCCATTATCACGTCAACATGGGGTTAATAATGTTGACTGGCTGTGATGATCAAAGCAGAAATCGAGCCGATCCCGCTGCGATACACCTGGTCCAGGAACAAAGGTTTCTGTGTTTCAAATTCGATGTACGATTATAACGCATTAATCTTGTTATTGTTTGTGTTAATTAGTCAGTTAAAAACGCAGAAATAGTAGCGCTTCCCGCCCTGAACGGATTATAAAAAGAAAAAAAGAAAAAAGAAAAAAAAAAAAAAAACGATCAAAAGTCAATCTGTTCCTGCGGAACAATATGCCATGTTCATACGTCACATTCATTTAATGTTTCAAAAAGTCAATGGCCTTTTCTTTTTGGGTGGGGTCGAGCCACACATTCCCAGTGTATTTTTTGTTTTTTAATACAGGGTCTTTACGTTGGGTGTGTGTAGGGTAGGATCGTACGTCCGTTCATCGTTCAGACATCTGTGCCGCCGCAGTGAAAAAAGCAGGTATGGATTCCAGGGGAATAATATGTATGAGGTATGTGTTTCCCATAATACATGAGATAACAGGCCCTTTCGCTCTCTGGCTGCCGACCCCGAGTCAAGTTTAATATACCAGGGTCCGTGGATTCACAACCAACATTATTATTGTACATGTCAATAATGAAAAATGTTCTCTCGTTTCGGCTGGCTGGCTGGCTGGCTGGCTGGGCCCGGCCAGCCCGTGTGGGAACTTCCCCCACGCACTAATGGTGTGTGCAGGAGCGTGCCAAATGTCCCTGCAAGTATAGCAAGGATCATAGGAGGAATACTACTGCACTGTACCGTAGGCCCTGCTACCTTAGCCGAACATAACACTTGCCTCGACGACCTAGTAGTTCAATGGTTTTCAACCTTTTTGACACCAGGGCCCACTATTTATTCAGCATTTGAGTCACGGACCACCATTTGAGAATTTCTTTTGCTTTTGTCCACAATGCCAGGCTGGATTATGTAAACAACACAGGGAAACATACAGATCAAAATGACCATTCATTTTTCACATATTCTAGTTATGTAGACTTGGGCTAAATCAGATGATGAATACTTTAACTCTAGAGAGTGTAAACATGAAACTAAATGGACCCTTCTGGACCCCCCCCCCCCCCCCCCCCCCCCCCCACACACACACACACACACACACACAAAATAACAACTGGACCAGCTTTTTAGGGGAAATAAGTCAACTGCAATTAAAGGTAATCATTTGGGGTGAAATTCTCCTTTAAATGCTCTGATAAATGCCGAAATTGGAAGATGCCATTTTGACAGTTCCTTACAAGGTTACAATAGGTTAAGGTCGGTCATGTTAGACTTGCATATACACGTTATTTTAGTACTGTATAGGAGTCTTCTTAAACACCAGAACAGCAGGGCACGCTGAGAGCTTGTAAATCGGAAGCTTAAGGGACTATGGCGTTAAAAATGTCAAAAAAAAAAAAAACACATACTGTATAAAGAAGAAAATCATAAAATATTGTGTTCTCACAAATGCAGTAGGAGAATGTGTGTGTGTGTGTGTGTGTGTGTGTGTGTGTGTGTGTGTGTGTGTGTGTGTGTGTGTGTGTGTGTGTGTGTGTGTGTGTTAAGCGGATGTCAGGGTGTGGAGGATTGGACAGACACAGACCTTCACGGTCTTCTCATTCTCCTGCAGCGCTGATGACCGTCACTGTGTCCAACCATAACCTTTCCCTGGGCTGTGTCTACCAGCAACTAGGAGCTCAGTTAAGGAGGTCCTGACACTCATGGCACGCACACACAGACAAAAACACGCGCACACGTACAGAGAAAATCACCAGCTCCGGGCTGCCAGAACTCATTCATCAGGGCCTCATAGCCGGGGCCCCTGTCAACCTCCAAGCCCCGGGCCCTGTAGGCCTCAAGCCAGGGGCTCGAGTTCCGGGCTCCCCGCCAGTCTGTCATGATCCTGGGCCGCTGGCCAGGCCTCCATCAGCTTTGATGTTTAAGCTAGGGAGAGCCAAATGGCTGCAGAAGTAGAAGGGGGGATGGAGGGGGTGCCCCCCACACCTCCCTCGCTCACTCTTATAGCACAGGAGTAGTTACAGTACACACACACACGCACACACACACACGCACACACACACACACACACACACACACACACACACTGCAGTGGATCACAGAGGCTGATGGACAGCTCACATTTTGTTACTTAAAAGTATGAATGCCGCAAAGAAGAAGTAACTCTGCCGCAAGTATAGAAGTCAGGAATGTTATACGTGAGTAAAAAGTATACAAAGAAGGTATTGGCATCACAATGTACAATGTACACCAAAAGCACTCATTATATGCAGAGAAGTCCTATTTCAACTTGAGCACAGCAGGTCTACGGATCTATTACAAAACTTAAATCAACTACTTCATTCTGGTCACTTGAAAATTGATGATTGATGATCTACAAACAGTGGTTTTCAACCTGTGGTCCGGGACCACCGGTGGTCCTTGAGAGCGTTCCAGGTGGTCCCCAGCTAAATGATGGAGAGTTGGTTAACCGGATGTAACTCTTTTTACTCTTTTTTCATGTTTACTCTCTCAAGAGTTCAAATATTCACCGTCTGAATTAGCCCAAGTCTACACAACTAGAAAATGTAGAAGATTTATGGTCATTTTGATCTGTATGTTTGCCTGTTTTATAATCCAGCCTGGAATTGTGGACAAAAGCAAAAGAAATCTTTAGTTTTGGGGTCTGTGGGGCTAAAATGTCATCAAATGGTGGTCTATGACTCAAATTGTGAATAAATAGTGGGCCCTGGTACGAAAAAGGTCGAAAACGCCTGATCTACAAGCTTGCAGCAGTCACAATTGTGACACAGTGTGAGCTTGTGCCAGCAACACCAGTGTGAAACTATACTGTGTAAACGAGGCTTCAGGTGGATATACGCATGCACACGCACATGCGCACACACACTATAAAGCCAACACATCCTCATGCCTAAAAGGCAAAACTTGCCTTTTATCCAGACCATGGATAAAAAGGACCATGTCGCCTTCTGAGACCCTCGTAAAAGGACTTCTATGCCTTTTCTCTAAAAAGGCGTTCCGTGCCTTTTCCGTCAGAAGGCATAATGTGGTTAGTGATTTATCGGAGAGCTCTGGGGTATGAAGGAGCGCTTGTTTTATCTGCCGCTACTACTAGTAGGGCGGGGCGAAGCATAGTTTTACTGAGGTTATGTTTAGGGTTAGTTACCGCATAAAGCACCGTCTAACTCTCACCCTAACCTAACTCTAACCCTAAACATAACCCCAGTAAACCTAAGCTATGCCTATACCTAATCCTAACCCTAAACTTAACCTCAGTAAACCTATGCCTAAACCTAACCTAACCCTAACCATAACCTCAGTAAAACTTCCTTCGCCCCGCCCTACTAGTAGTAGCCGGCAGATAAAACAAGCGCTCCTTCATACCCCAGAGGTTGCCGATAAATCACTAACCACATTATGCCTTCTGACGGAAAAGGCACGGAACGCTTTTTTAGAGAAAAGGCATAGAAGTCCTTTTACGAGGGTCTCAGAAGGCGACATGGTCCTTTTATCCATGGTCTGGATAAAAGGCAAGTTTTGCCTTTTAGGCATGAGGATGTGTAGAAGCACATATGTGTACAAAGCATGACGCATACACGCAAGCGCAAAGTATGACACACAAAGAATCTTGGACGCAGACGTTTCTAGCAGAAGCACGTGCGCGCCCACGAGCCTAACGGGCGCGCAGTCGCACGCACACGCTCGGCTTTTCATTAAAGTTTCCATCGCATATGCTTCTTGTTACGCAATTAAACGCTTGAAATATACGCCGTATTCTGATATGATTAAGTGGAGTTAATTGTTTGAATTGGACCCTTTGTAATACTCTTCCTAATTAACACCGCAATAAATACGACCGCCTTTTTTATGGCTCCACACGCAGAGCTGTAATTTGTCAGATTTTCATCGTTTTTGAGGGGGGCCTCGAATTGTAACATTTTATGGCACCGAGAAAAAAAAAACTCGAAGATTGATTATATCGGAGCCAAGGCTATGAGCTGTTGAATTATGTCTTGTTATAGAGGGCCGCGCCAACTGTCATGCATGCAGACAGGTTAGTAGGTTAGTGTAAGCGTGTGCATGAACACACACACACACACACACACACACACACACACACACACACACACACACACACACACACACACACACACACACACACACACACACACACACACACACACACACACACACACACACACACACACACACACACACACACACACACACACACACACACACACACACACAGATGGACGCTCCTGGCATCTCTCCAGGTATTTTATGGCAGTTTGTGAAATCCTCATACAGGAGGGTTTGGTCGAGTAAAACTAACATTCATATTTCAAAAATAACAAACTCACGATAAGTATACGCGCGCTGATTGACAGTCCTGGGGTTGGAGATTTTCAAACGTGAAATGAATTATGGAAAAGAAAGAGGGGGGGAAAAAAAAGAGACCCCAAAAAAGGGAAAAAAATAAAATAAAAGAAAGAAAGAAAGTAAGTGCCGGTATTCCTGATCTAATCAGAACCATAGTTTTGCTAACCACGCGCTGACCTTGATATTGTTAGGGAGAGGGATGGGGTTGTTCTTTTTTAATACCTAAAACATTGAACACTGCACATCACCTCATATGTCTCCGGGGCCGCAGGGTTGTGTATTTATGTTTTTGGTTTCCTCCTACAGTGAGGAAAATAATTATTTGATCCCCTGATGATTTTGTAAGTTTTCATGATTAGAAAGAAATGAGCACTCTGTCATTTTTATGGTACTTTTATTTAAACAAATAGAGACAGAATATGAACAAAAATGTCCATAAGAAAATAATATTTAAAGGTTATAAATTAATTTGCGTTAGAGCTCGTGAAATAAGTATTTGATCCCTAAGCACAACCTGACTTAATACTTGGTGGAAAAACCCTTGTTGGCAAGCACGGAAGTCAGAAGTTTCTTGTAGTTGGTCACCAAGTTTGTGCACATCTCAGGAGGAATTTCGGCTCACTCCTGTTTAGATATCCTCCCCAAAACCTCAAGGTTTCGAGGCTGTTGCTTGCCAACTCAAAGCTCAATCTCCCTCCATAGATTTTCTTTAGGATTAAGGTCTGGAGACTGGCTGGGCCACTCCATGAGCTTAATGTGCTTCTTCAAGACCCATCTCTAGTGCTCTGGCTGAGGGAAGGAGGTTCTTGTCCATGATGTTGCAGTGCATGTCTCCATTCATCGGCCACACAATGCGGTGAAGTTGCCCTGTACCCTTAGCAGAGGAACAGCCCCAAAGCATAATGTTTCCACCTCCATGCCTGACGATGGGGATGGTGTTGTTAATGATTTGAAGGCAGCTGGGACCACAGTCACCAAAAAAAAAACATTGGTAACATAGCACACCATAACGGATTGAAATCCTGCAGTGCCCAGTCATGTCCCTCTGCTCAAGAAGGTGCATAGAGGCCCGTCTAAAGTTCACCAATGAACACCTAAATGATTCAGACCAGGCTGCGGGGAAGGTGATGTGGTCAGAAGAGATCAAAATTCAACTCTTTGGCATCCATTTGACTTGGCGTGTTTGGAGGGAGTGAAATGCTGAATACAAACCCAACAACACCATCCCCACCGTTAAGCATGGAGGTGGAGACATTATGCTTTGGGGCTGTTTCTCTGCTAAGGGTACAGGGCAACTTCACCGCACTGTGTGGCGGATGGATGTGGCCATGTACCGCAGGATCTTGGACAAGAACCTCCTTCCCTCAGCCAGAGCACTGAAGATGGGTCGTGGCTGGGTCTTCCAGCATGGCAACAACCTAAAACATACGGCTAAGGCAACAAAGGAGTGGCTCACAAAGAAGCACATTAAGCTCATAGAGTGGCCTAGCCAGTCTCCAGACCTTAATCCTATAGAAAATCTATGGAGGGAGCTTGAGCTTCGAGTTGGCAAGCAACAGCCTCGAAACCTTCAGGATTTGGAGAGAAGATCTAACCAGGAGTGGGCCAAAATCCCTCCTGAGATGTGCGCAAACTTGGTGACCAACTACAAGAAACTTCTGACTTCCGTGCTTGCCAACAAGGGTTTTTCCACCAAGTACTAAGTCAGGTTGTGCTTAGGGATCAAATACTTATTTCACGAGCTCTAACACAAATTAATTTATAACCTTTAAATATTATTTTCTTATGGACATTTTTGTTCATATTCTGTCTCTATTTGTTTAAATAAAAGTACCATAAAAATGACAGAATGCTCATTTCTTTCTAATCATGAAAACTTACAAAATCATCAGGGGATCAAATAATTATTTTCCTCACTGTATGTATATCTGTCCCGCTCGGCTCGGCTCACACGCTCGCCTTCAACCTCGCTCTTCCCTCTCTCTCGTCTCCTCTGTTTTGTTTTGTGTTTTGTTTAATGTTTTTATCCTCTCGGTTGTGTCTCTGCTTTGTATCAAACGTCTCGGTCGGTCCATGAGAAGCGCGCCGGCCGGCCGGGCCTCACCGATGGCAGCGTGTTCGACAGAAAACCAATTAGTCGCGAGGCGAGTGGAAGGAGATCCGTCTCCGTTGGCTTGGCGAATGAACCGCACTGTGCCGCGGTGGGGAGGGCTATACGGGGTTGAAAATGCTCCTGGACTGTCATTTTTATACACTAAAACAGTGGTTTTCAGCCTTTTTCATACCAGGGCCCACTATTTATTCGGAATTTGAGCCATGGACCCCTATTTGAGGACATTTTAGCCCCCACAGACCCCAAAACTAAAGATTTATTTTGCTTTTGCCCACAATTCCATGCAGGCTGGATTTGGGAAACAAAACAGTCAAACACACAGATCAATATGACCATTAATCTTACATTCTCTAGTTGTATAGACTTGGGGTAAGTCACATGATGAATATTTTAACTCTTGAGAATGTAACCATGAAACCAAATGGACCCGAGAGGGTCCATTTGGTTTCATGATTACGCTCTACATCTGGTTAACCAACTGTCCAACTGTCCATCATCATTTAGCCTGGGGACCACCTGGAACTCTCTCAAGGACCACTGGTTGAAAACCACTGGACTTAAAAAAAAAAAAAAAACTATAGGTACAAAAACTATACGTACAAATGTAACCAAATGAACCCTAACGGGTTCATTTGGTTCCATTTGTACGCTCTCAGAAAAAAAAGCATCTAAAAAAATCCATTAACATGGTGAAAATACATCTTGATGATGTGATCAAGATGTTTCACCATGTTAGTGGTTTTCTTCAGACCTCCATTTCTTGGGAACACAGAATGGGGGAACTTTTTTTATCATGTCTACCCCACACCTCTAGGGTATACTAATGACATATTAGAAAGTTGAAAATAGTGGTTGGGTGGTCTCCCCCTTTAAGTAAACAGTAAATATAACGGGTGGATTTATACTTTATCCAAGGCACTTTACATAGTGCATTCACACACATTCATACACCGATTGCAGCGCAAGCCATGCAAGGCATCAACCAGCACGTCTGGAGCAATTTGGGGTTCAACCAAAGAAGGAACCACAGAAGGAGCCGGGATTCGAACCGCCGACCCCCATACCATTGGACGACCTGCCTACCTCCTCTACCTCCTGAGCCACAGCCAAGTAAAGAAAATGGGAAATATTCCAGGAAAGTCCAGCAACGGACACTACTCTATAGGCTACGTCCACTATTGAATCCACCACCTGTGTCTCATTGCTCTCATCCACCCGTAAAACCCCAGCCACGAATGGACACAAACAGAAACATGATCTTCACACTTTTGAGTGTGTTTTTTTGTCGTTTTCTGCCTAAGGCAGTTTTCATATACTTAAAACAATTTCACAGCAGCCCCTCATTCCAAACATGTGTCTGTGACTCCATCAAGAAGGGGGGTTTACTAAGTTATCAATTCTACAAGTACATACAAGCATCCAAAATGCTTGTGCATATACAGTATGGGACCCACTCCAGCAGAACCTGGGGAAATCCATTTGCAAACCGTGATGTGGTTGTTTTTGCAAAACAGTCGCGGCCGTTTTGCATAGTGATAGCAACGGTTTGCATAAAGGTCGGGTTAAGGTTAGGTTTAGGCATACAGTAGGTTGTGAGTGGGTTAGGGTTATAAGGGGTTATAAGGGAAAACTTTCGACTGTCTTGCAAAACAGTCGCGACTGTTGCAAGGTGATCACGACTGTTAAAAAAACTCCACGCAACGCCACAAATGGATTTCGCCATCTCCCGTAGGCAGAACAGTGCTTACAACACGGCCTTAAATTTCACCTCACCTCCACTCGCGTAAATTTGGTTGAAAATTCTTTGTCGACTGCATTTGTTCACTGCCACTCGTACGCGGTATCCAGTGTTGCCAACCGCCGAAATCCAAAATGCACTAGTGCCACTTCCAAAATGCACTAGAATGCGCTAGAGCAGTGGGTTTTCAACCATTTTCATACCAGGGCCCACTGTTTATTCTGCATTTTAGCCACGGAGGACCACCGTTTGATGTTGAGTTTAGTCTCTCAGCCTAATTTAGGAGGAATAACTGACAAAATGTTGGTCAAAATAGCAATTCTTCTACATTTTCTAAATGTGTAGATTCTTGAAAATTAGGTAATTCAGATAGTTAAATATGATTTAACTCTTGAGAGCGTAAAATGAAACCAAACGGACCCTTTCGGGTCTGTTTGGTTTCATTTTACGATCTCAAGAGTTACAGATCTAAAAGGGTCCATTTGGTTACCAATGGTCCTTTCTAGGAAGGAAGGAGGACTCTATCATAGGAGGAAAAATGGTGAAAAACAAGGGTTTTATCTCTGGTGCCTGTCAACCAATTTCACCCCAACTCACCAGCAAAAAAAGCACTAGATTTTCCGCCAGGAGTTTTTCACTAATTTTGGCGCTATGAGGTCTGGAAAAAAGCTAAATATAGTGACAAATGCGCCAAGTTGGCAACACTGGCGGTATCTACAACCTCAGTCACAACGCATCGCAACATGAGTGTAAAGTCAAGCATTTTGATACCATCAGGGTCTGTAAAAAGTAACACATTTTTTGTTGACAAAATCAACGATATTTTACTAAAACTACACTAAAACTGCAACTTTTGAGATAAAATTTTTGAGACAATTGCAATAAAAAATGTATGTGGTAAAATAACTTCCCACCAGCACGCAGCATGGCCGGTTCAAATCCACCATTGTGCGTCTGGCTTTTGTCAAGCATCTATACCGGTGGTTTTCAAGGTCCATTATTTATTATTCAGCATTTGGGACACATACAGACAACCATTTGATGAGCTTATCAGACCTAAAACGTAGATTATGTTGTTATTGTTGGATACGATTTCACTCACAATTCCGTGCTGTATTGATGTCGGTGCCAGAGAAGAGATTACACGCAAACAACATTGATGGAAATAGAAAATTATTCTACATGTGTCATGACTCACAATGCAGGCAGGGCAAGGGTAATGTTTGTATTGAGTAATAAAATAAAAAAATGATATGACAGTAATATTATTACTTTACTCGGATCTAGGCATGGACATGGGGGGGCAATGCCACCCAAAATGCCCAGTCTGCCCCACCAAACACGATGGCATGCAAAACAACCCAAGATATTTCGAATTAAAGTGTTTATATTTAAATGATTTCAAACACTAATACTGCTACTAACCAACTACAGCTGTGGCACTACAAAACCAACAGCATTTCATCACTGAAAACAAAAAAACTCAGTGCTTTAGTTTATGCATGGTGCGTGTTTGTTGCAACTTTAACACCAACTTTAAAACACTTTAATTTGAAATATCTGGGGTTGTTTTGCATGTCAATGTGTTTGGTGGGGCATTTAGGGGGGCATTGCCCCCCTAAATGTCCCTAAATACAAAGCCATCTAGTGTCAATGTTGCGACATTGAGGGGACAGAAACAGAGCGCTTTAGAGCTGTTGGTGCAGCTCAAGTAATATAAACAGTAGTATGTTACTTCAGCCCAGGTAATAAGTAGTGTTGTTGCCCAGCACTAGCCATAGCAGGTTCTAATATCAGCTGTGGTACTGTATTTCAGTAGGGAGTGTTGGGTTGAAGCACTTACTGCATGTCTTCCCGTGGAGGCTCCTCACTGGCAGGTAGTAGGATACACAACTCAGTGTCCGTTGGGGAGGAATCAATCAGCATAACCACTAAATTGGGGAGAAAAATACAAGACAAACAACAAAACAGTCCAAGTTAACATTCAAAGACATGAACAGTGACTTTTTAAACCCCCCAAGGTTCCCCAACCGGTACATATCTTACCTGTACATTTTGAGTTGAAATACTGCTGCTGTTGTCATGATCATGAACTGAATACCCAGGACCTGAATGGAAACACCACCGCAAAAGGACTTTTTTCAGTGATCCCATTGGTTGTGTGTTTGACTGTACCCAGTACTGATTACATTTCTGCCAATGAAGTGAAGTATCAATCAATGAAAGATAAATGCTGATATGTTTAAATTGCAGAGAACTCTCATCAGTCTAGCAGAAGACACACTGTGGTATAAAGATATTACACCACAGACCACATTATACCACAGATTGTTTTTTCTCACTAGGCCTAATATATTTTCAGCAACAATTTAAAACTTTATCAAAACAAATCTTAAAGATGATATTTATTATGGCCGGCATAACGATTTGTCACATAACCCACTCCCTGAATTTCAGCACACAAAGCCTGTTCTAAATATGTTTTCCAGAGGTAGGAAAAAGGTGATGGGGATATAACTCGTTTTTTGTTGAAAAAGTGACCAGCAGGGAAGTGACCCAATATATAACTTTAAAGGACAACTTTTTTTTTCTTTTTTTCCCCAACCAAGGTTCATATGTTAGTTGTTATTAGAGAAAGTATATTTTACATACTGTAATGTTGAGCTTGGGGCTAAATA
Organism: Benthosema pterotum; assembly: GCA_039105355.1. Classification (NCBI taxonomy): domain Eukaryota; kingdom Metazoa; phylum Chordata; class Actinopteri; order Myctophiformes; family Myctophidae; genus Benthosema; species Benthosema pterotum. Next base: position 14,323,078 of record CM076968.1, on the reverse strand, counting down.
TGTATTTATAAAATATATATTAAAGCGATTTATACTTTTCAATACCTATTGTAGTCTTAACAAAACCCAGGAAATGATATCTTGCCACAAACATCCATATTTCATTTTGTCTAATAACAACCTAAAACATGGTTGAAGAAAAACAAAGGTGTTAAATGCTATTGCTTATTATGCTAGCTAGCTCTGGTCCAGAGCTCCACTGCTTCTGTGCATCTGCCTTGCACTGAATCTCTGTGAAATACAAATATACAACGCAATCTGCCATTACTCGACCCGAGCAGCCTTTCTACTGGAGAGGATATATGAAGAAGGATTTACCTACTCACCAAAACAAACATGGCTTGTGTGATTAGAAAGCCTATAGTTTCCTTAGTGGAAATACTCTGAGCCCCTTGCTGTCCAATCCTCTTGCTGTCCAATCACATTTCATATAATACACATTTCAACTGCTTCATGTTACAAAAAAACAATGTAGTTGATTGAAACATACATTAAAAAGTTGATTTACTGTCTGTAACAGATCAACTCATATCTACAAAACACTATTCTTGCCACTTCCTGTTTTTGTCTTCTAAAAGAGTCACACGTGACTCCAGTGCTGCTTTTATAGGGAGGGGAGGTCCTTGGAACGTACCACTTCAATATAGGGTAGTTTGCATTGTCACCAAAAAAGATACAAAGGCCTAGGCTAATATCTTTACAAAAGTGGTGTTACTAAAAACACGACGTGAGGATAATAATTACCTTGTGTTTGAATATAATTTACTCTGTGATTGTGAAATTATTTCTTGGATTATGCCCATTGAATTTTAAAGCTGCAGGTAGTGTTCCTTTGTTAAAGGATAGTTGGTTTGTCCCTACAGTCAGGGGACCCAGAGCCATCTAAAACGGGGTTCTGACAACTCCGTTCACTTCATGGGGCAAATCCAATGGCGGCCACTCGCTCCACTCCACTATGGTTTGTCACTTCTTAGGTTCTCGGTGACGTGACTGCCTACCCCTTCCATGGTGCAACTCTACCTCTAGATGGCTCTGAGGGGACCAGACCAGTGTTGCCAGATTGTTCTGGAACAGCATTGGGTTCGCACTGGGCACTTAAACTGTGGGCTTGTTTTTAACATATCTGGCAGGGTTTATTAGCCTCATGACACCAGGTTTTCCGCCCACTATGTATGTGTGCAAAGTCTGGTTTCCTTCTACTGCTCAGTGGTCAATACCACCACACACCTACTCACTGTTTTTCAGTGTTTAAACACACATAAATGTACTGTTTAGCCGCTTCCAGACAGTCAGTCAAACAACATACCAGATGCAACTTACAGCAGGCGTAACTTCCGGGTTTTTAAAATAGCTGGTGGATGGGGAAATTATTAAAAAGCACACTCACGTGGCCACTTGCAGCGTGGGCAAAGACTAGAGTTTCTATATTCTGGCCAACACTGTGAGTTGCAGCCGTGCACAAGCTTTCCAGCCACCATGCACCCATTTTAAAAATGCAGAAGCTACAGTGTATCGTGCATCTCTGTGACTCTACTGTGTGAGTACGCTTTCTGTATCGACTATAGATCTAGACCAGACATGTATTTCATCCATGAGTATGTAGGGCGGAGGACTGATACCCATTCGTCCAATGGGGGTTGCATGTAGTATATTTTGTTTGTTTGTTTAAAGAGGGAGTACTGTGATTTTTACTTTTTTTTCTCCCTCAATTTTGTACATGTTTAGGAGGTGATATTACTTCATTAGAACACTTGGTGTGATTTTTATTTGCTATTATGTCTTCCGTGGTTTCTTCCTAGGGGCTTTCCAGTCAAACATGCCAATGAAAAAACTGTAGCATAGTGACATCAGACATCAGGCCCTCGCCAACTCCTCCCCCTTTGAACCTAAAACTGTGGGTGTAGCTTCAGTTTAGGTGGGTCTATTGTCCACCCATCACCAATGACCTGGCAAACCCTGCAAACTTAATGAACTGGTGGAGGTGCCTGCATAAAAACGTCATTTTAAAAAACACTGCTCATATGACAATAATACCTGATTATCATGTTTCAATGTGAAAATCATGGCCCTCTATATTTAATGACAGACAAGGAAGCACCCGTCCCTTTGTGTGTCAAATTCGGTACCCATATAATGATTTTGTGGTTTTACATTAGTTTTACAAACACAGGATGTGATCCAAAAGTGCTTGGATAGGGCTGTCCTCCAGCCCTAAGTCAAGCTTGCGCTTAACCACATACATGAATGGGACTGGGTGTTACAATACGTTTTATAGCATCATAAACATGGGTGAGAAAGATGAAAGTCATCATAGAGTTGGGTGAGGCAATGTCTACCATTAAAAGGTAATTGAAGCAACATTTTAGCCAAAACTCAAAATAGATACAGAGCTATATGTTTTTGCCTTTTTCCCCGCTGCGTTGCTTCTACTTTGATGCTGCAGCTGTTTCCCTGCAGACAGACATTTGCCCCGTCCTGCAGACGGTCCAGAACTTTGCTGTTGAAAACAAATCATGAAAACAAAACATTCGTCGTCAGGCTCAGGAAAGGCGGTGCTAATTTGTGAGGAGGAGTAGGGGGTTGTATGGGGTGAGGCAGCGTTTTAGCCATGAATCACAGCACAACAGTCTCCAGCAGATTTTTTGTCATGAACCAATAGAGTGGAGGTGAGGTGGAGTTTCTGTTTTTAGACAAATCTGTTTACAAACAGAGTTTGTACACACTAAAGTTACTGGAATTCACCTTTAAGTGCAGTGAATTCTTGGTTTGTGGCACCAGAGCCTGTCTTTAGGGTGAGAGCGAAGAAAGTTCACCCAAGGCATCTCTGCCATCCACCATTGGACAGGTGATCCTCAGGTTCACCAGCGCCCAACGCCCTCAATCCACCACCGAGACATTGAGAAGACACACCAAAACCATCCTCCATGAGCCAAGCCCCTGTGGTGGGGTGGAAGGTGGAAGGGGCCAAGGGTTTGGGCTGGCATCGCCAGGTGGGCGCCCTCCATCTCGGGGTGTTTTCGTTGACTTAGGCCCATGACACCTCAAAAGAGGGTTCAACAGCAACTCCTGCATGGTTTTCCCCCCTCTCTCCCTCCGCCCCTAACCCCTTCAAACCTTCACCATGACTTAAAGGCGTCTTTTGGGAGCCCAGCTGTTGTCTTTCCTCCTGATCCAGAGCCACTGGCTCTTGCTCTTTTCAGCAACACTGGGCCAAGGGCTTTGATGGTTTGACGTTGGGCCTGGCCTCGGATTCCCATGTCCTTGAGGAGACTTAATTCAGACATTATTGAATTGGGCTGCTTTTTAAGTTGTGCTTGGGCTAGAAACTGTCATTCTGATCTGTCAACCCTGGCCCCGACTAAGACTAGTGGTATTCATGCATTCCTGTTTTTTAGGGGATGGAAGATGAGGAGGCACGACGTTGCGGAGAGCTCTGCCCTTTGGCCGCTCAGTGAAGTCAGTATAGCCATATTATCGTTGGAGTGTCGGGATGTGACGCATTGTGAGCTGCTCGACGTTGTTTCCAGAAATATTTCTATACATTTGAAAGCTTTAAATGGCACATTCTGCATAATGATTCGTTTTGCTTTCAGTAGGCCTATTTTAAGTACATTTTGATTAGGGATGTCCTGATAATGTATCGGAAAAAAGTATCGTATCGGCCCTTATTTGTCATTATGGGGTTATATCAGTATTGGCAAATATGCCAGTCTAACTACAGATCTGACAAAGGGGTAAGGGGTGCACATTTGAGTAAGAAATCTGCTATTCCTGGTTAGTGGACTTCATATAACAACTGTTTTCTTTTTTGTATTATATACAGTATTATATATTCTCTGGCATCGATATTTGGTAGAAATACAGAGACAGAAATTGTGGTATCGGGATTGGATCGGAAATGAAAAAAGTGGCATCGGGACAACCCTAACTTTGATGCTGTTTAGAACATTTTGTCAAGCACATTTTCATTTCCCAGCAGGGGCAGGTCTAGGCATGGGGGGGCAATGCCCCCCTAAATGCCCAGTCTGCCCCACCAAACATGGTGGCATGCAAAACAAATCAAATTAAAGTGGTTATATTTCAAATGATTTGAAACACTACTACGGCTACTAACTACAAATGTGACACCGCTAAACCAACAGCGTTTCATCATTGAAAACAGAAAACTCTCTGAGTGAGACCTTTAGCTTTATGCATGCTGCGTGTCTGTTGCAACTTCAACAACTGATGTTATTATTGATGATGCTTTACTTGCCTAATAAAATTCCTGTAACTGAAAATGGTATCGGTGCGGCTTCATTGCCTGTGAGCGAAGCGACACAGGCGATGAAGCCGCACCCAAGTTATTTTCTCCTGCCCCCCAATTGGGATAGGTTACATCCGCCCCCGTTTCCCAGACTTTTACTTCTACTTCTAGATTGCAGAATTGATTGAAACATAAATCGATTACTTTTTCCAACATTGTGCACAAGTAGCATAGCATGTGCAACTGTTGACAGGGTGCAACATGGAGACCAAAAGTGACTTCCACCTTCTGCACTCGCTCTCTCAAGAGTTAAAAACGAGCCATCGGGCCGTAGTTTTTCACAGTCCGTGTTCCTAAAACAACAGTTCCAAAAACAAAAGGGCACAGTTGCACTTGTGTGTTTTATGTAATATGCTAGACGACGCTCACATCCGTGCCAGACCAGAGCAAGCTGAGCGAAACGTTAAGTGTTGGGGTTGGTGGGCATAGAGTGGGTATGAGGGGGGCAAAGGGCAGCCATGGCCCCGGCATACCGTACCTTCTCGGAAGGAGAGGAGGAGGAGGAAGCTGTCTGGGCCAATAGGAAGCTATGAATGTTCCATGACAGGACACATGGAGCCATAGAGAAGGGGGATATTCACCTTTTAAATAAGGTGTTAGCTTTATTGGATCTTGCGGGACATTACCTGCATATCCAGCTATTCCTCTTTTTTTTTCCTTCTTCTTCTCGAGTCTCTCTCTTCTTTCCAGGCCGCGGCACAGTGCCGATTCATTAACCACAAAGGCCTCTCAGTGTAATGCCCCATGTTTAAACACCTTATTTCATTAAGTGATCTTTAATGAGAGCGCTAACTAGCCTAGTTGTCAGTCATCAAGGAAACGGCCTGCCAGGAGTTGGAGTGGAAAAATATGTGCTTTAACTCTCCCCTCTGGACTGGTCCGGGGTCAGTTTGAGCCTCTTTCCATATGATGGTAAAGGTATTAACGCATTAGAACCGACTGAGACAGCATCTGTGTCATCTTATAAATGATCTACGTACAGTATATACAGTATCTATAGTGTGACAAAGGTTTGTCAGAAAACTAGGATTTAGAATGGCGGTGCTCAAAATGATGCACAAAAGTTCTGCGCTGCAAATTTGTAGATCTGCAGTTACCGTAATTGCCGGACTATAAGCCGCTACTTTTTCCCCGTGCTTTGGACCCTGCGGCTTATTCAGCGGTGCGGCCAATGTATGGATGTTTACGGCTAACAAACACTGCACCCCAACTTTAAGCCGGCCCGAGCAGGAAAGCAAACGATGAAGTACATATAACGCAGCTAAAGTCAGTCGAGCTGGTTGAAAAATAAGGAAATCTATCTTCTGCACGTAGCCTTGGGATCAATGAATCAATGTTTAGACGGTGGACCAATGCGAGGAACGCCGGCGCGGCGGAGACACCAGCTCCTCGGAACGACGGCGCGCGGTGGTGGTCCGAGGAGCTGGCGCCACCAGCGCGCGCACCACCAGGGCGGGGAACATGCTGAAAGCAACTTTTTCTCAAGTCTGCCAGTGGATCCTGACTGCGTGGAAAAGTGTCAAAACATCCACGAACGGGTTTAGAAAGGCTGGCGGCAGCAGCAGCAGCCGCCGCCGCGCGAGGAGGAGGAGGAGGAGGAGGGGTCCGTGGAGGCGGCAATAAAGACGCCTCGTCGAGCGTCTTAAACATTGAGAGGATTCCTGGTGGTCCCCAGCTAAATGGTGGACAGTTGGTTAACCAGATGTACGCTAGGCTACCTTTTTTCATGAACCAAATGGACCCGCAAGCGCTCATTTGGTTTCATGAAGTGATCGGAGTTTGCGTATCTCCGGCTACACTCTATGGCCACTGGCCAGGCCTGGATGTAATATTTCTCAATCGGGGGTGCAGCCGAAAATGGCAGTTGGTTTAGTGGTGCCAAAATTGTAGTTAGTCAATGTCTAACTACCGCTATAAGCATTTGATTTGAAATATCTTTGAAGTTTTCATTGTTTGCATTCCTTCATGTTTGGTGGGGCAGTCAGGGCGTCTAGAGGGCATTCCCCCCCTCATGTCTATGCCTAGATCCGTCCCTGGTCTATGGCTCTAGCGTTAATTACATACAGCACGTGCAGTTCTGTAGTCGTTTAAATAATAAAAAGGATGCTTCTCAAACAGCATTTCGTTGCCGACAATCTCATCTGTGCAAGAACCCTTACATATGGTAATTAAGCATTAAAACACCCGCGGCTAATAGGCCAGTGCGTCTTGTATATGTACACAATTGATTTTTTCGCAAAATTTGGCCGGTGCGGCCTATATTCAGGTGCGCTTTATAACCCGGAAAGTACGGTAATTTATCTTTAACTGTGAATATTTGAAAATCTATGTTGGCTGTGTTTGTAAACAGATCTGTTTAAAAACAGAATCTAATTCCACCTCACCTCCACTCTATTGGCTCACTATGAATCTGCTGGAGGCTGCTGTGCTGTGATTGGCTAAAACGCTGACTCACCCCACACAAACCCCCTCCCCGCCTATCCTCAGCCCGACGACCGTTTTGTTTTCATTGACAACAACAAAGCTCTGGACCGTCTGCAGGACGACGCAAGTGTCATTCTGCAGGGAAACAGCTGCAGCATCAGTAGAAGCAACATAGATGGTGAAAAATGCAAAAAATGTCTATTTTGATTTTTGGCTAAAAAGTTGCCTCTATTTCGTTTAAACACCAACAATGGAAAAATGCATGTTTTTGTAAAACAACAGAGTAAAACATTTCTTCTGGGTGCCCCTGGTACTAAATATCTTGAGATGGAGGGAGTCCACACGCAGGCCCTTGACAAAAGTTTAAGCATCACTTGTGGTAATAAAAACAATAAAGTTTAAAATTTAAAGACATTTCGCAGCAGTTCTTAAAGGCTTAACGCTGGGGTGTATACACTGATCCTACTGTAGACTCTCAGGTGTGGTGGTGGTTGACGCTTTTTTTATTTCCCCTTTTTTTCCCCCACATTGTCTTTTCTATGCCAAAAGGAATGGAATTCTTCCCCGATGGCTTGATTGGACCAACCTTTCTCATTTTGCAGTAATAACATGGACCATTTAGCGTGTTTATTTTCACCTCTCAGCTCCATGTTTTTTATAAATCTTCAGGGGGACGTCTCATCTCCGCTAAGGACCTGTATAGTATATATATATATGCGTAAACCATTTCAGGGCTTTTCCCTGTCGTGGAATGTCTGTGACGGCAATCACAGCGCACCGTGAAAAGAGAGTAGCATATAGGTTAGTAATGGAAGGTAACTGAAAGGCTGAAGTTATAGAATTCAAGCATTTAGCAGATGCCTAGAATGAATTACAGTATGAGCAAGAACAACACATACCTTAAAAAAAAAAAAAGCTACTGTAGAAACCGAGCATCTGTCTAACAATATCTGTGCAGCAGTGGTTTTCGACCACCAGTGGTCCTTGAGAGGATTCCTACAGGTCGCCAGCTAAATGATGGAAAGTTGGTTAACCAGACTACCGGTAACTCTGAGAGCGTAAAAATGAAACCAAATGGACCCGCAAGGGTCCATTTGGTTTCATTTTTACGCTCTCAAGAGTTAAAATATTCATCATCTGAATTAGCCCAACTATAGACTATTAGAGAATGTAGGAGAATGGTCTATTTTATCTATGTTTGTCTGTTTTGTTTGTGAAATCTAGCCTGGAATTCTGGACAAAAGCAGAAGAAATCTTTACTTTTGGGGTGCGTGGGGCTAAAATGTCAATGGTGGCTCAAATGCTGAATAAATAGTGGGCCCTGGTATCAAAAAGGTTAAAAACCCATGTTGTACAGTAAAGCCATGAATATACACTATACACAGGCAACTGTGACTCAGGAGGTGGAGCAGGTTCAAATCCCAGCTCCTAGTGTCTACATGGGCGTACACACTACATGGGCGTGTTCATGGGCAAGACACACCCCAAATTTCTCCCCATGTGTTGGTTGTGAATGTGTGAATGTAATGCCTCATTACAGAGCGTCTTTGATAAAGGCAGTATACAGTATTGCACTATTTACACTATAGTCTGCAAAAATGCTATACAGTAAGTACACACAGAAAAATAAAGTGGGGGATTTGTACCTAAAAAAAAGGTACAAAAAGGTCTGACATGATCACTCTACGAGAGTCCGTGGTGGAGGTGCTACGAGAGTCACAGGGAAAGGTGCACCTCCGCCACGGACTCTCGTAGAGTGATCATGTCAAAATTGCAAACACCCCTCTATGAGAGTCCATATGTCCTTTAAAGGTACAATACCAAGGGTACATTTCTGTACTGCACTAGGGTACGCCTGGGGCGACAAGTCAGTTGTACCTTTTTAGGTGCAATTTTCAGCAAGTTTAATGATACTTTGTTGAGGCAAATATTATTACTTCTTATTAGACCTATACCATATTTCAGTGGTTTTAAACCTTTTTGACGCCACTATTCATTCAGCATTCATTCAGCATTCGAGCCACAGACCACCATTTGATGACATTTTAGCCCTATAGACCTAAAGAATTATTTTGCTTTTGTCTACAATTCCAGGCTGGATTCGAGAAACAAAACAGTCAAACATACAGATCAAAAATCACCATTAATATTCAACATTCTCTAGTTGTGTAGACTTGGGCTAATTCACATGATGAATATTTTAACTCTTGAGAGTGTAAAGATTAAACCAAATGGACCCGCAAGGGTCCATTTGGGACAACCTGGAATCCAGCACTGGATTCTTTACTTTTGGGGTAAAGAAGAGTTAATTTATTCATCGTCTGAATTAGCCAGAGAATGTAAAAGAATGGTCATTCCAGCCTGGAATTGTGGACAAAAGCAAAAGAAATCTTTAGTTTTGGGTCTCTGGATCTATAAATTGAGTGTCCTGGTGTCAAAATGGTTGGTCTTACTCTTACTTTTGTCTTGAAATGAAATTAATATTACGCAGTTCAGCCTTTAGTCTTGGCCCTACAAAATATTTTATGCATCTCATTTGGCCCCTTAGGAAAAATAATTGCCCACCCCTGATCTATAGCATGCCTTTGTAAACAGAGTAATTTCTACTCTAATTCTAATTTCTTTCTTCTTCTGGTATTGATACTTTCACTGAAGTAAAAATACCACAGGACTCCTTCATTCAACTACCGGTCATGGAATGTTAAATAACGATCACAGCAGTGCCATAAAACAAATCGGCAGAACGGCAAGACACCCTATCGAATATAATTACAGCGTTTTACCGCTCACACCGCTCATACTTTAACGCTCCTTATTGCCATCCACCGTGTAAACGCGGGTGGAAGATCCGCGGCAGGTGTGAAGATTATCTACCGTCTGCCGTGAGATTGTAAAGTCTTTTATAGGTCTCTGCTCACAGATTTGGACGGGGTCGGGGTGGTGGTGCTGGGGCGAGGGGATCATGACACGGTCGTAGTCTCTACTCACCAGGAACGTGCAGAGAGTGTTCGAGAGGCTATAGGAGCTGGGATCCTGCAAGAAGAGGGCCCTTTTGGACAAAAAAAATAGCAATCTAAAGCGCATTACACATTGCAGTGTGATGCATTTTGAGCTTGTAGATGTGTAATTTAATCTTTGAGGCACAACCCAGCATCTTTAGTCAGGTCATATAATAGACCTGGCTGTATTGAGAGAGAGAAGACAGACTATGTACCAACTGCACACGAAGTGAAGCCAAGCTACACTAGCCATCTGTTCACTGTACCAAGACATCAGAGAGACATACTGTACTTTTCACAGTTTACAATCACCCACACAGACTTCAAAAACATGACTAAAAAAAAACAACAACTCTGCAAAAACAGCAACATTTGTCATCTGCTGTAATAATAAGAGAAGGATGTCAAATGGAACACAACCGCCGTAAAGGATAGTCAGTGTGTATTCTTGTGTGTGATATTGGTACATAGAAATGTGATTTATTGATTCATGCCAATAAAGCCAATTGAATTGAACATTGACATTTGTACACTCCGAAAGTCTCCTAAAAGAAAGAAACATTAACACGGTGAAACACAAATTGATGTCATCAAGTCGTGTTTCACTGTTAATGAGAGAGTTCCAGGTGGTGCCCAAATGATGGAAAGTTAACCAGGTATAACTCTTTGAGAGCGTATAAATGAAACCAAATGGACCCTTGCGGGTCCATTTGGTTTCATTTTACACTCTCAAGAGTTAAAATATTCATCATCTGAATTAGCCCAAGTCTACACAACTAGAGAAGGTAGAAGATTAATGGTCATTTTGATCTGTATGTTTGACTGTTCCTCACAGATGCAGTGTTAGTGCTGGACAGGGCAGGTCTATAGGGGGGGATGACACGGTTCCCTGCGAGGGGCAGAAAGTGGAAGGCGGCGGCCCGCTGGCGGGGTGATGGATGGTCACCGCTGGCTGGCTGGCGGACGATGGTGACTCAGCAGGACGGTGAGGCTTCAACACTTCCAACGACACGCTTCATTACCGTGAGAAATTACTAAGCAAATGACTTCATCTATTATAGAGCGAGACTGGAGGAGCATCCATCAGCCTCTGTGACTGTCCGTCTGTCTGTCTGACTGAACCTATAGGGGATGTTTTATTTTTTTTAAAAGCTACAGGGGTGCCCGCTGGTTTATAGTGGTCCAGGCAGGCACATGCCACATAGTGGCTCTGGCCTGACGGAGTGTTGCATGTATATACGTGTCCCATTCATTAACCTTTGCCTTCTCTCTCCTCCCTGTCTGTCATGAATGAGCGTCTATAATTCGGTTTGCATACCGTAGCATCCTGACCACCAGCTTCTCGTTGTGGCCTTGAGACGGTCGGACACACGGTTGTGCAAAAACCCACCACAAAAGATAATGCCATTTGAATGCATGGCATGGCTAGAATGGGTGCGGGTGCAGGATTTTTTTCTCTTTTTTTTTCAAAATGGCTGCGCCCATTCCATCCCAAATGAACAACACAGCGATCGGAAAACGGTGCGCTCGGATCAGAAGATGGATTAAAGGATGGAATCGATCTGCCGCCTGTGTGTACATGTCACTAGCTGGTAGGTGTGCATAGGCATTTAGTGGGTTAAGTACGGGTCCAAACATAAACAGCAGCATGTGGGTCTAGAGATTAGCTATAGCATATAAAGTGAATAAATGGACAACAGTTTACATCATTCATCTCCACAAACAACGAGAGAGAGACGCTCTGTCTGGACAGAGAAGAGACACCTGCTGTCCTGTGTAAAGTAGAATTCAACTTAAGAAAGCTGTCCTGTGTAAAGTAGTAAAATTATTGTGAATTATTCCCTGAAATGAATCAAGCAGTCTACTTCAGAAAGCTGTCCTGTGTTGTGTCCTTTCTCGCCTGCATGGTGACTTGACCTTCGGTCACACTAAGTTTCCGACTTGCATCCTTCCCAACTTTCCAAGTAGACCGAGAGACCGGTGCCCATATGTTGGGCACATGACAATATACAGTAAAAGTCATTCTGACTGTCTGCACAAAGGGCAAAAGTGGCGTCGGGTACACAACCTGTGGCAAAAAGGGACGCATCCGGCTGAACTCGTAATCCCCGAAAGTTACAACCACACAGAGAACAAAACACTGGACTCCAAAGGTGAGTCACATGTTTACCACCTCAACTAAACAGCATTCATACCTGCATAATCTTCAGTTTATGTCTGGCTGGGTTCTGTTGCATTTCCTCCCTTTGTGTTGTCAGTGTGTGGCAATAGCATTATGGTTTGGTCAAATTATGGCATTTGGTTCATGGAACAAAATGTCTCACGCAGGCCAAACAAGGTTACATTTAAGTTTTTGCGTTTCGTTGTTTTAGTCATTTTTCTTCTTTTTACCTACATTCCTTTAGTAGCCTACAGTTGTTTGCAACCGTTTTAGCTAGAGAAATTGTATGACTCCCATAAACTGAAAGTAGTACTGTAAAAATACCCAGCCTACATGCAAACTCAATTCATTGAATTTCTTATATTCAAAAGAAAATACAATTCTTTCTGCATTTAACTATTGGTCAAATATTAACAGCAATATCTTAACTCTTTGAGAGCGTAAAAAATGAAAACACCCTTGCGGGTCCATTTAGCTTTTTCCCAGACCCCCCTAGCGCCAAAATTAATGAGAAACCCCCGGCGGAAAATCTAGTGCTTTTTTTGCTTGTGAGTTTGGGGAAAATTGACAGATTTTTCACCCTTTTTCCTCCTATGATAGTCCTCCTTCCTTCCTGGAAAGGACCATTGATAACCAAATGGACCCTTATAGATCTGTAACTCTTGAGATTGTAAAATGAAAGTAAATTTTACACTATCAAGAGTTAAATTATAATTAAACATCTGAATTGCTTAATTTACAAGAATCTACACATATAGAAAATGTAGAAGAATTGCTATTTTGACCAACGTTTTGCCAGTTATCGAGAGTAAACTCAACATCAAAGGTTGGTCCGTAGAATAAATAGTGGGCCGTGGTATGAAAATGGTTGAAAACCCACTGCTCTAGCGCATTCTAGTGCATTTTGGAAGTGCCACTAGTGCATTTTGGCTTTTGGCAGTTGGCAACACTATACTGTATCAATGCAGGACTAAACATAAGAACTTAATAGCACTTTGACAGGCCTTAGTCACTGTCCATCACTACATCATCGGGTGTATACCTCCTATGTCCCAAAACTGTCACATTTCACGATTCAAATACAAAAAAGGCAATCAAAAAAGGCTCAAAGCTTGGCAACAAATCTGCTCCTTCTGACGCTTTTGGTGTGTGACGCTGCCACATGATGCAAGGCAGCGATGATGTCATGTGAAAACCGCAGAGATTTGTGATACTGTTGACGATCAAAATAAACGAAACCGAACTAAAGATGATTGAGTATAGGGCAATAATTTAATAGTTAGAATGTGGAGATGCTGTAAGCGCGTTCTGACTGACAGGGACAAGGATATGTGTGGGTTATGGACGGAGTGTTAGTAACGGGCGGCATGCTTCTTTTTAACTCTAACCAGGGGCTGATCCCAGTGCAGCGCAGGGGGGGCCCTGGGGGTCCCTCTCCACTCCTGTTGTAATCCGTGGAGGCTTAGCAGGCTGACAGGATCACTCAGCCACCGGCTCTAACCTGGCACTCAGCTGGCTGTGGGGCACGCACACACACACGCACGGTGGAAGAGAAAAGGAGAAACGAAGAGAAGAGTGGAGAGAGAGAAGATCTCATTGTCCACCACAAGCGAGAGTGACTGTGCGATTGTGGAACAAACCATGCACATTACATTGGGAACCATTTGGGGTTCAGTTCAGTGTCTTGCCCAAGGACACTTCGACATGTAGATAGGAGGAGCCGGCATCCATCCTGGAGGACCTGCAGCTCTCCCCCCTGAGCCCCACTGGCTTCTGCAGCATAGAATTATGACATGATATGATAGAGGAGCACTTTACTCAAAGGAGTTTATAAACCACAGTCAGTCACCGATGAGTCCTTGGTATTTTCATTTGCCCAGACAGAGTTGACTATTTTTTTTTATCCCCATTATTACATAACCCAATTATTTCACCAAATTCCGAATTCAGGCAAAAAGTTGCTCAAAATAACAATTCTTCTACATGTTCTAAATGTGCAGATTCTTGGAAATTAAGCAATTCAGATAAATATGATATAAAATGATGGACCCGTAACGGTCCATTCGGCATCATTTTACGATCTGTAGGGCCCGATCTGCACAATCTGTGGGGCAAATCTGTCAAATGGTGGTCCGTGGCTCAAATTCTGAATAAATAGTGGGCCCTGGTATCAAAAAGGTTGAAAACCTTGGGGCGTCATTGCACAGACTGTCAGTTAAATAAGGAGCGAACGTTGGAAACCCATGAAAGTTTGGGGACAACCTCGCTGATCTAGCACCAGTTGAGAGTGATCTATGACTGCAGGTTACTGTACAAACAACCACAGTAGATGAACCCGTCATACTGCAGTACAGAGTCTATTCGTTCTCTCTTATACCTGCTGGATGTCAAATAGTGGAACATAATAAAAGTGCAGAGTGTTCCTCCGCAAGACCCGCAAAAATACTGTAAAACCTATCAAAGTACATCCATTAAAAAAACTGCGTTTTAGTAGGGGAAAAATAACGGTCGGTCACCATATGTCTGAATAACAGACCGTAATCTTTTACAACCCCCTCCGAAGGTGAACCGGCTTCCACATCTGTCAACGATATATGAAGCAACTGTCGCACGCTTTCTGCGCCGCGGACAGGGGGTGTTTCAGAGAACCAGCTTCAGCTCAGACAGAAAGACAGAAAGCAAGAGAAAGGCTGGTTCCCTAGCTCTGTGTTGACTTTTATCCCTATACTCCCAATAGACCTTTAGGTATAAAGCCCCTTCCGAAACTGCTATGGTCCAATCACAGCTAATGATAACATGTGATAGACAAATGATAAAAAGATTTGTTTTAATAAATGTCACACACACATTTTTCCACTGCATAGGCTTGCCTTGTTGATGAATTTGGAAGAGAGGTCTGATTTAAAAAATGACATACATACCTATGCATACCTATACATACCTATGGTGCTATAAAAGACAGATGATGAAGGTAGAGGTTGCTGGATTATGTTATGTAAACACACAGAGCTCTGTGCTCAGACATCAGACAAACTTCCTGGTGCAGAGGTGGTCACATGACTCTGACAGGATTCTCCTCTTAAAGAGGAACAAAATTACAAAACATTTTTAAACTTAAATTGCAAAATGAAAGGGTGTAACAAAACAGTACTGCAATACTTTTTGGGTGCAACATATAGTAACAAATATTTTTGAAATGAAGTAATTAGTAACGGTTATTTAGTCACTTTTTAAAAGTAACATAGGCCTACCCAACACTGCTCGCTGCCTTCACAAACAATACAATTACAAGCTGTCGCCAACGACGTGAGCTTGTAGATCGGCTATTTTCTCCGAACCCAGAATAGGTATCCCATGCTAGGGGTCATGCGGTCAAAACCCAAACCCAAACCTCACCAAAACACACACACACACACACACACACACACACACACACACACACACACACACACACACACACACACACACACACACACACACACACACACACACAGGCCGCCTGGTCTTAAGTCATGCGCGCCCTGGCCGCGGTATTCTGACCTCTATGTATAACCTTTTCTATTTTCGGTGTTGAGTTGCGGCCCGTTGAAACAACTCACTGTGTTGAGTGGTTTTGTTGGGTAGGAGGGAGGGGGGCGTCAGGGGGACCCTGCAGGGGCATACAGTACAACTGGCAACGGGAGAGAGAGGAGAAAGAAGGGGGTCCTTGGGCTGTGGCAGCGACCTGTCCTGTCTTCAGTGATCCAGTCCAGACTAGGCAGGGTTCCGTTCCGGGGCGTCATGCTAGTGCCGTCCTCTACTGTACGCTCCGTCTCTAAAACACACAACCGCAGTCCCAAATAGACCTTTAAATTCAGGGCCTCTCGACGGAGCCACTTGTTTTTGGCACAGGCGGCAAAGTAACGTTAAGTAGTTTAATTCAAAGTACGCTTTTTCTGATTTTTTTTCCTCGTTTTATACTCCAGATTTGAACCCGCTTAGCTGTAATTTTCTTTCTTTTCATTTTCTTTCTTTGTCACCATTGATCTATAATAGAGCACTGCAGTCCTGCCCCTGACGCCTGGCCCAGTGAATTCCCCTTTCATTTTCCTCAGAGACTTTTCACAAATCGTTTATGTAAAGACGATTACACCGCAGAACAAAGCTAAATCGGATTGTGACAAATCATAACCACACAACACAATATTTTGGGTCAATCTAATAATTATGTTGATTTCTCAACCTAGCATTTTTTATCTAGCATCAGTATTATAATGACTCAAATATTCAATAATCTGAATATCAGTGCCCCCACCACCTCAGGAGATATCCAGTCCAGTCCAGAAAAAAAAAAAAAGACAAGCACTGCTTATATCAGAGTGGTAAGTGATTGAGACTCCAACCTTTAGCTCGAGAGACATATACAATATGATAATAGACAATTCCATTTCAGGGATGTATGTTATTTGTACTTTCAAAGTTTGTATGTGTGCATAGGCCTACACCAAAAGCCGGACACAGAAATCGCCCCTCAAAAAAAAAAAAAAAAAAAAAACGCTCGATTACTCCAATAGCATCTCTTCCACCAGTGCATTTTGGACTGGTATTAGCCTTATGAGAGTTCTACAGGAATGAAATGAGCTCCGTGTTGGCGTGGAGCTCTGAGACTAGCCAGAGCAGCGGCACTGACAGCTCATAGAGCTCTGCTCTCCAGGCGACCATCTGATGCTGCATGCAGGACACTGCATGGCGGAGAGGAGAGTCACTAACTACTAACACAACCGCAGTACTCTCTTATGCAGCGTTCACATGGAATCAGGCAAGCAAGCAATAGACAGCAAACAGGAGTTTTAGTGATAACACTTCCCCTGAGTTTCATGATTTGCAGGAAATCAGTCATTCTAGAACACTTTAATTGCTGCTTGCGAGTTGCCCGACTATATGTTTAATTCTCTGTTGAATGCATATTTTGGTAATAACTCTGATTTGTCGTGGACATTACTATGACTCTGAAGCGTGATAATTACAGAATGCTAGCAGTCTGGGTAGGTTCAGATGATTAGATTTAAAGCAGTAGCGCTGTAGAACCACTTCAGCCCTGTATACTACAGCCATATGGAAATAGACGAACTACAAGCTCACAACAAGGTTTTAAGTCTGCATCATACATATTCAAAATTACATTTTGTTTTTATACTTTAAGTAGGCTATGTTTCCATCACAATAACTTGTAATGTACTTTGTAACCAATTGCATTTTGAATGCCAGACCTTCACACAGAACATTTGAATTGCTGTTTTACTTAAAGGTAATAGAGGCAACCTTTTGGTCAAAATGCAAAATAGATAAAACTATATTTTTTGCATTTTCCCCCTCAACAACGTTGCTTCTACTTTGATGCTGCAGTTGTTTCCCTGCAGACAGACACTTGCTTTGTCCAGAACTTTGTTGGTGTCAACAAATCATGGGAAGAAAACATTTGTCGGGCTCAGGAAAGGTGGTGGTAATTTGTGAGGGGAGGGGGGTTGTGTGGGGTGAGGCAGCGTTTTAGCCAATCACAGCATGGCAGTCTTCAGCGGATTCACAATGAGCCAATAGAGTGGAGGCGAGGTAGAGTTAGATTCTGTTTTTAAACAAATCTGTTTACAAACACAAACACAGTGTTTGTACACACTAAAGTTGTCTGTATTACCTTTAACTAGGCTATGTTTCTATGCAAATAACTTCGTACCATACTTTTTATCCAATTGGATTTTGAATGGCAGACCTTCACACAGCGTATTTCCAAATCGGGTGTAATGGATACTCTTACTTAAGTAAAATCTATAGCTACTCCTTCCACCATATGTCTGTGGAGCGAGTACTACTGCACCACCGGGGCCAATAAGACACACCGCGCAGAGAAGTGGTTTTTTTACGCATTGGCTTTTTTACCAGACCGGAGTCGGGCTCTGCACCGCGCTGGTTTGTACAGTGGTTAATTTACCAGCGCTCGGGTTACGGTCCTGATTAGGTGTGGCGGTAGGTCGGTCGCTTGGTTCGGTCAGTCGGGAGGAGGGCAGTGAGGCTATTTTAGAAGTGTGGTGGAATTTTACAACCTCAAAAGTTCAGCCGTGGTCTTCTCGGTACGGTCACATTAAAAAGAGGACAGCAGGCTCATAGTTGTGGTGAGGATTTAGTTTCCCAGATGGATGTAAAAGCATTAGAACGCCTGCGGTGGTTTCACTGCTGTTTACCAAACATACTGGAAGGGTTGCGACCGATAAAAAAAAACTGCTCCGTGGACCAAAAATGTGTTAAAAATGTACTTTCGTGCAAAAGTAAATGAACATAATATTTGCGAGACTAAAACGTAAATCCTCCTTTCCCAAATATCAAATTCTTAAATGGAGTTTGATACAGAATAACATTTTTTTTTTCGCATTTTATTTACCAACTGCCAGCTGATTTAACATCCATCTATAGGCTCAGATTGAGCAAATGTTTAGACTTAAGGTTTAATACAAATCCAACATGGTGAGTACAAAACCATTGTTTCCTCTAAGAAAAGACGCCACAGACTGAAGCTACGTGTCATGTCATAACATAATCCCTTCCGGTTCTGCAGGATTCTGCCAATGGCACTTCAGCAGAAAGTTGGTACAGCAGGTAGCCTTTCCCCTGATGTTGGCAGGCTTTTCACTGAAGTTGGTTGCCTTTTCACTGAAGTTGGCAGACTTTCCACTGAAGTTGACAGACTTTTCACTGAAGTTGGTTGCCTTTTCACTGAAGTTGGTTGCCTTTTCACTGAAGTTGGTTGCCTTTTCACTGAAGTTGGTTGCCTTTTCACTGAAGTTGGTTGCCTTTTCACTGAACTTGGGTAGTCTTTTCCCTGAAGTTGGTAGCCTTTCCTTGAAAGTTGATAGCCCTTTTTCCTGAAGTGGTAGCCTAATAGCTGAAGTTGCTAGTCTCCCTGAGATTTGTAGCCTTTTCCTTGAAGTTGGGGTCTTCTCCCTGAAGTTGATAGCA
Source organism: Benthosema pterotum (assembly GCA_039105355.1). Lineage (NCBI taxonomy): Eukaryota > Metazoa > Chordata > Actinopteri > Myctophiformes > Myctophidae > Benthosema > Benthosema pterotum. The sequence continues at coordinate 14,304,201 of CM076968.1, read as the reverse complement.
TTTTCCCTGGCGTGTATAGCCCTTTCCCTCTGGCTGGCTGGGTCTAGTCACAGCTAGGACCTGGGTCTCTGTGTAGTCGCCTGTGGTTCCACAACAAATTCTGGCATCACTGGAGCATAACGAGTGTTGCCTCGCAGTACATTAACCAGCTGCTTTGTTTTAGGAAAACACAACTTCTCACGTAATTATCTCAGAAGAAACTCACAAGAATGTTAATGTGATGGAAGCTAGCAATGCAGGGAAAAAAGAAAAAGAAAACACCCACATGAAAGGCCTGGCTTTACCGAAGCTGCAGCAACTTTTCCTTTCCTTCATCATCCGATCGTCGACACCATGCGGGCTGCGTGCGTGCACGTGTGTGCATGCGAGCATGCGTGCAGGGGCGTTTTTTCCATGAGGCAGACTAGGCAGTTGCCTAGGGCGCCATGAGGGGAGGGGGGCGACCATTTGGGGAGAGGGCGACCACCAGATATGCTTTAAGTGTGAATGAGTGCACTCTTCGTGACGCGCAAAGAATTAAGAGTGAAAGCATCACAAGTGAAGCCGAGACTCGGGGAATTAAAGGCAGTGTAAAAAGTGATAAATACATATACAGTATGCATACTGTACAGGTGTATTTTAAAGGATACCAGGCTAATGCGCCTAATATGGATAAATACATTATACTTATCCTCTATAAGTTAGAATTGAACATTTAAAACACATAATATGTTATTTAGTTAGATGTTAAATAGTTCATCATTTTATCCCTTGGGGGGCGCCATTTTACAGGGAAAATCTTGCCTAGGGCTCCAAATTGCTTGGAAACGCCACTGCATGCTGTCAGAAATCTAGCATCAGTATTTTATCTAATACTTTTTTACATTTCATGCCATGTACTTCATAATACAAGTCAATCTAAAAGCTCAGTGAGTTTGTAGATCAGCTATAATTTCACGACGTTTAGGACATACGAGGTTTCCGACCCGCAGCAGACAACATGCACGTTAAAATATTTTGATAGGAGCAGAGCACTCCTATTGTTGAGACACGACCTCTTCCAATTCCAAACAGCTCTGTCCATTTGTCTTGGAAGGGGTGCGCACCGCACAGCACAGCACAGCACAGCACACACACACACACACACACACACATGCACGTGCACACGCCTACACGTACACCCGTGAGAGAAGGGGAAAGCAATGTGAAAGAGATATGAGAAGGAGTCTTGTTGTTAGATAAACTGTGAGGATCAAAGCACACATGCCAAGGATTACATCAGCTACCATATCTGCTCAATGTGTCCCCCTTTTACCTTTGTTGTGTGCGTGCCCGTGGCACGTGTGTGTGTGTGTGTGTGTGTGTGTGTGTGTGTGTGTGTGTGTGTGTGTGTGTGTGTGTGTGTGTGTGTGTGTGTGTGTGTGTGTGTGTGTGTGTGTGTGTGTGTTTCGCTGTGTCACATTACTCATGAAGGCCAAATGTCCTCGCAAGTATAGTAGTCATTGTTGTACAGTATGAGCCAGCAAATTCTGATTTAGTCTTAAATAATCGTAAATTGGAATAACACAACATTTAGCTTTTAGTTCTATTTTAGTCATCTGAAATTGTTTAGCCATAGTCTTAATCGGTGAACAATGCATGAGGAGTCCAGGGTGCATTCTTTTCACCTGACAGGGGGACGTTTCCCTGGTTGGATGTATAGCACATGGAAAGAACATTCTAACCATCAGGTGCCCCGGCTGCCCAGGGGGAGGCATGTTTTTGTGAGGGTAAGTAGCCTTGCCAGGCCATGATGTCAGGAGGCCTGGCTGAGCCATGGAGGCCCATATAGGTCAGGAGCCTATCTCCTGTTTCTGTAGCGTGAGGCAGCTTGATGTACAAGTACACCCCCTGGACATGACGCCAGTATATCGCAGGGACTTACCCCCAATCTAACCCTTGATGCTGAGTGCCAAGCAGGGAGGCATTGGGTCCCATTTTTAGAGTCTTTGGTATGACCCGGCCGGAATCGAACCCCGACCTCCCAGTCTCAGGGCGGACACTCTAACCACAAGGCCATTGAGCTGGTGTTGGTGAGGGTAGCTGGTGCTGGTGTTGGTGAGGTGTTTGTTAGGGTATCTACCTGCAAATTCCACACAGAAAGGCCCTTTCACCAACCCCGCCTTGGGTATGTGGGCACTGATGACGCGGGGGAGGAGACACGCCGCCAGCACCCACAACATCCCTAGCGGGAATCGAACCCAGGACCTTCTAGCTGCGAGGCGACAGCACTAACCACTGTGCCACCGTGCACCTGCGTTTCAATCTTAGGGGGGATTCACACTATGGTCCCGGAGCCATGCACTCTCATAGACCAACTTGGCAGGTGTTGTGGCAGTGTGACTGTGCTGCATGCGTACCGTTCACAGGAGCGGATCGGCCAAGCGTTCCCGGCACCGCCTCAGGGCAGAATCAAGTGTACTCGGATACGCATGGATGCAACCGCGAAAGCATTCGGATACAATTGAATTAGGTGTACTCGGGTGTGAAAGAATCAAGGCCAGCTGGGACCGCGGAGGCAACCGTATTCGGGAAACAGTATGAACCAATCAGACTCTGTGTGAATCTTCCTCTTAGTCAAAAGAATCAATGCTGGCGGACGTGTGTGTGTGTGTGTGTGTGTGTGTGTGTGTGTGTGTGTGTGTGTGTGTGTGTGTGTGTGTGTGTGTGTGTGTGTGTGTGTGTGCATGCGTGCGTGCGATCACAGACACCCGTGTCCCAGGGGCGGATCTAGGCATGGGCATGGGGGGGGTGGGGGGCAGTCTGCCCCACCAAACACGATGGCATGCAAAACAAAAAACAAGATATTTCAAATTAAGTATATTTAAAATGATTTAAAACACTACTTCTGCTACTAACTACAGTTGTGTCACCACTAAACCAACAGCATTTCCTCATTGAAAACAGAAAACTCTCTGAGTCAGACGTTTAGCTTTATGCATGCTGCGTGTCTGTTGCAACTTCAACAACAAAGGATGCTTATCATTGATGCTTTACTTGACTAATAAAAGTCCTGTAACCGAAAATGGTGTGGGTGCGACTTCATCGCCCGTGGCGCGAAGCGACACAGGCGATGAAACGCACTGCCATTTTCGCACTGCCATTTTCTCTTGCCCCTCCAACATGTTCTCTTGCCCCCCCAAATGGGACATGTTACATCCGCCCCTGGTGTGCATGCGTGCGATTACAGACACCCGTGTCCGTGTTGAGTGTTGGGAACTCTTCTTCTCAAAGAGCACGTGTCACGCCATCTGTCTGTCTGTCTGTCTGCTAGGTTGGCTCCGTCGCACCATCTTATCGCTACTGGCGACCGCAAGCAGAAAGACAGTGTTGTTCTGTGCCGAATGGCCGTGTATAAACATTTACACACTCGCCTGCATCATCTGCCAATCTACAATCTGGCACGGGCGTGTGCAGTGTGTGTGTGTTTGTGTGTGTGTGTGTGTGTGTGTGTGTGTGTGTGTGTGTGTGTGTGTGTGTGTGTGTGTGTGTGTGTGTGTGTGTGTGTGTGTGTGTGTGTGTGTGTGTGTGTGTGTGTGTTTTTAAACAGATTGTGAGGAACATTTTCCTGGTGCTCACCAGACAGGCTTAGAGTTAAAAACTCTTTCTTGAAAGTGGGACCTTTCATACAAGCCACTTTACAAGGAAAAAACTATCTATTGTATCTGTTTTGCATGTCACATAAATCAGGGGTTCTAAATCAGGGGTTTTCAACGTTTTTGACACCAGGGCCCACCATTTATTCAGCATTTGAGTCACAGACCACCATTTGAGGACATTTTTAGCCCCACAGACCCCAAAACTAAAGATTTCTTTTGCTTCTGTCTATGGCCAATAATCTTCTAGTTGTGTAGACTGTAGACTAATTAAGATGATAAATATTTTAACTCTTGAGAGTGTAAAAATGAAACCAAATGGACCCTTGCTGGTCCATTTGGTTTCATTTTTACACTCTCAAGAGTTACATCTGGTTAACAAACTTAGCTGGGGACCACCTGGAACCCTCTCAAGGACCACTGGTGGTCCCCGGACCACCTGTTGAAGACCCCTGTTCTAAATTACATAAATTGTATCTGTTTCACTATACAAAAAATACTATGGATCTTTTTTTTTAAATGTCATATATAATTCTTATAAATCACAAACTTATATATGTTTTACTTCACAAAGAAATACTACTGCATTCTATACAGGGTCCATTTAAACAGTAAGATCTTCTTTGGCTGATCTCTGAAACTACAGGTGGCTGGACGTTGTGATGCATCACCGTCCATCCAGGGTTTGGATCTGTCTCATGATTTGTAACACAACAACTAAACCTAATCCTAACTCCTAGGAGCAGTAAAAATTACTGCTCCTAACCCTAAACCAATCCTCAGTAAGACTTGCCGCAGCAGATAAATGAAAGGTCGCAGCAGATGGTTGGTGGCAGATAACTAATACGGTCACAAATCACGGCAGATAACTAAAAAGGTTGTAACTCATAAAGAAAAGCCCCTCTGTGTTCCTTCCACACGCTCTGTCCAACCAGGGATAGAGACAAAGAAAAGACAAAACAAAAACTGTTTGACACACTGGAAAGAAGTTAGTTAGTTAGTTAGTTAGTTTATTGTCCACCATGTGGAAATTTGTCTTCGGTCTCACAACAATAAGAAAACAACAATAAAAAACAGCAACACAGAACACAGGACAACAGTGACAAATACAGTACAGACACATTCAACGAGACAGTGCATTCAGTGCATTAATGGCATTAGGAATAAAAGAGTTCTTAAAAATGTTACGGTTAGCTCTTGGTACTTTATACCGTCTCCCGGAGGGAGCAATTCAAACTCCCTGCAAAGTGGATGGGATGGATCGTTTGCAATTTTGATGGCTTTTTTCCGAATTACTTCCTCATAGATACCACTCAGTTGTTTTTGTCTCTTACCAATTATTTTTGAGGCTAGGTTTACTATTCGCTGTAACTTTATTTTTCCTTTTACATTTAGATTGCCATACCACATTGCCATATTAAAAGTCAAGATTCCCTCTATCAGGTTCTTATAGACTGTTTCCATGATATTTTTGCTCACTCCAAAGGAGTTAAGCTTACGTAATAGGTGGAGGCGTTGGTTGCAGGTTTTGAAAATCTGTTCAGTATTTTCATTGAAATTGAGTTTACTGTCGATATAAGTTCCTAAATATTTAAAGTGGTCAACTACCTCCACTGTTTGTCCACCGATTGTGATAGACTGAACAGGTTCCTTTTCATGAATGACAAGTTCCTTTGTCTTTGACACATTGATCTCTAAGGAGCTTTTTCCACACCAGTTCTGGAGAGATGACACATGTACTTTATAGGTTTCCTCCCCGGCTGTATCCCCCTTCTTTAATAAGGCAACCAGTGCCATATCATCTGCGTACTTGAATAAATGAAACATATCCTGGTCTACCTGGAATTCATTTGTGTACAAGGAGAAGAGTAAGGGGGATAGGATGGTCCCCTGTGGAGCACCAGTGTTAAGCACAGTGACGTCAGACAGTGTATCATTCACACGGACCTGTTGAGGGCGGTCCGAGAGGAAATCTCTGACCAAATGAATGATACCTCCGTTTACTCCTATGTCAATGAGTCTCTGCAGAAGGGTGTGTATCTGCATGCTGTTGAAAGCAGAAGTAAAATCAATGAAAAGGACCCTGGCAAAGTGGGAGGGGACTTGCAGATGTTTTGACAAGGTGTTAAACAGACTAATAGTAGCATCATCAGTTCCCCTCTGACTTTTATATGCAAATTGCAGATGATCTAAGCTGCTGGAAATCATTGATGTGATTTGTCTGCTTATGACTCTCTCAAAACATTTTCCCAAGATAGAAGTGAGGGCAATGGGCCTGAAGTCTTTTAATTCCTTTGCTCCGGGCTTCTTGGGGAGAGGCACAATACAAGACATTTTCCATAACTTGGGCATGATTAAAGAATCAAGCAGGTACTGAAATATCTTCAACACAATGCCTTTAAGTTCATACACGTTTTCTTTCAACACTCTACCTCTAAGGCCATCTGGCCCAGGAGCAGAGTTAGACTTAATAGAGGAAGCAACGCAGGGACAAAAATAAACTAGAATGGTATCTGTCCCTAAACCGAGAACACGCTTTGGCAGAATACCTGACCACTGTGACTGACTCAAAGCAAAGAAAAATCGTGACTAGGTACAGACTCAGTGAACACAACACAGACTTGCAATAGAGAAAGGCCGCCATAGGCACCCCAGCATCCAGAGAGACATACTTCCCACGGATTACAATCACCCAGAGAAATTTTGAAAAAAAATCCCACATAGCAGCAAGATTTGTGAGCTGTCTTGATAGAAGGATCTCAAATGTAAAGACTAATCATTGTGTGTATTCTTGCATCAAGTCAACTTGGTATATAGAAATTAATTCATTGACAATTCTGACTTTCAAGTGCCCATAATTTTTGTTTTGATGCATTGTTGGACTGTTGTATCGTGCCTCTTGCTTTGGCAATGCAAACTAATGTTTTCTCATGCCAATAAAGCCGTTTGAATTGAAACTCCCCCCCGGCAAGCTGTAAAGAATCAGCCTGGACTCCTCCTCGTGCAGTGAAGCCAGTCTGTTGCTCTCCCCAGGTTGGCGGAGGAGGGAGTGGATTACTGACAAATGCAATAAAATAAAAAAGATTGTTGTGTTACTGTCTTACAAGTATAGTAATGCAAATGCCTGTGATCAGGGGTGAATGTAACATTTCCCAATTGGGGGGGCAGGAGGAAATGGTATGGGTGCGATAGATAGATCCGCCCCTGCCTGTGATATGTGCATACGGTCGGTGGGGCCCATCCGGATCATACGTGTGAATATAGTTGCTTTGAACACGTGGCGGTTTCCGTGCCTGTTTGTCCATGGCTACACACACACACACACACACACACACACACACACACACACACACACACACACACACACACACACACACACACACACACACACACACACACACACACACACACGGCGGTACCTGCCTGTCAGGGGCGGATGTAATGTCATTTCCCAATTGGGGGGGGGGGGGGGGGGGGGGGGGGGCAGGAGAAAATGGTATGGGTGTGACTTCATCGCCTGTGTCGCTTTGCGCCACTGGCGATTAAGTCGCACCCATACCATTTTTGGTTAAAAAGACTTTTATTAGGCAAGTAAAGCATCAATAATAACATCAGTTGTTGTTGAAGTTGCAACAGACACGCAGCATGCATAATAGTCCGTGGGACGCCAGGAAAAATACCGCCATCAAAAGGGACAAGACATATGTGGTATCATTACGTTCGTCTGACATCCAGGAATGCAAAAATGTGTGATAGCAGTTTCAGAAGAGTAGCTGAATACAGTTTTTTGGCATTTATATCTGATAAAATGTTGTAATAACTTCATAACTTGAAATGCATTGATTTTACACCCCATAAATGTATTGAACGTTAATATAAAGTTGAGCATTACGAACGATTTGGTACCAACTACATGTCTGTATCTCCTACGGTTCTCGAGATACAGCATATAGGTACGTTCACAGATTGCGGAGAGCAAGACATTTGTAACATTGATTTTTAAGTCAATCAAATGGTGATACAGGCATGAAAATTGGTACACACACTCTTTAAACCCCACTATTTCTAAAAGTTCTGCGTGCCCTGCAAAATTCCAAGATGGCAGCCCCCAAAATCCAAGATGTCCGTCCAAAAATGTGGTTTTTCATTCATAACTCGAAATACAAAGATCTTAAGCCCCATAAATGTATTGAACGTTAATATAAAGTTGGGCATTGCGGACATTTTGATACCAAGTACATGTCTCTATGTGCTACGGTTCTTGAGTTACAACATATACGTAGTGATGAGGCACCATAAGTGTAACATTTTGGCACGTTTCACTCTTTAACTCAAAGATCCCTTTATCACCATATCTTCTATTTTCAGGAAATGGACCTACATGTATCTGCTATCATAAACCACTTCAAGTTTTTCAATTGATGAAACACGTCGGGAGTTATTAAGCCGATCGTGAAGGGCTGTTTCAGTGCTAAATTTGCTGCGTACATTCTGCGAATATAAGCCACCCAGAAATGTCTGTCTGTGCATCTGTCCTTCACAATAAGTGTATATGTGAAGTGGACGCACCAAGTGTACCATGTGTCATACTATAATTGTATAATGTGCAAAAATGCGTAATAGTGTAATTTATGCAATAGTGTAATAGAGCTAATAGTGTAATATATGCAGTCTATAGCGGTATACTGTAATAGGGTAATGTATGTAATAAGTGCCACAGTGTAACATGTGTAATAGTGTAATAGAGTAATATGTGTAATAGTGTCATAGTGTAACATGTGTAATAGTGTAATAAGTGTAATAGTGTAATATTTTTGCATTAGAGTAATAGTGTATTAGTGTAATAGGAAATATGTGTAATAGTGTCAAAGTGCAATAGGGTAATATGTGTAATAGGGTGTCATGTGTAATAGTGGCATAGTGTAACATGTGTAATAGCATAATAGGGTAATGTATGTAATAGTGTCATAGGTTTATATGTGTAATAGTGGCATAGTGTAACATGTGTAATAGTGTAATAGGTTGATATGTGTAATAGTGGCATAGTGTAATATGTGTCATAGTGGCATAGTGTAACATGTTGTAATAGCATAATAGGGTAATGTGTGTAATAGTGTAACATGTGTAATAGGTTGATATGTGTAATAGTGGCATAGTGTAACATGTGTAATAGCATAATAGTGTAACATGCGTAATAGCATAATAGGGTAACATGTGTAATAGTGTCATAGTGTAACATGTGTAATAGGGTAATAGTGTAATATATGCAATAGTGTAATAGGGCTAATAGTGTAATGTCTGTGCATTATGGTAATAGTGTAATATATTACTGTAATATTGGTATAGCATAATAGCGTAATATGTGTACTAGTGTCATATTGTGACATGTGTAATAGGCAAGTGTGTGTATCATGTGTAATGGTGTAATAGGACAATTACACTAGACCACTATTCAATATATTACACTATTACCCTAATGCACAATTGCACATATATTTCACTATTACACCATTACATATATTACCATATTACACTATTACATATATTACCCTATTACGCTGTTACACAATTGCATATATTACACTATTACATGATTGCGTATATTGCACTATTACCCTAATGTACATATATTGCACTATTACACTATTACACATATTACCCTATTACACTATGACACTATTACACATATTTCCTATTACACTATTAGCCTAATGCACAAATATCACACTATTACACTTATTACCCTATTACACATGTTACACTATGACACTATTACACATATTACCCTATTACCCTATTACACATGTTACACTATGACACTATTACACATATTACCCTATTACACTATTACACATATTAACCTATTACAGTATTACACGTTACACTACGACACTATTACACATATTACCCTATTACCCTATTACACATGTTACACTATGACACTATTACACATATTACCCTATTACACATGTTACACTATGACACTATTACACATATTACCCTATTACACATATTGCCCTATTGCAGTATTACACGTTACAATACGACACTATTACATATATTACCCACATTATACACATTATACCATTATACTATGACACATGCTACACTTGGTGCGTCCGCTTCACATATACACTTATTGTGAAGGACAGATGCACAGACAGACATTTCTGGGTGGCTTATATTCGCAGAATGTACGCAGCAATTTTAGCACTGAAACAGCCCTTCACAATTGGCTTAATAACTCCCGACCCGTTTCATCAATTGAAAAACTTGAAGTGGTTTATGATAGCAGATACATGTAGGTCCATTTCCTGAAAATAGAATAAATGGTGATAAAGGGATCTTTGAGTTAAAGAGTGAAACATGCCAAAATGTTACACTTATGGTGCCACATCACTACGTATATATTGTAACTCAAGAACCGTAGTACATACAGCCATGTACTTGGTATCAAAATGTCCGTAATGCCCGACTTTATATTAACGTTCAATACATTTATGGGGCTTAAGATCTTTGTAATTTAAGGTATGAAGAAAAAAACACATTTTTGGACGGACATCTTGGATTTTGGGGGGTGCCATCTTGGAATTTTGCAGGGCACGCAGTACTTTTAGAAATAGTGGGGTTTGAAGAGTGTGTGTACCAATTCTCATGCCTGTATCACCATTTGATTGACTTAAAAATCAATGTTACAAATGTCTTGCTCTCCTCCATCTGTGAATGTACCTATATACTGTATCTCGAGAACCGTAGGAGATACAGACATGTAGTTGGTACCAAATCGTTCGTAATGCTCAACTTTATATTAACGTTCAATACATTTATGGGGCGTAAAATCAATGCATTTCAAGTTATGAAGTTATTACAACATTTTATCAGATATAAATGCCAAAAAACTGTATTCAGCTACTCTTCTGAAACTGCTATCACACATTTTTGCATTCCTGGATGTCAGACGAACGTAATGATACCACATATGTCTTGTCCCTTTTGATGGCGGTAAATTGCCATTTTTTGCCTGGCGTCCCATGGACTAAAAGGTCTGACTCAGAGAGTTTTCTGTTTTCAATGATGAAATGCTTTTGGTTTAGTGGTGCAGAGACAACTGTAGTCAGTTAGTAGTGGTAGTAGTAGTGTTTCAGATCATATAAAATATAGGCACTTTGTTTGGTGGGGCAGTCTGGGCATTTAGGGGGCACTGCCCCCCCTGTGCCCATACCTAGATCGGCCCCTGCTGCCTGTGCACCTGTGTGGGGTGTAAGGTTTCCATCCCGTGTGTACCATGTGTGTCTGCACGCTGCAGCACCTGGTTTAATGTTTATGAGGGGGATCCCTGCTGACACTAAATCTCACACTCACACAGCAGGCGATGCACGCCGGGTGGATTTTTGACAGTCTTTTGCTTTAAATCAGTGGTTTTCAGCCTTTTTTCATACCAGGACTCACTATTTATTCAGCCATTTTAGCCACGGAGGACCATCATTTGATGCTGAGTTCAATCTCTCGAACCCAAAACTAGGGATTTTCATTTTTTTTTTTTGGTGCACAATTTAGGAGAGAGAGATAAAGTGGCAAAACGTTGATCGAAATAACAATTCTTTTAATCATGTAGATTCTTGAATATTATGTCATTCAGATGTTTACATATAATTTAACTCTTGAGAGAGTCAAATGAAACCAAATGGACCCGTGAGGGTCCATTTGGTTTCATTTGACGCCCTCAAGAGTTACAGATCTATGAGATCTGTAACATTTGGTTACCAATTGTCCATCATTTCGCTGGGGAATCCTCTCAGGGACTACTGGTTGAAAACTGCTTTAAATTGTAGGACTGCCCCCAATAACTATCCCTTGTATCTAATATCCCTTGTATCCCTTGTATCTAATTTTATCGCAGTTTTCTCCCAGGGGCCGGCACCGGCAAAAAGGAGTTTTTTTGTGCGTTAGCATCTCTGCCCACAGTGTTTTCCATAACTATAAAAATAAACATTTTTCCCAGTGTGGCCTTGTCCAATAGGCACATTAGAAGAGGAAAGCTTCACCAGGAAAGCTTGAACTGCATTGAAACCGTCGCAAAACTATTTGGATTGTCATTGGACAGTGACTAAACCCCGCCCAAAGGGGTGGGGCTTAGTCAGAGTTAAGTTAACGTTGATGTTACGATATAAGTTGGAGGTCCTGGAGATGGAAAAAAGGCTGTAGACTATTGCCTGTCAAGCTGGGGATCCTTGAAATTAACCAGGCTGAATCACTGCCGGAGCCGTTAAAAATCTTCTGTGTTCAAAACGGGTTTTTGCAGCATAATTAGTGTCATTTTGAGGGTATATGTCATTACAAGTACAGTGCCGTAATACCCAAACACAGCTGGCCACGTCGGTATGCTACGTTATGTGAGCTGTACAGTTCCAACGTTGGCGTGTGATTCAGTTTCGGATGTAAAAACTTAGCTGTTGACAGGAGAGGTCAGATATGTAAAAAATAATAAAAATAAAAGACAGAGTTGGCCTCGTTCCCCCAAAACTCGTCACCGTACGCTCCAATGCTTCAATGTGCCATGTTAATTTAACTCTTCAGCACAAAGGAAAACTAACCAAACGGACCCATACGAAAAGAGTAAGTTAAAGGGATATTTCACTTTCATTTTATCGTCTACCCAGACTCCTGTGAACACAGTTCTCCATTCAGTAATTAGATATTTGATGTTAATTTTATCTGCCCCAACACCATTTTAACCATGATAACATTAATTCATTTCTGGTGACTGTTATTGTCCTCCTAATGCAAGAGGGAGGTGTGCATTTTCATTTACAGTAATGTCATTTATTTTTAAAATATTGTTTTATTCTTTCTTGGTCATCGGTGTGGAGCATTTTGTGGATATTCCCAAACAATATTTTAAGAATAAATTAAAACACTAGATTAAATTCCACAACCCCCTCACATATTATTTTAGGAGGACAATATCAGTCACAAGAGAGAGAAAAAAAAAGATTTTGCTGAATCTATCATAGTTAAAATCAAGTTTTAAGCAATAATGGGTTTGTGTAGGAAGGGGGTGGGGCAGCTAAAATGAACATCAGATATCTAATTACTGAATGGAAAAAAACGTACTGTCTGGAGTATTTACATAACCTGAGTAGGTGATACAATGAAAGTGAAATATCCCTTTAACACTGTATGGGTTTGATCGTGCGACCTTGTATTTCTCTCCCTCTCTCTCTGGTATACTTTCCCATTGGCCTGCGTGACACCAATCAGAAAAATCTAAACACTTTTGATGATGTAACGTACTCTGTGCCAGCGCCACGACACTCAGCAAGTGCACACATGGCACACGCACGCTCACACACACACACACACACACACACATACACACACACAAGGGGCCAATTGACAGGGTCACACATGGGATGTGCTCCTGAAGCGCCGTATCATTTTACCAGAGTAAATATTAGTCAATGTCAGCAGCGTTTACACTGTAACGTCAGTCCTTCAACAGCCTCTACACTTCGCTCTTAAAGCACACGCTCTCTCTCTCTCTCTCTCTCTCTCTCTCTCTCTCTCTCTCTCTCCCCCAGTGTTGCCAACTGCCAAAATCCAAAATGCACTAGTGGCACTTCCAAAATGCACTAGAATGTGCTAGAGCAGTGGGTTTTCCAACCATTTTCATACCAGGGCCCACTATTTATTCTGCATTTTAGCCACGGAGCACCACCATTAGATGTTGAGTTTAGTCTTCCTGACTAATTTAGGAGAAATAACTGGCAAAATGTTGTTCAAAATGGCAATTCTTCTATGTTTTGAAAATGTGTAGATTCTTGGGAATTAGGTCATTTAGATGTTTGAATATAATTTAACTCTTGAGGGCGATCTCAAGAGTCACAGATCTATAAGGGTCCATTTGGTTACCAATGGTTCTTTCTAGGAAGGAAGGAGGACTATCATAGGAGGAAAAATGGTGAAAAACAAGGGCTTATCTCTGGTGCCTGTCAACCAATTTCGCCCCAACTCACCAGCAAAAAAGCACTAGATTTTCTGCCATTTAGATTTTCTGCCATTTTGGCGCTAAGGGGGTCTGGGAAAAAAAGGTAAATATAGTGACAAATCCGCCATGTTGGCAACACTGTCTCTCTCTCTCTTTCCCCTCTCAGAGACGTCTAGCTCCTCATCATTGCTGGAGAAACACTCTTTCTACTGAACTCGAAAACCGCGATTGGCTTTTGTAGAGTCATGATGCTACCCACCATTAGCATTGTTACCGTCATCTTGCTAGCTGCTGTTGTGCATAGTGGGTTAGGGTCAACAACAACATGTGAACAACATCATGCATTCATCAAAAACACCCAATCTTTTTGGTGACTGATATAGGGGGTCGTGCTTATTCATTTACCCTTTTCTTTTTTTAAAATATCGTTTTATTCTTTAGTCCCCACTAGCGTGGGCTACTACATTTTCCAACCAAACCAATATTTTAAAAGTAAATGAAAACAGTAGATAAGATTCTACGCCCCCCTCACCCAGAAATCCCCAAGAAATGTCACCAAGAGTTTGAATTATATAAAACTCCATTTTATATTTTTTATGATTATTTATAATGGGTTTGTATAGGGGCGGGGTAGCTAAAATGAACCTCAAATAAATAAATAAATACTGAATCAAGTAATGTGGGACGTTCACATGAGCCTGAGTAGATGATAAAATCACTTTTTTTTCTTGTTTTAAGTAAAATACAGCTTCCATGGTGGTGCTCCAACGCAGCAACTTTGTTAACAAGATGCCATAAAACAAGCATCGTCCCACACTAACACACCAACTAACGAGGTGATCACTTCCAGTCTAAGAATTTGTCTCTTCAAAATGAGGAAAAACATTGGCAGTATAAAATCACAATTTCTCAATAAAGACTGGGATAATAAAGAGTTAAGTGATAATTAAGTTAAGTGATCATAATATTTCCTGTTCCATCTTTGGCTACAGAGGAAACATAATCCTTTTGTGTCGTTTCCTGAAATAATGACCTTCTAATCTACAGTATGTGTCAGTGGGAGTTGTGCACACAGTATCCCGACACAGGCGACCCATTCATTCACGGTCTGTGACCCCGTGGTGATGGGTGTCATCATTCACACACCCATTCATGCAAACAAAACAAAAAAAGTCCTATCTGATTGAATCAAGCCCCCAAAAAACACACCAAATGGTCAGCCTGCAAAAAACATTTGTGAGGAGCAAGGTGACCCATTTGGTGTGGTTTTGGGGGCCATTCACTCACTATTCACTCTACACTATTCACTAGTGACACGCATCAACGTGCAGAATGCTAAAACAATCTCAACACAACCTTTGGTTGTGCTTTAAACAACAAACTCACAACATCGCAGCGGTACGAAACGCTTGGGTTATCCTCCATCTGTCAGCAAAGTGTCTGTTCCATGAAAATCCACTGTAGATATGAGCTACTTCCTGACCAAATTCCCTGCAGATGATTTTCTTTTTTTCCTCCGAGTGTTGGAGATTGGAAGTGCTCGTTGGAGATCGATCACTCACCAGCACTGTGCGCATACGACCTGGTTTGAATTTGCGTATAATGCAGGAGACGTTGCTTCACTGATAACAAGTGCTTCCAAACTCTGACACTTTCTTGAGTAGGAAGTAGCTCATAGCAATGATAACATACAGTACCTACGGTACCGTGGATTCTTTTTTTATGAAACAGACAGATAAAAAGAAAATAATTCATTCAAGCTTTCTTTTTTTTTCGTACAGCTGCAATGTCGGTCGAGTTTGACGTTGTTTATTTGATACCATCAGATACGGGACTTCTCTGTTTGGACGGATGGGCTGTCAATGTGAAACGGCAAATATTGTTACCACATTGCTGGCAAGAGGAACACAGTCAGTGTGCATCTGGTCAATAGACCTTGCCGTAAGCGCCGCCCCTCTTCCCAGCGTTCCACCATGGATTGGACACTTTCCAGCCCGGGCTCATTCAGTCCAATGTAAATATAATGGACATTACACCCTAAATTCAGGTTCATTTTTTTGGGAACTAGGTCTTCGTTCTAAATCCATCAACAAGGCCTGCCGTTATGCAGTGGAAAAAACAGTGTTTTATATTTTTTTGCGAAAAAAACTATTGGTGGAAAGGTTTGTCTTAGCTGTGATTGGACCATACCATTTGGGGGAGGGTCTTACTGAAAGGTCTATTGTTGGCGACGCAAACATAACATAGAGGTTGCTTTTCTTGGAAGGCAATCCTTTAACAGAATGCTTTTTAATGGTACAGATCCCGCGGGGGTTACGAGTTTAAACGCAACGTTGCACAACACCGAACTTAACTTTTGTTTAATTGAAAGTCACTCGGTGTGACTTAATACACGTCATCATCCGCCATGCAGCCAGAGAGCAGCCCGCCATCCATCCCTTCCCCCTCCGCCCCCTCCAACAAACAACGGTTCCCGACACACACAATGATTAATCATCGCATTAACCAAACTGGGCTGACGTCATCCGATTGTCGAGGGGTAGTGTTTAGAATTCAAGCTTCCATCATCGCCCTCTGGGGAGCCACCAAATCTTCAAGGCCATCTTCCAGCGCTCCGCCATGAGCCAGCCTTCCCTTAATTGCCTTTGTTCTCTTCTTCTTCTCCATTCCTGGACAACAGCTGTCGTCCAACAGGGTGGCGTGCCTGGCGCGTACGCGTGTGCAAGCGCGCCTGTCACGATATCTGTTTAATGGCCGGACCGAGAGTTTTGGGGGAATTTTTTAGCCCTGCATGGTTGAGAGAGAGAAAAAACAAAACTAAACTAAAAAAAAAAAAAAAACATCGAATCCTAACCCTGACCGTCTGGTGTACCGCTGAAGGAAATCGCTGTCCAGACCCGGTTATGCAACGGAAATATGAACACGAATGACATTATGTCACTGAACCAGCGTATGCTGGTGAAAGACAACATTTTCGAAGAGCAGGAGGAGTCGAAAAGTAAATATTATTCACATAATTCAGCGCTGACTGTAAGGGGGGGAAAACCATGTTATCAGAAGAAGAGAGTGCATTTCTTTTGCTCTTGGGCAGAATTCCTTACTTGTACAGTAGCCTGTCATTTCAACTTTATATGGTTTTAGTTTTTTGGGGGAGAGGCGGCTAATTTGTTTTTGTAAGAGTCATGGAAACGTAGTGAAAGAAGCTTGCAGATATATCTCCACTGTTATTGTAACATTGTTTTGTTTTTCTTTCTGGAAATTTAACTTAACACAAAGAGTGCCAGACTTTAGGACTGTGAGCCAACCGTTGCCTGCTGTGCCTCCTATAGTGTAAACCCACCGGAACCGTGCTGCATATAAGCATCCTGTTTGGAAAGCTGTCTTGCTAACGTCAATGCTAGCGAGGTAAAATGGACCCATCCTTGCTCCATAAGACGCCAATGTTCCCATCTGTGTTTCAGTACGCCGTTATAATGGAGGCGGATGGCAGTGTGCAATGCATGCATGATTAAGATAGGCCGAATATAGTCAGGGAGCCAAGGGGGAAAAAACAAACAAACAAACGAAAAAAGACAGTGACCTGATTTGTGATTTGTTCACACATTGGACTGGGTTCAAGTGAACAAATGTGGCACAACTCAGTCTCTCTCTAAGGTTCTGGTGATGTTTGGGTCGAAATAAATGTGCAACTGGGGGAACTGTCACGGCAGGTATAAATACTGTGATGGTACAAATTGATTTTGCTGTCTCTCCATTTTTGGTATAGCTAGACAGACATATCAGCCATATCGATACATCAGTCATTTTGGGGGAAAAAAAGACGTTGACATAAATTAACCTGATGTCCAGATGTTTATAGTTTACTACAGTCCATCCTGCATTCTCTTTGTCCTACACCTCTGTACTGGAGAGGTATAGTGTCACATAAGTATTTCACCCAGTTTTACACGGTTGAATAGAGAATTAAAAAAAAACAAGAATTGATTCATTAACTGGCAGCTGCTGTATTATTACTGCAGAATTTTTCTCCAACCTCTGAGCCTTGGGATGTTTTTTTTTTTGTGTACCGGCTATCTTGTGTCTCGAAAATGTATTTTTTAAATTATTTTAATCAATTACCATCAGTCCTAAACGTCACCAGTTTGGCTCTTGTTTTTGGACGTCAAAACGTTTCAATTTCACCACCACGACAACAACACATCTTGCTCGAAAACAACAGTGAATATCTTTACAAACACGTGTACGCCGTTTTATTTTTTTACATTTGATATTTATTGAAACAAAGTATCATCGATCCATTTGTAAAAATTTGTAAAAAGTAAACAAAAATAACAGCTATAACAACATTTACTGTACGTTTTGAGCAAAAAAACCCTCAAATTCAAGGTGGGGTTTGGGGGCGGGGGAGCTTATAAATATACATATTTGGATTGGCGGGGGGTGGGGTCGGGTGGGAGGGGTGTGTCTAACAGATATCATCACAGGGATATAGTGAGCCGTGAAACTGAGTGGTATTTAAGCCTCGTTCACAATTCGTAGCACGGCGACGTCGCAAAACATCCGGCAATGCAACGCCGTCCTGCGACAAAGCATGAATTTGGCTTTAGAAGGCTGTAGTGAAAATTCGTGAACACCAGTGATAGATCATTTCTTAAACGTATGTGACGACTGCAAACGACAAAAAGGAACTTGTGTTCTGAGACAGTAAGGTGCATTTCCCTTTACGAAAAAAACAAACAAACAAAAAGAGTGAAGAGCCAAATTTGTGAGGATGTAATAAGTGAGTAAATAAAATGAAACACTAACACACGGACGTGCACGCGCACTCACACACGCACGCACGCGCGCACACACACACACACACACACACACACACACACACACACACGCACGCACACGCACACGCACACACCCCTGGGATGTCCCTGACTAAAAAAAAAAACATCATACATTTATGATTTGGTTTCCCCCCACCATAATGAGGGGGAAAAAAGCTTAAAAACGAAAGGATTTCTGGGTAAAAGGAAATAAATACAATACAAAAAAAACTTACTGATTGGTTTGGATAGAAATAGACAATACTATATACACAGAACATAACCACAAACGTTGCCCATATATATTCAAAACCATGTTAAGTATCATAGCATAATGTTAAGTGGATTAAAAAAAAAATCTGTATTAATATGGAGAAAGAATGTAGACTATAATAATATTCATGGATAATATTTGATTTTTGTTTTTGTTTTTTTCCCCCGTTTTTTGGCTGTAGATGGATCAGTGGATCAGAAGCATTTTACAGACAAGGGGGGATTTAAGGCCTCTGTTTCAAAGTGCATAAAAGGTGGAGTTTTTTTTTTCTTTCCTCGTGGCAGCACCATAATATTAATAATAACTAAGGCTTTTCTGGGGATAGTTTATTCAATAGCCCAGTCCTCTCCTTCTTCTTTATTACATCATTACACCCGTTGCTGTCCAAGGTTCTGACATCTGAACAGTATTCCTTGGACGTTCCTCAACACGTTGGGGGGTGGGCCGGGATATAAACACAGTTGCACCGATGTGCAACTGAACTGTGCAGGGGCGTTTTTGCCATTAGGCAGACTAGGCGGTTGCCTGGGGCACCATGAGGGGCGGCGGGGGGGGGGGGGGGGGGGGGGGGGGGGGGGGGGTATTGTATATACCATAGGTATGACTTACACAAGATTTTAAAAAGGGCTCCATGGAAAATCTTGCCTGGTGCTCCAAATTGCTTAGAAATGCCACTGTGTCCAAGCGGACATAATCACACAATTCATTTTTTTTTGCATAACGGTCACAATCGTTTCCATGTTGACACACACATCCTCAAACGTTTCCAATACAAAATGCAGATCCTCAAGGTGGATCAACTATTTCCACTTTTTCCTTTAAAGCAGCCTGAGCCTACAATATTAAAATGTCTGCCCCATGGAATGGATCGTGATGAAAAAAAAAAAAAAAAAAGTTGCATTCACACAGTATGCAAAAACAAACAAATTGTTACTCACAATGACTTGTGTGAAAATTAATGCCTAAATTGGTAATATCGCCGCTCCTGTCCGTTTGGCTCTATAGCATCGATACGGCAGGTTTTCGTCGTTGCTGCGCAAAAAAAACTGAAAGCCTGGACTAAATTATTGGCCATGGTGTGTTCTAGAAGAAGAGGAGGGTCCTGGCTTGACTGACAGATCGGTGAGAACCAATCAGGGCAACCGTCTAGGGCAACAATGCTTTCAGGTTATCTCAGGCTAATTTGGTTCCATCTGTACACTATACTTCGTATGGGGCTGCATTCTGGGAACGACCGACACACATCCGGAAGAGTTAAAGGAGAATTCCACCCCAAAAGGCTTTCTTACCTTTATCTGCAGTCGATTTGTTTCCCAAAAAAGTGGTCCAGTTGTTAATTTGTGAAGAAGACTCCTTATTGTCCGTTTACTCTACCACCACCATGATGGAGAGACAATATATTGCTAATAAAGGCATCTGGGAGCAATGGAAATAGGTGAATGTGAACAACATCCCATAGACCCATTCTAAGCTTATGGTATGGTAGGGGAAACAGACAATACGTTTTTTTGTTTTTTTTTTACCCACAAAATAACTGGACCACTTTTCTGAAAATAAATCAAGTGCAAATAAAGATAAGAAAGCTTTCTGGGGTGGAATTCTCCTTTAAGAGTGTGCAGTCAACAACAAACAGACAAACAAACAAACGAACGGGGGACCTCTTGAAGTTCGCTAGCATTAACATAGAAAGTCTCCACAGCTTAAACTATCGCTATGAAACAGGAAAGCAAACCGTCCCAATTTCACAGTCATTGTGGTCTTGTTGGGAGAAGCCAAAACGACAGGATGGTTTAAACATCTCAATAAAAACCAAACACGATAAATCTAAAAACATGTGGCCCATTTGGTAGGTCCAGACCTGTCTCTCTGTCTCGCTAGGCACTTATTATAGGAACATTAAAATCTGATGTGTTGGTGATGATGATGATGCTGATCATGACAATGACGACTGGGCATGAAGAAAAAGAAAATAAAAAGAACTAAAAAAATAATAAAATAAAACCATAATAATCTCAAAATAAATATTTCATGATACTCTCAGTTTTCGAAGACATAAGATTTTTTTGTTGTCGATGAAAAACAAAAACAAAAAAAAGGATGAAAGAGTCAGTCTTTTTGCAACGGTATAATTGTTTAACTCTATAAATATAATTTATATAGTTTTTTTTTTCTTTCCATTCTCTCTCTCTTTCTCTCTCTCTATCTCTGTCTATCTCTTACTCTCTCGCCCTCCTCTGTTCCTCTGCTCGTGGGTAAAATGCAGATGTGTGTTATAACCCCGTCGTATGAAAACAAACCAAAAAAAAACGAAACAAAAAAAAAACAACAACACATGCACCCACAGTCTTTTTTTCTTTCCGAAACAAAACTCCTCCCCCAATCCGGACGACGACCGACGGACGGACGACGTCCAGATGACGTCCGAAACTTTTTTTAGTTTTGTTTCATTATTTACTATTCTCATATCTTTTTTTTTCACTTGCAGACGAACTGGTCCACGATCTTGGTGCAGCGCTTGCACTTGACGTAGCAGCACCAGTGGAACTTGCAGTGGCAGCGCTCCACCACCTGCGCCTTGTACTGGTCGTAGCCGCGGCCGCAGCACATGAGCTCGCAGCCGTCCATGCCCTCCGACGTCTTGTTGCAGAGGCGCCCCACCGTGCCCAGCGAGCCGGTGCTCTGGTTGAGGCGGCAGTAGTCGGGGCTGTGCTCCGTGTACACCAGGTCGTGGCTGGTGGGCGGGTTGAACTTGCTGTGCTGCTGCACCAGCTTGCCGCGCGCGTTCAGCTTCATGGAGGCCGCCGAGTCGTACTTCTCCTTCAGCATCTCGCCCACCTTGCGGAAGTCGGCCAGCTGCAGCCAGCAGGTCTTCAGGCTGCACGAGCCCGACACGCCGTGGCACTTGCACGACACGTGCGCCAGGTCCGACACCGTCTGTTTTGGTTTGGTTTGGTGGTGGTAAGGAGGAGGGGGAGGGAAACACAAGGAAAGGGGGGGACAGGAGATGAGATTTTCATTATCCATGTCCAGTGTTAATTTGGGCTTTTTTGTTTAAGCCACGGACCACTATAAAAAGCAAGCAAAATATGAAGCAGATCCGGAACGGCTGGCAAGCAGGTGGCCGCTGGGGCGGTGGAAGAGGAGGGGGAGCAGCATGCAGCATGCAGCAAGGAAAGCAAGGAATGAGCAAATGCTCCATTTAAATGCGGTACGGTGCTCTAGGAAGTGAGCGTGTGATTGTGGTTGCGATTGTTTCATGCATGGACTATTCACAACACACATAGCGGCAATATTGCAAATGCAGTGAGCCCTTAATGTGAAAGCCAGGCCGAACGTGTCTGTCTATGGCAGTGTCACACACTTGCATTTCTGACACAGAACTCCACCATATCTGTGCATGGCAAAGCTTCACACGTCCTTCTTGTAATTTGTATTTGTATATAATTTGGGTTTTTGCTGTCTGTGAATACACACAGAAAAATCCTGTTGACTTCCATGACATTCCGGAGCATTAGCCGATCTACTACGAGCTCAGAAACAAAGAAAATGAGTGTCAAAAGCTTGTCATGTAATAACGGTCGTGTTCTAGACAGACTAGACACGGAACGAACCTCCATAAAAGAGCGGGGAGACCAAATAACATGCAAAAAAAGACAGAAGGGAAAACAACCTTGCAACAAACAAACGTTCAAATGTGCAACCGGCGTACAAATGTATTCGCATGTCGTACGCTGCAAACAGGGAGGATTATTTCACTTGCTTGCGTTCGCTGTAATCACAAGCAGCCCAGACGTCGCTGACAGGTCCAAACATCGCATGCTCCGGGCCTCCTAATTCGCTCGGCGTTTATTTGCATATAGCGTGCATGCACATACGCTTTATAAGCTTCCGCCGCAATCGCCTGTCAAGTTGCCTTGGAGGAGAAGGCAACATTCTGTCACTGACACGCGCTCATACGCTCACACACACACACACACACACACACACACACACACACACACACACACACACACACACACACACGGAACAGCTAACATGATGCTCTCCATGTCTCGCTTCTGAGCAGCGAGCCAAACAAAATGCTGTCCGCTCATTTGTCCCACTTGAAAGAGAAGTAGCCTGGCAACCGGGCCGATCTGGCAACAAGCCTGGCTTCGCTTTCCAGATGATTTCAAGGCATTTGGAACGGACGAAAAAAAAAGAACGAAAGAAAACTTTTCCCCCCCAACCTCCCCATATATACCACCACCCACCCACCCATCCACTCACCCCCTCCTCCTCCCTCCCCCAGAAAACCGCCTCTTACGCGATTCCATCTACCCGGCGTGGATCAAAGAAAGCTCCGGGAAAAAAGGAACGAGAGCTGTTACGCAGATGATCAACTGATAGAGAGGCCCTCGTCTTCTCTTCTGCCTCACTGACCTGGATATTCTCTCTCTCTCTCTCTCTCTCTCTCTCTCTCTCTCTCTCTCTCTCTCTCTCTCTCTCTCTCTCCTCTCTCTCTCTCTCTCTCTCTCTCTCTCTCTCTCTCTCTCTCCTCCTCTCTCTCTCTCTCTCTCTCTCTCTCTCTCCACTTTCCATGGTTTCTCTGTAAGGTTTGACCGTATGGAAACGTCAGCTGGTTTCCTAACTCCATCCCCAACCACCCCTCCCCCTCCCCTAACTATACGTGGTCCTAATTCAGTGGCTTTCTGACTTGGTTCTGTGCCTGCGGGCGCATATGGGGGACGAGGCCAAGATGATAAATGTGTTAAGATAAATGTGTTAGTGTGTTTGTAGCTCTGCAATTTTCTGCCATACACAAAAATGCACGTGTGGGTGAAGAGTTTATATCGTTATATAGCTGGCACATAACACATAAGATAACTATACACATTAACCATAACTACTTAATTCATCATTAATAAAGCATAATTCATATATTAGTAACGTATTAGTAAACACACTCATGAGGACACTTTTAACCATTAGTACTTAATCATGAATTCATCATTAGTAAAGCATTCTATTCTTAAGTTTTTGTAGTATATGCTTAAGAAATGCAAATAAGAAATGTTTTGAGGCCTGTTTACTAATGCTTAGTAATACATGAATCATGCTTTATTAATGATGAACTGCCATGTTAACTAATGGTTAACTAATGGTTAATAGTGTATAGTTATTATAAAGTACTACAGGGATTAAAGCAAAAAAAAATCCTGGGCCTGAACTTTCCAAACATATATATATATATATATATATATATATATATATATATATATATATATATATATATATATATATATATATATATATATATATATATATATGCGTTGCCCCCCCATGCCTAGATCCGTCCTGCACAAACTCCGATTGAGATACATGTAAAATGACTGATTTCTCTAATACAGTAAATAATCAATCATTTCAGTATCACGCTTCTAATCAGTTCAACCACACATAGAGGTGACTACGCACTGGACAAATGTGCAAGACCTGTCAACTTTACAACGACTGTCCGTTGGACAGAGTTTTGCGATACTTTCTAAGATCACTGATTAGTATTGCCATTACCTGGGGTTAGGGATGTAAATTATCGATTAATTGGATATTAATTTGTACACATAACATGAAACATTTATATTTTCTCTCTGACACTAGATAGGATAGCAATTTTACAAATATTCAGGTAGTCCATTCATTGTAGCCTAATTATATTTGAACTGGGGACCCCCCCACCCAGACTATAGCAACAGAATGGTTCCACAGATAAATATTGTGGAGATGGCAGATCTACAAGCTCATTGTGAAACTGTAGACCAGCTATTTTCACAATTCTTGCCTCTTATATAAAACAATCCTGTGTTGATTAGTTTTCATACAGCATTAGAACCACTGATATGAATACTACTATGCCTACTGCTTTGCATGGGGACATAAGACAACAAAACATTATTGGAGGGGCACTAAGGTGAAGCAATAACTCAATAATGATAGTGAAAAGAGCTGTCTGTGGACTGGACTGAAGAGCATTCCAGAGGGCTAGCAGGAGGGTTCTATATGGGGCCATACTAGCTCTGGTTCATAGCTCTAACAGTGGAGCTATGGACCAGTGCTAGGGCTAGACAGACTGCTGGAAATTAGCATTAGCTTTCAACTCTAATGTAAACACTTTTGGCTAACCAGCTAGCGAAGCTAACGTTAGTCACTCATTCCCATATGGAACTGCTGCGTTGTCGTTGCAGCCAGTGCTGCACACACTTTATCACACATGCACCTCCGTGCGTTCACCCTGTAAATCTCCCACCAACGGGTCAAAGCAATGCGCTCTTATCTCGTTCTACATGGCATTACCGGTAATTTGCGTGCGTGTTTCAACACCGCTACTGCGTCTTGTGTGTGCGCGCCTCGCTCCACTCCGCGATGGCACACAGCGGTGTGTCCAACGCGCGTCAGAGAGGCATTGAGAGAGCAGGGAGAGAGACTGGCTGACGCACCGGACCACGGCTAAAACAAGAGAGGAGACGTACTGGTGTTGATGCGGGGAGTAAGAAAAAAAGAAAAACGGAACCAACAGATCTTTCTCTTGAAAGAAGATAGAGAGAGAGAGAGAGAGAGAGAGAGAGAGAGAGAGAGAGAGAGAGAGAGAGAGAGAGAGGAGAGAGAGAGAGGAGAGAGAGAGAGAGAGAGAGAGACAGAGAGAGAGAGACAGAGAGACAGAGAGAGAGAGAGAGAGACAGAGAGAGAGGGAGAGAGAGAGAGAGAGACTTTTTAGACGGGCTCTTTACCACCACCGCGATTCTGTGTGAAATAAGTGACCAAATGGGTGAGGTTGTAACTTTATAAACTTTATGCGAAAATATGTGGGGATTGTGAAATCAAGCGAGGCATGTTTATGCAATTATTCTGGGAATTACGCGGCGCCTTTTTTCTTCCCTTCTCTTTCGACCATTTTTTAAGGGTCCAGACAGAGATGTGCGGCGGTCCGGTCGTGGACCGCCAGCACAGCGTGCAGAAGAGCAAGCACCCACCTGCCTCGATCCCTTAGCTTCCTGCACCAACTGCTGACCCTTCAAGCAAGCCTCTGAGGGCCCTGCGCAGGCTGTATGTGGGCAGTGAGGGCTATGGCAGCCTGCACTTGACCTTAAGGGGCCCCCAGAGGGCTTGCCCAAGTGATGCCCATAGCTGTTGGCTTACCGTGGGCAACTATGCGATAACCCGCACCTGCGGGCAGCCCACAGCATTCCCATACTGGCCCAGTTTGCTTTCGCCCGTGTAGGCCCTTAGCATATTTATACCTTTGGGCCCAATGCCTTTTTTGTGTGGACAGCCCATATCTGCTCTTTCCTTATTATTCATTCATTTATTGATTGAAATGTTCCTGCATTAACTACCACCGCACTAGCAGCTTAATTAAAAAATATATGTAAAATATGTATTTGTGACTCATTAAGTAGCCTATAGCTATGATATGCTCAATAACTTGGTGTATGTGTTAATATTTGAGCCAACAATATGACCACAGCGTGTGCTATACCACATTGAATGTGCGTGCAAAATTTCACGGAAACAGCACACTGTGTTCATGATTTGAACCATTTCATTGTAAAAGGAGCAATCCTACAAACTTCAAAAGCCAATCTTAGCCAATCAGGATGGAATATGGTAAATCAGGCCCATCGATATGAGATACAGTCTACCAATTTGTGTGATTTTTGCAAAATACGAGTACTGGGCAAACATGTATTTTGCAAAGATCAGCCTTATGGTGGCGCTAGAAGGGGCCCATGTGAAAAATGTCATGTAGAGGTTCTGAATTGACATGTGTGCACAATATGGTTGCGTTCGGGCCAACGGTGGCGGGGATTAAGCAGGTAACAGACGGAAGGACGCGCGCGTGCACACACACACGCACACGCACACACGGACGGACGGACGGACGGACGGACGGACGGACGGACGGACGGGGATGAATGTAATGCCTGCAACAGGTTCCAAAAAGGTTGGGACAGGTCATGTTTACCACTGTGTTACATCTCCTTTCCTTTTAACAACACTCAGTAATCATTTGGGGACAGAGGACACTAACTGTTGAAGTTTTGAATGTGGAATTCTTTCCCATTCTTGCTTGATGTATGACTTCAGTTGCTCAACAGTCCGGGGTCATAATGTGCCACACATTAATAATGGGAGACAGGTTTGGACTGCAGGCAGGCCAGTCTGCGCCCTTTTACTACGAAGCCATGCTGAATGTGGTTTGGCATTGTCTTGCCGAAATAAGCAAGGACATCCCTGAAAAAAGATGTCACTTGGATAGCAGCATACGATGCTCCAAAACCTGTATCTACCGTTCAGCATTAATGGTGCCTTCCCAGATGTGCAAGTTACCCATGCCGTCACACACGTACATACCATCACAGATGCTGGCTTTTGAACTTTGCGCTGATAACAATCTGGATGGTCGTTTACCTCTTTAGTCCAGAGGGCTTTACCTCTTTAGTCCAGAGGACACGATGCCCAAGATTAAAAAAATGAATAAAAATGAAACATGGACTCATCAGACACAGCACACTTTTCAACTTTCTGTCAGTCAGTCCATCTCAAATGAGCTCGGGTCGAGGGAAGCCTGCAGTGTTTCTCGATGTTATTGATATAAGGCTTTGCATGGTAGTTTTAAGTTGCATTTGGAAATGCTGTGGCAATCTGTGTTAACTAAAAATGGTTTGCCGAAGTGTTCCCCATGAGACCATGTAGTAATATCCATAACAGCAGGGGTTTTTTACAAAGTGGGGTGCCATGACAGCAGTCCAGGTGTGCCACAAGAAGATAATGTCATAATATTACAAGCCTTGAACCAGTAGTGTACATATGGTCCATTTGGTTGCAATTGTTAAATTAACATTTATTTTTACATCACAAATTGGGACCCACTTTAGGCCTCTAATGAATTGAGAGGATGAAAGTGGCTGTTGCAACTTCTTTCTTTAGTCATGAAGAAAGACGATTCCCCTCTAGACCACTACTAGGGGTGCTGCAGCCCTCCCAGCACCCACGCTATGATTGAACCACAGTTCTAAAGTTTACTAAAGTAAGCTATAAATTATCACTTTAATCCTGACATATTAATTTTCGGCAAACCATTGGACTAAATGGAAAAGAGAGTTGCCGATCTACAAGCTCACAACATGCTGCGATGTGCCAATGAGCCTATTTCACAGCCAGCACGCGCTGGCCTCTCGCGGGCGATAGTGGGGTGGTCTCACGAGAAGTCGTGCACAACTGCAACTTCGCGGCGGCCCGACTTCTCGTGAGACCACCCCACTATCGCCCGCGAGAGGCCAGCGCGTGCTGGCTGTGAAATAGGCTAATGGTTTACCCCCCATAGTGAATTAGATTTGATTGCAAAAATACAAAAACAAGTGGTGGTAACATTGGCTACGCATCTAGTGTTATTACATATAACAAAGTAATAAGTAAGATATAACAATGAGAAACATAGCTATATATATATATATATATATATATATATATATATATATATATATATATATATATATATATTAAGGCTGTTCAATGAATTCATTAATCATGATTAAATTAATTTTGTGGATTAATCTGATTAAAAATTTTAACTCAATTAAATATATATATATATATATATATATATATATATATATATATATATATATATATATATATATATATATATATATATATATATATATATATATATATATATATATATATATATATATATATATATATATATATCCACTGGTCAATTGTTTTGCATGTCCTTGGCAAAAATGAAATAAAATAAATAAAAGATAAAATATGAATTAATTTTAACTTTGAATAAAAATTACTTTGAACATAAAATAATACACACTTGTTTAAGACAATCTCCCCTACACAGTACTGCTTCCTGTATGTTTTTCAATGTTATGAGTTTTGAAAAGTGCTTCAATAAAGTTTAATCTAAATGCTTTCTTTGATTCACTTTGTACCAGTGAATCTGTACTGACAAGAAACTACCTGTTCCTCTGCATTTTGCTTCATACATTCAAATAAATTGTTTAACTAAGCATTGATTGATCAATCAATGATTGATTGATTGATTGATTGTTGTTAATCTTCTTCTAGGGCACGTTCGGAAATTGCGCACTGAGCGCACTGTGCAATGCAAACTAATAGGCCAGCACCCCTAGCCTAGGAACTACTTCTTTACATAGCACGGCGTACGTATCAATCCGCGTTTTACACTGTGTATGGGCCATAGTGCCGAAGAGCTCCCGTATCACTCCGCCGCAGTTTGAAAACAGCCGCCAGACGACTACCACCGAGCGCAAAAACTACTATTTAAACGACAAAGGTGAGTTTTCAATGGTTGTCGTTTACAAGTTACTTTTTTGTTATGTGTGCTTTTGTGTTTAGCTCGCGTTGCGTAATGTAACATTTATATAATAAGTTCCCTGGCCTGGACAGACATATGCCGTGTTAACTCAGCTAGCATTAGGCCTGCTAGCAACTTAGCAGGCCAGCTCGAGCTGCTAACATAAATAGAGCAGAACCAGAGCTCTGAGCAGAACTTTGTCCCGAATAAACTAAATCACGAATAAAAAATAAATAATGAATGGGTATATGTCTGAAGTGTTTAGTCACTGTGTCAGTGTTCATGTAATGCTGCTATGTTATCGTATCAGTTTTATGGTTAAACCACAAGATTCGCGCCATAACTCGAGTGTGTGTGTGTGTGTGTGTGTGGGGGGGGGGGGGTCTAGCGTTGTTGCCGTTTGGCTGTTTACGTTGTCAAGCTCTTACTATTCACAAGTTAAGCATTTAGCACAGTGGTCCTCAACTGGCGGACCACGGTCCATGTCCGGACCGCCGTACATCTCTGTCCGGACCCTGGACAAATATAGAAAAAAGAAAAAGCACCGCCGCGATGCCTGGTGCGGTAGCTCTGAATGTGTGTATGTGTGTGCCTGAATCACAGTGAGAGCCCCCTCTCGTAGCTCTCCAATACTCACGCCTCCCACAGCCATTCTAGGCAGTAAGTTCGCTGGTATTAAGACGATGTCTGACAGTGAAATGACACTTAACTGAAAGGAAAGTTAAGGAGGAACGGGGGTGGGGGGGGACGATAAACGCCCGCACTATCTCGGCGATTCCACTGTGCCATCAGTGCCGACAGACAAGAATTGCGGAAAGAAAGCTCACAGTCAAAATCAGACGCGGGCGTGTGCACGAAACGAGCACGCGCGCAACAACCAACAACGGACGCCTTGCTCAAACGCCGCATAAAGCCGGTCGGTCCCGTTGAAAATTAGAGAATTAGAGGGCGCGATTTATTACTGTAAAGCTCTTTACATTGTGCTGCTGGCTGTACAGACACTGCTGGAAGCTACTATACCTCGCTAGCTGGTTGAGCTGCCAACAAACAATCGTCCTCCTGCCCACAACTGTCACTGTATGTCACTTTGCTTCTTGGTATGTTTTGCATCTGCCCGTGTGGCACACTGGGCAGCATAAAGGTGCTCCTTTGAGGACAAGCCCAAAATAATTAGCCCTGGCTATTATCCATACATGCAACCACTTATCCATAGTCGGGCAGTCAGGGATAAGATATGATGAGGCAAAGGGTGAGTTTGTGTTTGGACCTTTTCTCTTAAATAAGCTATGAATCATTCACATTAAGCTACAACTTGACAAAAAATAATAATAAAATAAGTGAGTACGGTAAGTAAGTAAGTAAGTAAACAAAACAAAAAACATACTCTGCAGGGGCTCTCTGCGTGTCACGCGCATGGGACCGGACCCTAGTATTATACAAAAAATATTTGTGGACCCCCAGCATTTCTAGTTGAGGACCCCTGATTTAGCAGATGCTTTTAATATGAAGCAACATAATACAGCTTTCACTTGAATGGTTATGTTGAGAAATGTTTATCATTGGTGATAATATAATGCTAAGATTTTACCATGTTAAAGTCAGTTGTACGGTCGAACAAGGTTTCGCGCCATAACGTGTGTGTGCGTGCGCGCGTATGTATGTGTGTGTGTGCGTGCGCGCGTATGTGTGTGTGTGTCTGTCTCCACATTCTAGCCTTGCCTACTCTGAAACTGGGTCCTGAGGAGTCTGCAGCTCCTACAACAACACCCCTGTGTGAGTAAATAATGCACTATAGCATACCTGGGCATTATGCGGCCCGGGGCCAAATGCGGCCCTTTGGCTGACTCTGAGCGGCCCGGGAAAGGGTTTTAAACCATTGGTCCGGGACCACCAGTGGTCCTTGAGAGAGTTCCAGTTAAATATGGGAAGTTGGTTAACCAGATGTAACTCTTTGAGAGAGCAAAAATGAAACCAAATGGACCCTTGCGGGTCCATTTGGTTTCATTTTTATACTCTCAAGAGTTAAATTATTTACCTTCTGAATTAGCCCAAGTCTACGCAATCAGAGAATGTAAAAGAATGGTCATTTTTGATCTATGTTATCCTGTTTTGTTTGTACAACGTAAAATACAGCCTGGTATTGTTGGACAAAAGCAAAATAAATCTTTAGTTTTGGCGTCTGTGTGGCTAAAATGTCATCAAATGTTGGTGTGAATAAATAGAGGGTCCTGGTGTCAAAATGGTTGGTCTTACTCCAACTTTTATCTTGAAATTAAATTAATATTACGCAGACTTTAGTTCAGCCTTTAGTCTTGGCCCTCCACAATATTTTATGTATCTCATTTGGCCCCTTGGGAAAAATAATTGCCCACCGCTGCACTATAGGGATACAGCTTGGGCTCTATGAAAGAATGAATGAATGAATCTATTGTTAAAACAGGGTTTGAAGTTACAAAGTATGTGTGTGGGGACAGGCTTTGGGCCTACATGGCCTTCTCACATTTATACCAAATCTTCTAAGCTTATCCCTGGTGCTCTGTTCTTGCTCCTCCTGTGTGTCCTCCAGGCCTCCAGAAGACTTTCTGAGGAGCAGCGTCCTGCCCAGCGTCCTGCCCCAGCTCCACTGCCACTGCCTCTGGCAGACCTAAGAAGAGGCGCGCCTGCCGGGCTCAGACAGGCCTACGAGGCCGACTACAACTCCTCCGGAGACGAGCTAGACGACGACGACTTTGACAGGTAGGGTGGGTCGCACCAAGGAGGATTAAGCCATAATCTGGTTTAAATCAAGGTTTAATCTTAAATTCAGTTGCACCAAACTTTAAACCTAGTTTCCTCTAATCAGGTTTAGATTTAAATCATCCTTTTAATTTTGGTTTTAATCTTCACAGTAAACCTGGATTAATACTAATCCTAATTGCACCACTACTTTAAGATTTGATTTAAGCGTCAGCAAGGGCTTAAATTTAAACTTGCAGGGGAGGTGGTTTAAATGCAAACATGGCAGCATATATCAATATATTTATATGATTATTTTTGGTTGCAGGCACTATTTTTAACATAGTTCTGCTGTCGCCCCCCAATAGTGAATAAAAAGGTTACATGCATGATATTAGGCTCAAGAGTCAAGAGAGAAGGTTGATCACAGGTTAAAGTTTTAAACGGAGGTTAGAGGCTCCAGTCAAGATCAACTGAGATTTATTTAATCCTTCTTGGTGCAAACGACCCTAAGTATTGAAACTGGTATAATCAAGTTGAGTAGTATTGACCATAACCTCACTTACTGTCATTGTGATCAACAGGTGCCACATTGCCTGGGTTCAACTACACCAGCAAGATCAGCTAACCCCGCCTAAACTGTCATCTATTGGTAAGTTTATCTAGGCCTTAAACTACTGTCTTGTTACTACTTGAGTTCATTCCTATTGGGTCACCACAGCGGATCTTCAGTTTTCATCTGGGGGTGTTGATATGATGGCATCTCAGAGCCTGCATGCAAAAGGAGACTGAATAACTGCATGCGTGTAAAAGAAGACTGAATGACTGCATGTCGTCCTTCATCACACGTGTAAACCTACTCCCTGGCCTTTTCACTTGACGGTTCTCTTCAAACCTTTATCCAAACCATTCTAACTTGCATCTTCATTCATCCGTTTCACCCTGGCCTGCATGTACATCTTCTTCTTCAGTCCCCATCTTCAGTCCACACTCCACTCACTCCTGATAGTTGCCCCCCCGGATATGTCTCCTTCATCGATGCTCAGTAATACAAAATAATTTGCCCCTAGGGAACCTACCCACATCATTCAGGGAACATCCTGTGAGCCGTGCAGCATTCCTTTCCTGTCATGGCTTCTTATTGGACCAAGTGGCGGCGTAACAAAAAGATCCTGGATTCTTTTGCTTCATCCGTACCAGAGGTAGACAGCAGTGACGGTAATCCAGACATGTTGGGAGAAAATAATCCAGTGATTTTGGGCGATGTTAATCCTAAATCCATAGACGGAAACAATGGAAACGACGATGAAGACATTTTCATGGACTGCCTTGAAATGCCATTTGACTGTGAGGGTAGATTAGTGAATGATGCCCCTTTTTTTGATACTGCAGTGTCTAGTGAAGAGGATGAGGAAGATTACAGTAGTGATGAGAGTGATGAGAGTGACACAGTTGCAGATGAATGTACAAAATTGGCCAAGGTGCTGTGTGAGTGGTCGCTGAGGAACAATGTACCACAGAATGCATTCTCAGATCTTCTTTGCACACTGCAGGAGTTCCATCCAAGCTTGCCAAAGCAAGCACGCACCCTGTTACAAACACCAAAAATAGTTGCCAATGTTAAAAACTTAAATGGCGGTGAATATTTACATTTTGGAATTCTCTCTTACCTAGAGACAATTTCATCAAGTCTTGATGGTGTTGGTAGTAACACTATATGTCTACAAATTAATATTGATGGATTGTCTTTGTTCAAGAAGAGCTCCCTGCAGTTGTGGCCAATTTTAGGCAAAGTGTCATTTGAAAAGGAACCTTTTGTAATTGGCATTTTTTGTGGTAACGGAAAGCCTCGTGATTTAGAGCAGTATTTAGATGACTTTGTGCAGGAGGTAGCCAGGCTTGAGAGAGGCTTTGAGGTGGCAGGAAAACAATTCACTCTGAGGATTGACTGCGTTATTTGTGATGCTCCTGCAAGGTCCTTTGTTAAAAACATTAAGGGACACAATGGGTATTTTGGTTGTGAGCGCTGCACTCAAGAGGGTGTCTTTGTCAAGAATCACATGACTTTCCCAGAGAAGACAGCTACACTCCGTACAGATGACATGTTCTCAAGGCGAGAGGATGAGGATCACCACAAGGGAGACTCTCCCCTTGAACAACTTAACATTGGAATGGTCTCAATGTTCGTTTTGGACTACATGCACCTTGTTTGCCTTGGTGTGACACGGAGATTGCTCCTTTTTTGGATGAAGGGGGATTTATCATGTAGATTGGGTTCTCAGGCGGTGAAGGCCATCTCCGACAGGTTGCAGCAGTTAAGGGAACACATCCCCACTGAGTTCCAAAGAAAGCCCAGAAGCTTGGCACACATAGACACATGGAAAGCCACCGAGTGTCGGCAATTTTTAATTTATACTGGTCCTATTGTACTAAAAGAGTTCCTTCCTGCCTCCTTCTACAGTAATTTCCTGAATTTCTCTGTTGCTATGTACTTGATGCTCTGTCCTGCCTTATGTAATTATTATTGTGATTTCGCTGGTGATCTCATGATCCATTTCTTGAGAGAATTTGAACAGTTATATGGTACTGATGAATTGATATACAATGTGCACAATTTAATTCATTTGGCTGACGATGTCAGAAAGTATGGAGCCCTAGATGGAGTTTCCGCTTTCCCATTTGAAAACTACATGAGAAAATTAAAAAAAGCAACTCGCAAACCACAATTTGTTCTTAAACAGATATTTAACATAATATCCCTGGAGCGGACCTTTTTGACATCCAAAAAAGCTAAGCAGACAGACCTTAAGACACCTATTTTGAAAATGAAGCACTCTTGTGGTCCATCGATACCATACTTGCCCCATTGCACACAGTATAAAAAGGCTGTCTTTGACGAGTTTTGTGTTGCCATAACTCCGGGGGACAACTGTGTTATGGTGGGGGGGAACTTGGGCTGGTAAAGAACATCCTGTGTGATGAAAGATCTGACAAAAAGTACATCTTGTTCAGGAAATTTTCTAGGCTTGATTCCCTTTACTCTAGTCCTATGGAATCTAAAGACATTGGGGTTTATAAAGCAAGCCGTTTGGAAAGCACAGATGAAATAATCTGTCTCTCAGAGATATCAAGGAAATATGTTTTGCTCCCCATGGAAACGGATTGGGCAGCCATGCCTTTTCTCCATTGCTACTGAGTTACCCCCCCAATTCTTGTAACTATTTTGTAATGGAGGCTATGCATGTGACATCACCATTAGACTTTTTTCTTTTCTGTGGTAAACAACGGGACTCGCGGTGTTACCGCGCTTAACGGTGGCGACGGAGGCTCGGGAGGTAAATAAATAAGACGCAGATAGATACATGAATAGATAAATACATTATAGATAATAGATAATAAATACATAATTCGGTATTTGGCTCTAGAGGCTAATAAATAGATAATAAATTGATAAAAGATGATAAAATAGATAATAAATGACAATATATGAATAAAATGGTATAAGTGATGGGTCATATTTAGTCTAGGCAAATTACTATTGACAACTGATTTATTTTCACAAAAACAAAACAAAAACTTTGTAACGAAGTCCCGGTATGGTGATATCACACGTGTGGCCTCTAAGAAAAGGAAGAGTTGTCCCAGAAGTTTGCAATGATAAAGTTGTATTCTTTTTTTCTTTTCTTTCCATTGTATTTTCGGACTAGTGATGAAATACTTCCATTTTTCGAAAATGCTGGAGCCATATACTGTTTAAAGCACTCCTTTCTCGCGGGGGTTTCAAATGGACCTTTCACTTTACACAACCTATTCATTTCCAGGATAATGGCATACAAAATAGCTGAGTTCCTGGACAACTCAGTGGCCATTATCAGCAGCACATGGCTTAATGAGGACTCAACGATGACTATGTGGCCACCTACAAATGATCCTAGCAAAATAAAGACCGCTCTAGTGATGCATGATGCCCCGGGAGAGATGTGGACAGCACATCAAGTTAAGATTCTGGCAACAGCAGGTATATATTTTTACACCCCCCTGGAAAATGGCAGATCTATTTAAGCTTGCTCCTTGCTCATCTGCATTCAGGGATTGGAACTTGTGAACACAATTTAATCCTTACTGTTGTTTATTGTTTATTACAGTGAACTATGAAAAAGCAAGAGAGAAAGCCAAAAAGGCGGAAACTAATATGATAGTTGAAAGTGATCCAGAAGAGTTAAATCGCAAGAGATCAAGACAGTAAGTTTTGAGCTCTTTTATACTTTGTTTTTATGCAAAGAAGTTTAAACCATTTAGACAGCGTTATACGTTCATGTTGTTCATGTTTTTTCAAAAATATCAAATCTAGCATTTTAGACATTCATAGAATTGGTTTAAAATGTCCAAAGGCTTGCAGACATCTCCACAATTTCTTTCAAAAATAGCAGATCTACAGCTCGCAGCGCTGAGAGCTATTTTCCAACTGTTAGAGCATAAAACAATGGTTAAATCGGGTCTAAATGGGTTAAATATTATATTGTTTGAATTCTATATGTCCCAAGCAGCAGTGTGAGCCAGCTTTTCAGTTTGTGTGCTAAAATGTCTTCTGGACTGTTTCTCCTAATTTTCCACAGAATGACTAGACGCTACCATGACTTGGAGCCTGAGCCTGTTCCACCTAAACGTCACAAACCGGCTGCAGTCGTGCACCAGCCACCTCCAGTGCCACCAATCCCCCCACCACCAATGGGCTCACAAACTTTTGGTTGGGACCATCCGTCTCCAAACCGCACATCAGCCAGTCCCCTGCCACCAGAGAGTCCCCTACCAGCGACCAGTCACCTTTCATTGGCAACCCTACATCCGGCCACTCACCTCTCACCAGCAAGGCACCAGTCAGCGAGTTACCTGTCAACTGACTCCTTTCCACCAGCTAGTGACCAGTCAGCCAGTAACCTGTCGATGGCAACACAACGACCACCGAGACACCTGCCATCAACCAGTTTGTCCACTGAAACCCTCCCACCAGCAAGTCACCGCCAGTCAGCCAGTACCCTGTCAATGGCAACACTACGACCACCGAGACACCTGCCATCAACCAGTCTGTCCACTGAAACCCTCCCACCAGCAAGTCACCAGTCAATGCCAACGCTACCACCACCACCCCCTGCTGCGAGACACTCTGTATCAACTCCAGGTATTTTTGAAGACTTAATAGATTATTTTGCTTTGTTACGTCTGCATTAGGGCTGTTACCGCACATTCAATGGTTCTGACAGAGTATGGAATATGGGAATATGCATCACGCATCATCGTTCACTCTGAACCACAGTGACTAGTTGGGCCGCCCGTCACCCCCCACCCCCATGCTTCTCGTTTTTTTATTATATTAATTAAAAAACGAACGTTCGGTGGTTTTCTCGGAAATCCACTCGGATGTTCAAACCCTTTACAGTAAACGGGCAAATGTCACAGCCCTAGTCTGCATACAAAGTTTGTGTTTACAAAGTTGTTTTTTTTATGTCTTTCCTGACTACATGTTTGGTTTTGGTCTTCTTAAATTCCTATTTCTAAGCATTTGATGTAGTGGTTAAGTGAAGTCCCTCTGAATCTGTCAAAATTAAATTGTTAATTGCTAATCATTTAGACCTATATGGACAAATCTAAAAATGCCTTCTCAAGCATCATGTTTATACTTAACCGTTATGACTCATCCTATGCTGTAAAATTGCAGATCTGCAATCTCACAGGACATCTCATTCAATACATGCTGCAAGTTTGCAGATCTGCTATTTGTTCACAGATAACCTCATAGTCTGGGGAGGTAGGGAGATACAATGGTATTCTCATGCAAGTCCAGTGTTTCCCCCAGAAAATTGTTTAGTCAAGGTGGTGAGGCTTCGAGTCTGTGCTCGTGCGCGTGCACGTCCGTGCATGTGCGCGTGCACGTGATGTAATTACAATACCGTACCGTACTTGCTTCAGTTATATCATTATTAGGCCATATTTCATTTCTTATCAGAACAGGCAGACTGGTAGATATTTTTCTTTCACAATAGATTGATCAATCAGACTTAAGTGGACCAAAACTGTTCATTTGAGGGACAGAAGTATTACTTGAGAGGGACATTTAATTGCGGGGTAGCAACACATTACAGTTGGCATTAAAATGCCTCATGCATCATTTGTCCATAAGTAGTCCCTAGCCATGAATTTGTTATTTATTCATGTTAGTATGTATTTCTCCTGTTATTTCAAAAGGCTTATAACACATCTAGCATTAACAGAGACAGTGAGAAAACTTTACAACAGAAAACAGAAGGGGACTTTTAATTAGGACAATTGACCACTGTAGTCTGTCAGTCACAATGTGGGACAGGGTCTTTAAAATGAGACACTGTCCCACGCAAAGAAGGACATCTGGTCATCCTGTGACTGTCCCACAGAAACGGGGATATCTGGTCACCCTCAAAATACTCGCAAAATACGCTTCAAGACACACACACACACACACACACACACACACACACACACCCACTCAGAAGCAGCACACACGAGCTACAAGCTAGCCTATGTGCTAATTATTCAACAGACAGGGAGAGGGAGACTAACGTTAAGCATATGAAGCTGCACACCAGTCGAAACGCAATAATTTCAGCGTGGATGTCGTTTGGTTAGGCTGACATGACGGGGGTCCGCGGGAGTCGGGCGGGACACAGACGGCATGCGTTGACCAGACAGCCACCGATGCGTCTTTTTACTGCTTCGGGAGCTAAACAACTCCGTGTGCTCCGTGTGCGTGCACAGAAGCACTGCATACGCACTGATTGGGCAGCGCGCAGCACAGAAGTGTCAACACTGGATCAGACTCGCTCCGGTTGATACTGATACTACTGAATAATACTGAATGATCGCGGCCGTTGCGATTTGCTAATGACATGGTTTCAAATCGCACTTTCGGTTTGAAGCCTTAGTGCAGATAACTTTATTTTATAACATGCACATTGTATGAACGACACATTTTTACTTTTTTTTTGGGGGGGGAACGTATAGCCAAGGCGGGGCCGGGCTTCACTCAGTGCGGCCGCCCTGATAATAAAGCGCTGGGGGAAACCCTGAAGTCAGTCTAAAAGCGCCACATTTTGCACAGATATAGCTGAGGGTGTGCTCTAATGATTTTGCTAGGGTGCCCGAGCCGGCGACCCTCGGGGTCAGCCCAGCGGCCAATCAAAGCAGGGGGCCCATTGACTTTACTATAGAGAACAATACACCAAAATAATATGTGAGGTGTCAAACTAGGGATTTGTGATGATTCTGAATCCATTCCAAGCATTTGTTTTGTGCTAAAGACTTTAATTTAGCTTAAAAACGGCTCCACAAAAGTGTGGTTTAGTGATGACTCATCACTTTTCACAGTTTTGTGCTAGTTTTCTCCTATTCTATCCCATTCCAGCTGAGAGATGATGTTACGACAGTCTGTTCGGCTTCTAATGTTTTGTTTTTTTTCCCTTAGGTATTGACAGATATCTTGTTAACACACTGGAGGAAATTAAGGACAGGCTAATTGCACTGGAGAGGTCAGTGGCAAATATTTCTCGCTCAAGCACAGCAGAGATCACATTGCCTGACGATGTCTCTTTGCCCCTTCAAACATTCGAAGAGATAGATGTCTTGGAGCAAAGAATGGAAGACCGACGCTGTCGGAAAGATTTGGTACATAAATATCTAAATTAAATGTATAATAGCTAACAATAATGCATACAGTGCCTATTTTCTCTTCTTTTTTTACCAAAGGCAGTAATGTCATTAATGCTGACTTGTTTCCCTTCCTGTCAGACTGCCTATCTAGGTGCCATTGGTGGGCTCAACGTCAAGGATGCCACGAAAAGAGTGTTGACCCAATTGATCAGCCATCCTTTAGCGAAACAAATAAATTGGAAAGGCACTGATCAAAAGAGACCGTTTCATCCCCTGAAACTAAGGAAGGTTGTAACTGGTAAGTCTAATAATAACAAGTATAACCCTCATCAAACACCTCTGCATCCGTTAGTCAAACTGATGTGAAGTCAAATGCCTAATAGACCACAGTAATTTTGGATCAAAACAAGTAAGAAACAGCCTAGAAGTGATTTAGGGCGGCGTTCTCCTTTAAGCTTGGCATTTTTCAGTGCAGCGACACTGGGTGGAGTGCGGCTGCTATGACGTAATCACCGCAGCAGTTCAAATTTTTAAGCTGTACAGCCTACGGCCGCGGTCTGCGACAGGTTCCCTCTCCTTTTACTAAACTCCTTGATTTCTGTGACGCATCTAGGCAGAGCGCTGTGCGTGTCGTGAACGATACGTGGAGAGGCAGCTTCTGCCGCTGTAGGACCACCTGTGGTGACGACAGGTTTATCTGTTGAGCGCTGATCGCTCTCTGGATGCCGTAGAACACTGGCGTAGCAGTCATAGCTTAAAGTGGGTATTAAATTGCCTACTACAGTTTCATATAACCCTATGTCTTTTTTTGTTTTTTTGTTTGTTTCAGAGGCTGTAAGAAAGTGCCCTATCCATCCCAGTCCTCAGGATAACGATGTTGAGACTGCGATTAAGGCATGGTTTCGGAACACGCGCGACAGGGCCGGTGGAAGAAAGGAGCGCTATCTTCGTATGCAGGCTAACAACCGTGCCCCAGCTGAAGAGTAAGCATTATCAATGATTACTTAAATCAGTGGTTTTCAACCATTTTGATCCCAGGGACCACTATTTATTCAGCATTTGAGCCACGGACCACCATTTGATGACATTTTAGCCCCACAGACCCCAAAATACTAAAGATTTATTTTGTTTTTTGTCCACAATACCAGGCTGGATTTCAAAAAACAGTCAAACATACAGATCAAAATGACCATTAATCTTCTACATTCTCTAGTTGTGTAGACTTGGGCTAATTCAGAGAATGGATATTTACTCTTGAGAGTGTAAACATGAAACCAAATGGACCCGCAAGGGTCCACTCTCAAAGAGATACATCTGGTTAACCAACCGTCCATCATTTAGCCTGGGGACCACCTGGAACCCTCTCAAGGACCACTGGTGGTCCCTGGACCACTGGTTGAAAACCCCTGACTTAAATGATTACTTAAATAAACGTATATGTTGGCTACACTCACCCACTCACTCATAGGGCTGCACAATTATCAAGATCTGGATTCAGACACTTCAATCTTATTTCTAGGAAGATTGTGATCTAGATATATATATTTTTTTTTTAACCTCAACGGGTTGTAAGCTTGTCGAGCTGCTATTCTCAGCAAAAAACTTTCCCCACAATAATAAAAGACAGAAAATACTCTGGTATGGAGCCCTGAGGGACCAACCATATGGGGTTCAAGTGGTTAAGCTTACTACTTTTTATGTTCCACTGCATTTGTTCACTTTATCCTAAAATAATAAGTGGAAAAGAGTCAATTCTCACGCACAAGGTAGTGGTTAGTAAAGTGCTTTAGCATGTTAAAATATGACATTTTTGACATTTAAAAAAAAAATATGACATTTTTACTGACCAGTGACCACACACTCTATGAAGAATCGTTGATCTCAATTCTAAGGTAGAAAAATCGAGATTCACATTTTAGCGAGAATCGTGCAGCCCTTGTCTCTCTCTCTCTCTCTCACACACACACACACACACACACACACACACCCTTTTCCAACTGGAATATTGGCAATAACCTGATTGCGCTCATCCAAGTAAACGCCTGCAATAACCCGAATATGCTATTCCGATTTTTAAAAACACGAAAATGAGTGCTGGGTTACTCCTCTTAAAACCTGAATATATGGCCATGTATACGGTTAATGGAATATCCTCTTCAAAACAACCGACGCTCTGTGCCCGAGAGCTGCCGCTCTGTCCGAGAGGACGACACCTCCGCCGGGGCGCACAGAGCTCCCCAGACCACCGTGCGGCGTGCACACGGAGTGGAGGTCTCCATTCTCGCATGCTGCTGTTTGATGCAGATCATAGGTGATTTTATGGTGGTGGGCTTTTCAGATTTGACATTTAAATGGTTATGTATTAAATGCTTTTTCTAACCATGTGTGTTAATAGCCAATCTACAAGCTCACAACACGCTTCTCCCCTTCTTCTCCCGGAGTAACCCTGTTTGCTCACGCATTTAAACGGTTTATTCCGAATTTTCAATAATCAGAATATGGACCAATAACCTGGTTAAAAGAGAGGTACGGAGTACATATAATTGTAGCCACTGACGCACTCAGTTACTGGCTACGTTTATATGCGCCCCATACCTATCTTCTAACCAGGTTATTGGTCAATATTCAGCTTATTGAAACTTAGGAATAAGCCGTTTACATGAGTGAGCAAACGGGGTTACTCAGGGAGGGGA
This sequence comes from Benthosema pterotum, assembly GCA_039105355.1. NCBI lineage: Eukaryota > Metazoa > Chordata > Actinopteri > Myctophiformes > Myctophidae > Benthosema > Benthosema pterotum. The sequence goes on along the minus strand of CM076968.1, from coordinate 14,262,048 downwards.
GGGGCCCGAGGAGCGCGTTGTGAGCTTGTAGATTGGCTATTAACACACCCGAATAGAAAAGCTTCATTTCATACACAACCATTTAAATGACAAATCTGAAAAGCCCCCCACGGAGGTCCGATTGGCGTATACATGGCCGCATATTCCGTTTTTTGGGCAATTCGGTTATTGCTGATATTTCGGTTAGAAGAGAGGTATTGCGTTCATGTAAACGTAGCTACTGACTCACTCACTGACAAAGACAGAGATCAATACCCACAAATACATACAGTTAATTTTTATTTTTATACATTTTGCAGGTGAATGCAGCGAGAATGGAGCGACTGGCAGTTTCAGCGGCAGTTTCAGCGGCAGCAGCAGTTTCAGCGGCAGCAGCTCCAGCGTGCCCCAGAGCCAGAGCTCCAGCATTATACGTGCCCCAGAGCCAGAGCTCCAGCTTTATTTTTTATTTTTAGTTTATTTTTGCCAAAATAAACAAAGTTTAATTTAAACACAAGTTGTGATTGGTTTATTGGTATGGGGTGCCCAAAACCAGGATAGCACAGAGATAGAATGATAGCTCACATTGTCCACGTGTCCAGATATTGTGGATTAAAATCACACTCTGCTCTTTAAATTGAAACTTTACTTTAGAAGATAAATGCCCACCGAAATTTCACTCTGGAAAGGTAAGTGATGGTGAACAGATAGATTGCCGTTACCTTTATGTTTGCACTACAGCACTTGCAGGTTTAAAGCCTCATATCCCCACCACTTACTCCACATGTGTCAAACTCTTCGGCTCGCGGGATGATATTGAACTACTATTAGAACTGGCCCTCTGGTCAATTGCACAATTCTGTTTTTTTTTTTCTTTTCTGAGTGTACAAATGGAACCAAATGGACCCTAAAAAAAATGCGTGCAAAAAGTATGCACTCAGGAAAAAATCTTGAATGGGTGGAATTGTTGAAACAGTCCGGCCCTCGGCTTGTATGAATTTTTCTATTTCGCCCCGCTGTGTATTTGAGTTTGACATCTCTAACTTACTGGATCTACCAAGATCATTTGAGCATTTATAAACAATGATGATCATGAAAAAGCAAATCCAGCAAAGTGTTGGTTCATTGAGGCATGGAGAGCAGAAGGTTTATTATATAATTCCCCCTGAAAATATGTTTAATAAATTTATTTGAATCCATTATTTGTTTATTTTACAATTCAGTTTCCAGTTAGTTGACTACATATTGGATCAATAGAATATTATTTTTAAAATAAATATACCGGTAGTAAAATATTAATGGTTAAAGCCAATGTGGGTGTGGTGGGGGCCTAGTCAGGGCAGTTAATGGGGGTTTCCTGCAGGCTGAGTGAGGGCTTATTCTGGGGCCCTTGCGGGCCCTTTTAGGCATCTTAGGGCTATGTGGGGGCTGACCATACTGGCCCAGCACTTAGGGCCCAGCAGTTTGCCGATGTGCAAACCCCCTAGGGTCCTGCGCGGGCAACCCAAAGCGGCCCCTTGCGCAAGCCCTAACTGGGCCTTGACAGGGCCAGCGCGGTCTTGCTTGCAGGGGAATGCCTTCCCATCTCGCCCAGTCTCATCTAGCCATGCCCAGTGCCATTTATTTATGATGCCTTTATCTATGGCTTCATGAACTGCAGCGTCCCGACTCCAGTCCTCACACCGGTTCGCTGATCATCACTCTCTCTCCACGTGTCTCTGTCAGTGTTGCCAACTTGGCGAACTTGTCACTATGTTTAGCTTTTTTCCCAGACCCCCCTAGCGTTAAAAAAAAACTCCAGGTAAAAAAATCTAGTGCTTTTTTGCTGGTGAGTTGGGTTGAAAACCACTTCCCAGGCTCCTCCTTCTAGTGCATTTTCGAAGTGCCACTGCATTTTGGATTTTGGCAGTTGGCAACATTGGTCTCGTGTTTTTTTTTTTATTGTTTTTTCCGCAAGCCTGACTTCCGGCACCGTGCCGGAAATCTTTAACCCCTGGTACTACGATTGTACTGTATATGTGCATCGTCTGCTAGGTGAAAACCGCTACTTTTACAGGATTCAAATAGAAGAATAGCAAAAACAACAGCTCAAGAGGCTCAGAATGAGACTGACTGGGAGACAGAGAGAGGTAGAGATAGATAGAGAGACAGAGATGGATAGAAAGAGACAGAGAGACAGACACAATTCTGTCTCTCTCTATCTCTCTCTCTGTCTCTCTATGGTCTCTAGATGATGGTGTACCAAGAGAGAGAAACTATATCTCATTGTTTGTGTGCTCAGATGAGGATTAACATAATATATTTGTACAGAGAGTGCACATAATTCAGCCTCACCGTTCTACACTCCACTGACCCCTGATCCCTCCCTGTTGACTGCCAGCTCTACCTCCCATGACGACCTCAGTATCCTCCATGTCCGACGGAAAACCGAATATTTCAAAAAAAAAAAAAAATAAATAGTGTTCAGGTTCAGGATCTCAAAATCAAAAGCATCAGTAATCCAGCATGACAGCATGTGTCTGTCGCAGGTCTGAGTACCGATTCCGGCAAGCATTGCTGTACGTCTTGTTCCCCCATCTCTCTCCCCGTTTGCTTTGCTACCTACTGTACATCTATCAATTAAGGAAAAAGCCCCCAAAATATCGATATCAATACTGATACTTTATTTTTTATTTTTTTTAGCCTTTTATGCCGGGGAAACTATACATCTTCAATACAAGGAATTAAATGTTCAGAATCTGCCAGTGTGTTAGGACTACAGATGACCAACACACGAACATACAGTAGAATCTACAGCTAGTAGACTACAGATGACCAACACACCAACATAGAATCTACAGCTAGTAGACTACAGATGACCAACACACAACATAGAATCTACAGCTAGTAGACTACAGATGACCAACACTCCAACATAGAATCTACAGCTAGTAGACTACAGATGACCAACACAACAACATAGAATCTACAGCTAGTAGACTACAGATGACCAACACTCCAGCATAGAATCTACAGCTAGTAGACTACAGATGACCAACACTCCATACAATCTAGAGCTAGTAGACTACAGATGACCAACAATCACACCAGTCTCCAGCAGATTCATAATCTCTACCTTTAAATATAGGAAAAGATACAAATGTGGGTTGCTGCACCACATCGATGCAAGATATTTTTGATGCAGTCCATATGTGGGTATGCTTGACAAATAACATAGCCAGAGAGAGACTTATAACAGCATACTTTGGAGTATATTCCTAGTTCTGCTCAGAAATTGTCCATGAACCCTTCATCGCACGTTCATAAAATATGGTAAATCCACTAAACCAACACGCACGATAAAAAATAATAATAATACAAATGGTTATACCATTATGCTTCATACTTTATGCGACCGATTGCCAATGTACGTCAGCGCACCCGGCAATATAATAAGCCGGTTGTCAGCTAAAAACTTGCCTCAGAATGTTTTGACCTGGTTTCAAAACGTAAAGCCAAACAAAAGACATTAAAACGCACGCACACACATACACATGCACGCACACACACGCGCATGCACATGCACACACAGCTAAAGAAAAAGAACGGCCAAACATTTTTCAGGATGAGGAACAGGGGCGGATGTAACATTTCCCAATTGGGGGGGGGGGGGGGGGCAGAGGCTTTATCGCGTCACGGGCGATAAAGCTGCACCCATACCATTTTGCAGTAGTGTTACAAATACTTTTAAATATAAGCACTGAAATATCTTGGTTTGTTTTACATGCCATCATGTTTGGTGGGGCAGAATGGGCATTTTTGGGCGGGCATTGCCCCCCCCCATGCCTATGCCTATATCCGCCCCTGATGAGGAAGAATGTTGTGTGCTGCTGAATGAAGGGTGATGCAGCTGAAAACACATTGCAGTTGGACAGACGACAGGACAGGTCTGCAGGACACACCGAGGAGAGAGAGAGAGAGAGAGAGAGAGAGAGAGAGAGAGAGAGAGAGAGAGAGAGAGAGAGAGAGAGAGAGAGAGAGAGAGAGAGAGAGAGAGAGAGAGAGAGAGAGAGAGAGGCAGAGAGAGAGAGAGAGAGAGAGAGAGAGAGAGAGAGAGAACTGACATGCACCTCCGGACCCCAAGTTGGGCAGGTGCCGAGCAGCGGAAAAACAACAAGGTGTGTGTGTGTGTGTGTGTGTGTGTGTGTGTGTGTGTGTGTGTGTGTGCGTGTGCGTGTGTGTGCGTGTGTGTGTGTGTGTGTGTGCGCGCGCGTAGACCTGTCACTTCCAATCAAGATTATTTTGCTGAAAGACTTGCATGCATTATAAAAGATGAAATAGCTGATATTTCTGCAGCTTTTATTTATTTGCTTTAGCAGTTTTTGTATAAAAAAAGATAATAAAAAAAACATTAATGTTTAATTAATGTGAATTTCTTTGTATATCTCTGTTATTAATCATATCCACCCTGTGCGTGTTTTGATTGAAGATTTGAAGACAGAAAACAGAAATGTGCGGTACTCTTTATTCATGAGTTCCGATGTTCGATGCCAAAAGCAATCCAATCACCATGATTTGTAGTTTGCGGACTTAAAGGGGAGTTCAAGGGGAAATACCTCTTTACTTATTACTTTTGAGCTTGTTGTTGCATGTGAAAATAGAACAGATTTACAAGCCATCAACAGATAACAACAGAGATGCACTGTAGTTTGTAGATCCTAATCCACCGCAGCATTCTGCCCACATGACATACACTACAAGTTATGGCAGTTGTCACTAAACAGATTGTGTTGTACTTCTCTATTCCTTTGTGGGTAGGGGAGGGCGGACTTGGGAAAGTAACAATGTAATATGTAACATATTATTCTTTGATTCGAGTAATAAGTAATGTAATATTATTACTTTTTCTAAGGGGTCATAAGTAAAGTACAGATATTACTCTCCTAAGTAATGGTGGATATTATTCTCCTAAATAAAGGTGGTCCCCAGCTAAGTTGGTTAACCAGATGTAACTCTTGAGAACGTAAAAATGAAACCAAATGCACCCTGGCGGGTCCATTTGGTTTCATTTTTACACTCTCAAGAGTTAAAATATTCATCATCTTAATTAGCCCATAAGTCTACACAACTAGAATGGTCATTTTGGTCTGTATATGTTTTGCCTGTTTTGTTGCCCAAATTCAGCCTGGAATTGTGGACAAAAGCAAAAGAAATCTCTAGTCTTGGGGGTCTGTGGGGCTAAACTACGATACGATACGATACGATAGACTTTATTAATCCCTCAGAGGGAAATTCATGATTCTCACAGAAGCCCAGACAGTAAGAAACAGACATAAAAACATGAAACACACACGCTCAAATATCCTAAAAAGAAAACCTAAAACTATAAAACTATATAAAAGTCACCTCATCATATCATAAATAAATTAAAAACTACATACTACATGCCTGCTACAGTGTGTATAGTACACAGCAGAATAAAGTGCATAGCATTGCTAAAATTAACAGCAAGGATAAAGTGCCCAAACATCTTAGCATCTTCTATTCCTATTTAATACTTTAATGGCAGCTGGCACAAAAGAGCCACCAAACCTCTCAGTCCTAATTTGGGGGAGGGTAAGTCTCTGACTGAAGACACTTCTCCTCAGGCTGAGCTCCTGGAAGAGGGGGTGGGAGGGGTTGTCCAGGATGGACAGCAGCTTGCTGCCCATCCTCTTCTCCGCCACCACCTCCAGGTTCTCCAGCCCCCCACCTACCACAGAGTTGGCCTTCTTCACAGTTTTATTAAGTTTGTCCTTGTCCGCTTTTTTTAGACCGCCACCCCAGACAGCCACAGAAAAGAACACAGCGCTGGCCACTATGGAGTGGTAGAACTGCGCCAGCAGTCTTTTGCCGACGTCAAAGGACCTGAGCCTCCTCAAAAAGAAAAGTCTGCTCTGGCCCTTTTTGTAGAGCGCCTCGGTGTTATCCGCCCAGTCCAGTCTATTATTTAAGTACACACCCAGGTACTTGTAGTTTCCTGCCATCTCCACCACGCTGTCCTTGATGGTGATGGGGATGTGGGGTGGCCTGGATGGGCTCCTCCGTCGCAGGTCCACTACAAGCTCCTTGGTCTTTCCCGCGTTGAGTAGAAGGTGATTCTCTTCGGCCCAGGAGACGAACTTCTTAATGGTGCCCCTATACTCCTCCTCGTCTCCCTCCTTCCCGATGCAGCCCATGATGGTGGAATCGTCCGAAAACTTCTGCAGCATGCAGGAGTCCGAGTTGTAGCTGAAGTCGGTTGTGTAGAGAGTAAAAAGGAAGGGAGACAGCACCGTCCCCTGGGGGGCGCCCGTATTGCTGGTGAGCACCTCAGACCTGCTGTCTTGGAGCTGGACATACTGGGGCCTGCCCGAAAGATAGTCCGTGATCCACGCAATCAGGTCCGGTTGCAGGTTCATGGCCGCTAACTTCTCTGCCAGTCTTGAGGGCCGTATTGTGTTAAAAGCACTGGAGAAGTCGAAGAAAGTGATGCGGACGTAGCCCCCCGGCTTCTCCAGATGAGAGTAGGCCCTATGAAGCAGATGGATTACTGCATCCTCGACTCCAATCCTGGCCCTGTAGGCGAATTGGAGTGGGTCCACGTAGTCCTGGACTAGCGGTCTCATGCGTCTCAGACAGAGCCTCTCCAGGACCTTACTGGCGTGTGCCGTCAGGGCTACGGGCCTGAAGTCATTAGGGGCACTGGGACGCGCTTTTTTGGGGAGTGGAATGATGCATGCAGTCTTCCACGGCCGTGGGAACTTTTTCCTCCTCATGGAGAGGTTGAAGAGGTGGGTAAGTACCACATCAAGCTGTCCAGCGCAGGCCTTTAGTAGCCTAGGTCTGATCCCATCAGGTCCCGCTGCCTTCTTCACTGCCAGTCGTCTCAGCTCTCCCTCGGACCTCACTCCTAGTGAACTGAAAGGTACTGAGGTCCTCTCCCGTGTTGAATTGTGGGGAGGGCGGGGAGGGTGAGGATGAGGGGGGGAGGCTGGGAAGATAAGGGGGGAGGGGGGCCGATGCAGGGACGGGGTTCAGGGACTGGGTCCCAGGGTGGAGAGGGGGGGGGGGGGGGGGATAGGGGGGTTGGGTCAGGTGAGTCAAAGCGGTTAAAGAACTGTTCAGCTCATCAGCCTTCTCCTGCCCACCCACGACCACAGCCGCTCCTTTTCCTTGACCAGTGATGTTCTTCAGGCCACGCCAAACCTCCCTGCTCGAATTAGACTCCAACTTGCTCTCCACCTTGTCCTTATAGTCCCTGCGTGCCCTCCTTAGCTGCCTCTTCAGTTCCTTCTGAATGTCACGTGCCTCCTCCCTGTTCCCAGCCCTGAAGGCTTGCTTCTTACGGTTTAGGAGGTCCTTAATGTCCTTGGTGATCCACGGCTTGTTGTTGGGAAAAACACGCACTGTCCTGGTTGGGACGATGCTCTCCTCACATGCTTGGATGTACAGAGTGACACACTCTGTCAGTCCATCTATGTCGTCACCAAAGTCATCATAAAACAGGTCCCAGTCCGTAGCCTCAAAGCAGTCCTGCAGCCTGGTCTCAACCTCCTCTGACCACACCTGTACAGTCCTGGTGGTGGGAGGCTGCCTCCTACAAACAGGCATGTAAGTAGGTAACAGGCAGACCAGGTCATGATCAGAGGTGCCGAGGGGTGGAAAAGCCATGGAACTGTAACCATCCTTCACATTGGCATACATGAGGTCCAGTGTTCTTTCGCCCCTGGTTGTACATTTCACATACTGGGTAAATCCAACCAGTGAACGACTCAGGGAAACATGATTCATGTCACCATTAATCACAAAGAGCGCGCAGGGATGCTTAGTTTGCAGACCAGAGACAAGTGAATGGATGACGTCACAGGCAGCCGCAGCACGCGCGGATGGCGGTATGTAGGTTGTAATCACAATAATGTGGGAGAACTCGCGGGGGACATAATACGGTCTCAGACCGATGGCCAGTGCTTCCACATCAGGCGTGCATATTCTAGCTTTCACAGAGATGTGGCCTGGATTGCAGTACTTGTTGTTGACGTAAGTAATCACTCCTCCTCCCGCCGCTTTGCCCGATGCTGCTCTGTCGCGGTCCTGTCTGACAGACGTAAACCCCTCGATGTGTAAGTCACTGTCAGGGGAGCTCGCATCTCTCCACGTCTCCGTAAAACAAAGTAAGCTGTCCTGACAACAACTAGCGTGTGTGTGTGTGTGTGTGTGTGTGTGTGTGTGTGTGTGTGTGTGTGTGTGTGTGTGTGTGTGTGTGTGTGTGTGTGTGTGTGTGCACTCCCTACATACCCTGCGTCCGGCCTCGTTGTTGTGCAGGTTCATCATGACGCGGGCGCTCTCGTAGGACCCTTTGGGGTAGCTCATCTCGCGCTCGCGCGCGTCCACGAACTCCTTGGAGAAGCGGTATCCGTAGTTGAGGTTGTCTCCGCAGCCGCCCCACAGCCAGTCCCGCGGCAGGTCCTTGGGCCTGGCGGCGCGGCTGCAGCCGCAGCTGGACAGCTCTCCCTCGCGGCAGGCGCGGCTGATGGCGTTCACCACGCCCGCCGCGCTGATGGCGTACGTGAACGCCGTCTCTCGGCTGCCTGCGGAGACACACAAGGACGCGAAACGTCACGCATAGGACGCAACAAAAACAACACATTGGGCGCTGGACCCCCGTTTAATAACATTTCTATTTCTGGGAACCCCCAATTAATAGTGTAAAAAAAACACTAAATTTAACCTGAGTGTACTGTACACTCAGGTTAAATTGGTTAGTTACAGGTCTTGATTGTTGATTACACTTGACCTGCATGCTGAAAGTAGCAGATCTACAAGCCCACCAACACAATTGTCAGTGTAATTAGTCATATTTTTACAGCTTTGCCATGGCAGAGACTCTGTGTGGATTATTTTGGAAATAAGATATTAATACTTGAGAAATTAAATAAAAAAAAACATACATGTGACATATTCATGTTTGTTCCTAGATACCAAACACAGATTTGGAATTGTTATTTGTGCAGTACTGTGTGTCCCAAGAGATAGACGGAACATTGTTTATTGATGTTTGATTTAAGTTCATTCAATCACTCACTCACTCACTCTCAGAGTTACGGACCCTCAAGGGTTCATTTCGTTCTACAGTTACAGACCCCGATGGGGGACCATGTGGTTTCATTTGTAACACCTTTTAGAGTCATAGCCCCCCTAAGGGTCTTTTGGATTCATTTGCAACGCTCTCAGAGTTACAGACTCCTAAGATGGCCTTTTGGTTCCAGAGTACGGAACCAAATGGACCCTATAAAGTAGTGGGTGTCAAAGTCATTTGGGGTGGGGGGCCCGCATTGGACTTAATGTGACTTCATGAGGGCCGGAGCGCCGCGGTGCAACCAGTCGCAGACCGCAAGCATGAACGGCACAACGCATGTTTATGTACACAGCCGTACTTCTATACAGTATATCATACAAGTCATATTTATTATTAAGAATAGCTATTAATATATATTAATGACTTTTCATTATTGGTTTTATACTTGTAGCCTAGATTAAGACATTTGCTATGAAAGATGCTATTTTTATTTACAGAGCATCAATAAACCATACGAAAATAGCATTTAAATTTCAAATAAATTTGAAAAATACTTACTTTAAATTTCAAATAAATTTGAAAAATACTTACTTAAATTTAAGTAAGTATGTATAGTTAACTAAGTATAGTTCTCGGTTATACACCGTTGTACTGCTGAAGTATAGTTCTCTCGGTTACACACCCTTGTACTGCTGAAGTATAGTTCTCTCGATTACACACCCCTGTACTGCTGAAGTATAGTTCTCTCGGTTACACACCCTTGTACTGCTGAAGTATAGTTCTCGGTTACACACCCTTGTACTGCTGAAGTATAGTTCTCACTTTGCAGTGCCAGCAGCCTAGCCTGGTATAACGACTCCCCCTGCTGGACAACATGCATTCAGAGAAGAGAGCTCAAAAGCATTTCTTTAAACGATCATAACTTTTGATAGGAACGTGCTAGAGACTTACTTTTTTTTTTAATAGACTCAGACATTTTTTGCTCTACAAGCCTGGGGCCGGATTAAATCATCTCGCGGCCGGATCTGGCCCGCGGGCCTTGACTTTGACACATGTGGACCCTATAAAGGGTCTATTTGCTTCCATGGTGTAACCCTCAAGAAGAAGAAAACATCCCTGCAATGAAAAGCCTTATTATTGCTGTTATTGGGCCTCAGCCAGAGAGAAGACAGCGCCCCCTGGTGACCGAGGTCTCTCTCCACACACACACAACACAGCCAGCTGATTGGCTGCCACTCTCCAAGAAGCTGAATTAGAAGTGACAAGAGCTTTGATTGGACGTGTTGTCACGGCCGTGATAGAGCCTGGACTTGTTTCCTTTTATTATTAGCCTCCCATTTTTTCATCCTCTCTCTCTCTCTCTATCTTGTTACATATTTCCTCTATGGAGAATACGAGGTGAAGGCCGGGGAGTTGATGGAAGAAAAACACAAAATGTCTTGCCATCATCATCATCTGAGTCTTTTTCTTTTACAATCTCTCTGAGCTGAACAGAAGAGGGTCTGGGGAGGGGGGATAGTATACACTGACTGGGAGAAAAGGGAGGGAAGAGGAAGAGGAGGAACGGTCCAAAAACCACGGCGGTACCAAGGCCGCGGCCGCTGCGCCAGACGCGCAAAAATGCACAGCTCGTATACCATGCTGAGCACCGGACTCCTCAGAGAGCTACGATGTAACGACAAGAGCAGAGGACCCAGTGGGACAGACAGACAGACAGACAGACAGACAGACAAAAGGGGGAGGGGGGAAGAGAGAGAGACAGAGAAGATACATTATACAATACAAGAGAACGAAAACTCAAGACAGAGCCATGTTGGCAGATACCGCAAGAAGGAGAATGAATGGGGGACGAACGAGGCAGATAAAGACCAGGGGCGGATCTAGGCATGGGCATGGGGGGGCAATGCCCCCCTAAATGCTCTGACTGCCCCACCAAACAAGATGCCATGATGCAAAACAACCCAAGATATTTCTTATATTTAAAATGATTTGAAACACGTCTACTGCTACTAACTAACTACAGTTGTAGCACCGCTAAACCAACAGCATTTCATCATTGAAAACAGAAAACTCTCTGAGTCAGACCTTTAGCTTTATGCATGCTGCGTGTCTGTTGCAACTTCAACAACAACTGATGTTATTATTGATGCTTTACTTGCCTAATATAAGCCTGTACCCAAAAGTGATATACAGTAGGTGCGAAGCATCACGGCGATGAAGCCGCACCCAAACCATTTTCTCCTGCCCCCCCAATTGGGAAATGTCACATCCGCCCAGATAAAGAGGCTTGTAAGAGAGGCAGTGTGTGTGCGCGCGTGTGAAAGCCGTCCAGATGGGAGAAAAAGAAGCAGCCCTAGAAAGTGGAAGCCATGCAGAGAAACAAGGTTATTAGTCTAGAGAAACAACTCCTTTGCTGTCCTTTCTTTGGCCGTCTTTCTGTCTTGTCTGGGCCCAGAGAGAGAAATGTCCACATTTCAGATGTTGTATGCGAGAAGGGGGGAGTGTGGTATTTTGTTTTGTTTCCAGGACTTATGAGGTTTCTACCCTTCTGCAGCAGCGTCGGGAGAGAGAAAGAGAGAGAGAGGGGGAAAAAGAAAAATCTTCAAACTCAACCGAGACCCCGAGGAGGAGATTGGGGGCCTAATAGTGAACCTGTGGACAGACAAGCTGTCGTACAAAAAGAAAAAAAAAACTCCCTTGCTGCTGCTGCTATAGCTGGCCCTGGGCGCTGCATGTGCTCCTCTCCTCTCCGGTCCCAGTGTGTGTGTGTGTGCGTGCGTGTTGGTGGGTGTGTTGTTTGGTGCTGGCCGCGCTCCCAAACTGCTCAGAGGAGGTCGTCCCACCCCCCCCTCTCTCTCCTTCAAGCCGCTCCACCCCTGGGAGCTAGGAGGAGAAGGAACGAAGAACGAGGAGAAGCAGGGCCGGATTTAGCCAGCCCTACTATGGTGGGCTGGAAGAATGGCAGGGTGCATGGGCAACTCCACCACAAGTTTTTCATATGAAGCAGTGATTTTCAACCTTTTTGACACCATGGCCACTGTACACACTACACACTACTGTATTTATTCTTGCATTTGAGCCACGGATCACCGTTTGAGGACATTTTAGCCCCACAGACCCTCAATACTAAAGATCTCTTTTGCTTTTGTCCACAATTCCATGCTGGATTTGTCAGTCAAACATACAGATCAAAAATGACCATTAATCTTCTACATTCTCTAGTCGTGCTGACTTCGGGCTAATCCACATGATCAATACTTTAACTCTTGAGAGCGCAAACATGAAACCAAATGGACCCGCAAGGGTCCATTTACGCTCTCAAAGAGTTATATCTGGTTAACCAACTCTCAACCATTTAGCCTGGGGACTACCAGGAACTCTCTCAAGGACACAAGTGGTCCCCGAACCACTGGTTGAAAACCACTGATATTACCTTTTATATTGGGTGGGCAGATGCACGTTTGGGGTAGGCTCTGCCCACCCCTGCCCCTCTCTACTGTAGATCCGGCCCTGGGGGGAGAAGGGATTTTTTTCCCTTTCTTTCCCCCTCCTCCTCTTCGTCGTCCTCCTCCACATCTCCTCCAGCTTTCTAACCAGCTCTAAATCACCCGTGTGGAGGCCTGAAAGGCCTTTCAGGCAGGCAGGCAGACAGGAGGACCGGCAGGACGGACGGACGGAGCGGCAGACAGAGACAGAGACAGAGACAGACTCGCAGGCAGGCAGTCAGGCAGGCAGACATGGGGAGGACATGTTTACTTGGCCCAGGAGGAGTGGGGCTGAGATGGGAGCGATGTCGGAGGAGATGGAGGAGGGAGGGGAAAGGAATGGGGGAGAGAGCTGCTCCTGATGAGGGTTCTATTAAGACGGATCTGCGGAGAGGGAGCGGCAGAGCGCAGAGGCCATGGAACAACACGCTCAACACCATCCATCCATTTAGAGAGAGAGAGAGAGAGAGAGAGCAGCGCAGTCAGGGAAGTCAGGATCGGTTCCCAAACAGTGGGTCGACTCGGGACCCATTCGCAGGTCACGCACCAATTGTTACGGGTCACGACTACAGTAAAAAAATGATAAGAATCCCATTTGTTTACTTCCTACATTTGAGTATAAACCTCATGTTACAACAGCCAGTGAGGCCCAGTGACAGTGAAGTGCACATCGTAACCAGAGCACGACAGACACACAGACATCTGCAGATTCTGCTTCCGGTATATGGCTTTTGTAACTTTACTTGTACAATATGTGATCGCCGCCCCCACTGCCAGCTGATGTACTTGGATTTAGAGCCCGACTGCTTTTGGGAACAATACGATAAGCAAAACGACAGAGGTGTATAACCGATTTCCAACTGTTGATATGATTATGCAAGGTGACAGTAGTAGTAGTAGTAGAGGCTGCCTTATAAATGCCGCCATCATGATTATGAAGTATCATAGTGCAATTTCCTATCACCGGAACATAAAGAAAAAACAGGGGATACTGTTCATATCTGAGACACTTTCACCGATATGATACAGCCTTATATGGTAATATTTGAGATAAACATCGGCCTGGCTCTACTTTGATTAGAATTGATCTGGAGAGCATCGATCGGTATACGCATCGAGAGCATGCCGTTCAGACCAGTGTAGGCCCTACTACTTTCTGTGTGACACTTGGGTAACGTCTGTACGATGAAGTTTACTGACGGGGGGTTTCATTCATGAAAAAGAAATAAAAAACGCAACATGTGAAACGTGGAGATACGAGGATTCTGTCCAACAACAGCAAGGATCTCGCGCACTAGACGTACACGAGCAGGCGCCCCCCCCCCCCCACACACACACACACGCGTGACAGTGTGTAATCACCGACACAGACACCAAGGTGATATATCGGCATAAACGTTCACCGCACTCCCATTAAACTGTAAATACAGGGCGACGGTGGTGTGCAATGTGTGTGCCGCAATGCATGTATGCTTTACGGTATGTGTGTGTGTATGTGTGTGTCGTATTGTCTCCCATTCATCAGACACACACACACACACACACACACCCCTCCTTCCAGGGGCTGGTCTAGAGCAGGCCAAAGCCACATGTGATTTATCTACCGACCTCACCCACCAACTATTCCCTCCACACAGCTGCTCAAAATCACCAACTCTTATACCACAACACACACACACACACACACACACACACACACCACACACACACACACACACACACACACACACACACACACACACACACACACACACACACACACACACACACACACACACACACACACACACACACACACACACACACACACACACACACACACACACACACACACACAACGAAAGTGGAATCTATATATAAGTGAATGTTTCTGTCCAGCAGGGGTGGATCTAGGCAGTTTTCGGGGGGTTTCGGGGGGGGGGGGGGGGGGTTCGGGGGGCAATGCCCAGTCTGCCCCACCAAACATGCAAAACAATGTGCATATATTTCAAATTAAAGTGCATATATTTAAAATAATATGAAACACTACTACTGCTACTAACTAACTACAGTCTCACCACCAAACCAACAGCATTTCATCATTGAAAACAGAAAACTCTGAGTCAGACCTTTAGCTTTATGCATGCTGCGTGTCAGTTGCAACATCAACAACAACTGTGCCTAATATAAGTCCTGTAACCAATGGTATGGGTGCGACTTCATTCCACATTCCCCGGATGTTACATCCGCCCCTGCTGTCCAGTGTGTGGACACTTTGTGTTCGTATATGTGCGCTCATGTGTGCTTATGGATAACCCCATGGTAACGTGTTCCCTACAGAACCCGTGGCGCAACTTTGCGTGCATCCGTGTGTGCGTGCGGGCGCGAGTATACTTGCTGGGGTCGTGAAGGCCAAAATGTCTCCGCAAGTACAGATGGAATTTGAGAAATCAAGACGAGGCGAGAGACATTATTGCCTACAATTGTCTGGAGAAATGTGTTCTTTTTACGATGGCAATATATCTTTGATTTGTGAGGCTTACAATTAGGGAAAAGATTCAGGTTGGGGTTCAGTTTAGTTTAGGGTCAGACATTTAGAGGTCGGGTTTTAGGGTTTTGGGGGTTAGAGTTGTATGCCTGATTTTATATACAGTACTCGCATAGTTGTACACCAGTGTTAAATGCGGCGAAAATAGTTTCTTTCAAGATAATGGTGTTTTTTAACTGCACAGCCCTATGGCCTGGAAGGGATTGCACATTATACCGTTTCTTGGGAAAAGGGACAAAAGATCAGATACTGTAGAAATGAAGATTTGGGTGCTTCTACCCGCACAAGCAGAATTGTAAAGCCCTAACCACACCAGAGGGTCACCATGCAACTCCTTGGGTCTAAACCTCGCAAGGGGGTTGTTGACTCTCTTTGGTGTGGTTTGGGCCATCGACTTCCATGTGTTGAATCATCTTGGGACGACGTGCGTTGGTGCGTGTCAACGTGCAACAAGACTTATCACTCCACAGGGACAACGCTAGAACCGCCTCGACCCATTTGGTGTGGTGTGGTGTGGTTAGGGCCTTAACACCATGGATCTGGGCTGAGCATTTGAGCACTTTTGAACATTTTCTGAACAACCCAAGGAGCATTCATTGATTTGGGAGATCCATGTGCACGTGCACACACTCTACAGTGGGGGAGGGGGACTGCAACAGGCCCACTTGTTCCTGATTGGAGGAAGTCACCCTCTCATTCTGATTGGACGAGAGGCGTTTCTCCCAAAGCCCCAAACTGAACTAGGGTTTTTGACCCCAGAGGCTCACTGGTGACAGGGAGTAACTCCTCAACAACATCACCCAACGAAACGAAAGCCGTTGCTAGCTAGCATGCGTGAATGTGGGAAACGAGGACGCTGGCGTTGACTGTTCGAATGAATGGACCATTATAAAGCGCTTTGAGCAACTCGGAAAAAAGTGCTATAAAAATGCAACCCCCATAATAAACCCAATCAATCAAAAACAGGGCATTTTCTCCTCCTCCTCCTCCTTACCGATCTGCATGACCCGTCCGAACACGGAGGAGTTGTCCACGGTGCTGCAGTTCCAGCGCCGGTGCCTGAACTGGTACTGGCACTCTCGGATGCCGGTCTTGGCGCCCTCGCCGATGTACTGCATGTGGTCCTGGTAGAGCTGGCACAGCTTCTTCTGGCCCTGAGACAGACCCACCAGCTGGCTGCACAGAGGCTGGGCACCGATGATGTAGGCCTCCGGGATGAGCAGCGGGTTCATGGCCAGAGACCTGCATGGGACAGGACAGGACAGGGACACTGGTCATTACCACAGTTAGTATGGTAAAACCCAGACACGTTTAGCATATTTAGTTCCCTTTTCCCATTTTCAACATTTTACTATGTCATTGATGTACCTTCAAGGTGTTTGGTGGACATGATAAAAAGGTTCCCCCACTCTGTGTTCCCAAGAAATGGAGGTCTGAAGAAAACCACTAATGTGGTGAAACATCTTGATGACATCATCAAGATGTATTTTCACCATGTTAATGGATTTCTTTAGACGCTTCTTCTTTCTGAGAGCTCCACTCAAAATGATTCCTCCCAAAAAAGCTAAATGTTTCATGAAAAAAAAAACATTCAATGATTTTTTTCCCCCACCAGGAACAGAATCAAAAGAAATTCCATATATTATGAAAGGAGGGAAGGAGAGAAAGGGAATGAGAAGGAGAGAGAAGAGACAGACAGACAGACAGACAGACAGACAGACAGACAGACAGACAGACAGACAGACAGACAGACAGACAGACAGACAGACAGAGCGGGGAGCGAGGAGCGGGGAGCGAGAGGAGGCGGAAGGAGGAATTGAAAGATGCCGGAAAAAAAAAGAACATTTAATGTTACAAATATACACACAGAGACAGCCTAATTAAAAGGCACACACGACTAATGTGACAAGTGCATCCCTCTTGGCTCTTCCATTAGTTGAACTAATGCACACAGGGCCGAGACCAACCACAGTCAACCGTCCTCTAATGTGATTCATTAGCTCTATCGCTATTCTGACAAACTCATTTTCTCTCTCCCTCGCAGGTCTGCAGTCAGATTATTATCCTTTCCTACTCCAGGGACAAACACAACTATTATTCACACAGCGTATACTAATCTCTCTCCACAGAGGCCAGAAGCAGAGGATAAATGAAAGAAAACCATTCGACTGAAGACGGGCCAAAGAGAAGACTCTTAAATACACACAAAATTAATAACATTTCATCGCAGTCGTCCTGCGATGAAATGTTATTTGATGACATGGTGTGTACACTCAGCAAGTCTAAAAGCTGGAATCTTAAAATGTACTTTTGTACTTAATTTTGTATCAGTTCAAACCACCCATGGAGCCTTGAATTTGTACATGGAGATTTTGTGTTATTTTATAAGCCAATAATCGGTTGTAGGAGACTCAAAGACCAGAGATTTATGTGTTTGTAGATCTGCTATTTTCACTAGTTTGGCTATAATCACTCCTTGGGACCGTGGTTTTCAACCTTTTTGATACCAGGGCCCACTATTTATTCAGAAACTGAGCCACCATCTGATGATATTTTAGCCCCACAGACTAAAGATTTATTTTGCTTCTGTGCACAATTCCAAGCTGGATTTGGGAAACAAAACAGTCAAACATACAGAACAAAATGGCCATTAATCCTCTACATTCTGTAGTTGTGTAGACTTGGGATAATTCAGATGATGGATATTTTAACTCTTGAGAGTGTAAACATGGGACCAAATGGACCCGCAAGGGTCCATTTGGTTTCATGTTTACATTCTCAAAGAGTTACACCTGGTTAACCAACTTTCCATCGTTTAGCTTGGGGACCACCTGGAACTCTCTCAAGGACCACTGGTTGAAAACCACTACCTTGGGATATCAACCTGAACAGACCGGGAACCACCGCTCCATGCCAATGGTTTTTAAACACTGGTCCCTGAGTGGTCCCCCAGCTAAATGAAGGAGAGTTGCTAACTACATGGGCCCTGATATGTTTGTAGATCTTTTGGGCCACTCCGTTGTTGTTTTGTTTTCTCTGTCTGGAATCCAGCCTGGAATTGTGAACAAAAGCAAAAGAAATCTTTAGTTTCAGGGTCTTTGGGTAAGCTAAAATGTCATCAAATGGCGGTCCTCTGTGGCTCAAATCCTGAATAGATAGTGGGCCCTGGTATGAAAGAAAAGTTGAAAACCATTGCTAGTAAATAAAAGTTAATAAAAATGACATTTCAAATGTTTGAATAAATGTTTGAATGAAGTATGAGTATTGAATTGCAGTTTTAAAAAAAGACTGAAGGATTTCGGTGTGTGTTTGTGCGTGCATGCTGCGTATAGTGTGCCATCTGGATCCAGGGACCACAAGCCAGGGGCGGATGTAACATGTCCCATTGGGGGGGGGGGGGGGGGGGCAAGAGAACATGTTGGAGGGGAAAGATAAAATGGTATGGGTGGGGTACCATTTTCAGTTACAGGACTTTTATTAGTAAAGTAAAGCATCAATAATAACATCAGTTGTTGTTGAAGTTTCAACAGACACGCAGCATGCATAAAGCTAAAGGTCTGACTCAGAGAGTTTTCTGTTTTCAATGATGAAATGCTGTTGGTTTAGTGGTGCCACAGCTGTAGTTAGTTAATAGCAGTAGTAGTGTTTCAGATCATTTTAAATATAAGCACTTTAATTTGAAATTTCTTGGGTTGTTTTGCATGGCATCATGTTTGGGGGGGGCAGACTGGGTATTTAGGGGGGCATTGCCCCCCCATGCCCATGCCTAGATCCGCCCCTGCCACAAGCCCCCCATCCCACCCTGATCCCCCAGGGAGAGTCAATTAGGCCCTGGTGTAACCTGATCAACTAGGAAAATCTCTGCAACAAAATATGCACGCCTCCATCCAGAACCGCATGCACAGCCAGCGTGCAATCCGTTGCACGCATGCGCTTACATTTAATACACAAACCTAAACATGTGCACGGATGCACTTTCACAATGCACACACGCGCAACCGTGGCCTTGCGCATGCACATGCACACGCACACACACACACACGTGTGCAAAGCCTCACACACACACGTGTGCAAAGCCTCAAGTCGTTCTGCCACTCGAAAATATTTACTCTCGCGGAATCCAATATAGTCACTGTAATCGACACCTTTTGTATGTCCCACACTTGAACTTTTCGCTTCACACGCTTTATTCCATTTTCTACTTCATTGTGCATTCAGTGTTTCCAACTTGGCACATTTGTCACTATATTTAGCTTTTTTCTAGTGCTTTTTTTGCTGGTGAGTTGGGGCAAAATTGGTTGACAGGCACCAGAGATAAACCTTTTTTTTTTTCTTTACTATTTTTCTTTCCTATGACAGTGGCTTTCAACAACTGGTCCCCAGGCTAAATGATGGACAGTTGGTTAACCAGATGTAACTCTTTGAGAGCGTTTGGTTTCATGTGTACACTCAAGAGTTAAAATATTCATAATGAGAATTAGCCCAAGTCTACACAACTAGAGAATGTTGAAGATTAATGATCATTTTGATCTGCATGTTTTGATGTTTTCATTTTGATCAGGCAAGCATCTAGTGCAGTCTAGTGCATTTTGGAAGTTGCATTGCACATGTGTTTTTTGCTGTTTACACGGAGTGGAAGTGAGAGGCACATGTCGTCACTGTCGATTGGAAAGATCATATGCTCCAAAGAAGCGGACATCACTTTAAGCATCAATCATAGCAAATCTACAAGCTCACGACTCGAGCTTGTGTCATCTCTCGCTGCTTTTTATGCTTTCACGCGCACTGCAGCGGACGTTCATTTTTACGAAGAGAATGCAAAGTTTCAGGAGGTGGAGATGAGAGTTTTTATGTCCTCCATGGGGATCTGTGGTAACGTGTCAATTCTCTATTAAATTCACATCATGTTAGCTCATTATTTGTGGAACGCACAAGGGTGTGTGTGTGTGTGTGTGTGTGTGTGTGTGTGTGTGTGTGTGTGTGTGTGTGTGTGTGTGTGTGTGTGTGTGTGTGTGTGTGTCTCATACAGTTCTCTCTTTTCTGCATAAATGAAAAACGATGTGAACGTGAAACAAACCCCTCAATATCACACATTCACTTAATCAAGCACTTTTTTTTTCTGAAGCATTTCTTAAAAGTTGTCTAAAAGCTCCCCATGCACTGTGCACTACAATATTTTGGAAAGATTTTTTTTGAAAAAGACTACATTTAGCCTTTTAAAAATCTTTCCAAAGGTCTTGTTAGAGTGTATTGCATTGCTGCATATGCATTCCACATAGAGTACACACATGCACGCATGCGCACGCGTGCACACGCACACGCGCGCGCACACACACACACACACACACAGGATGTACAGTAAACAGATAGCATTTGGTCAAGTGGTGCTTCTATGGAGATCGGTAAACAGAAAATGTGCCTGGATCAGAAAGTATCCACAGTCCAAGACCTGACACGGTCAACTTTAAATAGCAACAGGACGTGCACACACACACACACACACACACACACACACACACACACACACACACACACACACACACACACACACACACACACACACACACACACACACACACACACACACACACACACACACACAGGGTCTTACTGCATAGTTCGTGCTTGCACATATTTGGATACTTACTCAGAAAGCCACAGCATTCTATGTTTTCTATAATATTCATAATTTTGGTTTGGCTAAAATGTGGAAAAAGAAAATAAGGGAGAAAAAGGATCTTCCTGCAAGAGAAGCTAATGTGCAACAGTCAGCATGTTGTAGTACTCCATATGTGGTGCGACTGCAAGCTTTAACATACACGTGAGTGTGTGTGCACGCACACGCCATTCTGAAGCTAAAAAATCTTAAAAAGTGTATTAAAAAAGGATATAGGCCATGGTTTTGTTCCCGTTCCAAACGAAGAGTTAAGAGTTCTAACCAAATTCATTTTCAGTGTAAAATTGGAGGTCTAAAAATGGAGGTTTGAAAAAATCATGGTGAAATGCATCTAATGACATTATCAAGATGTAATTTCACCATGATTTTTTTAATGATTCTTCTTTCAGACCCCTTTTTTCCTGAGAGGGTACAAATGGAACCAAATGGACCCGCTAGGGTCCATTTGGCTCACATTTGTATCCTCTCAGGAACATTTTGAAAATGGGTGGAATTCCCCTTTGAATGAAAAAAAAAAGATTGCAATCTAGATTTAGACACGCCATGCAACCTCATTTCTAGATATGAGCAAAAAAAAAATCGTGCAGCACTAGTTGGTTGTCCAATTAATTTTAGCTACCATTATGTATTTGCTACAAGAGAGAGACTTTGGCCCGATTTACACTGGCAAACAAATCCGGCCCAGAATCAGATCTGAGCCACATCGAGCTTGGAACCTGATTTGTTAAAATGAGTCATGTGACCTGTTAGACCAATCAGATTTCTATCTTGTCCTGAAGTGACACAGATCTGACTGAGGCTAGATTTGGCTGCCATTGTAGGTTCTGTAGGTTCAAGTCAAGCGCTTTGATCATGCTGTCTGCTTAATTAGCAGTAATTATTGCTCCAGGTGCAACATATTGAATGCAGTAATCTTTAGCAACTAAAGACAACGAATATTTTCATGGAAAGGATGAGAATCATGTAAGAATGGCGTGCTCAAGGAAAAAAAGAAATCGAGATTCACATTTGTGCTAGAATCGTGCAGCGGCACTATATCACGTCTTTGACAGCGGACCAAGAAACATGAAAGCTTGCCTTTTTTTTTTAAAGGAAAAGGCCTAAAACCAGGACTATTCTTTCTTTTTCCAGACTTGTGTCAACAAATATAGAAGAACGGCCCTTTTTGCAAAGGCAATAAAAAATGCTCTTGCCAGTCGCCATGCACTTTGTGGGCAGAAACCAAACATGGCGGATTTCTGACAGATGCACGCACACATGCACTCACAGACACCCACATGTGTGCACACGCGCGCGCGCACACACACACACGCACACACACGCACACACACACACACACACACACACACACACACACACACACACACACACACACACACACACACAGTACAGAGTCAACTCTTCAGAGTTCATTCATCATTTGTAACTCTGCAACCAAATGCATGCATATACTGTCCATTCTGGTTACATGTGTACACTCCTAGTTGGCAGAGAGGTTTAATCCAGTGTTTACGCAGGTCTATTTTTGCCCTGCCAGAGTAAGTAAACCGCTTCTATTCGGGGGCGGCGGGAACATTTGTGCACGTGTGTGTGACGCGCTCTAGAGCTTGTAGATCCGCTATTTGTTTGGTTGAAGACATTTGGTGTGATGGGCCATCGTTTGAGCAACACAAGCTACTAATTGATGAGATTTGGCCTCTCGGATCTAACGGAAATCGTGGATAAAATTTTGTCCTAACAACTCCATGCCCTACTGATCTTTTACCATTAACTTCCTCTGCGCTTCTGGCGCCCCTTGGTGGACACTATGCTACACTGCCACCAATTCACTAATATATGAAGCGTCAACTTTAACCTTCCGGGTTCATCACACAAGATGTTATGATGGCAGACAGCAGCAGACACCTTTAGCATTACCTGCTACTATTTGGCTGTCGCCACAAGCAGTTGGATATCGCTAACAGTGGTGGACTGGGCGGAGAAATCGGCCTGGACATTTTTAGCGTGATTTGGCCTAGACCGGCCCACCACACCCAGCACGTGATGGACCTATTCTACCTGGTATAGTTGGTTAACCAGATGTAACTATTTGAGAGCGTAAACATGAAACCAAATGGACCCTTGCGGGTTCATTTGGTTTCATGTTAACACTCTCAAGAGTTAAAATATTCATCTAAATTGCCCCAAGTCCAATTAGAAAATGTAGAAGATTAATGGTCATTTTGATCTGTATGTTTGACTGGCTTGTTTTCCAAATCCATCCTGGAATTGTGGACCAAAAAACAAAATAAATCTTTAGTTTTGGGGTCTGTTGCTGCTAAGATGTCATCAAATGGTGGTCCTCCGTGGCTCAAAATTCTGATAGTGGGATAGTGGGCCCTGGGATCAAAAAGGTTGAAAACCAGTGCTTTTAATCATACTGTGATACCACCGCCCCCTACGGGTCGTGGCCCACCGGGAGACCTCCCTGTACGCCCAATGGTCAATCCGACCCTGATCGGTAGCCATGCGAAAGAAGGACATAATAACCTGCCAGGCAACAGGGCAGCTTGCTCAGCAATGGATGCTTTTGAGGCACAGCGCTCGGAAAATACTGCTATTACTTGAAGCAAGCGTAGGCGGATTTACAAATCACATTGTCACCGGGACGAGGGGACGTGACGAACTACACATCCAACGACGGAAGGTCAACAGAGCATAGAACAAACCGCTATCTACAAACTTGTCTGTACGTACTGTAGCAGCATGAGGAACCAATAGCTAGATGATGTACGATTTTGAAAAAAAAAGTTAACATGCAATTAGCCCTTCACTAAACCCCACCCCGCAAAAAAAAAAAAAAAAAAAAAAAAAACAAATTGTCCATGCAGCGCCAATCCAAGTAGTTTAGCAACTGTTGCCTCATAGCTGTCAGTGTTGTTTTGCATGAATGCGTTGTTGAGCACACACACCGCTTTATGTCGGGAAAATTGCACAACTGGCCCACCCAGGTGATGGCAATAACACTAATGACCGTAATCATGAAAACCCCTTTCAGAACTGGTTAGAGTCAATTGTTGTCTCTGTCTTTGCCTTGTATTTCTGGTTTGATTGAAATAACGTCATGCGTGTTTGCCCCGTGCATGGCCTACTACAGGCCCCGGCTGACTGGCTAAAAGACATTTTGGAGATCTTGCTACTGAAAATATGGAATTTATTTATATGGTGAAATCCTGTCAATTTAAAATGTAATAGAGGGAACTTTAGCATGTACAAAACTGTGTTTGTAAACAGAATCTAACTCCACCTCACCTCCACTCTATTGGGTCTTTATGAATCCACTGGAGTCTGCTGCTGTGCTGTGATTGGCTAAAAACGCTGCCTCACCCCACACAACCCCCCTCCCCCTCACAAATTAGCACCGCCTTTCCTGAGCCTGCATAAAAAATGTTTTGTTTTCATGATTTGTTGACGAAACACAACAAAGTTCTGGACCGTCTGCAGGACTAAGCAAGTGTTTGTCTGCAGGGAAACGGCTGCAGCGTCAAAGTAAAAAGTTGCCTCTATACCAGGGCATTATGCGGTGGGCCAAATGTGGCCCTTTGGCTGACTCTGACTGGCCCGGGGACCACCAGTTGTCCTTGAGGGAGTTCCAGTTAAATAAAAAGGTTGGTTAACCAAATGGACCCTTGCGGGTCCATTTTGTTTCATGTTTACACTCTCAAGAGTTAAAATATTCATCATCTGCATTAGCCCAAAGCCTACAAAATCAGATAATGTAAAAGAATGACCATTTTTTATCTATAATATCGTGTTTTGTTTCTGGTCTGTGGGGCTAAAATGTCACCAAATGGTGGTCCGTGGCTGAAATACTGAATAAATAGTGGTGTCAAAATGGTTGGTCTTACTCTTACTTTTATCTTGAAATTAAATTAATATTACGCCAACTGTAGTCCAGCCTTTAGTCTTGGCCCTCCACAATATTGTATGTATCTCATTTGGCCCCTTGGGGAAAAATAATTGCCCACCCCTGGTCTACTACCTTTAACATGCATCTCTATGGGGAAGGAGAAGAAGGACAGCTTGACTGGGGGAAAAAAGTCAAGCTTTGTATTGAAGATTTGACAATGAAAGAACTTCCAGTAAAGCTATAATAATAATAATGGGAGCCACACTTACCACCAGGAGTTGGCCTCCACCACCACCTGCATGAGGAGTATGGCCAGGGTGAGGGCGAACACACAGTTCCGGGAGTCCAGGAGGCTACCCGAGGGCCACCTCACCACCGAGCGACACCAGCTGCCAAGACCCAGGTTCATTCTGCCTTATTGAGGAGGAGGAGGAGGATGGACTGGGAGGGAGAGAGGAAGAGGGAGAGAGGGAGGTGAGCAAGAATCACTGTCATGCCCGGATGGAACATTTCCCCAATGAGCTCTTCTCTAAGCCCCACCCTTTGGGGGTGGGGTTTGCTCACTGTCCAATGGCAATCCAAATACTTTAGCAACTGTTGCTATACAGGTCAAGCTTTCCTGGTCAAGCTTTCCTCTTCCAACGCGCCTATTGGACAAGGCCGGGATTGGGGAGGGGCTTAGTGAAGTGCTAATTAGTTGGAGGACAGGCGAAAATGGTCAGACACGCAGCATGCATGAAGCTAAAGGTCTGACTCAGAGAGTTTTGTGTTCTGAATGATGAAATGCTGTTGGTTTTGGTGGTGGTGCCACAATCGTTAGTTAGTTAGTTAGTAGCAGTACTAGGGTTTCAAATCATTTTAAATATACTGTAAATTAAGCACTTTAATTAGAAATGTCTTTGAAATTCGGGTTGATAGGCATGCCATCGTGTTCGGTGGGGGCAGTCAGGGCATTTACGGGGGCCCATGCCCAGTCAATGCACTCAATAACTCATAGTGATGCTGAGAGAGAGAGAGAGAGAGAGAGAGACAGAGAGAGAGAGAGAGAGAGAGAGAGACCTGAGGCCAGGAGAAGTCGCTTGGCAGCAGGTTAGAGTATGACTCACGTGACAGACAGACAGACAGACAGACAGACAGACAGACAGACAGACAGACAGACAGACAGACAGACAGACAGACAGACAGACAGACAGACGTACACAGTATACACTCTGCTGTAGAATACCGGTATAGCCCTGAACTAGATGCATTCCTACTGAATTCAGACAGAGAGAGAGAGAGAGAGAGAGAGAGAGAGAGAGAGAGAGAGAGAGAGAGAGAGAGAGAGAGAGAGAGAGAGAGAGAAATATATTGAATTAAACGTGCGCACACACGCACACGTGCACACACACTATTTTTTTTTTTACTTCCACACAAGTCCTGGCTGTGATTCGCCTGTGCCGTAACGACACATTTTGGCCCGCACGGTTAATGGTGTTTGGCCCGCAGAAATCCTAGAGTTCTATATTTGACACATTTACACAAATAAATGACATTTAAACATTATTGAAAAGGGTCAAGTTGTTTGCCCCTGCGAGGAGGAGGCCCACGCGAACTCCGTTTTGAGGAGTGTGCTACAGTGAAATGCTAAAAGCACCAGGGGTTGGGGGAAAAAAACAGATTATTTTTTCAGCCAGGGGTCCCTGGACGACCAAACTGGTCCTTCAATGCGGGTCCCATGTGGTCCCCATACAGCTAAATCATGATGGAGAGTTTGTAACCAAATGGACACTTGTAGGTCATTAAAGGGGATTTCATCATGTTGAAACACAATTTGATAACATCACCAATGATTTTTCTTTTAGGACCTTTTTTGTGAACCAAATGGACACTAGCAGGTCCATTTGGTTCCATTTGTACACAGGATTTTTTTGAAAATGGGTGGAAGTCCCCTTTAACTATTGAGAATATGAAATGAAATCATATACACTCTCAAGAGTGTTGTTATTGATTGAAGAATATAGAATAAGAATTGTTCTGACCAAATAGTGGTCCGCTGCTCAAATGCCTTAGAAATAATAAGCCTTTATATGAAAACTAAAGGGTTGACATTAAATCCACTGTGCTAAAACTATCAGCCATAAAAGGTCAATCAACCTCAACTCATGCCTATTACTTGGGTTGGGAACCAATCAATCAATGTAAATTGTGTGAAGGAAGGCTATCGTGGGAATTTTCAAAAACAAGCGGCGATTCTCCTAAAAACGCATTCCTTTTGCGCAATTAAAAACACCACAGACAGGATGTCAGCAATCATTTAGATCAATTACAACTTCCAACAAAATTGGAAACAGTCCAATCTGTCCTTTAGGCCCAACATGGGGCGGTTTCTTTACTTCAGATTGATTGGTTCCATTTGTACACTCTCAGAAAATAGGGTCCTAACATCACCACGTTAGTGATTTTTTTTTCAGACCTCCATTTCTAGGAAACACAGAATGGGGGGAAACTTTTTAATCATGTCCACACAACATCTCTAAAGGCATATTAATGACAGTAAAATATTGAAAATGGGTGGAACTCATCTTTAATGCAATAAATGCCACAAACTCGTGGGTCGCCTATGGCAAAGTGGTTCTCAAAGTGGCGTCTCACTCTTTTTTTTTTTCTTTTTTAATTTCTCACACAAATGGTCTCTTCTAGGGGGTCCCTGGAACTAAAAGCACTGACCACCAGCCACGTCAGCAGGTTAACACACATTGTATCCAGGCCTAGAAAAAAAAATAGCCTGCACACTTTTCTCCTGGACCGAGAAAAGAAAAGGTCAGGACTTTTAAAAAACATACTTTTTTTATTACCATAATCTCTGCAGCACCATAGCTCCGGGCAAAACCCATTTCTAGTGGCTTTGTGCGACCGTATCCTATAATTCTATACGCACTGCAAGAGCGAGTTAAAATAATTAGTCTGTATTTTTTAGCGCGTTATGTGTGCAGATAGAATGTTGCCCCAGCTGTGTGTGCCGTAGTGGTGGTGGTGGTGGGCTGGTTCTTGGTGTGTGTGTGTGTGTGTGTGTGTGTGTGTGTGTGTGTGTGTGTGTGTGTGTGTGTGTGTGTGTGTGTGTGTGTGTGTGTGTGTGTGTGTGTGTGTGTGTGTGTGTGTGTGTGAGAGAGAGAGATTTTGGAGGGTACTGTGGACTCCCAATTTGTCACGCCACAGTATTTTCCAAAGTTGAGTTTGTCTGGAACTGTGCGCGGGGCTGGGGTCTGCTGTTTAATACTCATTAAAGATCAGGCCAAGTACACCCCCTCCTCCTCCTTCTCCTCCTCGAACCCCACTCCCCTTAACACACACACACACACACACACACCCACACCCACACCCACACCCACACCCACACCCACACCCACACACACACACACACACACACACAGGGTATTGCAATTTTTTTTTTTACCATGCTCACAGTCCAAGTTGAAATGTGTGTTTGTATCATGTACACAAAATAGCAGATCCTAAATCTACCTACAAGTTGAGTGAGCTTAGCTATAGACTTTATTATAATTATTATATTTATTTATTTTTTTCCTTTTTTGGGGAGTGGGGTGCTTTTTTCCGCCTGCAGTGTCTGCACCAACATCTCTCAAGTAAATGTGTAAATCGAGCCTAAATAAAAAGAAAAGAAAACATTATAACCGTTCAATTAGAATTACTATTTCCTGCCATACCTTATGCTACACTAGCAATACCAATACCACCAATACTGCACGCGCGTGCGGGTGTGCGTGCACACTCACTCACTCACTCACTCACACACACACACACACACACACACACACACACACACACACACACACACACACACACACACACACACACCACACACACACACACACACACACACACACACACACACACACACACACACACACACACACACACACAAACCGAAGGGTAGGGTCGTGTAACTATGGGCGATAGTAGGACCGCTCTGTTGCAGGACGGCATAACGTGCCGAGCACAACAAAAAACAGCAGATTTACAGGCTCTACATGCTGTGAGCTTGTAGATCAGCGGTCGTGTGTAGTTGCACGCATAAAACACCATCCATCATGTACCGAAAATGTTGATATTCTTCATACATAGCTCTGCTCAGGGGTTATTTTTTTGTAAACCTATCGATATACTAGTAGTTAGTCTTGGAGAAAGAAAGAAAGAAAAAGAAAGAAAGAAAGAAAGAAAGAAAGAAAGAAAAGAAAGAAAGAAAGAAAGAAAAGAAAGAAAGAAGAAAGAAAGAAAGAAAGAAAGAAAGAAAGAAAGAAAGAAAGAAAGAGGGGGGCATCATTTTGTAACCACTTAAGACCTGCATACCTCCAGCAACAATCTGCTATTCTCGATATTCTTTTTATGGTTATTTTATTTTTTCGAATAAGGTTTGAAAGTTGATATTCATCAAACAACTATTAAACATATAGTTAGTGCATGGACTTGATTCATCCAACCAGAAGCAAAAGAATAAAACATATCTAGGCCTAGTCCCCATCATGACATAAACATGTGTCAGTCATCACCTGTGCGTGTGCGTGCGTGCGTGCGTGCGTGCGCGTACATGTGGGGAAAGTACCACTTACTGCATTTAAGTGGAAGTATCGTTTGAAGTATCGTTTACTTTACGGTGCACATATCCATTTTTTTAATTATACTCAACTAGATTGCAGAGATGGGCAAATAGATTGGGTTGTGTTGTATTATACTAATCATTTGAATTTAAACCGTTTCGTGTTAATTTGTAGATTTTCTAAAATGTATTATTTTGTTTGGGGAAATAAAGTATGCAACTACAACTACAGGATCAAGTCGTGAGCTTGTCGATCTTTTGCTTCCAAAACATTTTGACAAAGTTTGTTGAGAAACAGGACATTCTGCATATGAGCTCTTCTTGGTTTTTTTTTTTTTTTAGCCTTTCCGGCACATTACAATTAGTTTCATGAACCTTCTCTCCTTTCTATTTAAAGGTATTTTTTCTTTGTTTCACATCATAGTTTTTGAATTGTATGTGCAAGTAAACAATGCTAAAATAAACATTTCCTTTTTAGGCCACTTCATGGACCATTCATGCCTATACGCTTTTTACAAAATATCATTTTGAATAGCAACGGGATGTTTACTCCCATTTCTGATTGCAAGAAAACAACAACAACAAATAAATAAAAAGTAATTAAATGAGAATCCTCCAGTCTTCTTGTGGTGCTGGTGCACCAGTCAGAGCACAGAGCAGAGAACTCCCCTGACCCTTGGGAACGATTTGACCCCAATTAGCTATTCATAAAGCGGGTGAATGGATGATGGATGGTCGGCCCATTCATTTGTGTCGGTATAAACGCACTGGGGAGAGAGAGGAGAGGACTTGGAGCGATTTGGACCGGAGTGGAGTGGAGTGGAGTTGAGTGGAGGAGCGGCTAGCTGCATGCAAGGAAAGAAATTAACGTTTAGCTGCTGTCCAAAGAATACAAGCAAGAAAGTGTAATTCTCGTCTCTCACGCTCAAGTAGAACTGTGAGGTTGTACAAATGTACCCAAAAATGTACCTGTCAGGGTCCATTTTTCGTCACACTTGTACAATCTCTGAGTTCACGGACACCTAGAATAGCCTACACATTGGCATATAATTTGACTATCTGTATGTCTATATGGGGAACATTTTCAATATATGGACCCTGAAGTTATAGCCTATTAAACTGTTTAAATTATATATCCGTAACCAGTCATGCTATAAGTGCAACTATGCAGAACATACAGTCAAGCCGAGGCCACAGCCATAAAGGCCTATAGAGGCCTATTTATTCACACTGTTGCCAGTTTGTGTTTTCACTGAAGGACAAATCATGTGAAATAGCCATTATTACAAAGATAAATACACAATTATTATTATTTATTATTACTATTATTTATCAATACTTTCGGTCTCCTCTCAAAAAAACACATAGAAATGGCCCATACAGGTATAGTGAATTGATCACTAATGTGAATCAAACAAGTCGACCTATAGGCCTAGTTATGTTTTCACACATTTTAGAAACTACTGCCTAATACCTAGTATATTTTAGGAGACTAGTACCGGTAACTAGTTATATTCCAAAGCTTGATGTCATAGGCTGATGCAGCATAATGCCAGGCCCAGTTAGTTCTGCTTGTATTTCAGGCAATGGTATGATACTGCTCGGCAACAGACCGAAGCAAATTGCACGTATGTTGGTATTTGGAACAAAACAGAAAAGTGCCGCTATAAGTTAACATAAAAAATGCACCAATAGGTTATGTTGTTTCTCTAGTCTAGAGGCTGTGGCTCCTATACTGCATATCAGTGCAATGCTCTGACTGTAATTAGGCCAGGAGAGGGCGCCATGGGACCAGGGTTTGATGCCGTATGCACGGGGATTACAGGAGAGGTGAGCACATATTGCGTTACATACAGGCTACATGCAGAAAGGAGAGGAGAGAATATACATTGCATTACATAGGCTACTTACAGAAAGGAGAGGAGAGTACATACATTGCATTACATACAGCAAGAGAGAGGAGAGGAGAGCATCTAGAATGCATTATACAGAGGAGAGGAGAGCCCATACGTTGCATTACATTACATACAGCCAGGCTCTCCATTAAAATGCAATTTTATTATTTTAAATATTATGCCCAGACATGTTTTCTTTCTCGTGCAACTGCACGGTGTCGGTGTCGGTCTGTATAAGAAGCACTATACAATATGCAACTGCATACTGTTTGAGACATTACAGCATGTTTAAGATATAGGACAGTAGCCTATATGCATTTTGTTACTTTAGAGAAGTAGCCTATGCATTGTCTATGTGTTTTATGCCATTTCTTGAGCTGTATTGTATTGTTTTTGAGACAGAGAGGCTGATGAGAATTGCTGGGGGAGGTTGGTGGGTTGCACAGATCAATCTGTCAAGAGTTGTTCCTGCAAAAACTACCCTACTTATAGAAACACAACATTAAAGGGGAATTGCACCCATTTTCTAATTTTTCCTCTCAGGAAAAAAGGGGTCTGAAAGAAAAATCATTAACATGGTGAAATACATCTTGATGATGCCATCATTATGTATTTCACCATGTTAATGATTTTTTTTTTTACAGACATCCATTTTTAGGAAATACAGAATTGGGGGAACTTTTTATCATGTCCACACAACATCTCTAAGGTATATTAATGACATTAAAATGTTGAAAATGGGTGGAGTTCGACTTTAAGCCCTCCATGGAAAACACTGAACAGTGAAAAGTTGCCTATATGGAATCTATGGATATATAACTCACCAATGGCTGCAGTCCGTTAGAAAGATAGATGTCCCACTAAAAAAAAACTCCACTCCTTTTTTTGTTGGGGTGTGAAGATCAAAGGAATAATTCCAGTTCCAATAAACCAGGTGGGTTCTTTTTTCCTTCTTCTTGTTAATCCCCTTTTCCCCAGTCCTCTGGGTTTACTGTAAAGTTGTGTATAAGGTATAGATCCCGAATCTCCTGGAAAACTTGCAGGACAGCGTAGAAACAGGCTGACTGGTTGAAGTTGTTCAGAAGTGGGTTAACATGTAAAAGGGGGTCCGTAATGTAATGTGCGCCAAATGTATGAGGGAGAATAGAAAGAACAACCGGCGGATTCTTTTATTTACAGAGTCCTAAAAACGCGATGTGGGGAAACCCTCCTCTAACCCTCCACCAAAAAATGAAAGAAATCAGTGCCGTGAACAAACGTGGGCGTGATTATAACAACGAAGCCTTAATGACAAATTAAACATTCACAGGCAACACTTTCTTTCTTTCTTTCTTTCTTTCTTTCTTTCTTTCTTTCTGTCTGTCACCAGAAAGCGTTTTTTGTGGTGCGTTTTGCCAGTAAAAACGTCAGCAAAAGCAGCTCAGAGAAGAAGCAACAAACTTTGTGCCCAAAACTTCTTCTCTCCCTCTCTCTCTCTCTTCTCTCCTCCTTCTGATCTTGTTGAAGAAAACTGTTCTACTTTTCTTCTTAGTTCTTTTTTTTTCCTTCTTCTCCACGATCGGCGTTAAGTTCCAACGCCACCGCCGACGAAAATCACAAAACAAAATGTGTATAAAAACAAAAATCAGATGATAATCCAAGCGGTTGCAGCAGCAGCAGCAGCAGCAGCAGCAGCAGTGGGTCTGGTTGTTCTACCTGTAGAAACATCCACAGCTCGATGCAGGGAGACCTCGATGCCACAAGCGACCCGTCAGCTCAGCCTCCATTCTCCAACAAACACCACCAAATCCTTGTTTTTGTGTAGTTAAAGTTGTCGTTTCAGCTGATAAAAGCCCTCACTCCAAGTGAATCAAATAATGCGTCCACCTTTGCAAAAGAAAAAAAAAAACACGATTCAAACAAAAAAAGTGCTGCAAAACTGTGTTTCTTCTTTGCGTTCCTGTCCGTGTGGGTTTAAGTGCAACTGTGTCTCCAAAGCGCACCGTATACAGTCCAGTCTATGGTGGAACCGAGGCTGTGTGCATATGCAGTGATCAGTGTGTGTGTGACTGTGTGCGTCTGGGAGCGTCTATCCTCCGTGTCTGCTGGATGTACAGTGCAGTGAAGGAGGGGAGGTTGCTGCTTGCCTTGCAGGCTGTGCTGAATGGAATGATCTCAGGGTCGGTGTGTGTGAGTATGTGTGTGTGAGTCTCTCTCTCTCTCTCCCT
>CM076968.1:14216216-14223716 GCA_039105355.1 Benthosema pterotum | reverse complement strand
AAATGTTGCGGCGACGCGCTGCACAGTGAGACTATAGATGATGCTATTTTTCTGCCCCTAATGGATGCCGTGGAATACTTCTTCTAAAAGTCACTAGTGCTGCCTGAGAGAGAGAGAGACGGAGAGAGAGAGACAGAGAGAGAGAGAGAGAGAGAGCGCTATAAGCTAACGGATTAGTGTCAGGATAGAGCACGCAGCGCGGCGTTGGGCTAGTGTTACTTCTAGTGCGACGGCACTCAGAACTCTGAAGGGTCTGTGTTACAGTGGACTTAAACATGCTCAGCCACACAGACCCTCTACCCCCCTCTCTACTACTACCACTACTACCCCGTCCCCTCCCTCCCTCCCTCGGTCCGTATACCCCCCATCCCCCTAGGAGGAGAACTGGGCAACATCTGGCTGAGTTTATGAGGGGGGGTTGGGGGGCAGGGGGTGGGAGAGGGAGAGGGAGAGAGAGAGGAGAATTGGTAGACCATGAAAAAGTGGGGAGAATTCCTTCTCGGGCAGCAGTGCAAAAGGCCATTGTTGTAGTTTGCCATTAGTTTTGTGGTGAAACTTTAAACTTGTGAAAATACCCCCCATTGTTGCACTCAAGAGTTACAAATCGCATAGTTAATGTCAAAGTGGTCGTGCGTGCATGTGCGCGCACACACACGCACGCACGCACACACACACACACACACACACACAGGCTATCATCTATGTGATAAAGTGTACGCAACTTTGTGAGAAAACAACCTTTTATTCCAATGACAAGAAAACAAAATGACCACTGCAAAACCATTTTTTAAGAACAAAGCATAGAATAAACATTATGCACTCTCAGCCATTGCAGTCGCGCATTTGCATTGCAAGGAAGCACGCACACGTGGATTCACTCTCACGCGCGCACGCATGCACACCCGTCACATGCACACATATGCATACACACACACACACACACTGTACAAAAAAACAACTGTACAAGTCATGCTTGAGTTAGTGACACACCGGTGTATCGTACGGGAAATCGGCTGATCTGTAAGTTTTGAGCTTGCACATCGGGCGATTTCCCGTGCGAGACATCACGCACGACTAAATATAACCCAGGCTTTACAGGAGTGGGAATGGATATTATTTTTGCATCGAAAACACGACCCGACAGTTTTACGTCATCAACAAAAGGACTCTGCTCCTTTATCAACAGCCTCGGGCCAATCAAGATGCACCAGGATCAATAAATAGAACCTTAAAGTAAAAACATCAGTCATCGGCATAATAACTCACACGCAGCTGTTACAACCCCCCTTATACCCCCCCAAAAAAGAACGAGTGGCACTCAAACAGTTTGGGATATAGAAAAGCAAACAGAACATGATATTGGTTCCTTAAACAAGAGCACAGTGAACCTAAAAGAACACAGGGAGAAATGTATAAACAAACCGGACTTCGATCTGACCGGCCCGGCGGGGGCAGAAACCTCGTATCTCTCGTATTTAAACTTTTTACCTTTTTGGGTTTCCGTCCTATAGAACTAATGGAAACAGAAACTCAACTCAGTTGTCCTCCTACTGACATATATAGTTGGGGAAAGATATGTGGCCACGTGGGGCAACTGTGGCTCAGGAGGTAGAGCAGGTTGTCTAAAGATCTGTGGGTCGGCGGTTCAAATCCAGGCTCCTTCTGTCGGTAACAGGAAGGCTCGGCCCAAATAATACTCTTTGAGCATAGACAGAATTATGCAGTCGCAAATGCCATTCACTTCATAGGATCAGACCAATGGCGGCTCTATCATCAAATGTCACTCGTTGAGGCTGCAACAGCCCTCCCAAGAGCTCAGCTTTCTGCCCCCTCAATGTCATAACATTTTAGCTGGTCCGAGTATTATTTGCACCGAGCCTTCATGTATTCCTTCTGTCTACATGTCAAAGTGTCGTTGGTTAAGAAACTAAAATATTTCCCGGTGTGTTGGTTTGCCTTGCATGGTTGCTTCCGGAATCGGTATAGGAATTTGGGTGAATGTAATGCACTATGTAAAGTGCCTTGTATTCTTTTTTATGTTAAAGTACTTACCGCACGGGACCCAGGGAGAACACACAAACTCCACCCAGAAAGGGGGAAAGATTGCCATATGTTTGTAACATAAATAAATGCTATAAAGTAACAAAATACTTGATGTTCTCAAGGGTACCTTCTCCCTGAGACAAGACCTTTTGGGAACCTCTGCCTTAATACTTCATCATACAGTAAAAAGTAGCAAAAACAAAAGTGTATCCAAAGGGTCACAAGTGTCACTTGCTGATCGGCTACTTCATCTGTTCCCGACAATGTTTTTTTTTTTCTTGTTGTAAATTGTAATCAACAAAAGCTGTTGGACATACGAGGTTTCCGCCCGACGCGGCAACAATGACTTGTTAGTTGGTGTAAGGCCAGCTGTTCTTTTTTTCTTTTACAATAA
Source organism: Benthosema pterotum (assembly GCA_039105355.1). Classification (NCBI taxonomy): domain Eukaryota; kingdom Metazoa; phylum Chordata; class Actinopteri; order Myctophiformes; family Myctophidae; genus Benthosema; species Benthosema pterotum. The sequence goes on along the minus strand of CM076968.1, from coordinate 14,221,279 downwards.
AGATGCTGTGAGTGATATACATTATTTGATTAAAAAAAGTACTTGTTCTTCTTTAGTTAAAACTCTATTCTGATGATATGTACTGCTTGAGTGTTTTCTCATTCACAGGGGAGGAGGGTGTCTCCCAGCGACTCTCGGGCTCTTCAACACAAGTTCCAGTTCGATTTTGTTTCAGTTTGTCGTCTTTTATTTGTTTGTTTGCATGTTTTGCATTGGTTCGGCACTTCTTCCAATATTCCCCTCGTTTGCACCGTCGGGAAGACGCAGAGTGTAACCCCCCTGTTATTGAACACACATGGCGATTGCTATCAGAACACACGGCTTATGTAATACTTCATCTCGACAAAAAAAAAAACACAATAACAGCAACAAAAAAATAAATAAAAATCACTTACACCACTTTTTTAAGGTCTGGAATCGGAATTAAAATGTCTCTTGATACAAGTCGTCCCTATAGTTTCTTGGCAGGCGTGTTCCTTCCACCCAGAACGACAGAGTTCATTGGTTCCACATTGATTACAGAGACACTACACCGACTGGAGTTGTTAGGAAACTATAGGTACTTTCTCAGGCCCGTCTGCTTAGAGGTCAGGCAGCGGGACAGGCCAAGAAATGTGTGGAGTTCTTCCCCGCAATGGACGGGAGGATATATATTATATATACTGTATATAAGTCTCCTTTTTGGCACAGCATTGAGTGAAACGTTTCGTGTCTTCTGTCGGATATCTGAGGTCCGTGCATGTCCAACGACAGTCACCAGAAAAGAAACAAAAAAAGGCTCACATTAGCGTGCGGAAGTAAAACCTCACACCTAATTAACAAGTCACTCCCAGACCGATGGGGGTGTGCGGGTTCATGTGCCATAGTTCCTCCACAGGCTCCAAGCACTAACCCCCTACAGCCGGGCCATACCGCGGTGCCGCGGGGCAAACAAAACAGCCGCTTTACAAGCTCACAAGTGTGTGAGTATGATTTTTTTTTCTTTTTGGACCTTTTTTTTTTGAGAGTGTACAAATGGAATGAAATGGACCCGCTAGGGTCCATTTGATTCCATTTGTACACTCTAAAAAAAAACAGCTGGACCCTCTCTGTCCATTTTAACCACATTTGTACACTCTCAGGAAAACGTCCCTCTTTTAGCCTGCAACAGCCCTCCCGAGAGCTCAGTTTTCTGACCCTCAATGTCGCAACAACAAGCTCACAAGTGTGTGAGTTAACTGAGCTTGTCCATCGGCTATTTTCTCACCCACGCGGCAGACTCGTATAGCAGTGCAGGCGGTATAGATTTAGATCAGGTAGTGTGTGCGGCTGCGCCGCGGAATAGACGCCGAACATTGTCGCGTCCAGATTAACTCTGCTATAGCACCGGGGCCGGCAGTATACCATACATACAGTCAGTAAACTGGATCCAGCTCTGAAAGTCTATTGAAAACAGGCATTGAGGAGGGGGGTGGGAAATGAAGGCATGTGGGGATCCGCTTGCTGAAAATACCCTGTAACCCTCCCCTTCCACAACAACAACAGCAACGCTGATGATGACTGCTGAGTGAGTGAGTGATGGGAGACCGAGGGACAGCCATTATATGACTGGAGCCGGAGGGCAGCCTGCGTGTTCTTCTAGGGCTGGTGGTGTAACACGGCACCTCTTCTTACTAGAGTGAATGGGAAAGTGACTGATGATGTTGTAGTAGTCTGCTCAAGAAGCGTTACTCTTTTACCTGCTTTTTACGAACAGTATAGCGCAATTTCGGAAAGTAACACCTTGTCAAAAAATTCTCTGCGGTGGCTGCATGCGACGAAGCAGCGGAAGGTCCTGAAAGATGCATAATGTCAGTCATGAACGAAAGGCTGCAGACTGGCCTCCTGCTTCCTTTGATGCATGAGGAGTCCAAGCTGCCTTTTCACCTGACTGTGGGGGGGGGGGTAAACTTTCCCAATTGGGGGGGCAGGAGAAAATGGTACCATTTTCAGTTACATGACTTTTATTAGTCAAGTAAAGCATCAATAATAACATCAGTTGTTGTTGAAGTTGCAACAGACACGCAGCATGCATGAAGCTAAAGGTCTGACTCAGAGAGTTTTCTGTTTTCAATGATGAAATGCTGTTGGTTTAGTGGTGACACCAGGTAGACATTTGAGCAGACTAAAAACATTTGAGCAGACTATAGCATCACTAGTCACTTTCCCATTCACCGTAGCAGTAAGGAGGTATCGCTGTTGCACCGCAGATGTTGTGTCCTCCCACAGGAATTGCGTTCACTGCATGCGACCAAGAGGCCTGTTTGTCAACGTGTCTATACATAGGAGAAAGAGCCCTCCTCCTCCTCCACCAGAGAAGGTGATTATTATGGCCTCCTCCTCCTCCTCCTCCTGTTACGATGCCTTGTAGATCTGCTGCATTCCAGAGAGAGAGAGAGAGAGAGAGAGGATGTCTGGTCCTTTTCCCCGCAGAAGCACCTCCTCCTGTAGTCGTCTTGTAGACCTCGCAGGTTGCCGAAGAGCTGCAGCACGGGTTGTCCGTTATGCAATGCCAGATATTTATGTGTTGTTGGTCGGGGTTGTATATGTATGGGTGGGTTAAACGGTGTGTACTGGGCGTGCGTGAATGTGTGTATACATACAGTATATCTGTGTGTGTGTGTGTGTGTGTGTGTGTGTGTGTGTGTGTGTGTGTGTGTGTGTGTGTGTGTGTGTGTGTGTGTGTGTGTGTGTGTGTGTGTGTGTGCATGCTTGTAGTTCTTGAGGCTGCTGGTACCTGACTCCACAAGCATCTGCAGCAGGAGAGAAGAATAAACATAGAGGAAACATGTGTTAATGGAAAGAGGTTAAGTAGGAAGACTGAACCCACACAATCCCACACAGTGAAACATATAGCATAGCACATACCGGTATGTTCATATACGTACAGTATGGACCCACAGCACAGTGGAATAGCATACATACAGTATGTGTTCAATAATGTATACAGAATGATATACTGTCTACAGGTGGAACGTGGAGGTACAGTATGTGATGCAGTGTTTGCGTATATTTTTTTCCCCCAAAGAACAACCAAAACTTGAAAAGGACATTTCACCGCTTTTTGTACAAAGAAATATATGTTAAAAGACATTTGGAAGGTGTCACTGATGTAGATGACATCAGTGACACCTTCTGGGCTCACAGATTAAATCTAAAATATCTAAAGCCAAATATTGCAGACCAGGAAAAATGTTCTACATCTTGTAGATGTCATTAACACTCTCAGTCACCAGTTTTAGGTAGCTAGTGCCAGCGATTTTCATCTAAAAGTCATTATTCGGTCCATGTTTCCTGTCGGACAAGTTAGTTGGCAACACACTTCTGGTTCCGGGTTGGTCCGTCTCTTATTTTGGTCCGTTGTGAATGGAGGATGCGATCGCTGCTCGCTGCCGTTATCATTCCGATCGTGACGGCGACGGTGAGCAACATAGCGTGACGTAGATCAACCTAAATGTCACCGGTCATATAATATTTGATAATGATAAGCGTGGGGCTGCGTGGCATAGCTCTACTGCAAAGGCACGAAAACTGTTAACATGCAGAAACGGTCTTGGCAGAGCCATGTTGGTTTGTTGAATAACTCATTGGTTTAAATCCACCGCAAAACAAATTGAGCATCCATCTACTTGGATCCCTGTGCCATCATACATATTACCCTTGATTTTTTTGTTTTTTTTTTGTCATAGACACCCCCTGAGGTACCCCTCTCCTCCCACAGTTTGTATTGCTGCAGCTTGTCTTTATTCTAATGCAGAACAAAAGTTAATTTTGGAGGTACTAGAAATACCTGCATTAGAATGAAGACAACCTGCACAAAATAGGAAACTGTGGGAGGGGAGGGAGGCCTCAGGGGTAAATGTAGAACAGGGGGTATCTATGACAAAAAAATCAGGGGCAATCTATACATGATGTCACAGGGATCAAGGTACAGTAGATGGATGCCCAATGTGATTTGGTATGGATTTCTCCTTGCTAATTCTATATGCAGTCAAACATGTGCTAAAGGTAAAGGATCACACAAAAAGCCCCAGGGGGGATTGTTGTCTCCATTGTGGCCCATTGTAGCCTATACTCAATTAATCAAGACATACAATACACACCGTTTCCCCAGAGGTGACACAACGCCTCTCCTATGGGTCACAGGCTAAAAAGTTCCTGAACCTCTGCTGTATCGTGTTCTGTATCTCCATGGTATCACCTTCCACAGTACTGTGGTGATGGGGCCAGTGTTGCCAACCTGTCAAATTACAAAATGCACTAGTAGTGGCACTTCCAAAACGCACTAGAATGCGCTAGATGCTTGCCTGGAAGGGAAGCACTAGAGACGGAAGCACACAGCTAAAGAATGTAATGGCCATTAATCTTCTACATTCTCTAGTTGTGTAGACTTGGGCAAACCACAAATGATGAATATTTTAACTCTTGAGAGCGTAAAAATGAAACCAAATGGACCTGCAAGGGTCCATTTGGTTTCATTTTTACGCTCTCCAAGAGTTACATCTGGTTAACCAGCTGTCCGTCATTTAGCCTGGGGACCATTGGTTGAAAACCACTGTCATAGGAGGGAAAAATGGTGAAAAACGAGGTTTTTATCTCTGGCGCCTGTCAATCAATTTCGCTCCAACTCACCAGCCAAAAAAGCAATAGATTTTCCGCCAGGAGCTTTTCACTAATTTTGGTGCTAAAAAAAAAAGCTAAATATAGTGACAAATGCGCCAAGTTGGCAACACTGGATGAGGGCTGCAGTAGAATGCACGTTGGAGAACAGATAAGGATTTCTACATTTCTTCGTTATTATAACTCTATACTTTTCCCTTTTGGGTTGAGCCATCTGGCGTGTCTCCCGAACCTCTTAAAGAATGTTTTTTAAACAAAAAATGCACTTGGCACCGCCCCAAAACATCAAGTGCTCATTTGTAACAAGCAGCAGCATCGGAATGTTCTGTCTGTTGGTCAGGTTGCAAAACGGGGCAACAGAGCAGGGCCGGATTTAGCCAGCCCTACTAGGGTGGGCTGGAAGGTTGGCAGGGTGGGCACCTCCA
>CM076968.1:14208716-14213716 GCA_039105355.1 Benthosema pterotum | reverse complement strand
TTTGGACCCTTGCGGGTCCATTTGGTTTCATTTTTACGCCCTCAAGAGTTACATGTGGTCAACCAACTTAGCTGGGGACCACCTGGAACCCTCTCAAGGACCACTGGTGGTCCCCGGACCACTGGTTGAAAACCCCTGCTTTAAACGATTTTTTCGTATTCTGTGCTTTCACTAATATAGGAAATAATTCAGGATGGGATTATAGGATTAGGATGAGGTATTTAGTAGATATTTGTTAACTTATGTTACACGTTGTTGCTTGCAGATCTGCTGCAAAGTCTTTGGCAGTTTTCAACATTAAAATCTTGATGTCCTTACATGAGTGCGATAATACAAATGCGTGTGCGTACGTGTGTTTGCGTATGTGCCCGTCCATGCACCACAACGTGCATGTGTGGGAAATTCACTCGTTGGCGCTTACGTGCATGCCCGTGCTTGTCTGCATGTGTACATTTCTTGAGGTGTGTGTGTGTGTGTGTGTGTGTGTGTGTGTGTGTGTGTGTGTGTGTGTGTGTGTGTGTGTGTGTGTGTGTGTGCGTGCGTGTGTGTGTACGTGCACACACACGTTGGCGTGTTGTTGCACACACAGGACGCCAACTCTCAGGTTACCCCCCTGCACGTCGTCTGCACCTTAATTAATGATTTCTGGGGGCCCGAGAATCAACAAATAGCTTCCATAATGGAGCAGCAGTTAGTGCCCCGGAGCTGGTGGATGTGCAGCGTCCTCTTTCTGCTCTGTCAACACCTCACTCATACCTTCATCGTCGTCGTCATCATCATCAGCCTCACAGCACAACACACACATTCACCAAGCCAAGCCTGGAGCCATTTGCCATCTCTGTTCACTTCATCAGGCCAGCTCTGCTATGTAGACACACAGCTAGTAGAGCAGTGGGTTTTCAACCTTTTTCAAACCAGGGCCCACTATTTATTCAGAATTTGAACCACGTACGGACCACCACTTGACATTTTAGCCCACAGACCCAAAAACTAAAGTTTTCTTTTGGTTTTGTCCTCAATTCCAGGCTGGATTTGGGGAACAAAAAACAGTCAAACATACAGATAAAAATAACCATTAATCTTCTGCATTCTCTACTTGTGTAGTTGTCTAGTTGTGTAGAGGAATATTTTAACTCTTGAGAGCGTAAACATGAAACCAAATGGACCCGCAAGGGTCCACTCAAAGAGTTACATCTGGTTAACCAACGTTCATTTAGCCTGGAGACCACCTTGAATGCTCACAGGGACCACTGACCACCTGTTGAAAACCCCTGACCTAGTGGAGAGTAGTGCTGCTGCAAATGACGATTGTTTTCAAAATCGATTAATCAGATTATATATTAAATATATTTTAGGTTATTTGAGACAATATGTTCTAATGAACAAAAATATTAGCTGCTCATTAGGCTGCTATTCAAATAAAAGATAAACTAAATTAAAAGGAATTAAAGCAAGTCTTTATAGGCTTGTTCTGGCTGCATATATTTGATTAGAATGAGGAATATCTCAGTCTAAAAGGAACACTACTCAAATATGTTTATGGAATCAGATAAGGCGTTTGTGTATGGATGTGGGCAGCGAAGGCCAAGATGCCGTTTTATACCACTTAGTAGACGTTCCCATGCACATAACACTATATAATGCAGTAGTTCTCACTATACATAACACATATGATAGTAAGGTCACGTGCATAGCCTCTACTCTCTACTGGCGAATAATAATGACAAACAAAGACATCTGTAACTATTTCCCAGGGCCCAGGGAATAGTGTTTGTCACCATTTATCTGAGCTATGAGTGTTTGTCACTATTCATCTGACTCTACGAGTGTTTGTCACTATTTCACTAAGCTATACTATTTTTGAGTTACGTGAACTATGTGACCCGTGGCGCTTTCTTCCGCCCTCAACGGCGCCAACTCTAGCCTACCCCCAGGGGCGGATGTAACATGTTCTATTTGGGGGGGGGGGGGGGGGGGGGGGGGGGGCAAGAGAACATGTTGGAGGGGCAAGAGAAAATGGTATGGGGGCGGCTTTGCGCCACGGGCGATGAAGCCGCACCCATACCATTTTCGGTTACAGGACTTTTATTAGTGAAGTAAAGCATCAATAATAACATCAGTTGTTGTTGAAGTTGCAACAGACACGCAGCATGCATAAAGCTAAAGGTCTGACTCAGAGAGTTTTTGGTTTTCAATGACGAAATGCTGTTGGTTTAGTGGTGCCACAGCTGTAGTTAGTTAGTAGCAGTAGTAGTCGTCTTTGGGGGGGCAGACTGGGTATTTAGGGGGGCACTCCCCCCCCCCCCCCGCGCCCATGCCTAGATCCGCCCCTGCCTACCCCTGTATGTGCGGCTCCAAACGCGCCAGCCCTGCATGCATGTGTTGTTAATGAGGAAGTGCTGTGACGCTATGCGGTCATGTATGTGTGTATGCTTATCGGCGCGGCGATTATTTGTACATGTCAGTGTGCTGTGATAGAGTGTTAGAAATGTGGTGTGTTTTATGGAAATCTTTTGGAGGGGTTTCTACATGTTTCTAACCACGTGAACTCCCAACAGCACCCACCATAGTCTGGGGTGGGGTGGGGGGGACTGGTTGACTCCAAAAAATAACAGATCTACAAGTTCACAGAAATGCAGGACGTTGCGTCACAATGCGAGCTTGAGCAATGGCTACCTTCTAGGTTGAATATGTGGACTGAATATGTGGACATTGTGTCCTGATCAGATTCTAGTTTTTGATGCTAGATTCTAGTCCCCACGGTAGATTCTAGTTCCTCTCAGTAGACAGTGTTTCTGTAGTTAGATCCCAGTTTCTGACACTAGATTCTAGTTCCTGACACTAGATTAAAGTTCCTGACACTAGATTAAAGTTCCTGACACTAGATTCTAGTTCCTGACACAAAATTCTAGTCCCTGGCGCAAGGTTTTTCTGGAAAAATCTCTTTCTGTGTCTGAAAAAGAGGGGTTCTTCTGGTAAAGGTTGGATCAGGTAAAGTGACTGACAGGGTTGGGGACAGGCAAGGCCACCGGCCAGGCTGACCATGGAGAGGCAGAGGCAGAGGGTGCTTTTATAGATTTATTTAATGCGTGTCAAACACGGCGTGTGGTCTGTATATAAGACAAAGCATAAACATAACATTCTGTATTAATAATCAATGAAATAAGGAATACAATAAGTCCATATTATTAATCATGATCATCACATCCCTACTCATGTGCGGCTCAATAACTCATAATCATATAATTCATAGAAATCAAATAAGTAGCTAAATCATTCAATCAATAAGGACAATAAGGATAAGGATATGTATTAAGGATATGTATACCTATAAATTAGAGCCATATTTAAAAATATATATATATAAACAGAGATATCAAACATATCAGATATGTAAATGTATATATTATAGGATACCAAATATAGGTCATATATATTACAAAACATGGGTCTCATCATATCATAGGCATGCATATGGGATAGAACATAAATTGGAGAGGTTTTACAATATAACATATCCTCTTAACAATGGACAAACAGTCCTGGTAACAGAATGGGCCACAGTCTACAATCTCAGCAAACAATGGTGGCTTACTTTAGTCATGGACGCACACGATTGAAGGAATGGAGGAGAGTGGAGAGCAGGAGCTCAGTTGTCTGTGTGTTGGTTTGAGGAGGTACAGAGGAGGACTGAAGTCTGCCAGGTCTACATATAGGCTCTCAGGCCAGAGTGAGTGTGCAAGCTGGTGGCCACTCAGCTCTGATTGCCTGATTGGCAGGTGATGTCGTAGTCAGACTCCTCCTCCTCCTCCTGGAGTCTGGAGTCTTTTTCACAGCCACCCCGGAATTTGGATAAATTCCATTCCAAAGACTCCATGTTTGTCCTTCTACACCTAGGACTACTATCCGGCAACAGGGTGGGATTAGTCTGTTGTCCATGGTTTGGACATAGCCATCACGGCCCGGGATGGTCTTGGAGACGCTGCCTGTTTCTGCCTTGAACGTCTCTCTCGTGAGAGATGCTGAGGGAGCCACCCCGTCAGCACCCCCAGTGTAGCGGCAAGGTTTGGAACTCCCCAGGGCTGAGGAGAGCAGTGGGCAGTGAGGAGGAGACGTGGTGGCATGGTGGCTGGCCGTGGTGGCACGGGAAGGATGTCCTCAGTGCAGGGTCCTCACCCGTCAGTGGAAGGGAGGCAGACCGATGCTGTGGTTCCTGCAGCATAAGTGGCCTGGCAGTTCGGTGACTCGGTTCAGCGAGTTGTTGGAGGCTTCTTCCACAGGTAGTGTCTTCAGCGGGACTCTGACGGACAATATGGTGTGGAAGATGCCAACTTGGACCCTGATGGGTCTCCGCATTGTCTGCCACCCCAGACAGACTGCTGTGGACGGTGGACGGGGAGGACAGGCTCGCCGTGGTCGGACGGGAGGACAGGCTTGCCGTGGTCAGGCTCGCCGCCATGGTGGACGGACGAGAGAGAGGACAGGCTCGCCGCCTGGTGGACGGACGAGAGGACAGGCTCGCCGTGGTTGTGGATGGCCGGGAGGACAGGGCTCGCCGTGGTTGTGGATGGCCGGGAGGACAGGCTCGCCGTGGTGGACGGCCGGGGAGGACAGGCTCGCCATGGACAGGCTCGTCGCCGTGGTGGACGGACGAGAGGACAGGCTCGCCGTGGTGGATGGCCGGGAGGACAGGCTCGCCGTGGTGGATGGCCGGGAGGACGGGCTCGCCGTGGTGGATGGGCCGGGAGGCGGCTCGCCATGGACAGGCTCGTCGCCGTGGTGGACGGACGAGAGGACAGGCTCGCGTGGTGGATGGCCGGGGAGGACAGGCTCGCCGTGGTGGATGGCCGGGAGGACAGGCTCGCCATGGGACAGGCTCGTCGCCGTGGTGGACGGAGAGAGGACAGGCTCGCCGTGGTGGATGGCCGGGAGGAACAGGCTCGCCGTGGTGGATGGCCCGGAGGACAGGCTCGCCATGGACAGGCTCGTCGCCGTGGTGG
>CM076968.1:14185561-14208216 GCA_039105355.1 Benthosema pterotum | reverse complement strand
CCCCCCCCCCCCCCAAACTGAGCTGAGCTGAGCAGAGTCGAGCTGAGCCACAGGCGGATTGGCCATCTGGAGTACCGGGAGTTTTCCCGGTGGCCTGCGCCACCTAGTGGCCTTGACAAGATCCAAAATGCACTAGTGGCACTTCCAAAATGCACTAGAATGTGCTAGATGCTCGCCTGGAACATACAGATCAAAATGACCCTTAATCTTCTAGTTTCTCTAGTTGTGTAGACTAAGTTGGGCTAATTCACATGATGAATATTTTAACTCTTGAGGGTGTAAAAATGAAACCAAATGGACCCGCAAGGGTCCATTTGGTTTCATTTTTACGCTCTCAAAGAGTTACATCTGGTTAACCAGCTGGTTAACCAAGGCGAAATTGTCCCGGTGGGAAAATACGTGCCAATCCGCCCCTGTGGAGGATACAGTATGAGGGCCGGCGGAAGGGGAGTGGAAGATAGGAATGAGCTGATGGCGGGGGAAAGACTATGACGACTGAGAAAAGGCTATGACGAAAAATGGTTCGTCTAAATTGGTCTGCTAGCTTTTTTGGAAACAAAATGAAAACAACAATGAATCCCATATGGAATAATGAATGCATGAATGCAATGCGGTCTCCCGTGTCGTTTTCCCCACCCCTCGTTGGTATTAATGCAGCTTAAAGCCATAGAGTAATAGAACATAAGAGACTGAACTGGAGCGATAGCCCCACCCCCTTGCCGTTCAATTCGGTGTTCGATTCGATTCGAAGTTGCACTGTGGCGTTTTGAAGCACCCGGTGTACTTCCACCATGTGCACGTTCATGGAGGTACCACTTCCGCATTTGGGCACCAAATTTTGGGCAACCTCTTGGACTGTGGGTTATGCAACTAGAGAGATATTTCCCGAGGGTGATTGTGGGTCAGTTCACCTGGTAAAAACAAAAATAGCTTTCATAAAAAGGTGTAGTCACTACAACCATAAACGTCCCATGAAAGTATAGCCTAGCCACAGAGTCTGCTGTGCTCTGAGAGAAAAACACCAGCTGAAATCTCTGTACTGTGATTAGGCATTACTGAGTGCTGATTTAAGTAACAGCATGTGACCTGTTTCAACCAATCAAAACAGTTCCTCAAATCGACCTGTTGTAGAATAGTGGATAAAGTACTCAAACATTTTTTTTTTACTTAAAAGAGGAATGTTATCAAGATATGATTCACCGTGTTATTTTTTTTCAGACCTCCAATTATAGTTAACATAGAACTACCGGGTGTCCTTTTTATCTCCATACAACATGTCTAATGTATATTAATGACACACTGAAGTAAAATGTAAAAAAAAAGTGGGTGAAAATCACCTTTAAGTAAAAGCATTACGTTAAAGGTATTGGTATCAAATATCAAAATAATTGGAGCAGCCTACCAAAAGTAGAAAATACTGATTATGTATCCATTTCACATGTTTTCATATGTATGAAATGTAAACTCATTGGAACATTTAGCAGAGGCTCACAATGCGTCACACAGGCCTATAGCCAAGATGTATACAGTCAGGGCTGGAGTGGTTACTGTAGAGTTTATAATAATAAGCAGAAATCCACAAAGTAATAGAGTGACTCAAGTGTCAAATAATATTAGTGGAATAAATGGACAGTATTTGACAACTGCAAATTATCTAAAATGAAAACACCTCATATTTTAAAGGGGAAATCCACCTATTTTCATTCTTTCCCTGGGAGTGTATACAAATGTGAACCAAATGGACCCACTATGGTCCATTTGGTTTCTGAAAAAACAAAAAAAAACAACAACAAAAAAAACATTACCATGGTGAACCACAACTTGAAGATTCCTTGGAGTAACTACCCCTTTAACTCCAGTATAGTACAGTAAACTCCAGTATAGTACAGTAAACTCCAGTATAGTACAGTAAACTCCAGTATAGTACAGTAAACTCCAGTATAGTACAGTAAACTCCCAGCCTGCTGTAGGGAGGTGCAGCGTAGGAACAGTAAACTCCAGTATAGTTCTAGTAAACTCCAGTATAGTTACAGTAAACTCCAGTATAGTACAGTAAACTCCAGTATAGTTACAGTAAACTCCAGTATAGTTCCAGTAAACTCCAGTATAGTCACAGTAAAGTCCTAGCCTGCTGTAGGGAGGTGTTGGTGCAGTGTAGGAGGCAGCACTGTGTAGTGTTTTAGAGTTTATCAGCAGCCGTCCTCAGAGGGGATTAGAAAACACTCCACATGTACTGATAGACCTCATAGTCATCATCCCCCTGATCATCTGTTATTGCTTCACTTCACATCCCAAAGTGTGGTCCGAGGACCCCACAGGGGTCCCCCCACAGCTAAATGACAAGTATAGGAACCAAATGGACCCTTATGGGAATGTATCACTCAAAGACGTGCACGTTTTGGTTGCCATCCATCTGTGTGAGACAGGGGCGGATATAACATTTCCCAATTGGGGGGGCAGGAGAAAATGGTATGGGGGCCGCCCCATACCATTTTCAGTTACAGGACTTTTATTAGGCAAGTAAAGCATCAATAATAACATCAGTTGTTGTTGAAGTTGCAACAGACACGCATCATGCATAAAGCTAAAGGTCTGAGTCAGAGTTTTCTGTTTTCAATGATGAAATGCTGTTGGTTTAGTGGTGACACAGCTAGCTGTAGTAGTTAGTAGGAGTAGTAGTGTTTCATTTAACAATTTGAAATATCTTGGGTTGTTTTGCATGCCATCATGTTTGGTGGGGCAGATTGGGCATTTAGGGGGGGCATTGCCCCGCCATGCCGATGCCTAGATCTGCCCCTGGTGTGTGAGAGAGAGAGGGAGAGAGAGATCTCCATTCTGACTGCTAGTCAAGAGTCCTGGAAGGAGGGAGGTTTGGTTTGTAGTGTACTGTAAATGCACCACTAGGTGGAGTTTAAAACATCAGCTAGTGTATGATCTGCACCAAGATTAAACTGCAGAGAGACAGAGACACAGAGACAGAGCGAGAGAGACAGAGAGACAGAGACAGAGACAGAGAGACAGAGAGAGAGACAGAGAGACAGAGAGAGAGACAGAGAAACAGAGAAACAGAGAGACAGAGCTAGATCCAGTCTGTATGCAAGGACTTTAGGGGTGGGGGGGGTGCTTGTAGACCTGCTACTTTTGATGCAGTTGAATCCTGAAAAAAGTAGCACTTTTGGATATAATTATGAGGTTTACAGTATCCACGCGCCAGAGCGCTGTTTAGAAATTGCATCTGGCCACAAAGAGATTACAGGATCTTACTGTAATGTGAAGGAGGCAGCCCCCCCCCCCCCCCCCACACCCACACCCCCCCCCCCCCCCCCCCCCCCCACCCCCCCACACACACACACACACAGGGGGAAACCACACCGTGTGTCATAGGCGAGTCAATGTGTCCGTTTGTCACATTTGGGTAGATCCAGTGATCTTCTGTGGCCAGGCGTAATTTCCTGTGGCCTAATAGGACTGTGGTTTGGATAACCCCAGAGTCTCATTTACGTCGTCCACGCTGCACAAAAGTGAAAGCCCGGGCTAAATCATTGGCCACGGAGGCCTAGAAGAGGAGGATGTGCCTCCTCTGTGCGATCCAATCAGGGCAACCGGCTCTCTGAGTTGGTCCTCATGCACCTCTCTTGGACAAAATGCTTTCAGGTTAGCTTAGACTAGTAGGACTATAATAGATAATCAAACTCTATAATACGAATTGTAAAATAAAAATAATAAAGGAATATTGTATATTGAGCACCATGTTCAAATTCCCGACCACACAAACAGCTAAAATCCCTCAAACTAAAGCAGTAAGCAATGTAAGTGGGAGGTATATTACGGTAAATTGAATGCTGCTGGCCTGTTGGACTGTTCCCCTTTTATCAGTTAGTTCAATAAAGGGACACATCTTTTTTCTTCATTTTCTCCTCCACATAAGTAACAATTCCGTATTTCCAGGGACGGTCGGTGGGGCGGCTAACCCTGAAACCCTCCCTGGCCCGTGGCGTGCAGCAGTTTGGAGTTATAGTGTGTGTGTAGTGTACTGTACATGGGATGGTGACCCCCCCAGTCGCTCCACTCCACCATCTGTTTCTCCTGCTAAGAGCTGCAGAGTTCTCCCATCAGTGGTTTGGTGGAAATTGTTGCTCTCCTCGCTCCCCTCGTTCTAGATAACAACATCTGGCTCCAACATCGTATGGACGTACTGTCCATCGGAGACGCAGAGCCGAAGAGACACTTCACGCTAGCAACTTCCTGGCGTCTATTGTTTCCCCTCCGTGCCCTGAAATGATTGTTAGAGAAGAACTATAGCAAAAAAAACTCTGGACCCTGAACATGCATCTGTCATCATGGGATACCACAACAAGGGGAGGTAGACGTGAATTTCTGTAAAACGGTAAATGGTGCATATACTGTATAAACTGTATAGTGCCTTTATCCAGGAGCTTCACAGAGATTGTGCACTACATTCACCCCTTCACACACACACACCAAAGCCAGAGTAAACTAAGTGATCCATTTTTCAGACGGCAGCCATCTTGCCATCAGAGTTTGGAAGCACTTCCAAACTCCAAACAGAAAGAAATAGTCTACAAGGACAGAAAGTAGCTCCTAACATGTCTACAGTACAGGATTTTTTGTTGAGTAAAAACCTTTGAGTCTAGAAAGATGGTAATTTTTAAATTTTAATGCAATCTGATAGTTGAATTGGCTGTATGGGATGTTGCACCTCATGCCATTAACTTTATCTGAATTGGCCCAAGTCTGAACTGGAAGATTAATGGACATTTTGATCTATATATTTGCCTGCTTTGTTTCCCAACTCCGTATTGTGGATGAAAGTAAAATAAATCTTTAGTTTTGGGGTCTCTGGGGCTAAAATGTCCTCAAATGGTGGTCCGCACGTGGCTCAGATGATGAATAAATGGTGGGCCCTGGTATCAAAAAAGGTTGAGAACCACTGCAGTATATTGTAGCTTTCAGAGGTAAAGAATGCCTACTGCCAAAGATTTAAGAAACCCTCCCCACTTTCTCTCTCTCTTTGTTTCAGGATCAGTGGTCTTTGAGAGGGAGCCAGCGAAATCCAAAAGCGACCTCGCCCGCGGGCGCCCGGTTTCAAAAGCGGGCGCCGCTTTCACAAAAACGGGCGCCCGGTTTCACAAAAACGGGCGCCCGGTTTCACAAAAACGGGCGCCCGTTTCACAAAAACGGGCGCCCGTTTTCAAAAGCGGGCGCCCGTTTTCAAAAGCGGGCGCCCGTTTTCACAAACTAGGCTATGCCTAAACCTAACTCTAACCCTAAACTTAACCTCAGTAAACCTATGCCTAAACCTAACCTAACCCTAACCATAACCTTTTGAAAAGGGCGCCCGTTTGTGAAAACGGGCGCCCGCTTTTGAAAACGGGCGCCCGTTTTCAAAAGCGGGCGCCCGGTTTCACAAAAACGGGCGCCCGTTTTTGTGAAAGCGGGCGCCCGCTTTTGAAACCGGGCGCCCGCGGGCGAGGTCGCTTTTGGATTTAGCATCAGTGGTCCTTGAGAGGGTTCCAGGTGGTCCCCAGTTAAGTTGGTTAACCAGATGTAACTCTTGAGAATGTAAAAATGAAACCAAATGGACCCTTGCGGGTCCATTTGGTTTCATTTTCACACTCTCAAGAGTTAAAATATTCATCATCTGATATCCTGCTATCAAAAAGGTTGAAAACCACGGCAGTATATTGTAGCTTTCAGAGGTAAAGAATGCCTACTGCCAAAGATTTAAGAAACCCTCCCCACTTTCTCTCTCTCTCTCTCTATGTCTAATCCCTTGTGGAATGATAAAGTGCTGTGGGATGCTGGTGGGGTTTCTCTAGAGGTGTGCCAACGTCCTAAAAGTGATACGGGTGGAATCTGCTGCCTGCACTCCTTTGCGAGATGCCGACAGACACTATATATTTTGACATGTTCATGTGCGGACGCACGCACGCACACACTCACACGCACACACGCACACACACGCACACACACACGGCACAGCACAGGTGTAAGGTTGCATGAAAAAATCTGCACAAATCTAATTCACCCACACACACGCATTGTTATGCAAAATGTGAGTATAGGCGTATAGGCCAGTGGTTTTCAACCTTTTTGACACCAGGGCCCACCATTAATTCAGCATTTGAGCACCATTTGAGGACATTTTAGCCACACAGATCCCAAAACTAAAGATTTCTTTTGCTTCTGTCCATGACCGTTAATCTTCTAGTTGTGTAGACTTGGGATAATTAAGATGATGATTATTTTAACTCTTGAGAGCGTCAAGAGTTACATCTGGTTAACCAACTTAGCTGGGGACCACCTGGAACCCTCTCAAGGACCACTGATGGTCCCCGGACGACCGGTTGAAAACCACTGGTATAGGCTTTCATATAACTATTCATCAAAGAACCATTTCGGTCAACTCGACAATGACGTGCACGCAAATACACGTGCAGGCGTGCACGCGGGTTTTTTTGGCAGTAGCGGTGTTCAAATATTCATTTATCACTTGCCGCGCTGATATTCCCTCCAGGCGAACAGAGAGAGAGAGAAAGTATGTTGTTAAAAATGCATAATGTTCATGCATGCAGGCTGTCTTAACTTAACAGGTTGGAGCAACAATAAGGACAAAGAAAAAAACGTGCATATGGAATTTTATCTTGATCCATTTTCGGTGTGCAACCCATCTGCTTCTCCAGGGGCGGATTGGCACATATTTTCCCACCGGGACAATTTTGCCTTTGCCAGGCCACCCTGGGGGGGTGGCAGCTGGTTAACCAGATGTAACTCTTTGAGAGCGTAAAAATGAAACCAAATGGACCCTTGCGGGTCCATTTGGTTTCATTTTTACACCCTCAAGAGTTAAAATATTCATCATGTGAATTAGCCCAACTTAGTCTACACAACTGAGAATGTAGAAGATTAATGGCCATTTCGATCTGTATGTTCCAGGCGAGCATCTAGCACATTCTAGTGCATTTTGGAAGTGCCACTAGTGCATTTTGGATCTTGTCCAGGCCACTAGGTGGCGCAGGCCACCGGGAAAACTCCCTGTACTCCAGATGGCCAATCCGCCCCTGTGCTTCTCCACCCTGCCTTATTTCTGTCTGTCTGTTTGTCTGTTTGTCTCTCTGTATCTAAGGCCGGTTTTACACTGCATGGCAGCCAAGACTAACCCTTACGGGAACATTTGGTATCATTTTACACTCTCAACAGTTAAATTATGTTTAAACATCTGAATGACTTAATCTTCAAGAATGTACACATCTAGAAAACGTAGAAGAATTGTTATTTTGATCAACGTTTTGCTAGTTTATCTTTTCTAAATTGTGGACACAAACTTGAAAATCCTTAGTTTTGGGCCCGAGACTAAACTCAACATCAAATGGAGGTCCGTGGCTTAAATGCAGAATAAATAGTGGGCCATGGTATGAAAAAGGTTCAAAAATTCCAGGCTCAATGTGTCTCAGACCTGATTCAGGCTGGATTTGGTTGCCAGTGTAAGTCAGGCCTAATCAGTTTACTCCTTACAGACTTTACACTCTGTCTTCTGTTTCATGCGTAATCAAAGTCAACCCAGATTGAGTTGTGAATTGCAAATTGTGGTCTTTTTCTTGTCTTTCTCTCATCAGTACATGGGCTGTAGGCTTTAGATCAGACGTTTGAACATAATGGAGGGTGCCAGCCACACCTTGGGTTTGCTTTGCAGACCCAGCATGCATCAGTGTTTTGTATGCTTGGAGGTGCGGGCAGCAAACCAGGAGCCGATGGAGAAAAGCGCAGAGACCTGTGTGAAACTGTGGCTGCTGGTTTAATACGCGTAAATTCTTGGCTTTCACCAACCAGGTGACTCGACATCGTTTTCGCTATCATGCAATTCCAGACGGCAGATTTGTTGCACCATGGGGGTGAAAATACACCAGGAAGTTCGGTGGAATGCATAGGAGTCCATTGAAAGCTCAGCGACCAGCTTATGAACAAATAAGCATCTAAAAAAAGGAAACGTATTATATGTTCGTGAACGTTCCAACAATCGCAAGTTGGTCTCAATGGTTCATAAATAATATGTCTTCGTGATTCAGCTTACTTATGTAAATTCTGGCCACGTGACTGTGACATTTCCTTGTAAAGAGCTTTGTTGTCACAAACACGGAAGTGCAATTTCACTGTGGCTTCAGGACAGGGCTGAGTATGCTCACACCGAACTATTTGCTAATAGAGACTAGGATGTAGCTTCACCTGATATGCACATAGTCACCGACACAAAAACAAACAATCAAAAGGCAGACCCGGGCGCAGTGTTGCCAACTTGGCGCATTTGTCGCTATATTCAGCTCTTTTCCAGACCCCCCTAGCACCAAAATTAGTGAAAAACTCCTGGCGGAAAATCTAGTGCTTTTTTGCTGGTGAGTTGGGGGAAATTGGTTGACAGGCGCCAGAGATGAAACCCTCATTTTTCACCATTTTTCCTCCTATGACAGTGGTTTTCAACCAGTGGTCAGTTGGTTAACTAGATGTAACTCTTTGAGAGCGTAGAAATGAAACCAAATGGACCCTTGCGGGTCCATTTGGTTTCATTTATACGCTCTCAAGAGTTAAAAATATTAATTATGTGAATTATCCCAAGTCTACACACCTTCCAGGCAAGCATCTATAGCGCATTCTAGTGCATTTTGGATTTTGGCAGTTGGCAACACTGCCCGAGCGCAGCAGTCAGTTAGCGCTGACAACAAGGCCAGTTCTCTCACTCGTTTATTAACGGAATGTCAATTCCGTTCACCCTTGTGGGTCCATTTGGTTTCATTTTTACACTCCCAAGAGTTAAAATATTCATCATCTCAACACAACACTAGAAGATTAATGGTCATTTTGGTCTCTCTGTGATTTGTTTCCCAATTTAGTTTATATTGGGGAAAAAAAATAGTTTTTGGGGTCTGTGGGGCTAAAATGTCCTCAAACGGTGGTCCGTGGCTCAAATGCTGAATAAATGTAGTGGGCCCTGGTATGAAAACGGTTGAAAACCACTGGCCTACAAGATGGTACAGGGTGATTGCTCTGAATGAGAGCTGACGAAACGAAACATAACGTATACGGTAAGAATATCAGGGGAGTGGGCCTGCACCGCGTCCCCTGACAGGGGGGGGGCTTGACCCCAAGCCAAACCCAGAAGCAGAGGCGTGTCGCTCGGGGGTCTCCCCGAACGTGCCTGCATCCTGCACACCGTGCAGCACAGCCATTTAAACCCCCATGCACCCACCCACCCACCCACCCAGCCAGGGGAGACGGGTGAAACCCGAGCCCACATTAAAGCACCTAACCATCAGGTATACAGGGAGCTCCGTGCTCTGGGGTGGTGGGGGTGTGTGCAGGGGTCCAGGGGGGTCCTCCGAGGGCCCTATCGCACCCCCATCTGGAAAGAGAATCTGAGGGGGCTGTATGGGGTGGGGGGTGGGGGCCGATGGGCCCCGATAAGAGGGCCGTGCGGAGTGACACGATAACAGCCCAGCAGAGAAAGCCTCTCCCTCCACCCACTCCCACATTTACTTAAAGGACCACTTCCAGGGTCGGATTGACCAGTGGGCGTACGGGGAGGTCTCCCGGTGGGCCACGACCCGTAGGGGGGGCGGTGGCATCACGGTATGATTAAAAGCACTGGTTTTCAACCTTTTTGATCACAGGGCCCACTATCCCACTATCAGAATTTTGAGCCACGGAGGACCACCATTTGATGACATTTTAGCCCAAACAGACCTCAAAACTAAAGATTTATTTTTCTTTTTGGTCCACAATTCCAGGCTGGATTTGGGAAACAAACCAGTCAAACATGCAGATGAAAATGAGCATTAATCTATGCGTTTTCTAATTAGACTTGGGCAAATTTAGATGAATATTTTAACTCGAGAGTGTTAACATGAAACCAGATGGACCCGCAAGGGTCCATTTGCAGTGGTCCACCAGTGGTCCACCAGTGACATCATCGATGGGGGAATCCAACTTATAATACAAACTACAGGCTTTCTAGACCTGAAACGTTGGTGAGATGCAAAATACCTTTTGCTGTACTGTGACGTATTTTATTACATTTAGGCGAATTGTAATTTTCCTTGCAAAAGGAAGCTGGTGAAGTGGTCAAGTTTTATTTTTTTTTTATTTACAAGTATTTAATTTAAGGTAAGGCAATTTAATTACATTACATAGCACATTTCAACACAGTGAGTACTTACAACATAGCCTACTTCCAGTCACATCGCACAGCAATTGTATTACTCCACACTAACTAGCTTGACAATGAAGGTTACATAGGTAACCATGGTTATGTGAGCACATCATGATAGTTCCAGCAGAGGATCATATATTGGAGTGATCCAATATAGCGCCACAGAACTTTAGTTACAACATAGACTAAACCAATTCAGCCCCATTTAAAATTGCAGGTCTAGTGTTGTGAGCTTGCTGTGCATTTTCACTTTTTGGATAATTGGACGATTGTATATAAAATGGTATGTTTTGGTGCAACTTGTTACATTTACTTTTACGTTTGAACAGATGCAGGGCTATCATGCGTATAGAGAATCTCAACATTCAGATAACCTAGAAAAGCAGATAGAATCGACGTTGCCATGTATGCCTGTTTACTATAAGCGACTTTAAGCGTGTTGAGTGGTGCCTATAACCGCTCCTAACACACGGCTACATCTGTCTGTCTTCACTTTTTCTTTTTTGACAATACCACTGTGTGTATACAGCGTTTAAAGTGCTCATGTGGCCTTAAAAAGATGTTTATCTTGCATAGGGATTGTTTTCACAGCCCCCGACTGCTTATAATTCTCTCACAGAACCAGGCAACAGCAGGGCCGGATTTAGCCAGCCCTACTAGGGTGGGCTGGGTGGGCAACTCCAAAGTTTTTCATATGTAGCAGTGGTTTTCAACCTTTTTGACACCAGGGCCCACTGTTTATTCGGCATTTGAGCCACGGAGGACCACCATTAGAGGACATCCTATCCCCACAGACCCCCCCAAACTAAAGATTTCTTTTGCTTTCGTCCACAAAACTATGGCTGGATTTAGGAAACAAAACATACAGATCAGATCAAACCATTTATCTTCTACATTCTCTAGTTAAAGTGTAGACTTGGGCTGATTCAGATGGCGGATATTTTAACTCTTGAGAGCGTAAACATGAAACCAAATGGACCCGCAAGGGTCCATTTGGTTTCATGTTTACGCTCTCAAAGAGTTACATCTGGTTAACCAACTTTAGCTGGGGGCCACCTAGAACCCTCTCAAGGACCACTGGTTGAAAACCACTGATATTACCTTTCATTGGGTGGGCATACAGTATGCACGTTTGGGTGGGCTGTGGTGCCCACCCCTGCCTCCCTCTAGATCCGGCCCTGGGCAACAGTGTAGAGAGAGGTGTTCTAGCTCATCATAGGGGTCAGGTTGGCCCCTATGGGGGGCGTCACGGACGATGCCTTAGAAACTCTTTGAAGGTGTGAAACAGCGTGTTGATATGCGCGATGTGCGCTCAGAGATGGGGGTTTAAGTGATGAAACTAATACATAATCTGCGCACAAAGTGGATAAACGGCAAAACCGTATCACCAAAGGAAGAATGTAGCTACCGTCATCCGATACGCGTATAGTCTCCAACTTGTTTTAAAAAAAATAATAGGCAGGCCCGAGCACGGTCGTCAGTTATGGCTGAAAACGAGACCAGTTCTCACGCTGCGCAAGTGACAGACAGCTCGAGCGCCAGAACGATGGTGTATATACCAGGGGTGTCTACACTTTTTTGACTTGAGAGCTACTTTCAAAATGAACGGCTCACCAAGATCTACACATCAGAAATATGATTGTTCCAATACTGAAAATCCAGTTCAAGGCCCCCTGGAAAGTTTGAGCTTTTAAATAGTTGGTGGTGGTGTTACTTGCTGTTCTAGTGTTTAAGAAAAATGGACTTATAATGAAAAATAGAGGCGGAGAATTGGAAGGTTTTGCTGTATATGGCGCTATTACTGACGTTTGAGTATTGTATTTAGTAGTATTTGAAGTTTGAGTTGACCGTTTGTGACGTTGAGATTAGTTTCTTGCACCCGAAACTAAGAATTTTCATGTTTTTATGGCCACAATTGGGAAAGAAAACTGGAAAATATAACAGTTATTATCTTGAAATTTACATATTTCAGATGTTTAAATATAATTTAACTCTTGAGAGTGTGAAATGAAACCAAATGGACCCGTAAGGGTCCATTTGGTTTCATTTTAACACTCTCAAGAGTTACAAATCTATAAGGGTCCAAGTGCCTCTATCGCCTATGTTATTTCAGGGGACTGTCATGTGATCTACCTGCATGGTCTGTGTGATCTACTGGTAGATCACCATCTACCTTTTGGGCAGTCCTGGTGTTTACGTTCCCACTCTGAGCGGTGGCGCACTGCACCGACCTGCACTGACAACTTCAGTTGGAGGCGCACCGCGGAGGTGCCGGGGGGCTTATAAACTTATAGTAGCCAAGGACCGCATGCATGGCCATTGGCCAGCGAACCAAGACTCAGGAACGTGCACACATATAGACCTCAAAGGGGGCTTCGGCCCTTGCCCTTTCATCCACCTGCAAAGCAACTGCCCTTTCCAGACCATCAAGATGAAACTAAAGTGAAAGAATCTTAAATAATGCCACTTTACTTCCTTTCCATGCTCAACCAGATGCCAAGGTTCCACCACATCTCTGTTAACTGAAGAACAAGTTGTTGCACCCTGAAATAGCTGATCTACTAGCTCTTAGTGCGTTACGGAGGGCTTGTAGGTCAGTTACTTTTGCTATTTTAACGCCTGGCCCTCTACCACTCAGTATATGACATCACCAACTTGCAGGACAGGAGCAGTCCCTATTTGAGTGACAGATTCTCTATAGGAAGAAATACAATATTTATTTATCTTTTTTTAGTTAGAGTTTTTAAGTGTTTTAAGTAGGGCTGTTGAATGATTAAGAATTTTAATCAGATTCATCATCGCTTCAAAATTACTTTAATGTCCAAAATATGACATGTTTTCCCGTACAGGATTTGAACATATAAATAATAATAATAATATGGGGGATCTCCAAGACCCCAATGCATGTAGATCCCTTGAGCTATACTGTTTAAAGGGAAACACACAGCTATATGTCTCAGTTAAACCGTGACCTACCTTTTTTTTCAATGAAAATTGCCCAGTGCACATGAGTTAATTGCGTTAAAGGGGAATTCCACTCATTTTCAACATTTTTTCTGAGAGCGTACAAATGCAACCAAATGAACCCGTTAGCATTAGGGTTCATTTGGTTGCATTTGTACGCTCTCAGAAAAAAGAAGCGTCTAAAGAAATCCATTAACATGGTGAAAATACATCTTGATGATGTCATCAAGATGTTTCACCATGTTAGTGGTTTTCTTCAGACCTCCATTTCTTGGGAACACAGAATGGGGGAACTTTTTGTCCGCCTCTAGGGTATAATGACATGTTGACAATGTGGAGTTCCCCTTTAATTGCGTTCAAAAATTGAATCAGATTAATCAGCCAAATGCATGCATGCCATTAACTCGTTATTGTCAACAGTCTTTTAAGTTTAAGGCATATTTTCTGATATTAGCCAGGGATCCATTTAACATCAGCAAGAGTACACATGTTACCAACAAGAACCTGTGAGATGGAATGCTGCAGGTGAGCCAGGAAATAGCAGCCAGGAGGATGACACTGCCAAAGACGCAGACAGCTGCCAGACAGGGAAAAAAAAACAGTAGTGCTGTGGGAACCAACTCACAGCCATTGATGACAAGGATGTCCCACACTAACATAAGGAACACCAGTCCCATTGAAGTCAATGGAGGGCAGGGCCGGATCTAGGCATGGCGGGGGGCATGCCCTGACTGCCCCACCAAACATAGTCGCAAGCAAAACAACACACATTACAAATTAGAGTGCTTATAGGCCTGTTTAAAACGATTTGAAACACTACACTACCAACTACAGTAACTACAATTGTGGCACCACTAAACCAACAGCATTTCATCGTTCAAAACAGAAAACTCTGAGTCAGACCTTTAGCTTTATGCATGCTGCGTGTCTGTTGCAACTTCAACAACTAATGTTATTATTGATGCTTACTTGCCTAATATAAGTCCTGTACAAGATATAGTTCTTGTATGTCACAGAACGACACGGGCGAAGAAGCCACCCTCATGCCATTTTCGCCTGCCCCCCCAATTGGGAAATGTTACATCGGGCCTGATGGAGGGTCCACAGCATTACAGGCGCGCATGAGACTTTGCAGTTTGTATCGCATCGAATAGAAATTGTGCCCAAAAATTGTGACCAAATGGCGCGGGGCCATTTGGCACTTCTTAATTAAGAAGTCTACACTAGTTTTGTTTATTAAAATCCAGCCTGAAATTGTGGACAAAACCAAAATAAATTTTCAGTTTTGGGTCTTTGAGGTGAAAAATGTCATCAAATGGTAGTCCACAGCTCAGATGCTGAATAAATGGTGGTCCCTGGTATCAAAATGGTTAAAATCCACTGGTGTAAGACAACCACTGACTGACCGTGCTCTGTGAAGATGACTGGTTGTGCAAGTTCAATCACAAGTCCACAACTCTGACGTATATATATATATATATACTGTATGTACTGCATGTCCACAGTCACAGTCAGGAGTGTAAGTGTGAGATCACAGAGTGAAGCAGGGAGACTAGTGTGCGGACATAAACAGCAGTGTAAACAGCCAGCTAATTAGAGTGCAGACGGAATGGTTGTGTTGCCTCAAAGTTAAACTACAGGACAACAGCTAGACAATGAAACTACCGCATGTCTGCAAACAACTGTTATCTAAATAACCTGTCATTTGCCCTGGCTCGCTCACGCCACGCATGCACAGTGTTGCCAACTTGGCGCATTTGTCGCTATATTTAGCATTTTTCTACCAGGCGCCCCTATAGTGCCACAATTAGTGAAAAACTCCTGCTTGAAAATTTAGTGCTTTTTTTGCTGGTGAGTTGGGGCGAAATTGTTTGACAGAGATAAAACTCTTGTTTTTCTAGAAAGGACCATTGGTAACCAAATGGACTTTTATACAGATCTGTAACTCTTGAGATCGTAAAATGAATTTGGTTTCCATTTGGCTCTCAAGAGTTAAATTATTTTTCAAGAATCTACACATTTAGAAAATTTCGGGAAAAAAAGACTAAACTCAACATCAAATGTTGATCTGTGGGTAAAATGCAGAATAAATAGTGGGCCCTGGTATGAAAATGGTTGGAAACCACTGCTCTAGCGCATTCTAGTGCATTTTGAAAGTGCCACTAGTGACATTTTGGATTTTGGCAGTTGGCAACACTGCACATGCACCGTGAACGAAAAGTAAGTGTCTCTTTTGGACATGAATTCATATTTCATACTGCTATAAAGCCCATAAGAGAGAGAGAGACTATAGTGTTTCCATGCTTGGACAGATGAACACAGGGTGGGCTTAAGTCACTGAGACCTCCATCCCTTCCTAGGAAGCAACAGAGACACAGACAGACCCAGGAGGCGACTCCACTGGAACCCACTACCAGTCGGCCATTTTCCACTTAAAGGGGAACTCCACCCATTTTCAACATTTTAATATGTCAATAATACACCTTAGAGATGTTGTGTGGACATGATAAAAAGTTCCCCCAATTCCTTATTTCCTAAAAATGGAAGTCTGAAAAAAATCATTAACATGGTGAAATAGGCTACATCTGATGACATCCAAAAATTGTGTTGGTTGTCACGATTTGTCACAACCCGAGTTGGCTTTGTCAGCAAAGGTCTTTATATAAACACTTTTTCTACGAGGAAAACGAACGGGGAATTCACTTCCAGAACAGGCGTTGGGAGGCGGGACTGTGGCGCTCTGTACAAAAAAGGCCCTCGTTTCTACTTGAGGTGAAAACAGCCGAGTTCTACGAGTTCATGACATGTCGCTTCTGCGACACGTATACAATAGCCAGGCTTGTACGGTACAGTACAGGTCGGCTATATTTTATACGGAGTAGAACGGCGTTATGCATACGCAAAGCTAACATTGCAGCCGCTTTATGGACGCAAACCACCCCCCCTCCCTTTCTGTGTGTGTGTAGAGCCCCCTCCAC
The DNA here is from genome assembly GCA_039105355.1 of Benthosema pterotum. Taxonomy (NCBI): domain Eukaryota; kingdom Metazoa; phylum Chordata; class Actinopteri; order Myctophiformes; family Myctophidae; genus Benthosema; species Benthosema pterotum. Next base: position 14,192,052 of record CM076968.1, on the reverse strand, counting down.
ACACACACACTCACACACACACACTCTCTCTTAGTCAGTCCGTCATTTTTTAGTCTCCCCATTGTTTTCTGGGGTGCAATAAATGCTCCACCCGCCTGCATGATGTCTTTTACAGATGAGGCCAACACCACTGACCCATCTCTCTCTCTCTCTCTCTCTCTCTCTCTCTCTCTCTCTCTCTCTCTCTGTCTCTCTCTCTCTCTCTCTCTCTTCCCTGTTTCCATCTGTACTTCTCCCATCGCCTCGTTTGATCCAAACAGATTTCTGTCTGTATGTGTATCCATTCATTCATTCCAGGCTGTCTCCTATACCCTGGATCTCCAGTATTTCCATAAAAACCTAATGCTAGTGCTGGTGCCTGCAGGCACATGCACGCGCGCGCACACACACACATACGCGCACACACACGCACACATAAGTGCACAATAGTCTAAACATGAAACCAAATGGACCCACAAGAGTTCAAATATTCATCATGTGAATTAGCCCAAGTCTACACAATTAAAAGATTTTGGTCTGTATGTTTGACTGTTTTGTTTCCCAAATCCAGCCTGGAATTGTGGATAAAAGCAAAAGAAATCTTTAGCTTGGGGGTCTGTGGGGCTAAAATGTCATCACATGGTGGTCCGTGGCTCAAATGCTGAATAAATAGTGGTCCCTGGGATGAAAAAGGTTGAAAACCACTGAGCAAAGTAAGTTTGCCCCTCTTGCCATTGGCCTCTTGGCGTCTACTCTCCATCTTTCTGAGGGGAATTTCTTGGGTCAAAGGTGTAAATCATTGGGTGATGCTCCAAAGGTCAGCAAACAGATCTCTGGGAGTGAAAGCCATTAAAGTAATGACTGCTACCACACTGCCCAAGGAAAGGTCCTGCTCTGAGCGCTCACGTGTGTGTACTATGCACATAGTACAACATGCTGTAAAGCGGCAGTGTTGCCAACCGCCAAAATACAAAATGCACTAGTGGCACTTCCAAAATGCACTAGAGCAGTGGTTTTCAATCATTTTCATACCAGGGCCCACTATTTATTCTGCATTTTAGCCACGGAGGACCATCATTTGATGTTGAGTTTAGTCTCTCAGCCTAATTTAGGAGAATAACTGACAAAATGTTGGTCAAAATAGCAATTCTTCTATATTTTCTAGATGTGTAGATTCTTGAAAATTAGGTAATTCAGATGGTTAAAAATGATTTAAGGGTTCATTTGGTTACCAATGGTCCTTTTTAGGAAGGAAGGAGGACTCTATCATAGGAGGAAAAATGGTGAAAAACAATGGTTTTATCTCCGGTCCCTGTCAACCAATTTCACCCAAACTCACCAGCAAAAAACACTAGATTTTCCGCCATGAGTTTTTCGCTAATTTTGGCGCTAGGGGGGTCTGGAAAAAAAGGTAAATATGGCGACAAATGCAGCAAGTTGGCAACACTGTAAAGCGGTATTGAAAACATGCCGCAGGGATGCTCTTGGGTTCGGTTCTGGAGTCTGTGTGAGGTAAAGGAAAGGTTTGGGCAAGAAGGGGGAGTGTTATAGACCACCCTTATTTACCTTGCATCTATTTAGGATCATTTTGAACCAGTTAAGCAAACACATTCGATCCTTAAAGATCTCAATCTGTTCCAAAAGGAAAAACACCACTAAGTGTAGAGGCTATGAGGGCTATGGTGGCAAAGACTTTTTAATATGCATGTATGCGTGCATGCATGCATACATGCACTTGGGAGTATTGAGTATGTCTGTGTGTCTGTGTGTCTGTCTGTCCGTGTGTCCGTGTGCGTGTGTGTGTGTGCGTGCGTGCGTGCGTGCGTGCGTGTGTGTGTGTGCACATTCCACAAACCGACTACATCAATTTAGCTCCTAATATTCCAGATAAACGCCAGTTCAGATACAAAACCACACAAGTCAGCGAGAACATCAAAAAAACAGCCCGGCTCTCTGCCAACACCTCTGCCTGCTTGCCTCTGGTTCCAATGTCAACCCTGTATGGTACGGGTGGCAGTGCTCCATATGTTTTATGTGTTTATAAATGTATTATTCATTCATTTATATCATATCATTTATTAGCTTCTTCCTCACCCCATGTTTTCTGCTGCATGCATGTTTAGTTATGTCAGTTGATTCCCAGTGGAGAGGGAGCGAGTGCACTTTACTGCAGTGGAAACAACCACCATGAAACAGCCGTGGTATAGTCGCTATGGTGTTTTATACAGCCTTACCCTAGCCCTATAAACTTAACCAAAATCCTTACCATAAACCCCTAACCAAACCCTTGAATATGGTCTGAAACTCCTTCAACTGGAACTTCAAATGGAAGCTATAGACCTGCGCAGTGGCGTCACCGCCCCTGTTCCAGAAACGGATTCCCCATTCATTTTTCTCATAGACTTTTCGAAAATAATTTATATAAAGACGATTACGCCGCGGACAAAGCCAACACGAGTCACGACGAATCATGATGGCACACACAAACAAATCAAATAATTTCTAAGATGAAAAACGAAACAAAAAGTCTTGTATCATGCTGTTTTCTACTTCTTGCTAATTAGATATTATATGACGATATTGTGTTTGTTGTCATGATTTGTCACGACCCGAGTTGGCTTTGGCCGCGGCGCAATCGTGGTTTTTATTAACCATTTTCGAAAAGTCTATGAGGAAAATGAATGAGGAATCCACTAGTGGAACAGGGCTGGTGACGTCACTGCGCAGGTCTATACGTCAAGCATGAGGCATTCATGAAATGAAACGAAAAGACACAAAGAAAAATGGATTCATGCCCGAAAGCAACGCTGACCTTTTCTCTGATTTTCCCAGTTCATAAACGTCAACGGTCAACAACAAACCATACAGCACTCTGTTTGGCCATTAAAATAATGAACGATGCCACACGTACTGTACAATTGCCTCGGCGACGAGCAGACTGAACAAAAATGGTTATTACCGGTATGTGTGCACTTTGGGCTTTGTGTTGTCTCTGTGTTGTAAATGCTGTGTTGAGCTTGGTGCTGCTACACCGTCCGACATGCATGGTGGTCATTATGTGGGCAGGTCCGGTGGCAGGAAGAACCAATCATCTCATTGGTCTAATAATGTCTGTTTGGTGCTCTAGAGGTCAACATAGCCGCAGGGCATCAGGATGCCTAAAACCACCACCCGCCTCTCCCCCAAAAAAACAAGGATGATCGACATTCTGCGTGTATATCAGGGGTTTTCAACCTTTTTGATACCAGGGCCCACTATTTATCCTGCATTTTAGCCACAGAGGACCATCATTCGATGTTGAGTTTAGTCTCTTGGCCCCAAAACTGAGTTGATTTTTGAAAATTAAGTATTTCAGATGTTTAATTAAATAAAATGTACAGATCTACAAGGGTCCATTTAGTTACAATCTGTCCGTCATTTAGCTGGGGACCACTTGGAATCCTCTCAGGGACCACTGGTGGTCCCGGGACCACTGGTTGAAAACCACTGGTGTATATAGATCTGCTATTATTTTCCGAGCAACAATATATCTTTAATTCTCTCCTTTGGGTCTCGGAGGTGCAGTGGGATGGTGGTGGGAGTGTAGTAAAGCCTCAAACATAGTCCAGGGTGAAGTTACTCTTCTTAAGGCTTCACCCTGAGGTATGTATGAGCCAGGGTGAAGCCTTAAAAAGACGTACTACACCGCGGTGGTGAAAACTCTTCACCTAATCTCACTTCACCCTGGAGTATGTCTGAGCCTTTAGTTGTTAGAGGAGAGCAGCAGTTTAGCAGAGCAAAAAGCATTAACAGGTACGCATGCATGCACTTAACTGTTCCTTCTGTAACGCAATACTGACATGTGTGCATGTGTGGGAGCGTGAGTGCGTGCGTGCATGTGCGTGCGTGTGTGTGTGTGTGTGTGTGTGTGTGTGTGTGTGTGTGTGTGTGTGTGTGTGGCACGGCATAATCCAGTTTCAAGTGACGGTGCATTCCTGGCTCAGTGCAGGATCCTTAATTCAATATGAATGTGGGTTGGGTGGTTGGTTGGTGGCGGGGGAAAAATAGGGGTGGGTTTGAGCCTGTTGGTGGTGGTAGGTATACTATACATGACTATACGCTGTATGGGGCTGTGTGGGGGTCCCCACCACCAGCCCAGCAGGCATGTACTGTATGTGGTGGTGCAGAGGGGGGGCTACTGTATATACCCTTTCCTGCCACACAGCAGAGCAAAGCACCAGCTCCTTCTATAGGGGAAACATGACAGACCACCGGGTGGATGGATGGATGGGTGGGTGGATGGAGGGAGGGAGGGAGGGAGGGAGGGAGGGAGGGAGGGATGGATGGATGGATGGATGGATGGATGGATGGATGGATGGATGGATGGATGGATGGATGGATGGATGGATGGATGGATGGATGGGTGGATGGGTGGATGGATGGATGGATGGATGGATGGATGGATGGATGGATGGATGGGTGGATGGATGGATGGATGGGGATAAGGAAACTATACATCAGTTGTGAATGACATGGCCTACAGACTGCAAAATGCACATTTCAAGTTTCGGCCGTGAAGCTGTGACGTCACGTCCTGCATTTTTGAATGGGTGTCAATGTCAACTTTAACCCACAACCCAAAATACAATCTCAAAGAACCATTCCATTATACATGTGTCTTTTTTTATTTCTTTACTTTAGCAGAGGTTTGGTCCTTTGATGAGTGGCATGCCAATGGAATGGCACCCCTCTCTCCCCCTCCACTCACTAAACTAACGCTAACAAGAATTGATTGATAAATGGTGCATTTATATAGCGCCTTATGTCCAAGGCGCTTTTTACATAGCTTGTGCATCACATTCACCCATACACTGACGGCAGTGGAATCCATGCAAGGTACCTACTAGCACATCAGGACACTCTGCGGGAGCCCGGGATCGAACCGGCAACCTTTTGGTTACCATCCGGTGACTCTACCCCTGAGCCACTGCCGCGCATGATAGCATCACTACAGACGGAGAAGGATCATGAATGAATGAATCATCATCCTGCATGGTAAACTGGGTGACACAGTGACAGTGGTAGAACAATAGGCTCACTGGGCTGGTATGTACTGTAACTTATGGGTGTGGTCCTTCCCTTCTATTGACTGACTGAGACCAGGGTCAATATACGGTAGGCTACTGCAAGCACTGATGACGGTAGATACACAGCTGATACAACACGCAGGGCCTCATAGCTCAGTGGTTAGAGCACTGGTCTTGTAAACCAGGGGTCGCGAGTTCAATTCTCGCTGGGGCCTATCAGCTTTTGAACAGCAGAGTTGATGAAAGCCTCACGCTGATTAAAGGTCCTAAGCGCGCACACAGGCACAATTCTGGGGACTTGGTAAATGGTGCATTTTACACACACACACACACGCACACACACACAACACACACACCACACACACACACACACACACACACACACACACACACACACACACACACACAACACACTCTCTCTTCGGTAGAAACCATGCAAGGCACCAACCAGCACATTGGGAGCAATTTGGGGTTCGGTGTCTTGCCCTCTTCGACACGAGAGCCTGGATTCGAACCGCCGTCCCACAGATCATCAGACCACCTGCTCTACCTCCTGAGCCACAGCCTGACCCCTTACTTACGCCCTTATGTTTCCACATAGGCTTAAATCCATCAACCAAAGCACAGGCATTGACCAATGCCATCACCAAACGGAGTATCAGCCTATACAAATATTTACCGAGGACAAAGAGAAAAAAAAAAAACTAAAAGAAAGAAAGCCTCCATAATGACCCCTCATTTCCATGACGGGACATCAAACTCTCCACTATCTGACACATTGGACGTTGGCGTTTTTTCATTTTCTCTGGACTCTAATAAGGCCATTTTAGGGGGAAGGAAGTGAAAAATCTCCCCACAATGCGGTCAGTACGTTCTCTTCTCTCCAGCTCCTTCCCAGAAGTATCACCACGGCAGAGCCTTCACCCTGTGAGCAGGAACCTTCTCCGCAAAGCGCTGTTAGCCTTCAGAGAGGGCTGTCTTAACCCGGCGAACCGCGGCCCGACGGGAGGGGAGGAGGAGATGACCGCGGGGAGGCCGTAAAGAAGCGTCGTGCTAACGAGCTGACGGAGGCTTGGCTTGGGCGTTGAGCGGCGATTACAGAGTAAATAACCCTCGTTAAAGCTTTTTGGACAGAGTGAACTCGTATTATGTTAGTTATTCCACTGCCCAAAGGCTCTCTCTCTCCGGTCAGGTCCCTGATAAACGAGTGCTGATAGAGCCGTCCTGCTGATAGCAACGCACTGCGCCGTGATTAACATGTACTGTTATCTTAACTCACTGGAAGCATTTGACGGATACGGTATATTCGTCGCAGGTTAGGTTAAAGTCCCAGCGAAATGAAACATGCATTTTTTCCACACTTTTGGACCACATCCACGGTCATCAACATGGGCATACCTAAGAATAGATGCAAAATATAAAAAGAGAACAATTTTCATTTTTTTG
>CM076968.1:14158549-14185061 GCA_039105355.1 Benthosema pterotum | reverse complement strand
GGTGATCTCGGAGCCTGTGGTGATCACGGAGCCTGTGGTGGTTTCGGATAAAATCACAGCCTTTTCAGTCAGCCAGAGTTTCAGCCTCAAGTCCAGTCCGATACACACACCAGGAGTGTGGGAAGGAGCCCGCCGGTCCCGCTGTGGGCCGTCACCCGTCCGAACCCACGGTGGGGGTTGCAAGGTGGGTGCTGTCAAGGCCCTTGATAATGACAGTGGGTGAGCTCTAAGGGTGTCCGAGGCCACGCGAGGTTGCGGGGGGGTTATTTAAAACATTCCTTTACTCATTAACATCCTAGATACACACTCCAGACAGTCCGATACACACACCAGAGGTACACACTCCAGACAGTCCCTCTAAACACCAGAGGTACACACTCCAGACAGTCCAATAGACACACTCTGACAGTCCTCTAGACACACCAGAGGTACACACTCCAGACAGTCCTCTACACACTCCAGAGGTTTACACTCCAGGAACACTAGAGGTATAAATTCACACTCTTCACACCACAGAGACCCTCTACACGCTCCAGAGATGCACACTCCCGTGGTGATCTCGGCGCCAATCGTACAGGAAACAGAGCCTGTGGCGCCCAGCACACAGGAGCCAGAGCGAGGGGCCTTTGACGTTGCCAGTGAGGAGGTGTTGAAGAATCGCGTCATTGTCAAGGGCAGACGTGTCAAAAAAGTGGCCAGTGAGGAGGTCATGAAGACTCGTGTGATTGCCAAGGGCAAACGTGGAAATGCCAGCAAAGTGGGTGAGAGTGAGGAAGCCTTCAACTCGGCCTTTAGAGCATGGGCTCACGCCAAAATGAATAACCAGCCGGCAGGGAAACCATCTTCCTCCTTTGGCCAGCAGCATCAACGCGGCTTCAACTTTGGCCAGCAGCAGCAGCCGGGGTTCAACTTTGGCCAGCAGCAGCAGCCGGGGTTCAACTTTGGCCAGCAGCAGCAGCCGGGGTTCAACTTTGGACAGCAGCAGGAGCCCACTCCCATGGCAACCTCCGTCCCAAGCACACAGAAGCCTGCACCCAACGTGCCCAGTGCACCAGAACCCGCGCCTTTCTCCTTTGGCCAGTTCGAGAAGTTCTCCTTTGGAGAACTTCAGTGGCCGTCCACCGCGCCTGGCACGGAGGAGCCCACTTCCATAACACCCAGCGCACCGGAACCCACGCCCATGGTGCCCATAGCGCTATGGGCGCCATGGGCGTCACAGGAGCCTGTGACGCCCTCACCAAGTGTCGGACACCCTGAGGAGGTGGAGGAGCCCTCTGTCAAGGCCCTTGACAATGTGGATGAGGGCGAATCCTCTGATTCCGACCTCTGAGCATGGCTCACGAAGAAGACGACGACGAAGTTGGCGACGGCGACGACGAAGTTGGCGACGACGAGTGGAGCAACTGAGGGGACTTTAAAAAATAAAAATAATAATAAAAATAACAATGAAGTAAAATGAATAATGAAGTAAAATGAATAATATGAACTTTTTTTTTTGTCTCACCATTTTAAAAAATGTCATTTTGTGTGGACACACACACACACACACACACACACACACACACCACACACACACACACACACACACACACACACACACACACACACACACACACACACACACACACACACACACACACACACACACACACACACACTTTGAAGCGCCGTGTCGCCTCCATATACCGAAGCCTTTCCCACGAATCCGACGCCGGCGAAACATCAAAGAGCGATGCAGGACACCATCAAAGGCTGCAGGCAGCCAGGGCTGCAGTGGTAAAGTACATGTACTCACTGCACTGTATGTATATCCTTACTTTACTGGAGTATTCTCCATCCAATTTCTAATACAATTCCTTCTACTCCTACTACATTTTAGAGACAGATCCGTAACGTTTAGCAAATATTTGACACCTGCAGATGTAGGGCTCCATTCAGGGGCGGATCTAGGCATGGCCATGGAGGGGGGGGGGGGGGGGGGGGGGGGCAATGTCCCCCTAAATGCCCAGACTGCCCCACCAGACATGATGCCATGCAAAACAACCCACGATATTTCAAACTAAACTGCTTATATTTAAAATGATCTGAAACACTACTACTGCTACTAACTAACAGCTGTGGCACCACTAAACCAACAGCATTTCATCATTGAAAACAGAAAACTCTCTGAGTCAGACCTTTCGCTTTATGTATGCTGTGTGTCTGTTGCAACTTGAACAACAAACTGATGTTATCATTGATGCTTAATTGCCTGATAAAAGTCCAGTAACCAAAAATGGTATGGGTGCGGCTTCATCCAAAAAGTTTCTAAAAATAGTAAAAAAATGGATAAGGGATTTGGGATAAGGGTTTAGCATGTAACGAAAATGGAGCCCTTACTCCGCCAGCACTTTGAATTTTTTTTAGGTGGCTAGTGCCAGTGATTTTCATGTAGCCATATTTCATATTTCGGTCCAATGTTGTTGTATGTTTCCACTGGTGGGTTAACTGTAAATTTACTACAGATTAGAAAATGTACAATGTTATTATTTTGAGCAACCTTTGCCAATGGCATTGTATTGTGGACAAAATCATAGTGAACAACATTGAATGTGAATCTTAGTGAACATTTGTCATCAGACGGTTTTGGTTCGGAAAGGCTAAATGTCATCAAATGTGATCCGGGGACCAAATGCAAATAAATGATGGGCATGATAGGAATGAGGTTTGGAAACCACATTTCATGTAAAATACCACATTTTTGTTCTGGATTGGTCTGTGTCACACAGGAGGGCTGTGGACAGTTCAGAAACCCTCCTTCAAGTGACATTATTACCAGATGTTTTAAAAACATTTTTTAATAGTAGTATGTTATCATCGTGAGAACAGTGACTTTCATTTTCCCATTGCAACTTTTCAAGAATAGAAAGCCTGCAGTTTCTATGAGCTTTGATTCACATAGATGATGCACGCGCAAATGGACGCAAAAAGACGTGCGTGCATGTGAGCATACACGTACTCACACACCCCCACACCCAACCACACACTCACACATAGCATAAAATGCCCCAAACTCAAACATATAGGCTCGTAAACTTTAAAGGATCTCCAAAGTGGAGTGGTGTGAGGGTCAACCTCGGGCCTGCGACTATCTCACGTTTCCAAACATGTGTGTCGGCTCTCCGTCTCCGTTTGCGACGGCAGCGTGGAGTGGACGCCTTTTATGTCTCAAACGCGATTGAAAGTTTATACGCTATTTGTGGTCGGGGCACATTTCTCCATGCCACGGCTCCGTGAAATCTTTTTTTTCCCCCTTTCTCTTATTCCGTTTTTTCGAGTGTTCGTTTTCAAAACGGAACCAAACGGAACCTTATGGGGGTCTGTAAGATGGATTTGAAAGCGTCGCTGTGCAGTATATCGCTAGAACCCAGTATAGTTTCAGACAGTACCTTCATGATGCTCAGTGACATCATCATGTTACTGATGTCTGAGGTGGGAGGGTCTTGTATACCTTTGTGACACACTTTCACCAATGGGAAAAAATCCCATTCACCCACAATGGACTTTTTTATTGTTTAATTTCTTTCTGCACTGGACCGCAGGTCCAGGTCTGAGGAATGTTTGTACCAAAGGAGAAGTTCCTGTTTCTTTTTAGGAATATTTTATAAATAATATGCACGTTTTAACCACCCATGACGAAGTATTTTACATTGGATAAAATATACTCAGGTTTAGTTGTGGTGTAAAATAAAATACGTTAACGTGTTCTAGGGTTAAAAGCAGGGGTGGACGTAACATGGGTTTGGCTTCATCGATTGGGTGTGGCTTCATCGCCCGTGTCGCTACGCACCACGGGTGATGAAGCCGCGCCCATACCATTTTCGGTTACAGGACTTTTATTAGGCACATAAAGCATCAATAATAACATCAGTTGTTGTTGAAGTTGCAACAGACACGCAGCATGCATAAAGCTAAAAGTCTGACTCAGAGAGTTTTCTGTTTTCAATGATGAAATGCCGGTGGTTTTGTGGTGAGACGATTGTAGTCAGTAGCAGCAGTCGTAGTGTTTCAAATCATTTTAAATATAAGCACTTTAATTTGAAATATCTTGGGTTGTTTTGTATGACATCATGTTTGGTGGGGCAGACTGGGCATTTAGGCCCCCCCCCCCCCCCCGCCCATGCCTAGATCCGCCCCTGGTTAAAAGGAGTAGGTCAGGAGTGGTCAGAACGTCATTGTGATGTCAAAACTGTCAGCTCCGTTATATGGAGTTGGAGACTATATAGGGGTGATATGGATTTGGGTCCTGTCCGGAGTCGTAGAGGCAGCAGAGGCCTTTTTGATGGTTCTTGAAATGAAAACCGTTGAGAATCACTGTACATTTTCCCCCTGCGTTCAGTCTGTGCCTGTCATGAAGGCTGAGAGCATGTAGCACTGCCAAGTAACAAGACTGGACTGCAAAGCCTAGACACCCCCATCCCTGCTCCATTCCAGCATTCCTGGAAGGTGTGTGTGTGTGTGTGTGTGTGTGTGTGTGTGTGTGTGTGTGTGTGTGTGTGTGTGTGTGTGTGTGTGTCACGCGCACATGCACATTAAAGCTGTCTAAAACTGTGAGTAAGCAATCCATGCAATATATACTGCATATTATGATAATGAGTTACATACAATTATCTGCTGTGCACCAAACACAGCATGGATGGTGCAAAATGTGTGTGTGTGTGTGTGTGTGTGTGTGTGTGTGTGTGTGTGTGTGTGTGTGTGTGTGTGTGTGTGCGTGCGTGCGTGCGTGCGTGCATGCATGCACACGAGCAGGTTGGTTTTACAGCTCTTTGAAGCTGTGCCCTCACCTTCATTGAACACACACACATGCAGCTTGGAAAAGTTTGGTTGGAGCGCGTCGATAGCATGCACATACACATTCACGCACACACTCAATCACACACATGCGCAGGCACACACACACACACACACACACACACACACACACACACACACACACACACACACACACACACACACACACACACACACACACACACTCAATCACACACAACACACACACACACACACGCCGCAGTGCCAGTAAAAGGAGTCCGGCGCTCTTTGAAGTGGTGTCACTGTGCACAGCGATAAGATGCAAGCGAATCGGGCCCACGCCGCGGCAGCCTTGCCTCACACAGGGCACCACCCCCTCCCACATGCACACACCCCCACCGGCTATCAGGAACGCCTGGAGGATGCCAACAAGCTACAAGCTGTGCTACAGTACGTGCACGCCATGCCTGCCGCCCCCCTTATCGGAACGCCCTATCTGATTGGCCGGATGATTATCGGACCGCCACTTGATGGTGATTACGGCTGTGGGGGAAGAAAGAAAGAAAAAGAAAGTTTGCCAAAGATCTACCGACAACAAACGTCCCTTTGAAGAGAGAGAGAGAGAGGGGGGGGGTAGGTAGTGTTTCGCTCCCAACACATGGGTAGAGGTCTGTCCAGCCTATATTCACATAATAGTAAGCATGAAATTAATTGACATTCCACATAAAAACGAATTGAACCAAACTATTCTGTTGTTACCACTGTTTGACGGAGGTGTTGCAATTTCACCTCGGCTGTTTCAGGTTGGGTTTATAATATTTAATGTTCTGTGCCTGTCGCATTGCAACTTGGGCTGGGCTGAGTAGGCTCTATGCACTGAACTTTGGAATGCCTAGCACATCGACTCTAGCTTGGTTGGGTCTGATGGTTGCTCTAAATCCAGTGTGACTTACAACAACACACGATAAAACATAATACATCACATCAGGGGTTTTCAACAGGTGGTCCGGAGACCACCAGTGGTCCCTGAGAGGATTCCAGGTGGTCCCCAGCTAAATGATGGACAGTTGGTGACCAAATGGACCCTTGTAGATCCGTAACTCCTGAGATTGTTAAATGAAACGGTTTCATTTTTACGCTCTCAAGAGTTAAATTACATTTAAACATCTGAATTACAGTATTTACTTTTCAAGAATCTACAGGTCTACACATTTAGAAAATGTTGAATTGTTATGCTGACCAACGTTTTGCCAGTAAACTGTGGAAAAAAACTTGAAAAATCTTAGTTTCGCATTCTAGAGACAAAACTCATCAAATGGTTGTCCGTGGGAGCGTGGCTAAAATGCAGAATAAATAGTGGGCTCTGGTATGAAAAACGTTGAAAACTACCGCACGACATGGATGAAATGGCAATATCTAAAGCGTGGATATTTTCACAATAACGTATTGTTTTTGTTTTGTTTTTCAAGAAAAGAAGCCAATGAGGGTTGAAATGGGTCTTATTGCTTCTACCCTCAACTCTGGAATTATTAATGTTTCTAAAGTGTCCATACATGACAAAACCCACCAAATGAATGCAATCTCTAACAGAGTAGTTAGTTGCATGTAACAGCCAGGTTTCGGGGGGAGAAGTAGCTTTGTTGTTGCAAGGCCAGCGGTAATAACAGAGCTCAGTGCTTGTTCCAGTCTGAGACGCTGATCAAACACTGCTCCCAGACGGACCCAGACGCATCTCTGGAGGGAGTGATCATGTCACGGCTTAAATACTGAATGAAGACGATATTTGTTTAATCAACCGCTGCATGTTATCATCCGTCATTTTGGCGTTTGCGTGTTCGCTATAAACCAGGAGAGAATGGCATCACGGTCATGTGCAGTTCACCCATCACACACACACACACACACACACACGCACACACACACACACACACACACACACACACACACACACACACACACACACACACGGTGAAAGTGAGAGAAGAGAGGTGAAGAGGTGAAAAGGTGTGTGTGTGTGGGGTGCCAACGGGATGGGCCTGCTGCTGCTCACACGCGCGTAACCCTGAGCTTAGCGCGCCACTTTGATACGCCTTTGTAATTGACTGTGTGTGTGTGTGTGTGCATGCATGCGCGCGTGTGTGCGTGTTGTCATGTCTGTCAGTCTCTCTCGTTAGTGCTAATCCCAGAGATGACACCCAGAATCCTCTCTGTCAGCCCGCACCCTCGCTGTGTCGCTCAGCCAAGGAAACACCACCCCCCCGACACTCTCTGTGTTGTTTCAGCCACACAACACACACACACACACACACACACCACACACACACACACACACACACACACACACACACACACACACGCACACACACACACACACACTCACAACACACACACACACACACACACTTTTCTCAGGTTATAAGACCAACAAAGCGGGCCGCGGGGAGAAGAAAGCATTTTTCTTTCTGCTCAAGGACAACAAACACCTGAATCTGTGTGTGTGTGTGTTGTGTGTGTGTGTGTGTGTGTGTGTGTGTGTGTGTGTGTGTGTGTGTGTGTGTGTGTGTGTGTGTGTGTGTGTGTGTGTGCGTAAGCGCTATACACATGCTAAATGTTTGAGTGACAGTGGCAACAGCGCTCCGGACACCTGCTTCCTACCAACCACCCTGATGGGGGTGAGAGAGAGAGAGAGATGAGAGAGAGGAGAGAGAGAGAGAGGAGAGAGAGAGAGAAGAGAGAGAGAAGAGAGAGAGAGAGAGAGAGAGAGGGAAGAGAGAGAGAGAGAGATGTGAGAGAGAGAGAGTGAGAGAGACGAGAGAGAGAGAGAAGAGAGAGAGAGAAGAGAGAGAGAAGGAGAGAGAGCAATTGGAGCAGCACTTCCTGTGTTTAGAGATGAGAGATGGAACAACATGGACACAAAGGGAGAGGAGAGAGAGAGAGAGAAGGATTCAGATGGTGAGGCTTAGCTATAGATTGTACATGCGCTGTCACAGCCTGGAACAATACTCCACCCACGGTACAAGCCCACCACAGGGCATCAGGGACGTGACGTGACGTGACGGGAGCTTGTTTGTAAGCCTCAACGAGACATCAGGGCCCACAGGGCAGGAGCCTATTTTTTTGTGTCCTGTTTCTGTATAGCGAGAGGCAGGCTATTGGTGTTAAAAAAATACAAGAGCACACTCAAGCTTCTAGATCTGCATACTTCACTATACCTTTATCGGAAGGCCATTAAATGTCCAATTTCTATTGTGGGGTCTTGAGATAAAACATTTGGGACTCACTGTCAATCTGCAGTGGACCCACCCGACGCAATTCTGGACCTAGCTCAGGTGTCCAGACCCTTGCGGTTCCCTTTGGTTTCATGTTTACACTCTCAAGAGTTAAAATTCACCATCTGAATTAGCCTACACAAATAGAGAATGTAGAAGATTGATCGGGTCATTTTGATCTGTATGCTTGACTGTTTTGTTTTCTCTGAAATCCAGAGATTCAGCCTGGAATTGTGGACAAAAGCAAAATGAATCTTTAGTTTTTGGGTCTGTGGGGCTAAAACGTCATCAAATGGGGCTCTGTGGCTCAAATTCTGAAAAACAAAAAACCACTGCCTTTCTGGAACCAGCAGATAACCAAAAAAACACTGGTCTCTGAACCAAGCAGAACCAAAGAACCACTGGACTCTGAACCAAGCAGAACCAAAGAACCACTGCCTTCCTTTATCCAGCCACCCCAGACACACACTGGTCTTTTTGGGCTCAGAACCACTGCCTGACTTTATCCAGCCAACCCAACGAACCACTGGTCTTTCTGGAGACCGAGACGACCAAAGAAATCAGTCTTTCTGGACCGAGACAACCCAAGAACCGCTCCCTTTGTGGACCCAGCCGACCCAGAGAGATGTCAGTCTTTCTGGGGGTGCAAACAGTGTGCAAACCTTTGGTGGGGATTTATCGGTTCTGGATTTCCTTCCCCCTGCTGCTATCTACAGTATGTGTTTCTTTCCACACAAAGGGGAATGCGAGAAATGTCCACAATGGATCTTTCATCAGTAGCTAATACTGTTCCTGCTTTGCTGTCCGTGATAAAGTGGGGGCATGTTGCCTGCTAACACGCACACACGCACACACACACACACACACACACACACACCACACACACACGCACACACACACACACCACACACGTGCGCGCGCACACACGCACGCACCCAAGCACACATGCATCCACACATGCACCCACACACCAAAAAAAATGCATGCACGCACACACAGCGGTAGTTGACCTAATGCATGCAGGCCACGTAAATCACTTTGCACCGAACAGACAGTGTACTGAGTGTACATTACACACACTATACACACACACACACTACACACACAGATCTTACCTCATCTAAACTCACTGAACGCTACTGAAACACCTCCGTCCAACAATCACAAGACTTAAGAAATCTGTTTTCTGTCTCTGATATCAATGCATCAGGTCATAGTCTGTTCTCTCGCTCTCTCTGTGCGTGTGCGTGTGTGTGTGTGTGTGTGTGTGTGTGTGTGTGTGTGTGTGTGTGTGTGTGTGTGTGTGTGTGTGTGTGTGTGTGTGTGTGTGTGTGTGCATGCGTGCATGCACGTGTGCGTGTGTGGATAGAGAGTGAGAGAGAGATAAGGGAAGTGGGTTGACATCACAGCTGACATCATTGATAAAACTTCTGGCCTGCGGTGATCCCACATGCGTGGTGTGTGTGTGTGTGTGTGTGTGTGTGTGTGTGTGTGTTGTGTGTGTGTGTGTGTGTGTGTGTGTGTGTGTGTGTGTGTGGCCCATACTGAGGAATACCTCAATATGAGCATATGGTGCATGTGCGTGCACACACAGTGCTGACCAACACATTCACAGTTAAGTGCACATCGTTCAGGAGCGACGCACCGTTGAACCACATAATGGCCTCAGACGGACATTTTAACCACTTTTGATACTTTTAAAAGGAGAATTTCACTTCTCTCCTCCATGTATATAGCCTCTATTTCTGGACGGCTATTTGGACCACAAGCGAAGGAGTGCTAGGTGTGAAAAACGTCTGGAACGGGAACATGTGTTTGGCTTCCGTCCTTCACCGTGCATTCCTACTTTCCACATGCAGGGGCATAAAGCTGGTAATCCAGAAACTATGCCCTTTGTTTTCTCCCCCAAAATAGAGCCTTGTCTTCTTCCATTTCATCTGAAAACAGTGTTTCTTTAAACAGTTATTTATGGCTGTATGCTACTGATGACCAGTGGCCATTCGCCACTGGTTCGTGTGTTCTAAAAGCTTGGTGATCAGATAATTTCCGCAAAACCTTTTCCTACAATTACAGAAAACACACTATAGGCCTAAATCTCTAGCGCCTACAGCTCTGAGTGACTATACATACACACTCAACCATAGTGTGGTGTGGGTTCATAGAGGTGTCTAAAGACTAGTAAAAGAAACAAAAACAGAAATGAATGCGAGGAAGACAGCAGAATGAACAGAGTATGGACCCACAGAGAAAAGACGGGGAAAGGTGGAATTTGCTGCTTGTCAGGTTCAAAGGCACAGAACTTGTCTGAATGCGTGGAAAAATGGCAAAAGAGACCCCATTACTGTACTTACTTTACCCACCTGTCTGCCTTTGATCACACACACACGCACGCACACACACACACACACACACACACACACACACACACAACACACACACACACACACACACACACACACACACACACACACACACACACACGCACACACACACACACACACACACACACACACACACACGCACGACGGGGGGTGGGGGGTAAACACACAAACAAAGTATGGCTAAACCCAGTTATTACCTAAACAAACAGCGTTAGTCTGAATGGAATGCCTGTTGCGCGAGAAGACGGCGTTCAGACACAAAGCCCACAGTGACGACACACACACAAACACGCACGCCGTACACAAGAGAAATAACTACGTGTGTGTGTGTGTGTGTGTGTGTGTGTGTGTGTGTGTAATTAGAAGGCAGGAAACAAAGCCAACACATGTTCCGAAAGCTTGTTTCGGTTCATTTGTCTGCTTGCGGTGCTGCAGTCTTCTGGGAAGCCATTGTTTTGGTGCTCACAGGCCTTTTAGAACATGTGGCGTTTTGGACTGAACGAGGAAGAAGTGGCAGGGGGGTCTGCGTTGGTCAGCCGGCGATGCGCTTGTACGCAGCCAGCACATGTCTGTGTCCCATTTGGGGGGGGGGGGGGCAGGAGAAAATGGTATGGGTGCGGCTTCATCGGCCGTGTCGTGATGCAGCCGCACCCATTGGTTACAGGACTTTTAGTAAGCAAGTAAAGCATCAATAATAACACTAGTTAATTGCTGTTGAAGTTGCAACAGACACGCAGAATACATAAAGCTAAAGGTCTGACTCAAGAGAGTTTTCTGTTTTCAATGATGAAATGCTGTTGGTTTAGTGGTGACACAGCTGTAGTTAGTTAGTAGCAGTAGTAGTGTTTATATTCATTGTAGCTTTAATTTG
The DNA here is from genome assembly GCA_039105355.1 of Benthosema pterotum. Lineage (NCBI taxonomy): Eukaryota > Metazoa > Chordata > Actinopteri > Myctophiformes > Myctophidae > Benthosema > Benthosema pterotum. The sequence continues at coordinate 14,173,746 of CM076968.1, read as the reverse complement.
AAATATCTTGGGTTGTTTTGCATGCCATCATGTTTGGCGGGCAGCCTGGGCATTTAGGGGGGGCATTACCCCCCATGGCCATGCCTAGATCCGCCCCTACACATTCTACACATTCTGAAGCTTTCCCTTCAGGCAACAAGTGGGGGTAACCCCACTTGTATTTGTGATGCGTTCTTTCTGTAACATTTATTCTGTAAACCTTTTCACCTCGTGGTGATAATACAGGGTGGTGACGTAGTGAAATAAAGTTTTACATCATCATACGTAGCTTTCTTGCTCAGCCAATCGAATGATTGATGTATGTCAACATTATATCATCAGTGACCATTAATTTAATCCACCATGTCACCATTACAACATCATCGGGGCAATTGCATTCTAGTTAGTAGGGTTGCCTGAAGGGACAAAAAAGAATGTTTTACATCATCATATATCAAAATGATTCCATTGGTTGAGCAAGGAACGTTATGTATGATGTATGTCACCATTCACCATTGCAATATCAGTGACCATTAACCCACCACGCCATGTAAAACTTTATTTTGCTAGGTCATCACATCACCATTACAACATCAGTGGGACTAGCATCTCGGTGGCAGACATCATACAGTACCATCTGCATTACGTCCTCCACAGACTGACCTGTGGAGGAACATCGAAATGTTTCAATTGGCTGAACCCGGAAGGTATGTATGATATAGGTGTAAAACTCTCTTTTACTACATCACAACCCAACTTTGCAATAGCGAAATTGCCTTCATTTTAGATATTATTATTATTGTAAAGGTTGTTAGTTATGTGGTTTTCTGGGGTTGTTTCTTAAAGTGCAGTTGTTTATTTGGATATTGTTATTATTTTATTTTATTTTTTCAAATATTTATTGGAGGCCTTTTTGCCTTTAATGATAGATGTATTGTATGTAGACCGGAAAGGGAAGAGATATGGGGAGGAGGGGGGGAGCACACAGTTGCTTATTTGGGCATGCTTTATTTGATTATGTGGACTTGTCCTTTTTATTGAAGTTGCTTATTTGGGCCTGAATCATGTTAAAATCAGAGGTTTGCAAAAATGTTCAAGTCAAGGAGCGAAAATTCAATCTATATTTGGCCTCCACATCCATATAGTGAAGGACTATCATATAACAGTAGGTTTCTTCAACTTAGCATATTCCTTTGTTTGACGTCTGGTAAGGACTTAAAAGATAGAGTGCCATGATTTTTTCTACCCTAAAACATGATCATCAGGTATTAATGTTATATGAAAAGTAAGATTTTTCCCCCAAAAAGTGTACAGTGTTTGTTAAACTGTCATTTTTATGATTCCACCCATTAAGTATGCCTGGTTTGTCTGGTGGGTGGTGATGGGTGGAGATCCACCTGAACTGAAGCCACACCCACAGCTTTAGTTGCATGATAAAGGGGGAGGAGTTAGGGGAGGGTCTGAGCACATGATGTCACTATATTGAAGTTTTTTTCATTGGCACGTTTAACTGGAAAGGTTCAGCCCCCAGGAAGAAACCCTAAATACAAAGGGAAGACATCATTGCACATAAAAAACACACCAAGGGGTCTATTTACATACTGTCACCTCTTAAACATAGAAAATTGGAAAAAAAATCCAAAAATCACAGCACCCCCCTTTTTATGGAATCCTAAGCATAGAAAGGAAGACATTTCAGTTAATTCCATTTCACCATTTCAGATGCTATGCTGAAAGCTAGCTGTTTGGTCATGAACAGCACCAAAGACAAAGTGCAAATTTGCTTCATTAACAAATGGCATGGCAACAGTTTGTGTCGCGTGTGATTTCACACCAGAAGATATACTGTAAGATGCACGGTGTTGAAAAAAAGACTGCAGATGTCGACAGAGGGTGCGATCCAGAACAGGAGAGACAGACAGATGGAGAGATGTTTTCTTGGACCATTTCCAAAGCAGGAGGACCAAAGCGATATTGTCATGCTTCTGTGGCAGTGGGGAACAAACTCTATTCCTTTGGGGGCGATGATGGGTCCTACAACAACACAATGGAACAGATGGCTGTCCATGTCTTCAACACCGTGTCTTTATGCTGGAAGAAGTTGCCTCCAGTAGAACCCGGAAGAGGAAAACACCACCTAGAGGTTCCTTATATGCGCAGTGCACACACAGCTGCATTGATAGAAGATACAGTCTACATCTGGGGAGGCGTTCCTTACTGCAATGCCCTTTATTCATTTGATGTTGACGACCACAGATGGTTCAAACCCAGGGTTTCTGGGACTGTTCCTGGAAAGAGGTACCATCACTCAGCCTGTGTGTTGAAGAAGGCCATGTTCATCCATGGAGGATGCACCAAGCTGACTGGATACACTAGTGACATGTACAAGTTGGACACCAGCGCAGTGATCTGGTCTTTGATCGACGCCAGAGGAACTCCAGCGGTTTCAGCAGGTCACTCTGCCACCATCATCGGTACACAGATGTTTGTATTTGGGGGTTGCAAGGAATACCCGGGGAAAGAGAGGGTACACAACAGCATGAGAGTGTTTGATACAGAGACAAACACCTGGATGAACACATCTCCTGCACAGCTTCTTCCAGAAGGACGCTACTGTCATTCAGCATCTACCTACAATGGAGAGCTGTACATATTTGGTGGCTGTAACAGCTACAGTGACTTAAATGATGTGTGGAAATTCAGCCCAAAGACCTTCTCCTGGAAGAGGGTTGAGCCCAAGGGTAAAGGACCGTGTCCATTGTTTTGCATGCGCTGTTGCATTGTGGGAAGACATATCATCCTTTTTGGGGGTAAGAAAGGAGGTGTTCATCGGTCCGATGAGCTGTTCATATTAGACATGAGTCCTGGTCTCAAGACGTTATGTAAACTAGCAGTCATTCAGTACGCATTGGACCAGTTAGAACTCCCACACGATATCAGGTGGGAATTGGCAGCCATGACCAAAAAAAATAGCATTGTGACTTCTAAACCGGTGACGTCATAGCAATCATTGATATCGACAAGGCTCACATTGATTTGTGACTGTGGGCTTGCATTTCTGCATTTCATGTGTGTGTGTGTGTGTGCGCGTGTGCGTGTGTGTGTGTGTGTGTGTAAAACCTTAGCATAACTGAGAAGTTTCATGCAAACCAACAAGATTTTTGACACCACCAGGAGATTTCACGTTGCAACACCATGTTTTTGTTCTTGTGTACTGCACATTGCTCTGCATTAAGTATGTCTGCTAAATGCCTAAACTGTAAATCGGATTACTTATCACGACACCGGACGGCTATTTCTAACGAATTTGATGCATTACCTCGTGTTGTTCTTGCTTATTATAAGTCCTTCTTTATGAAGAAGAAGAGCGCTCGCTAAATGCCTAAATTGCAAATGGTTAACGCTGAAATTGTTTTACTGTGTGTGTGTTGGCAGGGCAGAATGTTCTGGCGGAGGTTCTGATAAGCATAGAGATGATGTGAAAATATTGTCTTTATTAAAGAAGCAGAAACGGTTTTGGAAGACACAGGCGGACAAATTCAGGCCATATCTGTATGGATTACACACACACACACACACACACACACGCACGCACACACACACACACACACACACACACACACACACACGCACACGCACAAGCGCAAGCTCGCAAAACCGTAAAGATTACGGAGATAGTGTGTCGCGGGCGGCGTCGGGCCGCAGCATACTAATAGACCTTGGTTTTCATTGGCCGAGAGCCCTGGCTAATTAAAAATGTAGGCATGTGTCTTGTCTTACATGTTTTCGGGGGTCCGGGAGGGGGCTTTTCTAACCCTGTCCAAAACGATCGGCGCTCTGCTCGGAGGATACGCCCTTACGAAAACACACACGACCTCCAAAAGGCCTTAAGTGGCTGGCGTGGCGTGGAGCTTAACGTTACCCAGCAGACACAGAACACGGTTATAGGGCAGTGGATGGATGGAGGAGCATTGTGTCCTGTCTAGATTTCTAGTTTCTGAATAACATAATATTCAAAGATTTTCACGATTTTTCAAAAATAGCAGAGATACCAGCTCATAGCGCGCCACTCGGTGGCGCGCTATGAGCTTGTAGATCTGCTATTTTTCAATAGTTAAAACATAATGCTTAGAACACCAAAACGCGTTCAGTACACTAAGGGTTAAGAGAGAGAGATAAAGAGAGCTTTGCAATGCGAAACATCATCTTGTATGGATGGCATCAACACCATGCACCACGGGCGGATCTAGGCATGGATATGGGGGGGCAATGCCCCCCTAAATGCCCACTCTAAATGCCCCACCAAACACCATGGCATGCAAAACAATCCATGATATTTCAAATGAAAGTGCCTCTATTTAAAATGATTTGAAACACTACTACTGCTACTGACTAACTACGGTTGTGGCACCACTAAACCAACAGCATTTCATCATTGAAAACGGAAAACTCTCTGAGTCGGACCTGTAGCTTTATGCATGCTCCGTGTCTGTTGCAACTTCAACAACAACTGATGTTATTATTGATGTTTTTATTATTGATGTTTTACTTGCCTAATGAAAGTCCTGTAGAGAAAGTCCTGAGAAAATGGTATGGGTGCGGCTTCATCGCCCGTGTCGCTTCGCGCCACGGGCGATGAAGCCGCACCCATACCATTTTCTCCTGCCCATGCCATGCACACGCACTGTGACTCACCAACCAAACTGCTGCTGTTGGACATTTTATAGAAGGGGTTCATGTTCAGAAAGAGAGAGAGAGAGAGAGAGAGAGAGAGAGAGAGAGAGAGAGAGAGAGAGTGGAGCTGAACGAGGTATGCCATCTTTACGATCTGTCTTGTTGAGTGAGCCATCAGTGAAATTGAACTCAGGTGTGTGTGTGTGGTGGCTGCCGTATGGTAGGATGTCCAAGAAAAAAAGAAAAGAAAAGAAGAGAAAAAGAAACCCACTTTCCCATTACGGCGGTGGAATCCCACATAAACAAACTGGCTACAAATACTTTCTCCGTGAGAGAGAGAGAGAGAGAGAGAGAGAGAGAGAGAGAGAAGAGAGAGAGAGAGAGAGAGAGAGAGAGAGAGAGAGAGAGAGAGAGAGAGAGAGAGAGAGAGAGAGAGATTTTTACCCTCTCTGTGCAGTGTAACCGGAGTGGGTCCTTGTTTATGCGTGTGACAGAATGTTTACATTGCGTGTCCCCCATCCATATCACCCCCCAACTCACATAGAGAGAGAGAGAGAGAGAGAGAGAGCACTCTCCTCATCATCTCTCTACCTGTCTGTCTGCTATATGGGGAACATGTGCTAAAACTATGTTCCTGTGTGTTCAAGGACAGTGGTCCTTGACAGGCTTCCAGGTGGTCCCCATGCAGCTAAATGATGGAGAGTTGGAGAAACCAAATGGAACCTTACAGGTGTATTTGGTTTCATGTATGTTACGCTCCCACGAATTATTGGTAAACATCTGAATTACTTAGATTAATTTTCAGGAATATTTGGCCGAGAAAATGTAGAACGTATTTACTTTTATATTTACTTTTACATGTGCCTGTTCTGAAGAGCCAAATAAATGATGCTATTTGTTTTAAAAATAGAAAAACGAAGAAAAAAAACCTCTTAAAAAAAACGTCTATGCACTGTTATAGCATGTAGCGTTGTGTGTGTTCTGTGTGTGTGCGTGTGCGTGGCTTGAGTGTGGCTTTGCCAAGCAGTGCGGCTTAACCACGCTATGGGTGCGGTTGGTGTGGTTGGTTGGGCGGGCGGGCGAGGTTCACGGAAGTGACAAAAGTTGAGAAAGAGAGCGAGAGAGAGACAAAGACCTCTGCCTGAACCAGTGCTAAATGCCTCGTTACAATGTAACCAGTGAGTACCAATCAATTAAGGTATTAAGTCGGATAAAAGCACGGTGGTAATTACGGCATTAGCGCATCGATTAGCGACGTTAGCCCCCGCTAAACACAGCTAGCTCCCGTTGACTCATGCTGACGTCGACAAAGCTTGTATGTCTGACTTTAAACAATGTCAGGGGGGTAAAAATACCATTGTGGTGAAAATAGACAATCTACAACAACGATTCACACCACCTTGTGAGCCTGTAGATCTGCTATTTTTTGCTAGATTAAATAGATTTAATATCTACATGTATTAATGAAAAAAGGAAGGTATTTTGGGGGGCGGGTGGATGGTGCGAGGTTTCCATGAGACGGAGACCAAATCCTCAATCTGTCATCACATCTAATGCAGCATTAATCTGATCATTACGCACACATATGCGCGTACACACACACGCATACACTTGTGCACGCACACGCGGCCGCCCGCAAGCACCGAAGCCAAATCCTCCAAGTTCATTCATCAAGTCTTACTTTGGGTTCACGTTGTTATATAGGAAAAGTCATTTCAAATATTTTCAAATAGGTAATGTTGTGCAAATATTACGTTACAGGAAATCTCTACTTTTCATTGGTTCAATTGCACTCCGAAAGGCCGTGTTCACTTTCCAAATGCATTAAACAGGTACATATACATATAGTGTCTGTCAGAACGGGTCATAAGTATAAGCTATATTCATTAAATTTAAAATAAATAGGCCTAGTATAGTACTTTTGGTTTGGCGATGAATTGGATGTGAATAAACTGTAGGTATAGCGATGAGGGCTATAGGTCTGTTCTCTCATTGGACATTATTAAACAGAAGACTGAGAACACAGACTGCCAGGCCTTTTACATTCTGCAATTGGACAGAATCCGTTTTACCTTTAGTATTTATGTACTATTAATTAACCCATTGTGTCCAGTCTAGATTTCTAGTTTCTGAATAACATAATATTCAAAGATTTGCACCACGTGTTCACGATTTTTCAAAAATAGCAGAGATACAAGCTCATAGCGCGCCACTCGGTGGCGCGCTATGAGCTTGTAGATCTGCTATTTTTCAATAGTTAAAACATAATGCTTAGAACACCAAAACGCGTTCAGTACACTAAGGGTTAATTACTAATAAAATACTAATTAATTAGCATTTGTTCCCTGTGCTTTTCATCATATCTTATATTCTTTCTCGTTTTGTACAGCACGTTGCCGGCTGTTTTTAAATCTGCTTCATGAGTAAAGCTGAATTGAGTCGTCTCGGAAAAATGGTTTCATTTCTACACTCTCAAGAGTTAAAATATTCATCATCTTAATTAGCCCAAAGTCGACACAACTAGAAGATTAATGGTCATTTTGGTCTGTATGTTTGACTGTTTTGTTTCCCAAATCCAGCCTGGAATTGTGGACAAAAGCAAAAGAAATCTTTAGTTTTGGGATCTGTGTAGATATAGGGCTCCATTTTCGTCACCGCTAAACCCCTTAGCCCTTAACTTCTTTGCCTTTTTAAACTATTAAAAAAGAACATTTTTCAATAGTTTAAATGGCCAGTCTACAAAGTCACAATAGATTGGCATGTTGAACTATTCCAAAAGGTTTTTCAAAATGGCAAATAAATGATAAGGGGTTTAGGATAAGAGGTTTAGATGGTGACGAAAATGGAGCCCATAGTGTGTGCCCACTATACCTGTGTTAGGTATGGTAGGCCCTGGTATGAAAAAGGTTAAAAACCACTGAATTAGATCTAACTCAGGAGAGTGTAAAATGAAACCTCCTTATACGTGGCATGATGCACTTTGTCTCTTTCTCTCTCTCTGTCTCTCTCTCTCTCTCTCTCTCTCTCTCTCTCTCTCTCTCTCTCTCTCTCTCTCTCTCTCTCTCTCTCTCTCTCTCTCGCCCCCCAGAACCCTCTCTGACATTGACCTGATCCTGATGTCTGGGGCGGGTTAGAGAGAGAGAGAGACTCAGTGATGTGGGGATCAGTGTGTGAAGTGAAGAAGCAGGAGGAGGTACAGAGGACCACCCAGCGTAACACGCTGCTAATCCCATCGCTGCAGGGCTGGGAGAGAGCGCTGCTGGCTCTCACACACACAGCACACGCACAAGTGTGCACGTGTCTGTGTGCGTGCGTGTGTGCGTGCGTGTGTGCGTGCATGTGTGCGTTAGGCTCTATGCGCTCTAATCTGGGATGTGATATTAGACTGCAGGCTGTAAACACAATGGCAGCTATTGATGGCTCTGCATGGTGTTAGACCTATTGTCCCTCGCTGACCATGCAGGAGAAACCACACTTGTCTGTCTGCGTGTCTGTCTGCGTGTCTGTCTGCGTGTCTGTCTGTCTGTCTGTCTGTCTGTCTGTCTGTCTGTCTGTCTGTCTGTCTGTCTGTCTGTCTGTCTGTCTGTCTGTCTGTCTGTCTGCGTGTAGCATGTCTGTCTGTCTGTCTGTCTGTCTGTCTGTCTGTCTGTCTGTCTGTCTGTCTGTCTGTCTGTCTGTCTGTCTGTCTGTCTGTCTGTCTGTCTGTCTGTGTGCATGTCTGTCTGACTGTCTGTCTGTCTGTCTGTGTGTGTGTGAGTTTATGTGTGAATTTGGCCCAGACAATTATTTTGGCACAACCACAACCAGCGTGCAGATACCCCTATACTCTGTCAGTACACACACTGACAAGCCATACTACCACCATTTTTACAAAACAACATAAATGATACAAACCACCAGACACCTACACAACCCTTTGTTGCATCTCACAAGAATCATGATGGCAAAAGGATCCAATATAGAACAGCATTTCAACAGCAATATCACACCGACCTTGCGGCTGTTTGGACCCGAGGAGTTGCAATTGGTGACCCTTTGTTGTGAAAAGGGATTGACCCTTCCTCCCTATATGGTTTAGAGGCTTCTAGACCAAATGGACCTGTATGGGTCAATACAAGACTGACTAAGAGCTTGGAGATTTACAGTACAATTCAGTTTCAACTCAACAATAAAAGAGACTGATAACCGAATGGACAAACCAGTTATAGTATACATTTGTTTACAATGGCAGCCACCAGTCCATCAAACATTTAGGGACATACAGTGCACACAATCACTTCCATAAAGTCAGATAGTGGAGGTAAGAGGGAAAAGAGAAATATACATATACAGACGAGGGGAAAGGGGAAATCATATTTTTACGGAGTCAAGGGATGCATGTCTTAATGACCGTTGGTATGGCAATCCACATTGCGGTGGCATTGGAGCAAAAATAATTAATAAGTCCCTTTTGCACATGGATTGTGGGAGTTAAACATCTAGCCACTCTCCATCATATAGCTGGGGGACCACCTGGAACCCCCCTCCAAGACCACGCGGGGGTCTCCGGACCACTGGTTGAAAACCACTGCTCTATACTTTGTGGAGAGCATTATATAGTATACTTCATACATTGCACTGTAACTCGGTCAGAAAAAACTATACTGCGGAGAATTGTTTGTTTCCATTGGGACATATTTGAAATAACTACACTTGTGGGGGCATTTTGGTCCTCACGAGTGCACACACACACACACACGCACACGCACACGCACACGCACACACACACGCACACGCACACACACACACAGCCAACTGTTGGCAACGGCAGCCATAAACCCGGCTGTAACCCCTGTCACTCAACACAGCACCCTGATTTGGATTTGAGGAGGGGGGGCTGGAAAAAGAAAAAAAAGAAAGAAAGAAAGAAAAAAAAGAAGGCAAGCCCATAATACTCGGCCACTTAACGCGTTATGTTACCGTGGGCAACCGTCTCCGCGGCCCAGCGGAAACGCACGGCCGCTCCACTGCTGGTTCTGCTTTAGCCCGTCAAACACACTTCACATCACACACACACACACACACACGCACACACACACACACACACACACACACACACACACACACACACACACACTGCTAGAGGGAGTAGAGAGAGGGGGCAGGGGCGGATGTAACATTTCCCAATTGGGGGGGGGGGTGGTATGGGGGCGGCGTCATTATAAAGCTAAAGGTCTGACTCGGAGAGTTTCTGTTTTCAATGGTGAAATGCTGTTGGTTTAGTGGTGTGACAAAAGTGCTTATCATTGTTTTAATTATAAGCACTTTAATTTGAAATATCTTGGTTGTTTTGCATGCTATCATGTTTGGTGGGGCAGACTGGGCATTCCCCCCCCCCCCCCGCCCTGAGAGAGAGGGGGGTTGATGGGGATGATGGAAACAGATCGGGAGAGAGAGATGAGAGAGAGAGGGAAAAACGTAATCGACAGAGTGGATGAGAGAGAGAGAGAGAGAGAGAGAGAGAGAGAGAGAGAGAGGGAGAGAGAGAGAGAGAGAGAGAGAGAGAGAGAGAGAGAGAGAGAGAGAGACCCACAGAATAGCAGCCCGGGGATAAACAACCAATCAGTGAAGCATCGGCTCCATTGGACCAATCAGAAAACATTCCAAACAGAAAAACCCAGAATCCACTCCAGCCCCGACCCACTAACCCCTCACACACACACACACACACACACGCACACACGCACACGCACACGCACACGCACACACACACACACACCACACACACACACACACACACTGACCTAGATACACACCAACATCCGAGGTTTTTTGACCATGTCTAACCCCCTGTTCTCTCGCTCTGCAAAACTTTCCCTTCCACTATAAGTGTGTGTGTGTGTGTGTGTGTGTGTGTGTGTGTGTGTGTGTGTGTGTGTGTGTGTGTGTGTGTGTGTGTGTGTGTGTGTGTGTGTGTGTGTGTGTGTGTGTGTGTGTGTGTGTGTGTGATCCCCGATTCTGATGCAGACAGATGGCCGGGATCACTTCTGGCACATGGATACCATTGGTTGCAGGGATAAAAAAAAAGTGTGATAGCTGGAGTGTGTGTGAGTGTGTGCGTGCGTGCGCATGCACATATGGATATCTGTACTGTATATGTGTCATGTGTAGACCACTTTCTCTACCTTTGGCTCAGACTAACAAGAGGATGACATACTGTACGTTGCGAATGCGTGTGTGCGTGTGTGTGTGTGTGTGTGCGTGTGTGTGTGTGTGTGTGTGTGTCCAGAGATCCCCTCTTGGCAGACAGAGTGTAAGATGAGGAGGGTCTTACATGGACTCTAATCCTGCACTGAATGTCGTCCTACAAGCACGGCTTTTCCACCAGGCCCAGATAAAAAAGACAACACAGAGAGAGAGAGATCCAGTATAACGTGTCAGGCAGAAACCTCCTATCAGTGGTGGACTGGGCGAAAAAATCGGCCCGGACATTTTAGCGTGATTTGGCCTAGACCGGCCCACCACAACCAGCGTGTGATGGACCTATTCTACCTGGTATAGTTGGTTAACCAGATGTAACTCTTTGAGAGTGTAAATATGAAACCAATTTGGTTTCACGTTAACACTCTCAAGAGTTAAAATATTCATCTAAATTGACCCCAAGTCTAATTAGAAAATGTAGAAGATTAATGCTGTTTCCAGCCTGGAATTGGGTTGCTTACTTTGTCTGTCTTCAAAGAGTCTGCAGTTTGGGACATCGGTGTGCCCATCAAGCACAGTGGGAGCACCAGTGACCAGTGTTCCCAATGTGTTTTATAAATGACTGGGTGTTGCTGGCCACACTCACCTAGCTCTCTCTCCCCTATATGCTTACAAAGAATACTCCGCCCAAATAATACTCGCACCAGCCAAAATGCCATTGAGGGGTCAGAAAACGGAGCTCCCAGGACGGCTGTTGCAGCCTGAAAGAGGGACAAAAGAGGGACATTTCCAAAATCATCCTAATTAATAACATCAATAACATGGTGAAACACAACTTGAGGATAGAGCCGCCGTTGGACCGATGCCATGAAGTGAACAGAGTTTGCAACAGCGTAACTCTGTCTGTACCCAGGGCCAAGTATTATAACTTGGGGCCATGGAAAAATGTTTGAAGACCTTGAACCTTGAGCAATACTTTAGTTTATCCTTTGGTTTGCACAAACAAACAAACAAACACTCCATTTACCACACATCCACTCACCTACACTACTGATTACACTGGTTAACACAGCAGCACATGATTGAGTTAGCCGCGTCTGTATTGTAACTCCATATTGCTTTGTGCGCTTTTAAAAGTGGCGTCTCCCTCCTCTTTTTTGTTATGGCCTAATAAGAGCCAGGGCGTAACAGTATACAAGTAACCTCAAAGAAACTATGCCTATATAGCACAAACCCAACCCGCAAAGTCACCGTCTTGCAGCCGTCTGCGAAACGCAGGGATTAAGAGAGCGCCCGGGGTCGTACGGCGGCAGAATAAACCAGGGGGCTTACATGTTGAATTCTTTATTGGATAGAAGTGGATACGCCCGGCGCGGCCTCAGCACACCTCAGCCAGATAGCGTGACACAGAACAGGTACTAATCTGCTGTCCGGGAGCGATCTGGTGACAGTGAAAGGAGGCTAGGCTGGCTGCCGGCCACCGCCTGCGTTTCAACACAGAGCCCCGGAGTAGAGACAGAGTTGGCGCATACTCCGTTCACTTCATGGGGTCAGTCTAATGGCGGCTCTTCTAAATGGACTTTATTTAGTTGTTAGAGAAATTTGTCTTGGACATACAGACTTGCAGCAACAAGTAAGACAATACAGTGCAATACAGTAATAGTGACTCGTATACCTCATCAGGCCCACATACCGCCTCCCAAAAGTAGTGCTTAGTTACGTAGTCATAAGAAGAATATAAATATAAATAGAATAATTACAACGACATTCACAGTCCTCTCCTCCCTCCCCTTGCCCTCTCCGCAAAAAAGTTGTTGAGGAGTGAAATGGAAATAGGTACAAAAGGAGTATTTAAATCTATTATATCTCCATTTCGTACCTCCTACCTGACGGCAGTAATCTAAACAGTATATGAGAGGGATCAGACACAGTTTTCTTTGCCTGCCCTAGGGTGGCTTGCTCAAAAATGGTCTGTGGCATGTTGGGAGGTGTTGACATTCCCATAACCTTGTAACGAGATTTGTAACGAGAATGGGGACAAACAAATAGCGGCCGGAAGTATAGGCAGAAATTCACTGGACCCAGGCAACAGCCCAGCTTTAATGATCTTAAATCCATCTGATTTTGATTGTTTTGTAGTAATAGTACAACATGAAACATTACAGGGACTTTAGTTGCTGCTGTGAAATACTTTAAAGGCTTTCTGGGTAGTTTTCCTGTTGGTCACATACTGCCTGTATTGTGGTTATTTGATTGGTAATACATTTACCAGCTTCCCTTGCACATTTCAACAGAAACTGAGTCTGCACGTTATTTTTGTTTGTTTATTTTTGGATAAAATGCTCAACACAGTAAAACAAAGTTACTGTCTTAACCCTAATCTGGGAAATGATACCCCCATCACCCCTATCACTTTTCAATAGAAAAGATATTTAGAACAGGATTTGCGGGCTGAAGGAGTGGGTTGTGTGACAAACATGCCAGCCATAATACATATCAAATTTAAGATTTGTTTTAATGTAAATGTTACACAATACAACTAACAGCTGACATACTCAATGCACATCCTTAAAATTATGGGTGAACCTATATGGGATTTTTTTGCATAATATCAATACCAATGTACAAAATAACAATTTAACCGATAGCTGATAGTGATACTGATATATACCAGTACGTGTTGGTTTAGTTTCTGTTGTTTTCATTTCCTCGTTTTGTAGCAGGGAAACAAAACGGCTACTGCCATCAGTTAACGTCAGATTTATTCGCCAATATTGACCGATAAAATAAAACATTGGACAAACTGATATGTGGATCTATATATCGGTGCATCTTATTTGCCCCGCCCGTATTGAAAACAATGCATTTCCAACTCTAGTTTGTCCCTCTTCCAGGCTGCATGCACAGCACCCCAAGTGCTCGGTTTCTGACCCCTCAATGTCGCAACTCTTCTACCAGATGGCTCTGAACAGTGCTACCCTGGGACCTCAGAACGCACTTATCAAGCTGCAGCCATTCCAAAAACAAGCTTAATCTGCTTGCTGGCCGCCTTGCTCTGTGGCCTGCCATGCACTGGTGTCTTACACCAGCAGCGCTTCTCGTATACTGTGAGTCAGAACAGCCACGGGGGTCCCCCACAGCCAGGGGGGTCCCCAAACTACTCCTTTGGGACTGGCTGGGGGACTTTTGGGGACTTTGCTTATTGTGCAACTCTCACTCGACTGTAAAACAAACCAACGTGCAGTAAGTGTCTATAGTTGTGTATACTCTGTAATTTTCAAAATATGGAAAAAATGGAATGGATTAAACTTCGTGGCCGTTGCAGGGGACAGCAGATAGGGACGGTTAATGTACAGTATATAACTTAAAGAAGCTGTAAGAGTTTACCAGTATGTTAACGCACGTAATACCTCATACAATCTGTAGGTCTCTGGTATGTTAACGCAATATAACTTAACTGATACAATCTGTAAGGTAGTGTATGCATAAAACCCATGAATGTCATATTCAATGATAAAAAAAAATGTATCCCTTGCAAAAAAAGCATTAGAAATCTGCGGTTGAAGATCATGCAAGAAATCTTCTTGCATGACTGACTGCGCTCACACTTTTTCTTCCTTTTTTTGTGCAGCCCATGCAGCGATCCAGATGATAAATTCATTGTGTAGTGCATGCAGTGCTGGGACGCCGCTCATTAAAAGGTTTTATGTACTGCCCTTGTCATGTGGGTACTCTCCCCGCTATAGGTTTGTGGCTACGCTCTTTGGGTCACGGCCCAACGCAGATTATAGCATATATACACTCTGGCTCAGATGTGCGGCAAGCAGGGGCGGATGTAACATTCCCCAAATGGGAGGAGGGGCAGGAGAAAATGGTATGGGTGCGGCTTCATCGCCCGTGGCGCGAAGCGACACAGGCGATGAAGCCGCACCCATACCATTTTAGGTTACAGGACTTGTATTAAGCAAGTAAAAGCATCAATAATAACATCGGTTTTCGTTGAAGTTGCAACAGACACGCAGCATGCATAAATCTAAAGGTCTGACTCAGAGAGTTTTCTGTTTTCAATGATGAAATGCTGTTGGTTTAGCGGTGCCACAGCTGTAGTTAGTTAGTAGCAGTAGTGTTTCAAATCAATTTAAATGTAAGCACTTTAATTTGGGTTGTTTGCAATCATGTTTGGTGGGGCAGTCTGGGCATTTAGGTGGGCATTGCCCCCCCCCCATTGCCCATGCGTAGATCCGCCCCTGGCGGCAAGTCCGCGAGGGGTGTGGGGGGTTGGGGGCGGGGCTTTGGCTGCTGCCATCATGCGGTCGCTGCATTTCTTTAGACAACGCCAGTATTCGGACAAATTAACCACTCAC
>CM076968.1:14143549-14151049 GCA_039105355.1 Benthosema pterotum | reverse complement strand
TGGAATCACTGTCGTTGCACTGGGTGGGTCCTTCCAGAGCCGTCTAGTGTCAGAGTTGCGACATTGAGGCGTCAGAAACTGTATCTTTGAGCTGCTGTTCATGCAGCAAACCACATGGAGGTGGAATCGAACCGGACAACCACCGGATTGCTGGCCTGGTTCTCCAGCTGACTGAGCTAATTAAACTTTACATACATTCTTGAGCTGGACACACACAACAAGAAAAAAAAAACTTGAGGTTTTTAAAGAATTGAATTACCAGTAAGGAGCAGGGATATCATTTGGCAAGAAGCACAGCATTTTTGTTGGATCCAGCCAAACATCTGAATGCACAAACTTACAAAAGCATTCTGTTCTGGACCAAACAGGGACAAATTGTTGGGGCCATTGGGGCCGCTGTTTGGTTTTCAACCAGTGGTCCGGGGATCACCAGTGGTCCTTGAGATGGTTTCAGGTGGTCCCCCGGTTAAGTCGGATAACCATATAACCACACTCTTGAGAGCGTAAAAATGATGTTCACACTCTCAAGAGTTAAAATATTCATCACCTGAATTAGCCCAAGTCTACACAACTAGAGAATGTAGAAGATTAATGGTCGTTTTGATCTGTATGTTTAACTGTTTTGTTTCCCAAATCCATATATTATGGACAAAAGCAAATGAAATCTTGTGGGGCTAAAATGTCCTCAAATGAATGGTGGTCCATGCTGAATAAATAGTGGGACCTGGTGGAAAAACACTGGTTTAGGTCAAAAGGATCATGAAAGATGGAAAAATTAAAAAAAAAACAGAATGTTGCATACATGCCTGCAAGAAATGAGTGGGGGTCCAATGGAGTTAAAGGGGATTTCCACCCATTTTCCACTTTTTTTTGAGAGCGTACAAATGGAACCAAATGAACCTGTTAGGAGTCATTTGGTTGCGTCTAAAGAAATCCATTAACATGGTGAAAATACATCTTGATGATGTCATCAAGATGTTTCACCATGTTAGTGGTTTTCTTCAGACCTCCATTTCTTGGGAACACAGAATGGGGGAACTTTTTTATCATGTCCACCCAGCACCTCTATAGGGTATACTAATGACATATTAGAATGTTGAAAATGGGTGGAGTTCCCCTTTAAGAGGTTTTGTCCAATGCATTGGATCAATATTTTTTGGATGTTCATGGAAAAGTAATACTAATCAAAACATCAACACAGTGGAGTTATGAGGTTTCCTCCCGAAAGCAACCACACATATATTATATATACTGTATAAACATGGCAGAATAGTAAGCAACACAGCTGCACCAAACTAATTAATAGCGAGTGTATTAGACATTCATAGACGCTGTCCAGAGCCAAGGGCATGTCAATGAGCAACGTTGCATGATTTACACTATCGCACCTACAATCTAACGAACACCCACCGTATTAGTCTGATTAGCTGCAGCTGTGTTGCCGCTTACATCACTACTGTGCTATAAGGCAGTGGTTTCCAAAGTGGGGTCCGGGGACCCTCAGGGGTCCTTGAGGGAGTTACCAGGTAAATGATCATGAGGTACCAAATGGACCCTTTATAGGGGTATGCAACTTGGAGAATTCACAAAATGAAGAATAGAAGGAAATCAAAAGGGATCAAAAATAGTGCAGCAAGATTTGGAACGTAAGAAAGCATGCAAAAAGAAGATTTGAGCCACGGACCACCATTTGAGGACATTTTAGCCCCACAGGCCCCAAAACCAAAATTTTCTTTTGCTTTTGTCCACGACATGGATTTGGGAAACAAAACAGGCAAATATATAGATCAAAATAATGATTTATCTTCTACTTTAGACTTGGACTCAGACAGCTGATGAATATTTTAACTCTTGAGAGCGTTTCATGTTTACGCTCTCAAGAGTTACATCTTGTTCACCAACTTTTCATCTGCTTAACCAACTTAGCTGGGGACCACCTGGAACCATCTCAGGGACCACTGGTGGCCCCGGGAACCACTGGTTGAAAACCACTGTTCTAAAGATACTGAATGCTTTAGACTCAAACGTGACCAGCTCCTCCCTATAGCTACCAAGGAGAATCTCAATTACACAGTCCTTCGAGACAGATTTGGAAAAATTGATAAAACATGGAAACATGGAAAGTCTCCCCTCCTACGAAAAGAGGAATGAATTCACATCGACCAACATCTGTTACAAGGCATGACCACGCCGGGGGGGACCGCTAATGCAGCCACATCTCCCTATAGCCTGGTGAATCGTCAACTTCAAGATCTCCAACCTACCGAATCACAGACCAAGTATTAGAGTCTCATGCACCCAAAGAGCTCAAACACCTTGAGGGAGTTCACCACCAACAGGGCTTATCTACGCTAACAAACTGAGCTAGTGTGCCATTTCGTCAACTTGGGTCTGCTGCATTTCCTTACAAGTGACAGATCCACCTCAGACTAGACTAGTAAGCCCCGCCTAACGCCCATGCAAAACATCAGGAAGACAGCGAAAGGAAAAATGTGAACTCCAACTTTGTGATCAAGTTCAAAGATGAGAATTGGAGGACATCAAATCATTGACATCGGGCAGGGGGATGTTAGGAGGTTAGTGGATGTTAGTTTGATGTCACAGCATGATGTCATATCTCCTTCAAGTGCAGAGAAACGCAGATTTGGAAAATAAGGTGGAATATAAGTGACAAGCTGCATTCCCTCCCCGGCTACTGAGGATAATCTTGATTGCACATCCCAACTTGGCTACGGCTGTGAGAATGTGCTGAGCTGGTGGTGCACATATTGCACCTCCTACATGGGCGACATGTAGGACACACACACGCACACGCACACGCACACGCACACACACACACACACACACACACACACACACACACACACACACACACTCCTACGTGGGCGACATCCGCGTTCAATCATCTCTCCCCTGCAACACAACGCACTCCTCCTCTGACACAACGTCTGAAACATCCAAACCTCCCACGTCTTAATTGGCCGTCGACTTGTTAAAGAGCCTCGTTTGGAATGCAGAACCCACGTGTGAAGGCATCGAGGACAGATGCTGCATGGTCGTAGCCTTAATAAACTCCGTATACCTAGAAAGTGCCTCAGGGCTCTATAACAGGACCCCACCTGTTGAACACTATGTGCTGCACATCTCATAGATCTGATGATGTTTTCACTCAATGAAAGGACATGTTAACCACACATTTAAGTTGATTCTAAAAATCATCCCCCAAATAAAAAAAAAGTTTCTATGTCAATGGCAATCAACATTTTTTATATCAAGCACACGCAGAATGGTCTGAATTTGGCCGCTGAAAATATGTTCCAGGGACCTCCCAGTAGCAAAGATTTTGGTTCTTGTGAAAGAATGTACTGTATTATTCAAAGATTTGCACACACTGTCACAAATTAAAATAAATACATAATTAAGAAAAGAGCAAACAAGCTCTTAGCGTGACACTTGCTACTTGTACTCACTTTTCATTTAATAATTAAAAAAAAAAATAAAATAAAATGCCTGTGTAAAATAATGTTCGCAGAAAGCGCAATTGAATCTATCCTGAGTTTACATTTAGGCGTTGCATGGGGAAATATTACCAAATATCTGAATATCAATTAATCAACTTATTTGGGTTTTAACCCAGACGCCAGAGACCTGTACGTCTTACATGCGAGTGAAAAGTGAACGCTGTTTGCTTCCCATATATGGCGCTCTACATACTGTATTTGGTCAGACATATCCAAAAATATGTGTTGTGATGCACGCACAGGCAGACGCACGGACTTTTTTACCTGGCTTATAGTCATTACTTTGGTCAAGCTTCTAACAAAGTACCATAACCACCTCATGAGACAAAGCGTAGTGTCAGGCATCAGGTGTTAACACTCTGGTGGGTGAGCACGCGCACGCGTGTGTGTGTGTGTGTGTGTGTGTGTGTGTGTGTGTGTGTGTGTGTGTGTGTGTGTGTGTGTGTTGTGTGTGTGTGTGTGCATGCCATGTGCACGTATGAGTGTCATTGAGGCAGTGTTGCCAACTTGGCACATTGCTATTAGCTTTTTTAGTGCCAAAGTCTATACAGTACAATTAGATAATGTAGAAGATCATTTAACCTCGGGCATTCTAGTGCATTTTGGAAGTGCCACGAGTGCATTTTCGTTTTTGGCAGTTGGCAACACTGGTGTGTCCGTGTGCGCCCAGCTCCCCCCACACGAGTGGGGCAAGCTGACGTCGTCCCGCTCGTGCTCGGCCGGGCGGGACGACCTTCGACCTCCTGTGGTTGTGCTGAGGTCTGACAGCTGGCTGTGAGGGATGATCTGTCCTCAGACGGCAGATCCCCACACCGCTGCGCTTCGCCGCTCACCCAAAGGTGCACCCTGAAAAGCCAGGGCAGGGTAGGGTGCACAGCACACAAGACGATGCACATGTGGACACATGCACGCACACACACACACACACACACACACACACACACACACACACACACACACACACACACACACACACACACACACACACACAGCTCTTTGTAGACAAGGACAATAACAGGCCTGCTGGTTTCAAAGACACACACAGAACCAGTGCTTGCGTACTTATACCTGACCGACTACACTTCAAACAGAGTGAGTAAGGCCCAACAACAGGCACCGCAGCAAATTAAACTCCACTGATCTCAACCCCCTCCCGATTGGGCACAAACAGGGGATGAAGTAATTCTGTCAGTAGTATGAGTAGTAGTAGTAGTAGTAGTAGTGTTCAATTTTCAATTCAAAAGGCTTTATTGGCAAGAGAAAACAGACATTACATTCCCAAAGCCAAAAAGCACAATACAACAGTACCACATTATATTAAAACAAAAATTATGAACATTTGAAAGTCGGAATCACTCGAGGCCTCACTCTTTCCTTCATGCACACACAAACACAAACACTTGTGTCCCCAGTTGGACAGCCTCTCGGCTTCCTTTTCGCTTCATTCAGAACAAATAACTTCACCGTGTGTTTCCAGAGTCTCTCTATCTCTCTCTCTGTCTCTCTATCCCTCTCATCCGCTGTCCTCCAAACTCTTCTCCGGCACGCTGTCCATAGAATGGGGGAGTGTGTGTGTGTGTGTGTGTGTGTGTGGGGGGGGGGGGGGGGCGTCCTGGAGGCCAACAGGGGTAAACACAAACCCTCTGCAATCAACAGTAAGACATATACAACACATTACACCAGCCAATCAGAGAGCATGGGGGGTCCACGCACAGCGGACCAATCCAGCAATCAAAAAAAATATATGTGGAACGCCAAAACAAAAGCCCTGCACGAAGGTCGTCCATGTGATACAGCCAGAGAAGCACGCACGCAATAGAGAGCCCGACACAGGGACGGATGTAACATTTCAATGATGAAATGCTGTTGGTTTAGTGGTGACACAGCTGTAGTTAGCAGTAGCAGTGTTTCAAATCATTTAAAATATAGGCACTTTAATTTGAAATATCTTGGGATGTTTTGCATGCCATTGTGTTTGGTGGGGCAGTCAGGGCATTTAGGGGGGCATTGTCCCCCCTAAGCCCATGCCTAGATCCGCCGCTGCCCCGACAAGGGTCTATATAGGGGTCAGAAACCCCTATATTTGGGATTCGGTTATCTCACCCAAGGACAGGAGGAGTTGGGATTCGAACCACCGACCCCCACGGATCATCGGACGACCTTCTTTTA
Source organism: Benthosema pterotum (assembly GCA_039105355.1). Lineage (NCBI taxonomy): Eukaryota > Metazoa > Chordata > Actinopteri > Myctophiformes > Myctophidae > Benthosema > Benthosema pterotum. Next base: position 14,145,359 of record CM076968.1, on the reverse strand, counting down.
CCCGACATAGTTGGGATAATCAGTGAGAAAAGTCTGGATGCAGCACACAGCATTGGGAGACTTCAAAGGCATACGATTAGTCACACAAGTTACCACAGCGAAATTTGTTTCCTCGCATTTGACCCGTCTCTGCGGTGAGCCGCAGCGCGCGCCGCTGCTCAGGGATCACTTGATATTGAGCGCCAAGCAGGAGGCATTGGGAGTCTTCTGGCCGGGGAATCGAACCCCTCAACCTCCCAGTTTCTGGACGGACACTCTAACCACAAGGCCACCGAGCTGGTTCTGTTGTAACATACAGTAGTTAAATTGAGCCCTAGTTTATATCGAAAATACCCATGGAAATGTAACAATTACTTTTCATGATTCACAACTTTTTTTCTTTAATAGCAAAAATACTTGTAGTAGTACTGTGTAGTAGGCCTAAATCTTAAAGGGAAATTCCACCCATTTTTAACATTTTACTAAACCAGCCAACATAACAGAAATCTAACTTTGGGATTATTGTCTCCACTATTGTCTTAATAATGCCAATTTGTATTGTATCTTATATTGTTTTAATCATCATGAGCAAGCGTGTGATGCCGGTCAGATACATAAGCACACTTTACCATTTTTTTGTTTTGGGGGTTCAATCCACACCTAAAAAATAAAATAAGATGAAAAACAAACTGAGATAAGAGGTTTTTCGCTGCGACGGCAACAATATATAATAAAAATACGGAGCGGTTCTTGGTGTATATATTCCAAGCTCTCATGTCTCACGCACAGAGCGTGTGACACACTCTTCAGAGTGTATTCACACGCACACACGCCACACATGCGTCTTCACACGCACGTCAAAATAACTCGCCAAATAGTGCAGCGGTTAAGCAAACCAATTGTGCACTTTATGACTAAAGCATGAAACTTTCCACAGTGTTTCTACACACCATGAAGTTTGTTTTGAGATGTGGAAACACTTCTGAGCATGAATGTTTCTATATGCCAGAGGCTGTACAAATACCGGGTTGTCAAAAACATGTATTTTTTACTTTTCTGCAGACACATTGATAAGATATCAACAACAAGAGTTCTGGAACCCACTAATTATCATCAAATTTCTTCAATGGGTTATATCACCAGTATAAGATGTGTCATTTGTGTTTCAGGGTCCATTAGGTCACACAAACTTACCTCACATGACCAAAGACAAAAAACGGATTTTCAACAATTTGTGTTAAATTGAATTGAGCATTTCACATCTCTTCTAGACATTTCCTAGTTAGAGTAAAGTGTCTCCTAGTTGCAATAAAGAGTGTCTATAATGCAATGACACTGTTAGTGAGGCCTAACAGTCTCCTGAGTAGGGATGACACGGTATGAGATTTTGGAAACCTATACCTCAGTGTTTCATGATTTTTGAAAATGAATAAATACATACTAATATAGTATGTATTTATTAATTTTGAAATACCATAGGTATGTGCTATAACCTACAGCAGAACTGCACTGTGCATGTTCAGAACGGCATGCCCGGAACTGTTAACACTGTCAGACTGACATCTGGAGACCTTGAGTCACCGAGAGTCATTGACTTCAGAATTGCTTTCTGACATGTCCCAGTCTCCATTAAATGGAGGTTTTGTTCTAAGGAATCACAACAGCAATACAATATAGAAAAAACATAATTGACAGGTGCTCTTCATACAAGACACCCTGGGGAACCCTGTATCACCCAGCATCGGGGCATTACTGCACGTAGAAGATAGCAGTACAGAGGATGAGATTAGCTGGACACTGACACCGATACCAAGAACAACCAACCAAAGGT
>CM076968.1:14121049-14138549 GCA_039105355.1 Benthosema pterotum | reverse complement strand
GGCGTCTTGTGATCGTGTTGGTCGATGCTCATTTCAAAAGATTTTCTTTTAAATGTACATCTGAAAACGTGTGAAATGACCACCACAGTGCATATACACTGTATATATAAATGCCACCGCGCTCGCCAGTGTTGACAACTTGGCGCATTTGTCGCTATATTTAGCTTTTTTCCAGACCGCCCTAGTGCCAAATTTAGTGAAAAACTCCTGGCAGAAAATCTAGTGCTTTTTTGCTGGTGAGTTGGGGTGAAATTGGTTGACAGGCGCCGGAGATAAAACCCTCGTTTTTCACCATTTTTCCTCCTATAATAGTCCCCCTTCCTTCCTAGAAAACCATTGGTATCCAAATGGATCCTTCTAGTTCTGTAACTCTTGACAGCGTAAAATGATTCATCTTACGCTCTCAAGAGTTACAGATTTAGAAGTTAGATTATATTTAAACATCTGAATTACTTATCTCTCCTAAATTAGTCCGAGAGACTAAACTCAACATCAAATGATGGTCCCTCCGTGGCTAAAATGCAGAATAAATAGTGGGCCCTGGTATGAAAATGGTTGAAACCCCACTGCTATAGCGCATTCTAGTGCATTTCGGAAGTGCCACTAGTACAGGGGTGCCCAAAAGGTAGATTGTGATCTACCGGTAGATTACACAGGCCGTGCAGGTAGATCACATGACAGTCCCCTAAAATGTATAGATCTGTAACTCTTGAGAGCGTTAAAATTTTACACTCCCAAGAGTTAGATTATATTTAAACATCTGAATTACGTAATTTCAAGAGTCCACACAATTAGAAAATGGAGAATAACTGTTATTTTGACCAACGTTTTGTCTGTTCTCTTTCCCAATTGTGGACAAAAACGGGAATGTTCTTAGTTTTGCGTGCAAGAGACTAAACTCGCTTTAGGCGAGTGCCTAAAGCGGTGAAAGTGTTAAACACTATAACAGTAAGTAACACCATCACCACTATTTCAAAGCTCATGTGTAGATCTTGTTGAGCCGGTCATTTTGAAAGTAGCTCTCAAGTCAAAAAATGCTGGGCACCCCTGCACTAGTGCATTTTGTTCCTCCCTCGTGGTCCGCGGGCTGCCGTAAACCTCTGCCTCAACTCCAGGCCCCTCCGTCTCCCGCTTCACCATTCACAAGCCACCGTATAAAGAGAGAGAGGGGGGGGGGGGGTCCATTACGCTGTCCCGGGAATGGTTGGGTAATAGTGTGGTTATTGTGGGTACCACCGGTCGCTCCTCATTCCCGCCTAATGGGCGATCTGAAGAGAGTCTATTGTTTGGCGGGGAAAGACGGTGGAATTCTCCCGAGGAGAACGCAAACAGCTCTGACAGGACGCCATTTGAACTCTGCGACGGCTGTGGAACCGGAGAGCCTGACTGTACTGTAGACTGCTACAGTACACACACACACACACACACACACACACACACACACACACACACACACACACACACACACACACACACACACACACACACACACACACACACACACACGGGGGCGTTTTTGCCATTAGGCAGACTAGGCAGTTGCCTGGGGTCTGTCTAGATTTCTAGTTTCTGAATAACATAATATTCAAAGATTTGCACCACGTTTTCACGATTTTTCAAAAATAGCAGAGATACAAGCTCATAGCGCGCCACTCGGTGGCGCGCTATGAGCTTGTAGATCTGCTATTTTTCAATAGTTAAAACATAATGCTTAGAACACCAAAACACGTTCAGTACACTAAGGGGTAAAAGGATCCCAGACTAATAAGCCTCATATGGATACTGCATAAATACATCGTACTTGTCCTCTATAACTAGAATTGAACATTTAAAAACACATACTGTATAATATATTCTTTAGTTTTAAAATAGTTCATATAGTTCATAATCGTTTTTATCGTTCCGTTTTTATCCCATTTTACTGTGCCTGTCATAGGTATGACATCTCACAGGAGATTTTCTCTGGAGATGGGCTCCAGGGAAAATCTTGCCTGGGGCTCCACATTAGAGGCCTGCATCGGGAACGGGATCCCGCGGGTCCCGCGGGACCCGACGCAAATCTTTGCGGCGCGGGCGGCATGAAAATGCCCGTGGGCGGGAGAGGGCGGTCAAAATAAAATAAGCGGGACCCGCAAAATCCCGCTTACTCCCGCAAACGCAATTAAACCGGAAGAAAAAGCCTCACCTGACCCAACATGAGCGCTTACACACACACACACACACACACACACACACACACACACACACACACACACACACACACACACACACACACACACACACACACACACACACACACACACACACACACACACACACACACACACACACACACCTCAATAACTAACCTGCAAGGCTTCAGCACAACTTGTGTAGGCAGACAGTCAAGTCGAAGTTGTATCGATATGTCCTTATATGGCGCGCGCGGGGGGGGGGGGGGGGGGGGTCCGTCGTGGTGGTTCCCCATGGGGGGGCGGGGATCAAATGGTGCCGCTATGATGCCGGCACAGTCCTTATCCAAAACACATCGCGAGGCTATGTGGCATGTGGCAGGGCTTATATGAAAACAATATTGGCACACGCAGCACAACGTCCACTCCCAGGCCAGCCATAAAAACACATAGGCTAACATTATCAATACACAGCAGCCCACACATTAGAACGCAACAGAAGACATGATTGTCCTAACAGAGTCCACATCAGCATACGATCCATCCATACATGTAGCCGCCTCCTCCTCCTCCACCGTCCACCACCACCACCACCACCATATCGCGCTGCGTTTCTTTTCTGATCCCTTCAGTAAATTAATGAGAATGACGCGGACAGAAGCATGCGTCCCGTGCGTAATGCGAAACGAGGAAGAAGACGGTCACTGTAGCACGAGGAGGGTTGATGAAGTTCTGTATTTCTCTGACACTGTTTGCTGTTCGATCTGATCCGTGTGCGTAATGATCAGTGGAACGCCGCGCGCCCAGAGCGCGCTGCGCATGCTGCTGCAGTAATATTGGTAAACCTAAATTAAGGCTGAACTCAGATAGAGTTGCAAAGGAAACTTCAAAAGAGACTTCTGTCCGTGAGTGACAGTAACCAATATTACAGTTGAATTATATACACACGCGTCGCACACAGAGAAAGAAAAAAGGGAAAAAACAAAGGCAAATGTTTAATTCCTCCTACTCCTTTCCCTCGGAGGAAGGGGGGAAAAAACAACTTATCAACTTATAGAGCCTCGGTAGCCTGTATGTCGCGTCTCTCCTACTCGTTATGGCGGCGGCCCCGGTGCTGTTCCTCCCCCATGGTGCTGATATAATGCTGTAATGACAACGCCGCCTTTCTTTCTCTTTTAACTTGCGGCCCTGCAGCTTCATTCCGTGTTTTTTTTTTTTTTTTTTTTTTTTTTTTCAATCTCAGTTGAGATTTTGCGGTATTATCGGGACTAAGTAATACATTCGCGGGATGTGGCGGGACTAAAAGTGGCTTCTTTTTTTGTTGCGGGCGGGAGCGGCGGACAGACGATTGCCGCGGGCGGTCAAAATAAAAATCATCGCGGGAGCGGGCGGTAATGGACACAAATCTAGCGGGAGCGGTCGGGAGCGGGATCGAATAATCAGTCCCGTGCAGGGCTCTACTCCAAATTGCTAACACCACTGCGCGCGCGCACGCACGCGCACACACACACACACACACACACACACACACACACACACACACACACACACACACACCACACACACACACACACACACACACAACACACACACACACAAAGTGAAAAAAGTCGCCGTGAAGGTCGTCGTGTCTGTTAGTCGTCGTGGGAAGCAAAACTACTGATAAGTGAGGATAGCTGAGGGCCGATACTAGGCCTCATACACACTTAAGGGACAAAAGTCCTGGCCATCGAATGGTTTGACCGAACCTACAGTATGTGTTTTATGGCAGTGTTCTGCCAGTTGGAATCGCGGCCTCTCCTTCCCGCCTACATGTCCAAGTGTCCTTGGGCAAGCCACTGAACCCCCGAAATTGTTCCCAGTGTCCTGGGTGACGTCTTCCATGGCTTTTGCTGCAGTCGGTGTGTGTGTGTGTGTGTGTGTGTGTGTGTGTGTGTGTGTGTGTGTGTGTGTGTGTGTGTGTGTGTGTGTGTGTGTGTGTGTGTGTGTGTGTGCGTGTGCGTGTGCGTGTGAATGTAATGTAATGAATGCATGTAAAGCGCCTTGGACGAATGCGTTATATACAGTACAACGTACATGCACCATTTTATGTCAGCGTGCGATTCCAATGTGGGTATATAGGCTTGCATGGTGCATTCATGAAACATAACACAACAGGTTTCGCGAGGAATAGGCTCTGGCCTCAAAGTAGTGAAGGCATTTGCGGGGGGAAAATAAAACAACGGTGCGGAGGATCATTCAAAACCCTGTTTGACAGCCATTGGCACATGACTCACGAGAGTGAGACCATTAAAACTAAGGAACAGTTGCCTGTTCCGCCAGGACTGTCATCATGTTGACAGAAGACCAGACACGTAAACAGGCAAGGGGTGAAAACATAATGATCGCATCCCGGAATGAGATAATTGCACTCACTCGTTTGACGCATCTGGACGTCCGGTCCGTCCCGCGGCGGCTGTCACGCCCAGATCCCCTCCTCATCGTCCTAGAAGAACATGAGACGAGACAGAGAAAAGACAAAGTGTCAGGGTTATAAAAGTTAACTAAAACTAACTAAAAAACGAAAACTATTAGTTTCAGTTAACTACATTTGCGTTAACTGAAACTAATAAAAACTAAAAATGAATGCAAAAAACAATAACTAAACTAAAACTGTAATGTGGGTTCAGAAAACTAACTAAAACTAACTGAAATTATACCCCAAATACCCTTAGTTTTAGTTTTTATAAAGCTTTTAAATCCAAAATGTGTTGGTGAGCAGCATGAGATGCTTCTAGATCTTCTATCCACTATTGAGTTCCATAACACTGGGGGTAAAAAATGGGTTCTTGTGGGAGAATGCAATCATCCAATCTACTAAGAAACTCAAAGCAAGGGTTGAATACCAACCTTTCCCTACTCTGGCACATTTTTAATCCTATACCTGACAACCAAATCACAGAAAAAAATAAAATAACTAAAACTATAACTAAACTAAAACTAACTAAAACTAAATATTTTCACAAAAATAAAAACGAGCAAACCCGCTCTAAAAACTAAACTAAAACTAACTGAATTAGAAAATAAAATGGCAAAACAAAGTTAAACAAAACTAAAATGAAAAATGCATAAATATAACCCTGGTGTTAATGAATCATCTTTGTGTTAAACGAGGAGGGGGCAATTATTTTTTCTCATGGGGCCAATTGAGATACATGAAATGGTGGGGAGCCAAGACTAAAGGCTGAACTAAAGTCCAGCCTTTGGTCTTGGCACTTTAGTCTTTAAAGTGCGTAATATTAATTTAATTTTCAAGATAAAAGTAAGAGTAAGGCTTGATGACATTTTAGCCCCACAGACCCCAAAACTAAAGATTTCTTTTGCTTTTGTCCATATTTCCAGGGTTGATTTTGGTGAAAACAAAACACTTAGCAGGCAAACATACAGATGAAATTGACCATTAATCTTCTTCATTCTCTAGTTGTGTAGACTTGGTCTAATTCACATGATGAATATAGTAACTCTTCAGAGTGTAAAACATGAAACCAAATGGACCCGCAAGGGTCCATTTGGTTTCATTTTTACGCTTTCAAAGAGTTACATCTGGTTAACCAATTTTCTATCACTTAGCCTGGGGACCACCTGGAATCCTCTTAAGAAACACTGGTGGTCCCCGGACCACATGGTGTTATACCATACATAACTGCTATGTCATCTTGTAACAGGCACTATGGAAATCTCTTGTCCAAACCATTGTAACACGTTCAACTTTTAAAGCATCTTTCACAAGAAAAGGTATTTTTGAAAGTGGTGATTTCTGAATGTGTAGGACTTTCGCTTGTAAGCAGTGTCAGGTAGGTTACTTTTAAAAAGCAACCATTTACAGTTATTATTATTGTTTTGAAAAAGTAACCTATTACTTTACTTACTAGTTACTAAATTATGAAGGAAAGAAGGTTTTAGGCAACCACATATCCTTCCAATTCAGACACATTGTTTTCAAGTAAAGAATATTCCCTAATGTCCAGTTGTGGTCTGTTTACAGCTCTACTTGCCAATACAGAGGGGAAAAACAGGAACAGATCACTTATGCCAACAATAGTACAATATCCACAATCACAGACAATAGCCAGTTTAATGATGATATAATACGTAAAATCCCAGGTCACTGCTGTAAATAATTCTTCTATACACGGCACCCTGAATTACACTGTTACTTCATAGCACCTTTTTCAGATTAATGGGCAGACAAATATGTTTTGTTTCCTCAAAAAATACAGTATGTCACAAGGAAAAGTGCAGAGAATATTTGTTCCCACTTAGGACAGACCAAAACCGAAAACACTTGTATGTAAGATTTGACCAGCTTTCCTCTGCACTGAAGTAAAATGGAACAGCAGTAGGCAGCCAGTGCTTAAATTCATTCATATTTAGAAAATGTTTTAGACGTCAAGCATTTCGGAGATGATGGAATGACGATGGATGATGATGGTCATAGAAGCGGAACCTTATAAGATATGGACAAAGATAATCAACTTCAGAATCTAAAATAAAAAGGTCAAAATCACCTCTCACTCATGCTAGTGCTAAACCACAGCATCAATTCCAATTCAGGGGTGGGGGGGACATTGACCAAACAATAGTGTACTGTAAGGCTGAAAAAAGCCGAAAAAGCACAGTTTGACTCAGGCCTGTTTTACAAAGTGCATTGGTTCTAAAGTGGGTTAAACTGAAGCGACGTTGATAAATTCAAACTATTCGGAGGCACCTCCTTGGACTTGCGTCACGGCATGCAGCCTAGAGGGTGCCACGGCGGCCGCGCCCACTTTAAGAACGGGCTTGTTCGCAGAATAATACAACGAGACTGTGTTACTGTGACTCGTACTCAAGCAGAAAAAGAAAAATCTCAGCCCTTCTTCTGTCTGTATGTCCGCCAGTGGTTTTAATCAGAACAAATGTACAGACAACTGTGTGTGTACTGTATGATATCATGCGATGTATTTTTCCCTCCCTCCAGTCTGATTGTTACAAAGCGATAACTAAACACACCAGGACTTCTTTTTTTCTGCGGGGCTGAAACAGTGCAGACAGCGGCCCTGCTAACGGGAAGGCTAATTCACTCAGACACCCACATTACCATGGTTAGCATGAGCTGGCAGCCGCGTGAGGCCGAGAGCTAGGCCTGCGCAATGCTAAACAGAGCGGATGAGGAGGGGTGGGACGGGGGGGCAAGTGCATTACATTGAGTACTGTGCAGGGTTATTATAGTTATGGATTTTTCATTTTAGTTTAGTTTTAGTTAGTTTTGACATTTTATTTTCTAATTCAGTTAGTTTTTGGAGTGTTTTTTTTATTTTTTATTTAGTTTTTATTTTGGTGAAAATATTTAGTTTTAGTTAGTTTTAGTTTAGTTATAGTTTTAGTTTTAGTTATTTTATGTTTTTTCTATGCTTTGGTTGTCAGGCATAGGATTAAAATGTGCTAAAGTAGGAAAAGTTTGGTATTCAGTTCATTAGTAGATTGGATGATTGCACTCAATTTTTACAACCAGTGTTATGGAACTCAGTAGTGGATAGAAGATGTAGAAGCATCTCCTCCTCATGCTGGTCACCAACACATTTTGGATTTAAAAGCTTTATAAAAACTATAACTAAGGGTATTTTGGGGTATAATTTCAGTTAGTTTTAGTTAGTTTTCTGAACCTACATTACGGTTTTAGTTTAGTTATCGTTTTTTGCATTCATTTTTAGTTTTTATTAGTTTCAGTTAACTCAAATGTTTTTTGAATTTTAGTTTTCGTTTTTTAGTTAGTTTTAGTTAACTATTATAACCTTGGTACTGTGATATTGTTTGTCGGAATAGAAACCTCTCACCTCCATATTTGAGGAGCGCTATGCCCAGGTTTGTGTGTTTATGTGTGGCAACAATTTGCCACACATAAGGACAGAACAGTGAGGATGCCAAAAGCGATTGTGATGCGATGTTTGAAGAGCAACCCTCACTTCACACAAGTGGGATATTTACACTTTTGATACGGGCGGTGGCTTCGGCTTTGTGTTCACCGTGTCGTGTACACTATATGGCCCAGGTCTAGGGACTTTATACGACGACATACTCCACGGTACATGTCCCAAACTCTTCTCCCATGTGGCTCCAAAACTCTTCCAAATACACTTTACAATGTCCAATCAGAACTGCAGACTAACTTCCACTGCACCTGTTCAGACTCTATCTTAGCCTTTAGAGCTGCGGTGTCAAACTCATTTTGGGGTGGGGGCCGCATTGGACTTAATGTGACTTCATGGGGGCCGGAGCACCGCGGTGCCAGTCGCGCCGCGGTGCCAGTCGCGCCGCGGTGCCAGTCACAGACTGCAAGCATGCACACGCATGTTTACGTACACAGCCGTAATTTCTCCGCTACAGTATATCACACAATCAAGTTTATTATTAAGAGTAGCTATTAATAGTTATTAATGACTTTCATTATTGGTTTTATACTTGTAGCCTAGATTAAGACATTTGCTATGGGAGATGCTATTTTTATTTACAGTGCGCCAATAAACCATTCAAAAATACAAAAAATTAAATTTCAAATAGTGTCTTAGCTGAAATTTGGAAATGGCTACACAGCCCATGGAATTATGCAGACCTGCTTTTTATTGAAGTGATGGATCATCAAACATTAAAAAATAATGATGAATAACAATAACTAATCCTTCTAAAATACAGTATATTTTTTAAACTCTGAATTGGATTATTATTATTACCCGTATTTAAATTTAAATAGCCAAGCTGTGATCTGAATGATCCCTCAGTTATAGACCCTTATACTGGTGAAGTAACCTGACTCCGCCAGATGGGGCAGCAGAGAGAGGAGGAGGGAATACTCCTCTCTCTGCTGCCCCCTCTGGCGGAGTCAGGTTACTGCTGAAGTATAGTTCTCACTTTGCAGCGCCAGTACACCCCCCCCTCCACTCTCTGCGAGTCAACATTCCAATCAATTAAGTACTCTCAGCTGTGAAGCTACCGGACTAGTGCTCAGAGAAGAGAACTCAGAAGCATTTCTTTAAACGACCATAACTTTTGATAGGAACGTGCTAGAGACTTACTTTTTTTTTGATAGACTCAGACATTTTTGCTCTACAAGCCTGGGGCCGGATTAAATCATTGCGCGGGCCGCATCCGGCCCGCGGGCCGTATGTTTGACATCAGAGCCTTTAGAGCTTGCTGTATTCCTTTCCCTATAGCCTTATGTAACTTAGATTTTATGTAGGGATTGCAGAGTTGTATGTAAACATGTTTCATGATGATGTATTGCCACGATTTTGGTTCTTGCTTAACTCAACCTGCGCCGAACGCGTAGCTACGTAGCCTATTCTGTGCTCTTATTTTGAAGCATGTTTCTGGTGTCTTGCAACATCCGGGTTAACTACGACATTCAGGGGGTCGGCTCTGAGATAATGCCATACGAATGCAGGGAATAGAATGGAATTATTCCATCATGGGCTACATTTCAACCACAGTATTATCGACGGTGCCGCGTCAAGTTTTCAGTGGCTGATATCGGTCCGCCTACCTTGTCCTATTACTAACCCTATATCCCTATCCACAATGGCATGCGAATTAAGCTCCAAGGTGGAGCTACAGTATACAGTATGTGTTACAGGTTACAATGCGAGCAGGCCTAGCTATAGCTTGGCTGCGCTCCACGGCGGGCGGTGCAGCGGCTCGGCACTGAGTGGTTGTGACAGGCTCCGTAAACGCAGCGGCGGGCGTAGCTGCGGCTGGCTAAATACCTACGGCTGTACGGCTATACGGACGTAATGGGCTTTCGATGGGGGAACACGCTACATGCTAAGCGCTAGCATGGCAGTGAACGGCTGTGACAGGCCCTGTAAACAGAGCCAGACCCGCGAGCCGCAAGCCCTGCCAGGTTAAACATATATTAATGTATATGCGAGCCTGCGTGTGTGAGTGCACGGGTGCAGACACACACACACGCACACACACGCACACATGTGCGTGCGCACACAGGCAGGCATGCACGTGCGGACACCCCCACATTTGTATTACACTACTTGCGAGGACATCTTTTTCTTTCTTTCTTTCTTTTTTACAGCGATTGTCAAAATGTCATTTTTGGGGGAGCATTCTTAACCTTAAAAACCCACTGGTTTTCTCCTCTGTGGGGACAACGCTTCCTTTGCTCCGGATGTTTCATTACATCAGGCACAACTCCAATCCTGAACCTCTAAATGTCTCATCCTTCACCATTTGTCTTGTGAGGGTCAAGACAATTGTCCAGTTTATCAAATTCCAATGTGTTTGTGCATGGGAGGGTTCTCAGAAGTATAGGCTAGCAGTACCAGGGGCGGATCTAACATTTACCATGGGGGGGGGGGGGGGGGCAGGGAAAAATGCTATGGGAGCGGCATCATCACCCGTTTCGCTTCGCACCACGGGCGATGAAGCCGCCCCCATACCATTTTCAGTTACAGGACTTTTATTAGTCAAGTAAAGCATCAATAATAACATCAATTGTTGTTGCTTAATATAAGCACATTCATTTGAAATATCTTGGGTTGTTTTGCATGCCATCATGTTTGGTGGCGCAGTCAGGGCATGTAGGGGGGCATTGATCCCCCCCCCCCCCCCCCCCATGTCCATGCCTAGATCCGCCCCTGAGCAGTACTAGCGCGTGCGCGCGCGCACACACACACACACACACACACACACACACACACACACACACACACACACACACACACACACACACACACACACACACACACACACACACACACACACACAGATGGCTAAAACAGGCCAAATACCATGTGTTACAACTCATAAAGCTGAAGCAGGCAACATGTTAGGGCAGGGCCGAGAGAGAGAGAGAGAGAGAGAGAGAGAGAGAGAGAGAGAGAGAGAGAGAGAGAGAGAGAGAGAGAGAGAGAGAGAGAGAGAGTCCTAAGTAAATGAATAAAAAAGAACAACAACCAAAGAGAAAAGACCTTGTAATTCTGACTGTGATAAACACTTTATGGCTGTTTTCTATTTCCTCTCCAGTCCATGGGCTGCAGCGTGGTGCCAAGCGTCTGGCACTGCCGGGAGACCATGTACGCAAGTAAAAGTAGCAATAACCGCAATATAAAAATACTCTGTTTCAAGTTAAGAACAACAAAAAAAAAACCCTATAAAAAACAGACCTCAATTTACGATAAAAAATGTACTTGAAGTTCAAAAGACAGCATACGGCGACGCTTTGAAAAAAAATAGCTGATCTACAAGCTCTCAGGCAGAGACAGCGAAATCGACCAGCATTGTCACCTACGACCATTTTCTGTGGCGACTACTTTATTGATGTGGTGCGACTTACAGTCACAACGTGGTGACAAACAACTTGTTTATGGTCGCAACTAGTTCACAGGTTGGGGGAGATCCTAAGCCTAAACTTAACCATCTCTAACACTAAGCCCAAACATAACCATAACTCTAACACTAAGCCTAAACATAACTATCTCAAGCACTAAGCCTAATCAACCCTAACTCTAACACTAAGTCTCAACATAACCCTATCTCTAACACTAATCCCAAAGATAAATATATCTAACACTAAGCCTAAACATAACCCTAACTCTAACACTCAACGCCCAAACAGCCCTATCTCTATCTCTAAGCCTAAACATAACATGCATGCCAAAGCACCAGTGCTTGCCCAGCAGTCTGACATCACTTGAGCAGACACGTGCACACCTGGCCCTTTAGGGTCACGAGGTCACTGGTGTATGTTAACTGAAGCTGTCACCCACACAGCCACCCCGGAATGGAGTAAATAAAATTAAGAATATCTGCCTCTGCATTATAGAGTAAAAGATGGGACCTATACACGAGGCAAGTCAAGCAAAAAACACCTCAAAATTCCACGGTATACTGAGTACTTGAGTAAAAAATATATACCTTTCATTCCACCCCTGGCAGCGGTATACAAACCCAATGTGTGCACGGTGGTTTAAATGAGAACAGCATGGAGGCGTACGGGCGCTCTGCGGTGCGGTGCGGTGTGCCGCGCCCTCTGCCCCGTCAAAGCCAACGCGCTCCAGCGTAGAGACATGGGCCTGGGGTGCGTCTCCACGTGCTTCCTACCCCCGTGTCTCCTCCACTTACATTTCACCTGTCCTCCCCCACGTCGCCATGGAAAACCGAACATGTATTCCCCCTCCCAAAAAATGCTTTAACCCAGGGGTTTTCAACCTTTTTCATACCAAGGGACCAATATTTATTCAGAATTTGAGGCACGGACCAGCATTTGAGGACATTTTAGCCCAAAAGACCCCCAAAAACTAAAGATTTCTTTTTGCTTTTGTCCACAATTCTAGCCTGGATTTGGGAAACAAAACAGGCAAAACATACAGAACAAAATGACCATATTTTAACTCTGAAGCCGAATTTCAAATTCAAAAACACATTTTATTTTAAAGAAACACGTGGATACAGTATGTTTGTTCGAAATACTGTAGGCCTAAGCTACACTAACAGTCCGACACTGTCACCAATATCGGAAAATTCAGTAAATCCAGCCAAAAGAGATATGCTATACTAACAAAGTCATTCTAGTTAATAGTCAGGCTAGTCGAAAACAACACTAGTGCACATACAGTACAGTATGAGTAAGGCATCAACACAAGCTATAAATCGCTATAAACACAAGACTGGTCGGTATTGAGTACAGGCCATGGCTCCTGACATTATTTTTCATATTTTGGCTCTGTACACAACACAGCCGGACATGCACATGATGGGGCGACAATATATTCTAGCCTCCCAGCAGGCCATTTATATTGTGGCCTGGCTTAACTAAAAAAATCAAAATAAAAGGAAACAAGCCTGGCGTGTATGTTGCATCACATTGCATTGCATTGCGGTCAGTGCTGTGTTATTGGTGGCCCCTGGCCCTATCTGTGGTCAGCGCTGACCTCTCTTCATCATCATCATCATCATCATTATCCTCATCCATCATCCGTCGCTCTGGCGTCAGATTGGACCCGACACACACACAAGCTCGACCAATGAACCGGGCCCCTGGCCACAAACTGCACTTTTATTGGACCAGAGGGAGGGAAAGAAAAAAAGAAAGATAGAAAGAAAGAAAGAAAGAAAGAGCTCCATAAGAAAGAAAGAAAGAAAGAAAGAAAGAAAGAAAGAAAGAAAGAAAGAAAGAAAGAAAGAAAGAAAAAAAGAAAGAAAGAAAGAAAGAAAGAAAGAAAGAGCTCCATAACTATGTAAGCCAGGCAGAAATGTCTATGTGTGTACGACTGTCTGTCTGTGCGCCACACTCCATATTTGGGCGTCTGTCACACACTCATATTTGGACATATTTGGACATGCCTGACAAGAACTGCCCACTCTATATGGGCCCATATAGAGGCTATTGTGGTAATTGCAGGAAGTGAATGCTTACTGGTATCACTGATACTTTCCGGAAAGTTAAAAGTTTTGGATAGAATACTTGGCTGGAATGAGAAGTAAAGTACAGTTCAATAAAAGGTCTGCTATATATGAAAAGGTTTTAAAAGACTGGAATGCCCATCTGGCTCGTGTCCATTGGGGTCCTTCATGTTCAATACATCAGAATCGTTTAACGACAAGTATACAAGAGGCCTGCTGTGCAAAAACATATATCATATGAACTGAAATCAAAATAAACAATAGAAGGGTTTAGGACTTACTGGGGCCAGTTTGGAATAGCAACCACCCGTAAATGCTTTTTGAGAGCGGTTTTGAGAGTGCTCGACTCTCTATATAGGGCTCCATTCTTGTCACTGCTAAACTCCTTATCCCTTAAACTTTCTTTTTACTAATTTGAAGTATGTCAAACTCAAATACACAGTGGGCAAAAAATTGGTCCGGAGCCACTGAACTGGGTCTCAACACAACCAGCCCCGGTTCATAAGGACGTCTCAGGCAAACAGCAAAAAAGTAACTTTGATACAGTGTCCCATAAATGTAAAGATGAAACTGTGGCCATTAAAAAAAACGAACAAAAAATAAGACCTATAGGTCTTATTTGTGCCGCCCTCATTGAAAACGATGCATTTCCAAATCCAATTTGGCAGCTCGAGCGCTCAGTTTCTGTCCCCTCAATGTCGCAACTCCTCTACTAGATGGCTCTGTCTAGTAAAAGAGTAGTGTGACGTGAACACAGCTGACATACATTTGTGTATAGTAAGAGTGGACTCAGTGACTCAGACACAGGCAGCATTATAAGACGACGGACTAAAACAAACACACACACACCCTCACACTTTCACTTTTGTTTCAGCAGTGGTTCAGCCATAAACCATGTGCCACGCCCCCACCTTTTGAGACAGCTGAATCACTGCTGTACCAAAAGTGAAAGTGTGAGTGTTAACACACTACTGATATGGTGGGTAGACAATATATAACAAAAAATGCATTTTGGAGCCATGTATATAGATGAACTTGCACAACGCCCATTGGCCCCATTATAAGCTTATTTTGGGGTAGGGGAAACAGCCATAAAGGAGTGTATTCACAAAATAACACCTGGACCACTTTTTTCTAACAAATTAAGTGCAAACAAAGATAAAAAAATAAAAATAAAACTTTTGGTGTGCAATTCTCCTTTAAAGCAATGAATAGTAGCAAATGTTCTGCGGATACTACTAGTAATGATAGCTCTGCCTCTGACTATCAGCCAGGGTGTGTATTTTTCCCTTGGAAGGCGGCTGTGCAGTACAGCTGACTATAAGCCAATCAGAGGTTGTCGGCGTTGCCGAGCTACGAGCTAGCCAACCACATCGCCGGTACAAAGCTTATCCCATGGCTCAGAGGTCGTCTTGTGCGATACAATGTCGCAACAACCTCTTAGACAATGGGAATTCCATCTGTTTATCTCGCCATCTCCCTACGAACGAATTATAGGCGTCCGCAGACGCCAAAAACAAATCTTTTTGCGACTAAAGCTGTAAGACTCGCTGCCGAAATCGACACCGACCGACGCAGAGGCCGTCCAATAGCTCGAAAGCGACAGCGCATCAGTGTAAACATAGGTCTAAATGACCTGACTTGAAAGGGGAATTCCAACCATTTTCATTTTTTTTCTGAGAGGATACAAATGTGAACCAAATGGACCCTAGCGGGTCCATTTGGTTCCATTTGTACCCTCTCAGGAAAAGAGGGGTCTGAAAGAAAATTCATTAACATGGTGAAATACATCTCGATGATGTCATCAGACGTATTGCACCATGTAAATGATTTTTTCACACCTCCATTTTTAGGAAATACAGAATTGGGGGAACTTTTTTTCATCATGTCCACACAACATCTCTAAGGTATATTAATGACATATTAAATGTTGTAAATGGGTGGAGTTCCCCTTTGAGCGAGGGAGTGAAAACAGAAGAGGTACAGTACGGCTACAGAGCCCTGAGGGACTAGTGGTCCTTCTGAAGAGGTCAAGGAGAAGACGGAGGGAAGGAGAGAAGGAAAACAAGAGCAGGAGGAGGAAGGGATGAAAGATTAAGTCAGAATGGGAGAGGAGAGAGAGAGAGAGAGAGAGAGAGAGAGAGAGAGAGAGAGGAGAGAGAGAGAGAGAGAGAGAGAGAGAGAGAGAGAGAGAGACAGAGAGAGACAGAGAGAGAGACAGAGAGAGAGACAGAGAGACAGGGAGACAGGGAGAGAGAGAGGTGGCAAGGAAAAACAAATAGCGTAATTAATCACGTTCAGATAAAAGAGGGAGATTAAAGGAGATGTGAAGTGCTCTGTTTGGAGGGAAAACAGTCTCACCTCATGGGACTGACTGACACACACACCACACACACACACACACACAACACACACACACACACACACTCACACACACACCACACACACACACACACACAACACACACACACACACACACACACACACACACACACCACAGCCCTCGGGGGGCCCTGCCCTGACCTCTGCTGAACTTCCACATGGGGTCAGAGTGTTGTGATATGAAGGAAAAGCCGTGAGGTGATTGGCTGACCTTCCTGTCAATGAGAATGAGTCTGTTTGTTGTTTCTGAACGAGTGTGTGTTTGACACCCACGGGAGGGGGGGGGGGGGGGGGGGGGGGGGGGGGGGGGGCTTCATTACCACCGCCAGGTATAATACAGAGTCAATACTATGACCTCAACTACACTGCAAACTTATATGCAAACACTTTGACATGTAGGCAGGGCAGGAGGAGCCGGGATTTTGAACCGCCGATAAACAGATCTGTTTGCTGTAAAGTGTCATAGTAGATACTGTTCTAACCTGATAGTCAGTATGAGCACATGCTCAGCCCATCCGGTCAGTATATGAGCACAGGGTGACTCTTTGAAAAGTCTCTGGAAGTCACTATATAGGTGGAATATGCCCAGTAATAAGTTGTTGCTGACGCTAGCGCATCTTAGGCACGACTATGAATGAATGTTTGTGTGTCTCAATAGCCAATTTAAGGTTGGTACAACGTCAGTGATGAATGGCTCTGTGCGCGTGGCTGTCGGATCCTCTCGCAAAACGCAGCTTTTGGCGTCTTGTTAAAGGGGAATTCCACCCATTGTCATTTATTTTTCTGAGAACATACAAATGCATATTAGAAGCATGGCCCCCTCCGCAACATGTTGGGGGGGGGCAACATGTTGCGGGTTCGAATCCCGATCTCGTCGGCCTGGGCCATCTGTCACTCCTGATTTCATAACGCTTCACACCCATAAGGCTCTGTGCCAGGGACTCCCATAACAACGCATGTCGACATTTTCTTTTTTCAAAGAACGGCACATCAACAAGCTTTAATAAAACATCACATCGCATACGACTGACTAATGAAAACGAGGGTTTGATCATTAATCAGCTTAAACGGTTCCTCATTCTGCAGCAGGGCCCCCCCTGGAACCCCCCCTTGGCGCTACAGTGCTACAGAGTGTATCGACGGAACATTCTCATGGCACGGACACAAGTGAGAAAACTCAAATGCAAATTCAATTAATCCGCATGCACTGGTTTTGCCTATGATCTAATCTGCTGCTAATCTCTCCCTATTCTGTGTCTCCTTCATCCCACCTGTTCCTCATTGGAGCCCGTTGGGTTTTCCAGAGCCTGTCGCCGTGCAGCGCCGCCGCTCACAGCCAGCCGCCACAGATCTCTCCTCTCCTTCCACAGCACGCGCAGCGCTGTAAAAGATTCTATTTCATCTGGCCAATTGGCCCGGATTTATGAGTTATTTTGTTATTCTCCGCGTGCTTAACAAGATTTCCCGGCAAGCCTAATCATACTTTCATTGCCGTCGTTTCCTTTTTTTTTTCTTTTCTT
>CM076968.1:14070282-14120549 GCA_039105355.1 Benthosema pterotum | reverse complement strand
TACTTTTCCACTACACAACGTCTCTAAGACAGAGAGAGCGAGAGAGTGAGAGAGAGCAGGCCTGGATGGATGTAACATTTCCCAATGGGGGGGTGGGGGGTGATGGTATGAGGGCGACTTCATCACCCGTGCCACAGGCAATGAAGTTGCCCCCATACCGTTTCCATTTAAATTCTTTAGTTCTATGACCAACAAGATTTATATCTTATATAGGACTTTTATATGGCAAGTAGGCAACTTCAATTTTCAACAACTTCAGTTGTTCAGAAGTTGTCGAACAGGCACACAGCATGCATAAAGCTAAAGCTCTGACTCAGAGAGTTTTCTGTTTTCAATGATGAAATGCTGTTGGTGTAGTGGTGCCAAAATTGTAGTTAGTTAGTAGCAGTAGTGGTGTTTCAAATAATTTGAAATATAAGCACTTTAAGTTGAAATCTTCTTTGAAATGTGACTTGTTTTGCAGTCATCCTGTTTGGTGGGGCAGTCTGGGCATTTAGGGGGGCATTGCCCCCCCCTGTGCCTATGCCTAGATCCGGCCCTGAGAGAAAGAGAGAGAGAGAGAGAGAGAGAGAGAGAGAGAGAGAGAGAGAGAGAGAGAGAGAGAGAGAGAGAGAGAGAGAGAGAGAGAGAGAGGGAGGAGTGGACAGGCCGACAGACAGACACACACCAGACCAGACTGGTGGTTAGCGCGGCGGACAGCGAAGATAAAGGCTAGTATTTTGAGGCTGTGCCCGTTGTTGTCGTCGTCACGCATGACCTGAGGGCTTTGACAGCAGCAGGTGTGAATGTGTTATAAAGGTTGACACCTGTCTTTATACAACAGCCTGGCTGTGTACACACACTGGGACAAGCCACTAGACTGTCTGTTTATCCTCAGAGCCCGCGCCGTCCAGGCCAACGACTACACCAGTGGTAACCAACCTGTTTTCAAGGCACTGTAAGCCACGATCTATCACATACCTGGGCATTATGCGGCCCGGGGGGCAAATACGGCCCTTTTGGAAATTAAATTAATACAACGCAGATTTTACTTCAGCCTTTAGTCTTGGCCCTTCACAATATTTTATGTGTCTCATTTGGCCCCTTGGGAAAAAATAATTGCCCACCCCTGATCTACCACAAACATATATATACATATATATATATATATAGTGTATAAAAGGTTTTTGCGACACATCCACAATAGTTTTAAACAACAGAACAAACAAACAGCAGTTGAAGGCCAGATATATGTCTGGGGCCATCACTATGAGCTATCTTAGTAAACACAGTCAGGACCAGGTGACAACTTGCTTGTGTCCAGATCGGGACAATGCAAGACTATAGTCAAATCTGTCCCAGAATATCACCTGATTTCAGCCAGTAGAGATGGGAGCTTTTTGTTGTCATTTACTCGGAATCTCTGTGGGTGATTGTAATCGGTGGGAGTGTCTCTGATGTACGTGTCTCTGATGTCCCCTGGGCCTGTACTGGGCCAATGACTAGACTGTCTAGCAACCGCTTGAGTGCCTGAGTCACAGGCACACAAACAAAGTGCAGAGCAGTGGGCGCACATGGAAACAGTACTGGAATGTTGTACTTACATGAAAGTATCAATAATTTGTCCCACCTGTACTACAAGTGCCCTGCAGTGCCCGGCGTCAAGTCGCTCAGACTCACAGTTGTCCAGAACTGCCACAAAAGGCATCTACCCGGGGCTCTGGACATATATGTACAAGTACATATCCCAGCCACAACGTACTGTATATAAGTATAAGTACACCCCTGTGTAGTGTGCATACGTTGGTCGACCCAGGGAGGGGGGACAGGCCAGGGGCAGCTTGAGAATGTTCCCCTTTTTTTGGTGGAGGAGGTTCAAGGCTGGCTGGGACGGGTCAAGTCCTAACGGCCAGGTTGACCTGTGACCTGCCAGTCCGGGTCAAATTGTTCATAAACGCAGGAACCAGAGGGTCGTTTCCTCCACAAGAATAGCATCAGGAACTCTCTGGACATGACTCCAGGTATGTCACAGACACATACCCACAATCCATCCCTCCATACTGAGTGCCAGGCGGGACAGAGGCAAAGCAGAGGTCTAGGACACCACATACTAAATCATCCTAAAACACTTGTGTAGCCACACCCACTTCTAAAGTGGCCATGGTGGAAGTGCCGCCTCGACTACAACAACAAACTGCTGTAGCCGAGACGGCACTTCCGTGTCCCTTTTTTTGCTATACTTTTCCACTACAGCAATGGTTTTCAACCAGTGGTCCTTGAGAGGGTTCCAGGTGGTCCCCCAGGCTAAATCATGGAAAGTTGGTTAACCAGATGCAACTATTTGAGAGCTACATCTCACCAGGTTTTTTGTTGTCTCACCATTCTATTGATTTTTTCTTTTAGGACCCTTTTTGATTTTTTTTTAATAAATGAGTAGTTTTCCCCTTTAAGATTGTAAAATTAATCCAAATGGACAAAATCTCAACAAATCTAACGGCAACAAAACAAAGGTGGTCAAATTCCAAAGAAATCACAAGCCTCAATATGAAAAAGGTTGAAAACCTTTGGTATACAGAGAACTACTACCGTTCTGCCATACCGTGAACAGACTTAGCACTTTTGGCTGTTTTTGCCGAACTAGAAGCTTTTTTCTTCTTCTTTTTTCTTTTTATATCGACATTTAAGGCTGCTCCACAAAGAATAATTGACAAAACTAATTTGTGGCTGAGGGGTCAAGCAGGCTAATGCATGTTTAGTCCCTGCTGCTAATCTAATAAGAAGCATATTACCAAGTTCCTGGTAGAGTCTACCTAATCACAACCATATTTGGTTGGTCGAAGAAAGCCAAAAGCTTCACTCACTCTCTCTCTGTCTGCGTGCGTGCGTGCCCGGGCGCGCCCACGTGTGCGTGCGGGGACGCGCGCGCGTGTGTGTGTTTGGATAGTTAATGAGCACGGCCACAAACACAGTCGAATGAAGTGATGAATAGCTCCTGGAACTGTCTGACTGTGTGGTCAGACTCATCCCACACTCTGGTCATCCACCACAGCACATTTAGAAACACACACACACACACACACGCATGCACACACATGCACACGCACGCACACACATACATGCACTCTGATGGGCTCAGAGTCAATTACATACTAGCAGTGGTGTAAATACATTTACATGTATTTGCGTTTTGCTTGAGTATTTCCACAACCAATTTCCACTACCATTACTTCTACTATAGCAGTGCTTTTCAACCTTTTTCATACCAAGGGCCCACTATTTATTCAGAATTTGAGTCACAGACTACCATTTTACCCTCTCAGACCCAAAACTAAGGATTTTCAAGTGTGTGTCCACAATTTAGATAAACTGGCAAAACATTAGTCAAAATAACACTTCTTTTACATTTCCTAATTGTGTAGATTCTTGAAAATATATCAATCCAGATGATTAAATATAATTTAACTCTCGAGAGCGTAAAACGATACCAAATTGGTTTCATTTTAACACTCAAGAGCAGGCCTGGCCAACCTGTGGCTCTTGAGCCACATGCGGCTCTTTGGCTGGTTTCATGCGGCTCTTAAGGGCCTTTCACATGACAAGTTTCAAAATTGCTGGGCCTGGCACAGCCATTCATTCCCTATATTATGATTATAAAATCGATTTTGTGTGTGAGCTCACAATGTTATATGTTTGTTTGTGGAACTGGTTCAACTGAGTTTGTGTGTGAGGCAGTGCACACAATGTTAATTATTGAAAATAACTGGCCTACATAATCCATCCATTTTAAACCGGTTATCCGAAGTCGGGTCTGGCTGAGCAGAGGTCTGTGTGTGTGAGAGAGAGGAAGGGATGGGGTGATGTTCATGTGTGCCCATCTGTATGATGTGGCTCTTTGCAGCAACACGGTAAAAAAGTGGCTCTTAGTCTCTGACTGGTTGGCCAACGCTCTCAAGAGTTACAGATTGATAAGGGTCCATTTGGTTACCAACTGTCCATCATTTAGCTGGGGACCACCTTGAATCCTCTCAGGGACCACTAGCGGTCCCCAGACGACCTGTTGAAAACCCTGGGCCCTGAACTTGGATAGGCCTACTGCAGAACTGGCCAGTTTACCAAGTTGACGCAGCAGAAAAACGACCTCATTGTTATGTTATGCTCTGTCTTCAGCAGTGTGTATACAGTAGTATGTCAATTCCACATATTTTCCAGAGTGACTTTGCGCAAATAAAGTGAGTGAGCTAGAGCTGCTAGATAAAATCGTTGAGTATGTGAATACCAGCATTCCTACCATTTCAGGAATTGTTTAGTTAATGAATTACACTCATTCGATACTTTTGGTGTTTAAACTTTAGAATGTTACTTCAGCTAGTGAGAACTCTAAACGACTGTCTGACTAACACTCTGAATTCAATGCAATTTACCAGTAAAATAAAAACACACAAATCGCAGTTAGTCCGAAAACTGGCGAGTTCTCTGGATACACATTACTGTTCGCGACAGATTCATACATCGATCGTGCCGGAAGACATGCAAGGTACCAACCAGCACATTGGGAGCAATTTGAAGTTCAATGCCTTGCACAAGGACACTTTGACATGCAGAGAGGAGGAGCCGGGATTCGAACTGCCGACCCACAGATCGTTGGATGACCTGCTCTACCTCCAGGGCCACAGTACAGCCTCCCACTTCGACGCAAATCCTTTTGTAGACTTTGTGTAAATGTAGTATTCCGGAGTTCTACTTGTACCAGTGAATTTCTATACCGCGGAATGGATACTTCTACTGGAGAAAAACATTTTCTAATTCAAGAGTACCTTTACTAATTAAGAGTACTTTTCCACAACTGATGCACAAACACACACAGGTGTGCACACATAAGGACACACACACACACGCTAAAGGCGATGCTGTCCTTACATACAAAACACGCACATTTCGGAGACGAGGACGTGCGTGCTTCGGCTTTACGTCGACATTCCTGCGTGCGTGCGTGTGTGCGTGCTTGTTGTGTGCGCGTGCGTGCACGTGTGAAACGAGCGCGTAGTGGAATGTGTGCGTAATTAGTGTTAATTAGTGGTTGTGCAGAGTAAACAACTCGGTAATGGCCTCCAGGCCTGCCTGCAGAGCACATACACACACACACACACACACACACACACACACACACAGGTGCTGCTATTAGGAAAGGAGAGGAGGAGAGGAGAGACAGCATCACAAGGGCAATAAAACTAGACTGTTGTCATTTCTGTCTATAACGGTGGTTTTCAACCGTTTTTCATATCAGGGCCCACTATTTATTCAGAATTTGAGCCACGGACGACCATTTGATGGCATTTTAGCCCCACAGACACCAAAACTAAAGATTCCTTTTGCTTTTGTCCACAATTCAAGGCTGGATTTCGGAGGAAACAAAACAGGCAAACATACATATCAAACTGGCCATTAATCTTCTACATTCTCTAGTTGTGTAGACTTTGGGCTAATTCAGAAGGTGGAGATTTTAACTCTTGAGAGTGTAAAAATGAAACCAAATGGACCCGCAGGGGTCCATTTGGTTTCATTTTTACGTTCTCAAAGAGATACATCTGGTTAACCAACTTTCCATCATTCAGCCTGCATGGCCGGGGACCATCTGTAATCCTCTCAGGGACCACTACTGGTGGTCCCCGGACCACCTGTTGAAACCACCCTGGTCTATAACACTAAACAATTCAATCAATCAAACATGATCTATACACTCTACACTGATGCCTTTTCAGCTTGTAGTACGTTGAAAATAAATATGACGTACAACAGGAGGTTTCCCACCGACCGCCATGATATCAACTGTGGGCGCGGGTGTGTTTCTATACGCTTGAGTGAGGGTGTGTGTGTGTGTGTGTGTGTGTGTGTGTGTGTGTGTGTGTGTGTGTGTGTGTGTGTGTGTGTGTGTGTGTGTGTGTGTGTGTGTCGGAGCGAAGCTGTCAGTGTAAACATGGCACTGATGATCGCAGCTCTGTGGTCACACAGCTGCATGCATCCACTGGTGGAACGAATACTCACACGCAGTTTTTAGTACTATACTTGAAGTACAAGTATCAATACTCCAATGTAGAAACACTCCGCTTTAATATTATCGTTTTAATCATTGATTAGTCTCCTTTACAACAAGGTATGGAGTGTAGAGATTGGACATTCCTGGAAGGAGTAATGCTGCTAAACGTGTGGGCTGCACCATCAAACCATATGGCAAAAATGAACGGTTGTTCTGTTGGCATTCGCTGCCGTTTTGTATTTAAAGTGCTGGCAGGTGTGTGGCAGTCACAGGTGTGTGCCAGGCATATAAGCATGGCTCCCGTCAGTTTCTTGACTTTGTTTATTTACTGTTTATGATTTACTGTTTGACCCCATAGCTTTAGAATGTCCGATACATACGTTGTACCATACCTTGTTGTAAAGGTGGCTAATCAATGATTAAAATTATATAACATACAATACCAATTGGTATCATTATTATATTATTATTATTGATGGAGACAATAACTCCCAACGTTAGAATTCCAAAGTTATGTGGGCTCCTATCTATATGAAGTGGGGTCCGGAAAGACCAGGGGTCCGAGAGGGAGTTTGGGTAATACTGACAACAATGGACATTGTACAAGTGTGACGGTCAACAATTGCAACAACCGACACACTGTTTTGCTTAGAGTATAGGACTGGTTTCGGCGGTGCGATATTTGCATATTCATGAGCAGATTTCCGTGGTTCCAGACTGTATGACAAAGCATTTTGAAAAAATCTCGAGTCAACAGTCTGCAGGTAACGCAAGACTTACTCAGAGGGTACAAACGGAAGATGGTCCATTTGGTTCCAATTTGTACACTCTCTGAGTTAAACTAACAGTGATTTTACAATGCGGGAATCCCAGAGATAGAAATGCCATTGTGGAACCAGAGTCCAATGCCTGTGAAACTGGCAGTCCTGATTGGTTTAAACAGGTCACATGGAGTTGCTTTAACCACCACGCAGTCACGGGAGTTTCCGAAGGTATCGAAGAAGTGGAGGAAACTGCAGTGCACTGGCTGTGCATGTGTGTGTGCATGTGTGTGTGCGTATGTGTGTGTGTGTGTGTGTGTGCGTGTGTGCGTGTGCGTACCAGATTAGGCCTGCCATCCTTGCTCTGGGGGCATGTGTCATTGAGGTGAGGAAAAAAAGATACAATAATATAATGGAGGGATGTTATTTCATAGGACTCTCTCACACTATTAAAACTCTGATGATTCACATAGCCTACGGGTCCATTTGGTTAAACACTGTGTACAGTGCACTACACTGTCTGAGTTACAGCTGTTTACTCTGTATTGTGCATAGTCATGGTTACAGTGCGTTTGTGTGTGTGTGTGTGTGTGTGGGGGGGTGGGGGGGGGGGGGGGGGGGGGTATGCGTGTGGCCTACAGTTATTCATGTTGGAATTTTTCACTTTGCCTCTTTCATTTGTATAAAGTGGTTGTGTGTGTGTGTGTGTGTGTGTGTGTGCGTGTGTGTGTGTGTGTGTGTGCGTGCGTGCGTCCATGCATGCCTGCGCATACGTTGTGCATGTGTGTATGTGTGTGTGTGTGGACTACTTTCCTATGCTATCCCTGCTGACCTGGCATTGCGGCTCAGATCATTGTGTATGTGTGTGTGTGTGTGTGCGCGCGCGCACGTGGTAGTGTCTAACGTGGTGACCTTGTTAAAAGCAGACATATTGTTTTACACCGGGCCTTCCTTTCGGCGCGGCGCGTCTCCTGACCATCCTACCATCCATCTTACATCAGCCACACCGGGGCGAGAGAGAGAGAGACACACACACACACACACACACACACACACACCTCAGAGAGCCTCAGATCCGTCTCTTCGGAGCAGCTTCAAAGCGTGGCGTCTGGCTCTTGAAACATCCATCAAACGCCGTGGAAGAGCTTTGAGATGAATTCCCACATGGAGACACATTTATTCTGCCTCTCTCTCTCTCTCTCTCTCTCTCTCTCTCTCTCAGGAAGTCCCACACTTTACTAGCGTGTGTGTGTGTGTGTGTGTGTGTGTGTGTGTGTGTGTGTGTGTGTGTGTGTGTGTGTGTGTGTGTGTGTCCGCGTTTAAGTTTCAAAGAGCACGCGTGTCTATAGCGTAACGCGTTGCCTGCTGACAAAGAGGCTGAACGTCTCGGTGGAGAGACTCTACACTGCCTCTGGAGACTCACTCTTAAGGATGGGAAAACGCTAACGTTTTGTCTTAACAACGCCGGCCGCAATGCTCTGGCTCAGGGGTTTTCAGCCTTTTTGACACCAGGGACCACTATTTATTCGGCATTTGAGCCATGGAGGACCACCGTTTGATTACATTTTCACCCCAAGGACCTAAAACTAAAGAATTATTTTGGCTTTGTCCACAAATCCATGGCTGTATTTTGCAAACAAAACATTGCAGACTTCTTAATGAAGTGGTGCTAATTCAGATGATGAAATTTTTACACTCTCAAGAGTTACATCTGGTTAACCAACTTTCCATCATTTAGCCTGGGAACCACCTGGAACCCTCTCAAGGACCACTGCTGGTCCCCGGACCACCTGTTGAAAACCCCTGCTCTAGCCGATCACACCACACACACGCGCACACATACAGACAAAGTATATATGTGGAAGGGGGGGCGTTTAGGGGGGGTGGGGGGTGGTAGAATGGGTCAGGGGGGTCAGTGCTATCTGTAAATCTATCTGCTGTCCACACAGATCGGTTTCCCCCCCTCCGAGACTCAGAGTCCCATAATTCTTTGGCATTTCCTGGTTCCGTTTCCTCCCGGCACCGCGCTGCTCCTCTCTCTCTCTCTCTCTCTCTCTCTCTCTCTCTCTCTGATATGTGTGTCAATGGGTCAGCAGACAGAGAGGGTTACAGGGGGCGCTGAGCCCCAATATCAAACAGAGGGATACCCCCACCAACTCCCCCTATACATACACACTCACAAACACACCCTGCCCCCCAGGGAGCAGTGAGCACAGAGCCCCACCCCCCCAGGGTGGGGTCTAAGTCCATCCAAGTGGCAATTTTCGGGTCGCCATCGTGCTGAAACCGTGTATCGACTTTAACAAGTGTCGGAGTGCAGCACTCAAGCGCACCCAATAATTCAAGTCTTTTAGCTCTGCTGCAGATTGTCCCTACTCAACATTTTAGTCCAGTTTTTATTAAATTTGTTGAGGAAATTGATGATCTATTTAGTCTCTGTTGTAGGCCATGTATAGCTTAGTTTTTCATTTCATTTCGTGTTTTTTTTTCCTCGGTTTAAGTAAAAGGCAGTTGACAAACATTTTTCACCACAGCTTCTCTCAACGAAAACAACACCGCGCCACGTTGTTATTTTCACCATGCCGGAACCTACAGAGGGAAGTCCCGCTTATGAGCGGACGCCACCAGCACGTATTGGTACAGAATCATAAATCAGATATCCCCTCGAGGCAGAAACCCCGTCCTGGAAAATGTTTGATGTCTGGTCAAAATCAACCCCAAGATGCTACCCGCATACAGTCTCAGGACTGGAGTGGGAATGCGTTGGGTAATATCACATGGTTGGTGAAATGTCCTCTCCCAAACGTTGAACCATTATTTCCTGCTTCAAGCTGTTTTGGCTCTTGTGTACATCTTTATGTCGACCTAAGATGTTCCAACCTCCCATTTTGCCGAAATAATCCTATATCAAATCCTGATCCTGAACATAACTGCAAACATGCTCGAACAGGACATGTTCACCAGTTTTGCCACATACTCAGCGACCTTCTGGCATGCTCACCAACCTTCCTGCATGTTCACCAACCTTCCTGCATGTTCACCAACCTTCCTACATGTTCACCAACCTTCCTGCATGCTCACCAACCTTCCTGCATGTTCACCAACCTTCCTGCATGCTCACCAACCTTCCTGCATGCTCACCAACCTTCCCTCATGTTCACCAACCTTCCTGCATGCTCACCAACCTTCCTGCATGTTCACCAACCTTCCTGCATGTTCACCAACCTTCCTGCATGTTCACCAACCTTCCTGCATGCTCACCAACCTTCCTGCATGCTCACCAACCTTCCTGCATGTTCACCAACCTTCCTGCATGTTCACCAACCTTCTTGCATGCTCACCAACCTTCTTGCATGTTCACCAACCTTCCTGCATGCTCACCAACCTTCCTGCATGCTCACCAACCTTCCTGCATGTTCACCAACCTTCTTGCATGCTCACCAACCTTCTTGCATGCTCACCAACCTTCTTGCATGTTCACCAACCTTCTTGCATGTTCACCAACCTTCCTGCATGCTCACCAACCTTCTTGCATGCTCACCAACCTTCTTGCATGCTCACCAACCTTCCTGCATGTTCACCAACCTTCCTGCATGCTCACCAACCTTCTTGCATGCTCACCAACCTTCCTGCATGTTCACCAACCTTCTTGCATGCTCACCAACCTTCTTGCATGTTCACCAACCTTCCTGCATGTTCACCAACCTTCCTGCATGCTCACCAACCTTTCCTACCGCATGTTCAGACTAAAGGGACGTTGGGCCTATGGGCGGCGTTACTTTAATCTACTGCGCCTATTTACAAAAGTAAAAGAACACCCACAAAAAAAAAGTTAAAATGTGGAGATAAGAGGTTTCCTCTGGTCAGGCGATATGCAGGCTACTCCCTGTGAGAGCTTTGGTTACAGACGACATGAACATGAATGGATGGATGGTCTCTGCAACAACATGCTGCTGCTACCACAGGGGCATAGAGTATATATATAGGATGTGTTTGTACTTAGCACGCTGTGTGTTTACTCTGGGTTTTACTGCCGTGTGTGTGTGTGTGTGTGTGTGTGTGTGTGTGTGTGTGTGTGTGTGTGTGTGTGTGTGTGTGTGTGTGTGTGTGTGTCAGGGGAGGATCTAGGCATGGCATAGAGGGGTAATGCCCCCCTAAACACCCATTCTGCCCCCCAAACACGATGCCATGCAACAAGATATTTCAAATTAAAGTGCTTCTATTTAAAATGATTTGAAACACTACTACTGCTACTAACTAAACTACAGCTGTGGCACCACTAAACCAACAGCATTTCATCATTGAAAACAGAAAACTCTCTGAGTCAGACCTTTAGCTTTATGCATGCTGCGTGTCTGTTGCAACTTCAACAACAACTGATGTTATCATTGATGCTTCACTTGTCTAATAAAAGTCCTGTAACCGAAAATGGTATGGGTGCCTGATGGAAATATTGGAAATATTTAATATTTTGTTGTGAATGATTTACATATGTCATCAATGGATTGTAACTGGGCTAACATCTTGTAGATCTGTTCCATTCATTTTACCATCTTGTAGATCTGCTATTTTCAAGGTTGTTTTCAGGTTGCATTCTACATTCATTCTGAACCTTTGGCGTATTACTGACTAGGTTAAAGTGTTGTTTGCTCCTTTGTTGATATTACACACTTCGCAAGGTCCCAGGGTTGTTATGGTTATTCGTTTTGTTTCCCAGACATTTTATCAGTGTTTTCAGTTAGCTATGGCCTTGCTTGTCTAGGGAAGGATCCATCTTACTCCTGTTGCTGGGTAGAGGTTAGAACTACAGTATACTGATTGCATCATCTGCTTACACTTCATCTGCATTGTATTTTAAAAACTTCATTTCCCGTAAGCCTTTGCAGTAAACGTCATGCAGGAAATTGTTCACTTGTAATGCCACGTTGAGAATTTTCTGATAAGGATTTTCATATAATGATGTGAACCGCCATGTTAAAACCAGAGAGGAAACTTATTACGGGCTGGTGTGGAGGTATTCCAATTTCTCTCCATATAGAAAGGAATATAATTAAATCATTTTTAAATATAATTGCTGCTGACGTGTGGACATCTTTTCTTCACTTGTTTTTGAGGGAAAATGTTTAATGTGGTGTGCAGTAAGTACTAATTGTGTTTTATTACAGGTTGATTCCATTTGGGTACACTAAAGGGTTTTTCTCAATGCTCTTAAAGCTAGTACTTTGGAGTACTTATACTTTTGACGTACATTTCCTGTGATTACATTTTGTGATTTTAACTATGTTACATTTTGAGCTATCGAAGTATTACAGTCCATTCTGAGATCTTTTCTAATTGTATCCATTAAGGTTAAATCTTCACCCGAAAATGGTCTCCTAACATTGCCGGACAAATCAGATTTTACAGTCCTTTCCTATTATCACCACATTGATGGATTATTATTATTAAAAATATCTATCAATATTTGGTACCTTCTCGCTAGTCTTCTAAGGAGATTTTAAATTATTGTGTCGTTTGACGGGACTTTATTTATTCTCTCCTACGGAGTTACGAACCAAAGCGCCATCCATTTTATTATTTGTACTTTACTCCCATCCCACTATTCACACGATCAGCATTTTTTGGAGCATATTTGGAATTCCTTTCTATATGTGGAATATCATCACCGTTCTTCGGACGCACCAGTCTGGGTTCCGTCGACCCATTTTTGTGACTCGACGGAACCACAACCCTG
Organism: Benthosema pterotum; assembly: GCA_039105355.1. NCBI lineage: Eukaryota > Metazoa > Chordata > Actinopteri > Myctophiformes > Myctophidae > Benthosema > Benthosema pterotum. The sequence goes on along the minus strand of CM076968.1, from coordinate 14,108,041 downwards.
ACCAGATGCCTGGCTACCCCGCTGACGCTTTGCTGATATACTCTGAAGTTAAGTATATTTTTCTCTATTCATAGATTATAGCCTGTAACTTATGCCTTGGCTATTAGTGTGCTTAGCCTCCGATTCGCGGAGTTAAGATTTATTTACTGTTTGAACCTGCGGGTTGGTATTAAGCCTCTCAGGCGTACTATTTACTGTAGATAATATCACTTGATGGACCGCTTTAACCCTAATATGTTATGCATTCCTATCTGCGGTGGGGATTCATATCTAAAACAACTTTTTTTGGTTGGCGGTTGATCGGTGATCTTTGAATTTGGATTACAAATTATTCTTCCCAGTTATTGTTTTCAGTCCTTTCCTATTATCACCAATTGATGGATAATATTATTATTAAAAATATCTATCAGTGCCGCCCCCATACCATTTTCTCTTGCCCCTCCAACATCTTCTCTTGCACCCCCCCCCCCCCCAAATGGGACATGCTACATCCGCCCCTGGTGTGTGTGTGTGTGTGTGTGTGTGTGTGTGTGTGTGTGTGTGGGGGTGTGTGTGTGTGTGTGTGTGTGTGTGTGTGTGTGTGATGGAGTACGAGTATGAGAGAGAGAGAAGAGGAAGAGAAAGAAAGAGAAGGGTTGTGTGTGTGTACAAAGAGCACGGGTGCTTGTGTGCGCGCACGTGCACGTGCGGTCATGTGCCTGCCTTGCACTTGTGTACCGTAATCACAAGGCTTTCATTTTCCGACTTCAGATTACACACGGCGTTAAGTGTCTATAATATCCTCCTGTTCCGTTTTTTTCAGTGTTCTTTTTGGCCGCGCGGCGTAACAAAGCAACCAAACCGCCGTCATCATCACATCATCATCATCATCAGGTGTGTGCCGTAACCGCTCGGTCGGTCGGTCGTTACCCGTAAGCAACGCAACCCGCTGGTGGAAAAATTACATGACGCACCGCGCGCTGGCGATAAACAGATAATAGGCCTTCCTTGAAATTCTTAGAATTGTACCCCCCCGAACCCAGGAACAGTTTACCGTTTTTACGAGACATGGACGCACACACACACACAAACACGCGTGTGCGTGGCTCGCACACACACACACACAGGCACACACACTCGCACACACACCGTGTGCACCGACCCCATCGACCATCTGTTGACTTTTAAACCCAACATGCCTTCCCAGAAGCCTCTCTTGATGACTAAGTAGGCTGCAAATTTTGGACTCCCTACAGCTAGCTCGTTAGCGTTAGCATCGCCAGTGACCCCGATGACACACAAATATACACACACACACACACTGTACCGACATCCGTCCCATAGCCTCAGGGGGATTGCATGCTGTATGTACAGTATATAGTGGCGTACAATCCAGAACCTTAGGAGTCATGTACTGTACATTACAATGTGCCCGTGACATCCCTGCCATAGCCTGAAGGGTCGTATTACTGTGCCGCCATCCATCCCATAACCAGGGGTCTGGTATACTGTAGTCCTGACTGTCCGCATCTGGATTCCCGTATACACGTGTGGGCGAGTGACTGTGTATGTGTATCGTATTACCATACTTGCGAGGGCCAAAAAGTTCCACGCAAGATTAGAACGATTACTTTGAGAAACAATACTCGGTGAGGACCATTTTCCAGGTCCTCTCCATTGGTGAAAATACCAATTACACCAGGGGTGGATGTAATCCCCATGCCTATGCCTAGATCCGCCCCTGAATTACATTGCAAGCTCGCAACACCTGTCAGATTATGTGCAACTTGTGTGGAAGCGGCTACGAGGCAAAAAAAGGCATAAGGCATCGATGTCCTCACAAGTATCGTAATACCGACAAAAACGTGTGTGAGATGTCTTTTTATGCGTTGGGGCAGAGACAGAAGAAGAGGATCAGGCGGCTGGTGATTCAACGGTGATCCACATACCAGCGCGATCCCAAGACGTCTGGTCCTCATTGCGTCTAACCCATTGGAGACGAGAACACACTTTTGGGCGTTTTAAGCCAGTAGTTTCTCAAAGCTTTTTATGTCAATGACCCACTAAATTGCCACTTATCAGCTGCATGGATCCCCATGTGAAAATATATGCCAGGCACCCCCATAAGAGAAGATTTTTTTAAAAGCTCTAGCAGTGATCTTCATATTTAAAATCAATGCTAACTTTACTGCCATTGCCAGTTATCTATGTCAATATTAACAATATAAATCAATAGTTACGCCAGGCACCGTTGTCATTAATCAGCAAAACTGCATCGTACTACGGGTGGTCAAACAAGTCAACGACAAGTAATGAGCATCGTCCAACACACTAAAATAAGATCATCACTTTTAGTATGAAAATGTGGCTCTTCAAATAAGAGCTCTGGCAATATCACATATTTTCTTTGCAATAAATGCTGCGTTATTAAATATAGATTTAACTCTGATAGTGTACAACCTCTTTGCTGGTTCCATTTGTTTTTCCAGGGGTTTTTTGAACAACATATTTTCAGAATGTGGAGTTACGGGTCCTTGACATGGAATAGTTTGAGAACCATGTAATATTGAAACTTTTTTTTTTTTCTTTTTAGAAAACTGCCTGATTTAGAGGCCATCTTTTTAAAGACCCGGCCCTCCGGTCTAACTGGGCTAAATGGCAGTGATTGCGTGGAGGCAGGCGAGGAGGAGGAGGAGGAGGAGGAGAAAGGCCATGTGTTTATGTCCCTGTGCTATTGAATCACAAAGCTTCTGCAAACCCGCCAGCCCGCCAGGCCTTTTGGCTCAGCGGCGGCGGCGGTGACTAACTATTGTACCTGCGGTTTGAGGTATGGGGTAGTGGGGGGGTGGATTGGTATGGGGTCGATGGCGGTTCTATTCTCTTTATTACCAGAAATGATTAACCTTTGGCTGTTGCCTGGTTTGGGGAGTTCACCCAGTCTGCCCAAGAGGCTGCTTGTCTTAATGCAGACAAGACGTTATGCCCAGAGTACCGGGGCGGTCCGCATCGGGTTTGCATTTGTGTGCCTCTCTCTCTCTCTCTCTCTCTCTCTCTCTCTGTCTCTCTCTCTCTCTCTCTCTCTCTTTCACAGACACAAAGCGACCCTACAGCTCTGTTACTAGTAAAAGTGCGGTAATCAGAATGTACTCGAGTAAATGTACTGCCATCAAAATGTCCTTGGTGTGGCGAGTGTATTAAGGTATGCCTTAAAGGAGATTTTCACCCATTTTCAACATTTTACTATTATTAGTATGCCTTAGAGGTGTTGTGTGGACATGATAAAAAAGACCCCCATTCTGTTTCCTAGAAGTGGAGGTCTGAAAAAAAAAAAAACATTAACGTGATGATGTCATCAAGTTGTGTTTCACCATGTTAATGTGTTTTTTCTTTTAGGTGGTATATTTTTTAACCAAATGGACCCTAGCAGGTCCATTTTGTTCCATTTGTGAAAATTTGGAGAATGGGTGGAATTCCCCTTTTAACTCAACTTCATCCATTAACTCTCTCAGTGCCAGCCCTTTTTCATATTTTTGGAGGTCGCCAGTGCCAGCGATTTTCATCTAAAAGTCATATTTCATATTTCGGTCCATGTTTCCCGACGGACAAGTTAGTTGACGGACACACACTTTTGGTTCCGGGTTGGTCCGTCCCTTATTATGGTCTAGCAATGGTCGCTGCGGTCGCTGCTAGCTGCTGTTAGCATGGGGATCGTATTAAACCGGCGCCGGTAAGTAACGACCAAACACGTAGCGTAACGTCAGCGGCATCAGTTGTTACTGTAAATCATAATGATAACGGGTGACGTAGATCCATTTCCACGGCACGAAAACTGTTAATTGTCACTGCACATTAGACCTAATGTTTGTTGATGATGATTTTTCGCGATTTATCCCGGATCAAAGACGCAAATAAATTGACTTTGCTCTAATGAAAAAATAAATAGCAGATCCACAAGCTCACAATGTGTCACATCGCAGCGCATTGTGAGCTTGTAGATCCACTATCTTCAAATATAGCCAATGTTAAAATAAGACAGGCTTTGTAATAGTGTTTTGTAATAATAATTCAAATCTACAAAGTTAAAATCAAATAGAACGTTTTTAAATAGTTGTAGAGCGGGGAGAAAAAAACAGTAGAACATCTGCCTCTGAGATGTATGGCACAAGTATTGAAAATGGGAAATATAATCCAGTGAAGAGAAAGTACCTCACCAATGCAGCACACTACGTGCACCAGTACAATGCACCAGGTTATTTTCCACCAACGACCCGCCATCCACGGGTTGCACGGCACTCACACAAAGACATACCATCTCACACACGTCGTCAGGATTACAATAACTCGTGAGGACACTGCTGCCGCCGGCACCCACCCAGTACAACCGCACCAACACCCCCACCACGTGGTTTCCATGTGGGAACTCTCTCCGCTCTCTCCGGAGGCTGGGTTGAAGCCGTGTTCTGTTCCCGTCATGTGTGAGCCATCGGACCTCTCGGAACACCCCCCCCCCTCCCCCACAGGCCGTGGGGCGCCTGCCAAACAACCTGAACGTAAATATCTGATCCGTATACGTTCATACGATACCAGGCTGATACCGCAGAGGGCTTTTGATGAGCGCAGGAGGAGGAGGAGTGAGTGAGTTTGGATATCAATGTCAGTGAGCGTTTTTTAAGGATCAAGCAGTCCACGAAGTGGACTTGATCCCTTCTTGTTTCTGTCTCTTTTTTCCTTCTCCTTCTCCTTCTTCCGCCAGAAATAGCTGTTCTGGCTGAACCGTGCAGTCGGTTTTTCGCGAAAATTGGTAATCTGGTAGAGGGTGATGCCAAACGGTGATGATGCGAAGCCTGTGACCACTGGTCAAATGGTGGCGCTATAGCACTCAACTGAAATTGCAAACTTTAAACACTCATAACTCATGAACTGCTCGACTCTCAGAAATGTAACTTATATTCACTTATGCGTCTGCTTATGTCAAACAACTTTTGTATTCTGACTTTTGACCTCTGACCTTTAGATGAGCCGCCATCTTTAATCATATGTAAAACAGTTAAAATGTCTCTTCTCCTACAATCTTTGATCAAAATGCATAACAATGACCTACATATGAACTTTGAAGCCATACAAACATGAAATGAGTGTGAATTTTGTTTTCAGTGAAAAAAATGATGTTTTTACGAGCCAATGAAAATTGCTTGTTTGTGAAAATTCTTCTATTATCCCTAATCTACACATGCAAAGTAATCTGTTTATGAGATTTTACAGTTTGGTAGAGGGGATGCCAAATAACACTAAAACCAGTCTTGCTCCAATCGCTCAAATGGGGGCGCTATAGCAATTCTTTGAAACTGAAACATTTGAACAAGCATAACTCAGGCTTCGTTTGGCTTAAAATCATGGGACTTGTTTCTACACGTTCCTTGATTCATGTGGAACACATCTGTAATTTCGACTGGTAAGCTCCACCCCGAGAGTGTCTGCCATTTTAAGCAGTTTGAAAAATGCTCATGCCTGATTTTATGCCTGGATTTTTGATCAATTTGCATGACACCTGCTACATGAGAACTTTGGCCCCATCCGGACAAAACTTCAGAAGCAAATTTGTTTTCATCAAAAAATGACGTTTTTATAAGCCAATGAAAGTTGCTCGTTTGTGAAGAGTCTTCTTCTGCTTGTTTCTCTCTGGCAACACTGGAGCAAGTACATTGTGCCAGATTGTGTGAGAGGAATAAGCATGTGGAACTTGTTTCCATTTGTCACTTTGACCACTAAGCTCCACCCTCGGACTGCTGAATTGTGCATATTGTTCATATTGCTTACTGCTTGGTGGCGTGTTGTTGGGTTGTTTCATTGATGACAACAACTAAGCAAATCATTGTGCCTGGATAGCTCAGTCGGTAGGGTGCCTGACTTCGGAACACAAGATTGAGGGTTCAAGTCCCACTGCTGACAATACAAAGTCTGAGTCTCCAAAACCCTGCTGTGTTTCCACAATCACATGATGTATTTCTTCCATGTTTCTATGGCTTATTTGTGCATATTTAAGGAGCGGTAGTGGCTCAGAGGTAGAGTAACCGGATGGTAACCACAAGGTTGCCGGTTCGATCCCGGGCTCCTGCAGAGTTAGTGTCGATGTGTCCCTGTCCCACTGCCATCAGTGTATGAATGTGTGTGTGAATGGGTGAATGTGATGCACAATCTATGTAAAGCGCCTTGGATAAAGGCGCTATATAAATGCACCATTTACCATTTACCAAGCAGTCCACTGAATGTGTGTGTTGTTTCCAGTACGTCTTGTGTCTGCTGGGTAGCCTCATTGGTAGAGCGCATGACTTGGAAATGAGAGTTCCTGGGTTCAAATCCCGGCACGGACACCTAGTAATATGAGTCAATCATGCACAATCTCATGTGGTCTTCTACATCTAAGTTCATGGTTCTATGTGTAACCCAGGATAAAACTCAATGTAATGGTGGTTGTCACCATTCGGCCATGTTGTGTTTTGTCACTATTCGGCCATGTTGTCACTAATGACAGTTCACAGCTCAGTTCACCACTCACTCATAGCTCACCAATCATTTACTCATTCACCAAATCAGTGGCCTTGTGGTTAGACTGTCCGCCCTGAGACTGGGAGGCCGGGTTCGATTCCCGGCCGGGTCATACCAAAGGCTCTAAAAACGGGATCCAATGCCTCCCTGCTTGGCACTCAGCATCAAGGGATGGATTGGGGTAAGACCCTGTGTCATACTAGCGTCATGTCCAGAGGGTGTACTTGTACATCAAGCTGCCTCATGCTACAGAAACAGGAGATAGGCACCTGCCCTATGGGCCTCATGGCTGGGCAAGGCTGTTTGACTGTCACTATTCGGCCATGTTGTCACTAATGACAGTTCATAGCTCAGTTCACCACTCACTCACAGCTCACCAATCATTCACTCAGTCACACCAGATTGTGAGTCAGTCAGGGCAGGAATCAAAAACCCTGCCCTGCTCCCATAATTACCTGATGTATTTCTGAAGTTCAGGCTCCCATGTTTCTATGGCTTATTTGTGCGTATTGTTCTTACTCCTTATTGCTGCTTGCTTGATCCCGTTTTATTGCTGCTTGCAGCTATATTTTTTTCTTCTTTTTTCATGTTCGCATTGGAAAACCTACTATGGACAGTTTGCCGCGGTGCTGGAGCGTCCTGTCGTCTGCGTTGTTAGCATAGACTGTAATGTAATGTAAGCCTTGCCGGGCCAAGCCCACGTGACCCAATCCATCTCCAGCTTCTGTCAGCGTGAACACACGCAGTTTGATGTACAAGTACACTTCTCTCACTCCCCCACCCAGGGGCAAATCTAGGCATGGGCAATGCCCCCTAAATACCCAGTCTGCCCCCCCAAACACGATGCCATGCAAAACAACCCAAGATATTTCAAATTAAAGTGCTTATATTTAAAATGATTTGAAACACTACTACTGCTACTAACTAACTACAGCTGTGGCGCCACTAAACCAACAGCATTTCATCATTGAAAACAGAAAACTCTCTGAGTCAGACCTTTAGCTTTATGCATGCTGCGTGTCTGTTGCAACTTCAACAACAACTGATGTTATTATTGATGCTTTACTTGCCTAATAAAAGTCCTGTAACTTTATATTATATATATTTCATTGCGACGACTGCAGATTAAAACTAGAATACAACTTTCAGATGACTAAAATGCGTGACATGTTCATGGATCAAAAATGAACATGTATCAAATGGAACTACTTTTTGGCGTAGTTGGACACAAAAAGCACAGTTTGCTGTAATAGACGGGTCAAAAATTGAATGAAGGGTGTGCTTATATTTTAGAAATTGGGCAACAATACAAATTAGCCCCCAGTGATCTCCACAAAATGGACGGAGACTACTTTCACCAAAACCGGACCATAGCTCTCACCACGGGACTCCGGCAATCAAACAATACAGTTGACGCCACTTTATTAACAGGAAGTATTTCATACGTACAGCTTAACTTCAAAAGATCTGAACTATCCCTTTAAGGAAGGACTTTCATGAAACAGACCTACAGTATACGTTAACGACTGGGTGATTCTTTAAAGGTTACAGCTTAGTGGAAACAGAAAAAAAACCCTCCCACAGCGAAGTTTATAGTTTCACGATTGAAAACTTCCGCACTAAATGTGTTTAATCCATTCGGTACTGAACGCATTTGGGTGTTCCAAGCATTAACTAGCTCTAACTGTTGAAAAACAGCAGATCTACAAGCTCATATCGCGCCACCGAGTGGCGCGATACGAGCTTGTAGTTCTGCTGTTTTTGGAAAATCCTTAAAAACATGGTCCAAGTCTTGAATATTATTTGAATATTATTCTGTCGGAGCAAACGTTATTAACTCCAATCTTTGTTTCTGGGATCTGGGAGGGGATATTTTCAGATGGGAGGGGGGGGGGGTTCCTCCGCAGCAATTCCAGGGGTCCTTGGCCCCTATGAAATATTTTGAGGATCACTGACACAGAAGTATCGATTTTTCAGGAAAAAAAAAACAAAAAACAAAAAAAAGATTATCTAGTGCTAGAAACTACAACCTAGGGCCAGAAAATAGAGTATCTAGTATCTATCTAGTATCAGAAAGTACAATCTAATGCCAGGACAAAAATGGGTTAATTAAATAAACGCTTGGCAGAAGACATGTGGTCTGGGGTGGGGTGGGGTGGAGAGGAGAAGGGGATGACGACGGGGGACGTCCCGTACCTGTTGTTTGAGCTGGTGCATGAGGCGGTCCTTCTCCCTCTTGAGCGCCATCACCTCCTCCTGGGCCTTCTTGCGGTGGTTGGAGGACAGCTCCAGCAGAGCGATGTTGGCGTCCTTCTCACTGATGGCTGCCAGGAGAGCCTGCTGCCTGTTTGGAGGGAGAGAGGGAGAGAGGGGGAACGTTATGGTGCGTTCAGACAGGAATATTTGTTTCCAGTTGCTCCTGTCGCTTGTCCTGCATCTCAATTCACGAAAACAGTGCTTTTGCCCACATCAAGCGATCTAGCAGAAAGAGTTGAAAGACATTGAGGGGTCAAAAACTGAGCGCTCGAGCTTTTGGCACACATAAGAGCTATTCTAGACATGCATGCAACATGTCATCTGTTTTAAAGTATTTTAAAGTAAACTCTCTGCAATGTTCATATAGTACTACTACTACAACATAATCTAAAACGGGGGGGGTTAAGATCGTTCTTGCTCATTCATGAACACATTTTATTGATTCTTATGGACATGAAATAATAGAAAACGTGATCAGTAAGTTTGTGTAGCTACATCAGAGGTGCAGCAATGCACGGTGATTGATTGAATAATTTATTAGTCATGAATGTAAAACAGCACATGGTAGAGACATTAAGGCTAAAAGATAAAAAATACAAATGAAATAATAAAAAGGTTATGGGGACTTTCCATTGTGGCCCAATAAAGAAAAAAAATGACTGCACACATTCTTAGCCACTAAGATCTTTGCTTCTGGGGGATCCCTGGAACAAAATCGTTTAGCGATCACTGGGGTCCGTGACTAAATCCATATCACTGCGGGGGTCCTCGACATGAAAGGGTTTTGTTGAACCACTCGCCTACAGAAACATACGGTTTTCAGAAAACTGCTTCAGAACCGATTTGGGAGAATTGGCCTCATCGCGGGTACCAGACCTCGATTTGCATACATGTGTCGCAATGGGCCTGCGAGCCGGACTGACTGGCTTGGTGGTTTTCACCGCTTTTGTGTTGCATAGTTGTAACGCCACAAAGTATGAAACAGCATTAGATAAACATGTTTATTGTCACTTGTTGTTCAGAATACAGCGTTTTGTTTTGTGCGCCCACTTCAAATGAACAGCATGGGTTCTGGCATAAGCCAATTAGGTCATGAAAGCCCGAGGTCAGAAATAACAACACCATACATACGACATTCGCTAACATCAAAGTTAAGACAACCAGAAAGCGGAAACCAATAACTGGATGTGTATGTCTGTCTGCATGTGTGCACACACACACACACACACACACACACACACACACACACACACACACACACACACACACACACACACACACACACACACACACACACACACACACACACACACGCATGCACACGGATATACTGTATATGTACTGAACATAATGTGTTCATTGTGCTGTCTTATGTGCATCATTGTATCTTTTTATGCATTTAATCACACTATGGGAGTTGTTTTCAACCTTTTTTGGCACCAGGGCCCACTATTTCTTCAGCATTTGAGCCACGGACCACCATTTTGAGGACATTTTAGCCCCACACAGACCCCAAAACAAAAGATTTCTTTTCCTTTTGTCCACAATTCCGGGCTGGATTTGGGAAACAAAACATGCAAACATTGATAAAAAATGATCAATAATCTTCTACATTCTCTTATTGTGTAGACGGGCTAACTCAGACGGTGAGAATTTTAACTCTTGAGAGTGTAAACATGAAACTCTTTGAGGACATAAAGATTAAACCAAATGGTTTACGTCCTCAAAGATTTACACCTGGATAACCAACTGTCCATCATTTATCTGTTGACCACCTGGAACCCTCTCAAAGACCACTTGTGGTCCCCAGACCACCAGTTGAAAACCACTGCACTACAGTATCACACATGGGTGTCGAGAATCTAGTATGATTCAAAAACACTCGATAGGGGATTCACACTATGGCCCTGGATGCACACTCGGCAGATCACTTGACGGATGTTATGGTAGTGTGAATGCTGTTATACTGCTCCCGGGAGCGGATCAACAAACAGAACCCGGGAATGCATCGGGACCGATTGATACGGATCGATGCAATGTGAAATCAATGAACACCATGGAATGAAGGGTGGGAAGAATCAAGGGCTATGTGAATCATGCATGGCCAGCAGGGACCAGGAAACCGTATTTAGGAACATTTTGGAATCCCCTTAGTGTTCAATCAGCTGATTATACTGCTGGGGTGAGTCGGCATGACTCCTCCATGTTCCTGCATCTATATGCCATGCCTGCTGCCTGTGTGTGACGTACTTACAGACATGACCAAACGCTTGATAATGGAAACGAGTGGTTGAAAGTTAATGGCTGGTTAAGTGGCCATGTGTAGTATGTCTGTTTTGCAAGTGTGTGTTTGTTTGTATCTCGGAGGCATTTACTGTATCTCCTGTTTGTTCTCGTGTTGCCTTAGAGATGGGCGCAGAAGAGAACACTTTGTGTGTTTGTCACACACACACAGATTAATGGCATCCTGTGTGACGATGTGGTTCTTAATGACACACACACACGCACGCACACACACACACACACACACACACACACACACACACACACACCGACTGATTGTCACAAGGGTCGCCGCGAGTGTAGAGTTTTGTTACTTTTCGTGGTGAAATTTGAAGCGAAAAAGGAAGTGAGTCTGCATGATTGTACGTGTGTGGTGTGATTGTGCGTGTGCGTGTGCGTGCGTGTGTGCACATAGCGCCCACACTGCACCTGTTTAACCGGCGGTGACAGGGCAGGCGGAGTGTGTGTGTGTGTGTGTGTGGAGGGGGGTAAAGATGTCATATCCGCCCTCAGATTGGCCCATTAAGGCTCCATTACACCACTAAACATGGCCGTGAGTCAGCCAGGAGGCGCAGCCTAATACTGCACTTAAGCAGAACCACTTCAAACGAAGGGCTGTGGAATCTCTCTGTCTGTCTGTGTTTACGGCTAGGGCTGTGGAATTAGTGACGCGGGGGGTGGGGGGCGATATGTATGAGTGGCATTTTTGTGGATGCACTGTATAGAAAGGAGGGGGAAAAAAAGAAAAGAAAAACCCGTCCAAACCCACCTGTCTGTCCTGTCGGCCGTCTAGCCACACACACACACACGCGCACACACACACACACACACACACACACACACACACACACGTCTCAAGTTTTCTAGACGGGAAAAAGACAGTCTTTCATGTTGCTCTCGGGCAAGAGACTGTGTTTCATCTATTTTTTTAATGATTTGAGTCTGGGAGACTGAAAAAAGGCGTTGGAGGACTCCCAACTTCTTACCATGCCGTTAAATGGTATATACTGCTGTACATATACAGTACATATCATCTATTTTGTGCTTAACCTTATGTCCTAAACAGTGTTGGGACTAGCACCCTTACAAGTAACGGCATTACGTAAGGGACTATTTTGCAGTAAAGTAATTACATGTTCATTACATGTTCCCATTCAGGAATGCCATTGCAATTCGTAGTTACCCCATAATGAGCCACTCTATTGGCTCATTATGAAATTGCTGCACTGTGATTGGCTAAAATGCCGCCTCACACCCCACAACCCCCCCCCCCCCCCCCCCCCCACACACACACACACACACACACACACTAGCACCACCTTGTTATGAGCTCCACAAAAAAGGATTTGTTGACACCAACAAAGGTTCTGGACTGTCTGCAGGACAAAAAAGTGGCTAAAAAGTTGCCTATCATACCATTTATATACTTTAGAAATGTTGTGTTCGAGGCACACTTTGGTTAGACATAGCACTGTTTAGCTTGGGAGTGTAAGGGAGTGTGAGGGATAGGTTAATAGGTAATTTTCATGTTCGGTGCGGAAGTGATTAAAGGAGAATTCCACACCAAAACACATTGGCCATCAGTCTACCTTGATTCCTGTGACATGATACATAATGTCCTTGATCTTTGTCACAAATGCCCCATTTTCTACATTTCACGCTTGAGGTCCGCGTCCCAGCCTCGCTGCAACGTCAGCGTTCTAACAGTTAACACGGCTGCAGGTTGTCTTTATTCTACTGCGGGTATTTCTGTAACTCCAAACTTTTTTTTCCCCCACACATCACATCAAGCCACACACTACAACATAATTGGACCACTATATGATTTTTAAAAACTCAGCCGGCACCCGTGAGTGATTGGAGAGGAGAGAGGCAAAAGGGAGGACGAATATATTACCTCTGGGATTACATCTAAAGGCTGCTAAAACTCAAGTGTGTTTATCAGTATACTATTATTAAAATATGATGTGTGAAAATAAAATGATTTTGGAGTTACAGAAATACCTGCATTAGAATAAAGACAACCTATGGCCATGTTAACCGTTCCCAACGTTGTCGTGGGGACGGGGACCTCAAGGGTGAAATGTAGAAAATGGAGCATCTGTGACACAAATCAATGACATTATGTATCATGTCACAGGAATCCTTTAACATGGTGAAACACATCTTGATGAGCTGTACCCTGTATGATTAAAACAAATACGAACTTTCTTGTGGAAATGAACACAGGCTAATTAACAGATGTGTTTGCACGCCCAGCCCGTCAACGGCCCCGCTATAGTTAAGTGCTTCAGTCTAATGGGTGGCGTGAGTGCGCCAGGCTGAGGTCATTTTCACAGTGCTCTGGTTAGTCCCATTGTTGTTGTACGTGGTGTGGAAGCGAAGTGGTGTTCTGGTTCAGGGCCGGATCTAGAGGAGGGGCAGGGGTGGGCAGAGCCCACCCAAACGTGCATCCTGTATGCCCACCCAAGGTAAATAGACTTCCAGGTGGCAGAAAGTTGGTTAGCCAGATGAGATAACTCTTTGAGAGCGTAAAAAATGAAACCGAATGGACCCTTGCAGGTCCATTCGGTTTCATTTTTACGCTCTCAAGAGTTGAAAGAGTTACAGAAATTCTGCCTGGTATTTTGGACAAAAGCAAAAGAAATCTTGGTTTGGGGTCTGTGGGGCTAAAAAAAAAAGTCCTCAAATGGCGGTCCGTGGCTCAAATTACGAATAAATAGCAGGCCCTGGTGTCAAAAAAGATTACGAAACACTGCTTCATATTGAAAACCTTTAGAGTTGCCCTCCCTGCCATCCTCCCATCCCACCCTAGTAGGCTGGCTAAATCTGGCCCTCTTCTGGTTCACTCCAATGGCCATCACAGAGCCACCCACACACAGATACACACACACACACACACACACGTGTCCTGAGAGATGTCGGTATACATGCACACAGTGAGTGTTTCTCGCGTGTAGACGCTTGCAGGTATTTTTAGTTGGGTAAACATCATAGCAGGCCAAAAGTCCAGACGCTGAAATCGCGTTTGGGGAAAAAAAAAAAAAAAAAAAAAAAAAAAAACGTGTGGGAGTTCATTAAGATGTGGCGCACACTCCTCGGGTAAGGTGTGTGTGTGTGTGTGTGTGGGCGCGCGTACTTGAGTACTTGTGAGGAAGTAATTCAAATTTAATTTTTTTATTCGAATATAAAAGTGTGCATATACGGATAGTGAACTTGTTAATTGCCTATAAATTCCCATTTTAGGCTTATCCCTCCCAACAAATAAATGCCATTCATAAAATTGTCGCCCCAAAATGTTGATGGTCATCAAGAGTCCAGTAGTGCGAATGCGTGCATGTATACATGTGGCTGATGTGAGGGTATTGGGGGATGAAGGGCGTATTTGAAATAGGCTGACCTGCATGCGTCGGTCCTGTTTTCACTCCATGATTCAAGTCTGTGCAGAAATAACTCTATTAGGAAAATAAACAAAACCCGAAAAAAAAAAAAAAATAGCGACTCGGAATAAAAGTCCTGTTGGCAAGCCGTAGCTATGGGGAACTCTGTGGAGTTTTTTTTCCTGTGTTTTCAGTACAATTATCTGACTGAGCACAGCATCTGGATTCTGGATTCTCCCTCCATTCGAAGGCCATTAATAGGCCCCTCTATGTGTGTGTGTGTGTGTGTGTGTGTATGTGTGTGTGTGTGTTGTGTGTGTGTGTGTGTGTGTGTGTGTGTGTGTGTGTGTGTGTGTGTGTGTGTGTGTGTGTGTGTGTGTGTGTGTGTGTGTGTGTGTGTGTTGACGTGGATCGCAGCAGCCTAATCACACCATTAATCACGGCAGTGGTCCGGTGTGACACTCCTCGTCTCCCCACACCTCTACTGTTATTCCTTTTAAACGCTCACTGTACGGACACACACACACACACACGCACGCACGCACACGCACACGCACACGCACACACACACACACACGCGCGCGTGTGTATATGCATGCAGAGCGTGCACTGATATTGCGATACTTGTGAGGACGCTCCCATCTTGAAGGGGAATTTTATAAATATCTTTGTGCATAACCTGAATCCCAAGTTAAAACGTACGTTGCACAATTAAATGGGAATTCCACCCAATTCCAACTATTACTATTAATATACTGTACACTCTAGAGATGTTGTGTGGACAAGTTAAAAACGACCCCCATTCTGTACCCCCATTCCATACTAGAAATGGAGGTCTGAAAAAATCATTAAAATGGTGAAACACAACTTGATGACATCACCAAGTTGTATTTCACCATATTAATGTTTTTTTTTTTTTTTTTTTTTTTTTTTTTTGGAAAAAAAAAATCGGTTCACATTTGTACCCTCTAAGGAAAAGTTTGAAAATGGATGGAATTCCCATTTAAGCAATTTTGTACCTTTTGTGATTTACAAATTTGTTGCTATTTTGCAAAAAAAGAAAAAAAAATGCCGCTATTTAGAAAACATCAAATACAAAATCGCGTTTCACGTGTGTCACAGCACGACACGTCAAGAGATTGCAGATGGTTCCGCTATACTTCGGCCCAAAAGTGCCCCTTAAAGGGGAATTCCACCCATTTTCAAAATTTTCCTGAGAACCAAATGGACCCGCTAGGGTCCATTTGGTTCCATTTGTACCCTCTCAGGAAAAAGGGGTCTGAAAGAAAAATCATTAACATGGTCATCAGATGTATTTCACCATGTTAATGATTTTTTTCAGACCTCCATTTTTAGGAAATACAGAATTGGGGGAACTTTTTATCATGTCCACACAACATCTCGGAGGTATATTAATGACATATTAATTAATTTTGAAAATGGGTGGAGTTCCCCTTTAAGTGATTTTTAGCCCATGCCCCTCTATAACCCCTCTGTGCACGCCCCTGGGTTTGGTGCATGAGTGATGCGTGTGGCTGAGCTCCGTAATGCAGCCTTTTATGAGACAGGCTCAGAGGTGGTCCCCGGAGGAGAGATGGATCATTGTTTGTCCACTTCAGATGGGCCCTGCGATAAAGATAAAAACCTCAGCCCCTTTAACATCTAGTCGCCCCGACCTTTGAACCACATTCATTCCTCCCAGCCGCGTGTTAGAGATCGCCACTGAAGGCATGGCACACACGCAGGCAGTCAGGCATGTAGGCGCACACACACACACACACACACACACACACACACACACACACACACACACACACACACACACACACACACACACACTCTCACTATTACGAATTTCTAAGTCGCCGCAACAGGGGCGGATCTACGTATGGGCATGGGGGGGCAATGCCCCCCTAAATGCCCAGACTGCTCCTCCAAACAACCCAAGATATTTCAAATTAAAGTACTTATATTTAAAATGATTTTAAACACTACTGCTGCTACAGTTATCTCGCCACTAAACCAACAGCATTTCATCATTGAAAACAGAAAACTCTCTGAGTCAGACCTTTAGCTTTATGCATGCTGTGTGTCTGTTACAACTTATTATTTATTATTATTATTGAAGCTTTACTTGCCTAATATACTGTAAGTCCTGTAACCATCACCCGTTCTTTGGTCAAAACAGCCTTTCAACCAAATTTTCGCATGTTCAAATATTGGATTGTGATTGTCTTAAAAAACAGTGGTACATAGGACCAATCGACCGCAAAGCTGGAGATCAATGCACCTCACATCGCATACAGGGACCTCTGACTCTCATCTGGGGACTTCTGACTCCCAAACCAGCCACCAAGCCACTCCGTTTGATGGTAAATTCCTTCCATATTCCACGGCTCAGAGGAGTCACACGTAGCACCAATGAAGGATGCCATCTTACTACAGGCTGAACAAGGACTCAGTGAGCTTCGTCCAATATGCTGATATAAGATGACCATTTCCGGTGTGGAAATTTGGCTGCTCAAAAAAATGGATCTGCATTAACTGCACTAACTCCCCCCCCCCCCCCCCCCCCCCCCCCCCCCCCCCCTATAAATGCCCAGAGAGAAAAGTATAGATTTTATGGACCCCCAGTTTCAAATGCATTAGGTTATATAGACCCCGACTGAAAGGTAATTCATATCTCCGGTACCCCAATGCATATTGCACACTCACTGTTGATGTAACTCGGAGAGTTGACAAATGACAAATGGAATCAAATAGACCCATAAGGGTACATTTTTGTTCCTAACCATCTCAAATTTATGTTATCTTCCTCAGCACCCCCATGAGAGCGTCTCCGTAATCCACTGAAAACAACAGCCGACATATAGATCTACGTCCACGGCAGTTTGAGGTGAGGTGTATACACATCTCACGCCGTTGGCATGCGGTCAAAGGTGTTAATCTGAGCGCGGTGGGGTTGTTTAGTGTGGCGCCACATTCCATGCCCATGTAGGACCCTCGGTGTCACCCGCTCCGCTCCGTAACGGTGATGAAGTGACGGAGCGGAGCATTCCTAGCGTACCCCGACTCTACACAACGGGGCGACATCCATCATAAAAGGTTTCTCTCGCACTGCGGCTGTAAATTTTGGCTAAGTGACTGATACTGCGGGATCACGTGACCAATGTTTAGCAATGTTTAGCAACCAGAGAGAGAGAGAGACTTCAATTGCATAACCAGGCCTTTGCACTTACATACACTCTACATTCTACACTGTTTGAATGCGTGGATATTATTGTTACATTGAGTCAGGCTTACAATTAGTAAAAGGTCCAGGTTAAGGTTACGTTGGGACTATAGGCATTCAAAGTTTTAGAGTTTCCTTCAACTGATATTAATGTAAAGGTACAGTAAACCCTGTTTACCCCTGTCATTGTTGAGACATCCGTTGTGTTGTACATGACATGAATGATATCAGAAAAGTAGGCCTACATATAACAGACCCTCATGGGTCCATTTGGTTTCATTTTGCCATCTCGAGAGTTAAATTATGTTTAAATGTCTGAATTACTTAATTTTCAAGAATCTCCACAATTAGAAAATATAGAAGAAATGTTATTTTGACCGACATTTTGCCAGTTATCTCTCTTAAAATGTGGACACAAACTTTAAAATCCTTTCTTTTGTCTCCGAGAGATTATAACTAAACTGATATGAAAAAGGTTGAAAACCACTGACGTAATGAACTATCAGTCTCAAGAAAAGCTCGACCCGCTTCCTGCGGAACTCAAAACCCATCATTGGTCCATTATCCACTGCAGGACCGTAATGAATTACACCCTCCCGTCCCCTCAAAATGGACGCTTCGGTTAGCGAGCTAAAACCACTTCCAGTCACTTCATTAACGCAGGCGGAGATTCCAGCCGTGTTCCCCTCCCTGTGTGAACTCACTAAGGGGTATTGGATGACTGTTGATTACTGAGAGATGTCTTCCCGAAACCATAAAAAGGGGGGGAGGCATTATTATGATTAGCCAACCTATAAACCTCACTCATTTCCTCAATCAGCGCATGCACGCGTGATTGTGTGTGTGTATGTGTGGGGAGGAGGGCTTAATTGTCCCCCAGGGGTCTGTATTAGGCCCCCTAGCTGCTTCTTGTCCCCTCTCTACACCAAATCACTTTGCTGTAAATAGCTGATCTACAAGCCGATCCTCCCCCTCCCACGCCCCACCAATCACTATGATTTAAGCACTCATTTTGGCCAACACATTGGTAAATAGTGCTAATAGTCCCATGCGTGCCCGCGTGCAGATGTACAAGCTTGCAGCGCTTCCGTGCTTCCGCGTGTGCATGCGCACACGCACACACACAAACACACACACACACACACACACGCACACGCACACACCAGGGGCGGATGTAACATGTCCTATTTGGGGGGGGGGGGGGGGGCAAGAGAACATGTTGGAGGGGCAAGATAAAATGGTATGGGGCGGCTTCATCGGCCGTGTCGCTTCGCACCACGGGCGATGAAGTCGCACCCATACCATTTTCAGTTACAGGACTTTTATTAGTCAAGTAAAGCATCAATAATGACATCAGTTGTTGAAGTTTCAACAGACACGCAGCATGCATAAAGCTAAAGGTCTGACTCAGAGAGTTTTCTGTTTTCAATGATGAAATGCTGTTGGTTTAGTGGTGACACAACTGTAGTTAGTTAGTAGCAGTAGTAGTGTTTCAAATCATTTGAAATACAAGCACTTTAATTTGAAATATCTTGGGTTGTTTTGCATGCCATCGTGTTTGGTGGGGCAGACTGGGTATTTAGGGGGGCATTGCCCCCCATGCCCATGCCTATATCCGCCCCTGACACACACACACACACACACACACACACACACACACACACACACACACACACACACACACACACACACACACACACACACACACACACACACACACACGGTAAGACAAGACAAATGAGTATCTCCCGGGATGAACCCTCTGTCTCTCATCCCCTCTTATTTCTTGGCGCGTTCTGGACAAACAACGGGTCGTGTTCCATTTCCTGTACAGACACACAGTGACACTGCCGAGGGTTTGGTGGAATTAACCACAGCCCCACAGAACCAGCGGAAGGAAGGAGGAGAAGAGGACCTCCCATCACGAACACAACACAACGGAAGAACACATGCAGCAGCCGTCGGAGCAGCGAGAACACGACAACTGAAGAACACTGAGGAACACATGAGCCAGCGTGGAGCATTCGTACTTTGCTGTACTTTGCTGTATGCATACCGGGTGTTATAATAGTTAACTAAAAGTAACTAAAAAACAAAAACTAAAATTTTACTGAAACTAATAAAAACTAGAAATGAACGCAAAAAACGATAACTAAACTAAAACTGTAATGTTGGTTCAGAAAACTAACTAAAACTAACTGAGATTATACCCCAAATACTCTTAGTTTTAGTTTTTTATAAAGCTTTTAAATCCAAAATGTGTTGTTGACCATCATGAGGAGGAGATGCTTCTAGATCTTCTATCCACTACTGAGTTCCATAACACTGGGGGTAAAAATGATGTTCTTGTGAGTGCAATCAGCCAATCCGCGAACAAAAAACATCCCATGGCTCAGAGGTCGGAGAACAATTCCACAGAAATGATACAGCAGCTGCCAATTAATTGACAATGCGTCAATTCTTGATTTGCTGGGGAGTTGTGGTGGGATTGGTTGACAGGCACCAGAGATAAAACCCTCGGTTCAGTGACTTGCTCAAGGATAGTAAGACACTACTCGAACTGGCCGGTTCGAAAACTGCCACCCTTGTGACTACCATCCAGCTATATACTGCAGCCACCTCAGAGCCAGGGTCGTGCAGAGAGTATTACAGAGGCAGGGGCTGAAATTTCCATAAGAGGGCACTTTTGGAAGTAAAAAAGCCAACTTACAAGTCTATTTTCCCGGGCACAAACCCGCACGTGTTGACTAGTGGAGTTGCAGGGATGACATGGATCTCTAAACAAATTATTTTTGGGGGGGGGGGGGGAATCTCTGGTATGGCATGTCAAGGAGAGGAGGGCATTTGCACTTGTCTCACCATAGTAAATGCTGCATTCACAGTCTGGAGAGGGCATTTGTTTTTGTTCACGCTTAACGTAAGTCACTCTGGAATATAAGAGCGTCTGCTAAATGCCGAAATTGTAAATTATAACTTGGTTTACGGACGGGTAAAAAGTTCAGGGTCTGAAGCCCACTTTGATGTCTGTGTGTGCACAACAGGTGGCGGATCTGAGCCGTGAACACAACAGCTGAGCAGTGCAAGCAGAAAACTGCACTCCACTCAGTTGGATGCAACCGAGTCATATATCGTTGCTGTGTGGGGCAGAATGGTGGAAATATGACAGTGTGGCTATGAAATAATAGCCGAGTAGAAACCAAACCCTTTTAAATGCACCTTTAACCGTGTTGGTTGCTTTTGGTATTTTAGGTATTGAAAAATAGCAGATCAACAAGCTCATATCGCGCCACCGAGTCACGCGATTTGAGCTTGTTGTTCTGCTTTTTTTTTTTATATATATAGAAAATGTGGTGCAAATGTCTGAATGCAATATTTGGGAGGCAAACATTTTTAACTCAAAACTTTGCTTCTGGGGGATCCCTAGAACAACAGGTTTTTAGATGAGGTTCTGCAGCTGAATAATAGATTTTTCTGGGGGTCCTTGAAATATGTTAAGCATCACTGACACAGAAAGAGATTTTTTTCCAGAAAAAAATAGAACCTCACACCAGTGTCTAGAATTTAGTGTCACAAACTAGAATTTAGTATCATGGACTAGAATCTAGTGTCGGGAACTAGAATCTAGTGTCGGGAACTAGAACCTAGTGTCAAAAACTGGAATCTAACTTCAGAAACTACAATCTACTGAGAGGAACGAGAATCTACCATGGGGGACTAGAATCTAGTATCAGAAACTAGAATCTGATCAGGACAAAGGGTCAAAGGCATATACTGTGGTGAAACATGTATTTTCACCATGTTAATGGATTTCTTTCAACGCTTCTTTTTTCTGAGAACGTACAAATGGAACCAAATGAACCCATTAGGGTTCATTTGGTTGCATTTGTACGCTCTCAGATAAAAATGTTGAAAATGGGTGGAATTCCCCTTTAAATTCAGATTCAGAGAGCGCACAGTTGCACAGAGATCGAAGAAGGAATTGATCATCGCTCTGAATTCTAACTCAGCAGTTACACATATTTTTATACCAAGATTTTTTTTTTTTTCACATCAGTCTAAGGTGGTTCCATTTCCAAGTTGTTTTGTCATAACACAGTGAAGTGTCATTATGGTGTCACCTATTATTTTGGTCTGAGGCCTGTTTATTCACACCGGACATGTGCAATAACTTTATCTCTGTGGCCAGTAGTTGCAATCTGCAGTGGGCAAGAGCTGATCTTTGGAAATATGAAAACACTTGAGATGACAGTATATTATTTACAACCCCCTTCTGGGAAGAGCAGTCCCACCCCTCTCTATGGATTCACCCTTTTGTTTTTTCTCACATATTTTTCGAAAATGATGATTACACCACGGACAAAGCCAACTCGGGTCGTGACTACTCATGACAACACAGACAATCAAAGAATTCCTAAGAAGAAAAACAAAACAAAAAGTGTTGTATCTTGCTGTTTTTTTTGTTCTTGCTAATTAGATATTGTATGTTAATATTGTGTTTGCTATGATTTTTGTCACAGCCCGAGTTGGCTTTGTTTGCAGCACAATCATCTTCACATAAATAATTTTCAAAGTCTATGAGGAAAATTAATGGGAACATTCTTAGTGGACCGTGGGCGACATTATGAAACGGGCAGGAGTGCTCAGCTCTATAGGCCCCTCATCCATCAACTGTCAACAGGTGTCAATCAGAGACTTGATGCAGGATTCTGCTTTGATCACGTCACAGCATGGGAGGATGAAAGGGGAAGGCGGGGTTATGCCTGCTGTGTTTTTTAAGATGATTGTTAGACTTGGCTTAAACCAAACGATAAATTAGCAAAAGGAAAACTATCTGACACATTGGAAAGAAGCAGCACAAATGCAGAGCAGACTAGAATGTTTTTTGCACTGAACAGAATACTCTAGAATACACTATGGCAGAATACCTGAACACAGTGACACCCATAGCTGTACCCTGAGAGAAGACAGACTATGCACCCACTGCACACAAGATGAAGTGGAAACCGAGCTACACTGCCTCACCATCTGTCCACTGCACCAAGACATCAGGGACTCATACTTCCGGCAGATTACAATCCGGGACGAAGAATTTTGTAAATATGACTAAACAAAGTCCCATATCTGCTGGGTGAAATATAAAAATGTGCAAACACAGCAGCAGCAGTATGTGGGATCTACTGTGATAAGAGATGGCTGTCAAATGGAACACAACCACTCTAAGGTCTGGTCATTGTGTGCATTCCTGCAGTGTCTGCAGCAAATGATGTCAGTACATGGATGAAAATCGATTTGTTGAGGATTCTTTTTTTATTGTGGTATATTTGCTTTGGGCAATTTAACCCATTCGGAGCTAAAACATAATACAACGATTCGCACCACATTTTCATCATTTTCAAAAATATCAGACCTACAAGCTCATAGTGGCACGCTATGAGCTTGGGTGGACTTCCCCTTTAAACATATGTTTTCTCATGCCAATAAAGCTATTTGAGTGGGAATTGAATGTAGTCTCTGTGTAGGAATGCAGCAGTGTGGTCTGGTCCTGCTCATCTCTGTTAGCAGTCAGCCATCTCTCCTCTGTGTCCCTGCTAGCTCCCTGCACTACTCTAAACATTTGGCTACTTTTGGCAGATTTGTTGATTTTTGTCCCCTCGTATTTTTTTTCGCCCTCTTGTTGCTGTAAAACCGATACATACTCTTTCAATTAGACATCTCCCTCTCTCTCCCTCTCTCCCTCTCTCTCTCTCTCTCTCTCTACCACCTACTACACCCCCAAACCCTCCCCCCAGCCGCCCAGCCCAAGCACCAGTGTGGGAGTGGGGAGGGGGTTTAGCTACGGTGGGGTTTAGCTGAGTAAGTGGGTTGTATATTTTATTAGCAGAGTGAAAACACACACACAACCTA
Organism: Benthosema pterotum; assembly: GCA_039105355.1. Lineage (NCBI taxonomy): Eukaryota > Metazoa > Chordata > Actinopteri > Myctophiformes > Myctophidae > Benthosema > Benthosema pterotum. The sequence goes on along the minus strand of CM076968.1, from coordinate 14,084,461 downwards.
TAGCCCTAGTTTCTGGGAGAGACATCTGCTATCGGGAGAGAGAGAGAGAGAGAGAGAGAGAGAGAGAGAGAGAGAGAAGAGAGAGAGAGAGAGAGAGAGAGAGAGAGAGAGAGAGAGAGAGAGAGAGAGAGAGAGAGGGGAGAGAGAGAGAGAAAGAGAGAGAGACAGACAGAGAGAGAGGAGAGAGAGGGAGATGCCTGGGACCACTACTTTTTCAGAATTTGAGCCACGGACCACCACTTGAGGACATTTAAGCCCCACAGACCGCTATACCGCTGAAAGCATTCACTCAAGTAAATTAAAGTATTTTTATTTTTGCACTACCTGTACTTGCTTTTGTTTTGCCACTCCCCACTCGATCGTGATTGGAGGAAGGCCCCTCTCATCCTGATTGGATGAAAGGATTTTCTCCCAAAGCCCAACTGAAACTAGGGTTTACTTGTCAGAACTCATTTCTAAGGCCTAATTTACGTCTCGTCACATACAAAACCCTCAGCAATTTTCCACTAACACAACAACGCCTATTCCTGTTACCCTTTCCTTCGCCACCGAGGACCTACTGACAGGGTCGGACTGGCTATAGGGCGTACCGGGACTTCTCCCGGTGGGCCTTGACCGTATCGGAGTGCTATTTTTATCGATTTATTTAGGGGTACAGTTGCTGATTACTGCACTCTGGTTGTGGTGGGCCGTTCTGGGACAAATTTGAAAATAGCCAAGCCAATTTTTTTTTTTGGTCTCATCCAGCCCTGTCTACTGGATTCTTCTAGCCAGCGGGGCCCTAATGTGCCCCATGCAGCAGCGGCCCAGCCTGGCCTATAGCCCAGGGACCCCCTTCCTTCCCCCCAAAGGCACATGAAGTGCTGTGGCCTATACTAAAGAGTTTGGTCGGACGAAAGGGGAGTTCCCTGTGGCGAGAGCAAAGCACAGGACATGAGAATGGGGGCATGGCTGAGTGACACCATTATTTATAGCCCCGGGGAAGGGAACTACACCAGTGGTTATTTACTACTGAGGAGGTAAGGGAAACGTCTACTTCCAAACATAAAACACAGCCCTAGCCCTGCTGGCCCTCCTCTCTCTTGCTGCTGAAGGGGGGATGTAGTTGGGGTTGTGGGTGGGTGGGTGGGGGGGCTTTGCGTATATATACAGCTAAAGCAAGGCCACGGTTGAGATGGTAAATCTCCCGGGCAGTTTTTTTTTTTTCGACCTCAACCCCCCTCCAGCCCGCCACAACCCCAACATGTTTTAATGACTTCCAACAAGGCCTTGTCGGGGGAGTTATATGCCTAGATGGCTCACGCTGGACATGCTAACTTTTAAAGCAGTGATCCCCAAACGTCATGTTTTCTTGTACGTACGGCCCGTGTGCGAGATGGAGGGGAAAGAGGTGGGGGATTCATATTTCGTACGTCCCGCTCTGATTGATTGAGGACTTTATTAGTCAGAAATGCAACCGGCGCGTGCGTGGTTAACTGTAGGCTGCTGTGAGACATTATAGGGCTGCAAAAGAATAACACAACAAGGAGCAAAGGTGCGACATTGAGGGGTCAGAAACTGAGCGCTAGATCTGCTGTTCTTGCAGCCTGAATAGGGACAAACTGCAGGGGTTGGAGATACATTGTTTTCAGCAAGTATAGTACAATAAATGTACTACAAAACATTGTTAAATGAAGAGATTTAAGATCATGGGCTGTTGCCTGGGTTCAATGCATTTCTGCCTATACCTCTGGTCCATGGACTTGTCCCCAGTGATGGGCAAGTTACTGGGAAAATGTAGTAACCTACACTACTTGCTACTAAAATGTAGCTAAGCTACACTACAAGCTATCCCCAGAAAATTGTAGCAACACAACAACACTACATGATATAAATATACAGTATATCTCAACTTAATATACAATCTTCTAAATAATAATCATGATAATAAAATAATAATCATAATAAAATCATAATCATAATAATTTATGGGTGGGTTTGAACATAGAATGGCGGCATGTTTAAGTTTTGGGATGTATATTAGAGGTTTTCTACCTATTAAAAATGGGTGGAATTTGAAAATGTGTGTGGGAAAATGTAGTAAGCTACAATCCTTGTTACTCAAAACAAGTAGTGTAGCTTTACTACAAGCTACTCGAAACAACTAGTGTAGCTTCACTACAAGCTACTCCCAGAACAAATGTAGTAAGCTACACTACAAGTTACGCAAAAATGTAGTTAAGCTATGTAGCTTAGCTACTTGTAACAAGCTACTGCCCATCACTGCTTGTCCCTATGTGTTGTCTCAATTCTCAATAGAGTTGAATTCTCAATAGAGCTTGCATGACTGTCTATACTCTAAGGCTCTGAGCCCCCTGCATGGGAGGACGTATGGTGTGACCACACCTCCATCGCAATCAGGGAGCCGCCATAAAAAGACATGCTGTGGAATGTTTGAGAGCAGACTAAGAGCTGGACAGTTAAGTGGCGGGAGAGGCAAGATGATCACAAACCTGGAGAAACAGGAGAAAAAAAACTGTAATAATGGATGTTCTGGGAACCGTCAGTGTTATTAGGCTCTCTGGGCAGGCAGGAGTGTATACCTCCTGTAGGACTATAAAAACTCTAGAGCTGTACGCATGGTGTGTGTGTGTGTGTGTGTGTGTGTGTGTGTGTGTGTGTGTGTGTGTGTGTGTGTGTGTGTGTGTGTGTGTGTGTGTGTGTGTGTGTGTGTGTGTGTGTGTGTGTGTGGACCGACCTCTGACTGGAGTGCTGGGGGCTGGAAAACTCACATTACTTTTCGGGATTCAATTTTATTGTGTTTTATTAAAGAAGAAGAGAGCAAAAGTAGTAGCAGATCTGCAAGCTCGAAACAGGGCAAAAAAAGTGTCTCAAGTGCTAATTTGGCGCTTTTGCATGTTGTCACGATATACTTGAGTAGATTTGATTTACATTTGATAAAAAAATCAGACCTGTCTGAAATTAGTGCAGCTGTACTGTAGCTTATTGTATTGTGCTGCCTGTGTGTGTGTATTTGTGTCTGTGTGTTAGCCTACGCAACAGTGACACTTGGTGTTGAACAAAGGTTATATGTTTCGATGCTTGGACACAGGGAAACAGGGAAAGACGTACACATAGCTGTCTCTAGGAGTGGTTGCGCCACTCAAAAAACAAAAAATAAAATAAAATACCACCAGGGCCGGTCCGTGGCACAGGCGAAGCAGTTTCCTGCCTGGGGCGCCAGGTCTGCTTAGGGCGCCGCCAGTGGCCCTAACAAAAAAAGTGAAAAGAAAAGATAAGTGGGCGCCCAGGTGCCCCCATTGATGTATTACTAAGGGCACCCCTCCTTTTCTACACAATGAACAAAAAAGCAAGAATTAATACTTTCACCCCTGTTTACAATAAGTCATCTGGCTGCTGAGCTTTGCTTGCTTCAGTGGGGGATGTCAGCACAAAACTGGCAACCCAACTGCAGGGCTCAACATTGTATGGAAATGTAGGCCTGTTAGTTTGCGACTAAAAAATTCACAGTGCGAGTTGAAAAATTAATTTAGTAGAGAATTTGACCATTCAGTTGTGAGAAGAGAATTTGCCAAAGTGCGTAAGACCGGCCCTGAATACCACCACAAAAATTAAAACACGGAGATAGGAGGTTTCACCCCCGAAAGCAACGGTAACTGTGCTGTACGTTTGCGGGGGGTATGTGTGTGCGTCCCCCCACCGCCAGCAGAGAGACAAGACACCTCTAACACACACAGACACAGACAGACACAGACACAGACACAGACACAGACACAGACACACAGACACACAGACAGACACACAGACAGACACACACACACACACACACACACACACACACACACACACACACACACACACACACACACACACACACACACACACACACACACACACACACACACACACACACACACACACACACACACACACACACACACACACACACACAGAATACAACAAAACACACACACACTGCGGGGCAGAGAGGCGGTGTATTGATGGCTCCCTCGGGGCATCGCGCGGACGCATCTGTTTCTGTCCCGCTGACTTTGCGCGCTCATAATTTCAAGTAAGTCATAACACAAATTATAAACACATATCCCTCAACCGTGACGCCTAGGAATAACAACATGGAGTGTGCTGAGCTGATTTAGGGCGGGCTGGGACTCTTAAATCTTATATACCTTCACCTCCCCCACCCCCTCCTCCCTCCCTGACATGGAAAGTAACTAAGTAAGTATGCTTGCTTAATAATTGCCCTTAAAGGGGAAGTCCACCCATTTCCAACATTCTAATATGTCATTGGTATACCCCTGAGGTGCTGGGTGGACATGATAAAAAAAGTTCCCCCATTCTGTGTTCCCAAGAAATGGAGGTCTGAAGAAAACCACTAACATGGTAAAATATCTTGATTACGAAATCAAGATGTATTTCCACCAAATAAAAATATATATATATTTGCGCCCCCTGGTGGCCACAAAAAGGCGGAAAAGGCAGGTTTGGCACTAAAACAGTTTTGGAAAAATGGATTTGTTTAGACGCTTCTATTTTCTGACAGTGTACAAATGCAACCAAATGAATTCCCCTTTAAGTACACTGAATTCTGATAATATAGTATGAATGAATGGAATAGACATAACATAGATATAGCACTAAGAGAGCCAAAGGTCTGTTCGTATACTGCAGTTTGATAGAGGCATGGAAACACTGAACGTGTAATTTATTTTGAAAGGAAAAAATACAACACACTAATTGGGCTGAGAACAGCCATAGCACTTGCCAAAATGTTCTGACTAAGCACATTTATGATGACGTGTATATGTGTGTGTTTTTAGCCCAAGGAGTTGTTTTCTGAGAAAAAACTGATTTGCTTTGAATGGATGCATGCTACATAAAGCATGAAAACAATTTGCAGGCATGTCAAACTCAAATACACAGCAGGCCAAGACAGAACAAATGGTACAAGTCATGGGGGCCGGAGCCGATGAACTGTGTTTCAACAAACAGCAAACGTCCATTTGTCAAAAATCAGTAATATGGGTCAAAGATAAAGGCAAAGAAAAATTCAAAACAGAAAATGCCTGTTCTATGATCCTCACCAAGCACTGCTTTCATAGTGAAATGACCAAGTAAATGCAGTTGAGTTGAGATTTAATTTAATATCATCCCACGGGCCAAAGACAATTTATTCACGGGCCTGATTTGGCCCCCGGGCCTTGAGTTTGACATCTGTGGGTTAGTGAATGGTACCCCGACTTTGACCTGTTATTCATGAGGTTTCCCACGGGTGTTGAATTTCAACATTTTAGTGCATGTTTTTAGACACATTGTTGAAGAAATTTCTTAGTAATGATTTAGTTCCCTGATTGTCATAACTTTCATAACTATTACCGTAATTTTCGGACTATAAGCCACTACTTTTTTCACATGGTTTTGACCCTGCGGCTTATACAACGGTGCAGCCAATCTATGGATTTTTACAGGTGTTTTTTTTTAACAGGGGTTTTCCACAGGTGGTCTGGGGACCACCAGTGGTCCCTGAGAGGGTTGCAGGTGGGCCCTCCAGACTAAATGATGGAAAGTTGGTTAACCAGATGTAACTCTTTGAGAGCGTAAAAATGAAATCAAATGGACTCTTGCGGGTCCATTTGGTTTCATGTTCACATTCTCAAGAGTTATGATATTCATCATCTAAATTAGCACCACTTAATTAAGTCATGGTCATTTTGACCTCTATGTTTTGCCTGTTTTGTTTGCGAAAATCCATCCTGGAATTGTGGACAAAAGCAAAAGAAATCTTTAGTTCTGGGTTCTGTGGGGTGAAAATGTTGTGAAATGGTGGTCTGTAGCTCAAATGGTGAATAGATAGTGGGCCCTGGGATCAAAAAGGTTGAAAACCACTGCTCTAACATGAAGCTTGTTGTCTTGTGCGGCTTATAGTCAGGTGCGGCTTATACATGGAAAAATCAGTATTTTGCCCCAAATTTAGCTGGTACGGCTTATATTCAGGTGCGGCTTATAGTCCGGAAATTACGGTACTTCTGTTGTCGACATCCGATATTCCAGAAATCACATTTTCTGTCCAACTCCTAATTTCCTAAGAACCAGTAGGTCTACCAATAATATGCAGCTTTTTGTCCAACCATAAGTCAACAAACAAGAGTACAGAAGTACAATTGTGTTAAATGGACTTTAAAAAATCCAGAATATTGGTTTCAGAACCCTAACTGGGGACGTTTCATCGTGATAACCATCGCGATAACCATCTAATAAACATTCCTATTTTTGTGCTCTGGCTTATGGACCACGAACCAAAAAGAACCGGACTGGTTTCCAACCAGCGGAAAAGAGCCAAAGTGACAGTATCACAGTATGTACAGCAGAGGTGCCCAACCTTTTTTGACCCAAGATCTACTTTTCAGCAGCCAACCCCTCCGGGATCTACCAGTCCAATATCAACATTTCAAACCACACGCATCGTTGCCAGCCAGTACAGTAACTTCACAACAACACAATACTACTTTGTTTTACCACTTTACTTTATGTCCATATAGGCATAAAGTACAACAGACTTGTCATAAATAGGCCTACAACAGTACAACATAAGTACAACAGACATGGACAAACACTGCCATTGCAAATGCATCACACACACAGACGAAAATCGCTCTTTTTTCTTTTCCATCCCATTTTTTTTCTTTCCCCCCACATCTCCCGAGATCTACTTGTGATCAGGCCGAGATCTACCGGTAGATCCCGATCTACTGGTTGGGCTCCACTGATGTACAGTATATAATACAAATGACATGATTAACCAAGAACAGAACTTCCGATAGTATAAACCCATGAACTGCAAGTGTCCAAATGGCTTCCGGTACAAAACGACAAAGAACGAAAACACACGAAAGAAGCACATTTTCCCAGGGCGATTATTCAACGCAAAAAGATTTCCCCTCGGATTCCAAGCGGCTTGCGTCAGCGCAAAACCCCCCAAACACTTTCACCCAATTTCCCAGAATTGTGCACCTTTTTCTAGTTTGTTTTGAATTATGAAGAACAAAAAAATTGCTGTCAGAATCAACACAGAGCCCCATGCACTCTCTCTCAGACCCTGATCGTCCCTCAGTGACGGGCCTCCAACCTTGACCCCTCCGGGCCCCGGACCCCCCCCCCCCGGACCCCCCCCCCCCCCCCCCCCCCCCCCCCCCCCCATCCGTCTCGTCAGCTCTCTGGGTCTCATGGTCATGTACTTTAGCCATCCATCTCTCTCTCTCGGCCTGCAGCACTGTAGCTCTTAAAACATCTCAATCCGTCTCAAAGAGGAACCATGAAGGTTCAATTGGAATCACATGTCTAGCAGCCGAGAGCCAGGGGCGGATCTAGGCGTGTGCATGTGAGGGGGGGGGGGGGGGGGGGGGGGGGGGGGGGGGGGGTGGGGGGGCATTGCCCCCCTAAATGCCCTGACTGCCCCACCAAACATGCTGGCATGGAAACAACGCAAATTTCACACTACCGCTACTAACTAACTACAATTGTTGTACCACTAAACCAACAGCATTTCATCATTGAAACCATCACGTGTCTGTTGCAACTTCAACTGATGTTGTTATTGATGCTTTTCTTGCCTTAAATAAGTCCTGTAACCGAAAATGGTATGGGTGCGCCCCCATAACATTTTCTCCTGCCCCCCCAAATGGGAAATGTTACACCCGCCCCTGCGAGAGCCCCAGAATTTCACTCCCAATATATAAGCAGGCAGTCAGTCAGTCCAGCGGTCCAACAGAGAGTGTGTGTGTGTGTGTGTGGGGGGGGGGGGGGGGGGGGGGGGGGGGTGTGTGTGTGTGTGTGTGTGTGTGTGTGTGTGTGTGTGTGTGTGTGTGTGTGTGTGTGTGTGTGTGTGTGTGTGTGTGTGTGTGTGTGTGTGTGTGTGTGTGTGTGTGTGCAGGGGTAGACATTAAGGGAAATTTGCCACTGGCCCTTCGGGCCAGTGGCTTTTAAGAATCACTGGCTCCACAAACTGTAACCACTGGCCCAGGTAATCGATCCCCATAGTCGGCAAAAAAGACCACCATTTATTAATGCATTAAATGCATTCAAGTTAACAGCACTCTTTTCATGGGGGTCAAAACCAGTAGACCGTTCAGCAAGCTGACCCATATACAATGCAGAATGCCTAAAATATTTTTTGTGCTAATAAACAAAACATAAATAAAACTTAAACAATTACAAAACAACACCAACATATTGTGAAAAAATAAAAATAATAATACAATATGTATATCAGGGGTGCCCACGAGGGCATTTTACCACTGGCCCCATCGGGCCAGTATAGGGCGCCATCTGGTGGTCCGCACGTGTTTTCAAACCTGTTTCGGGCCATCGGGCCAATTATAATGTCGACCCTGGTGTGTGTGTGTGTGTGCCTGCCTGCCTTCCCCGTGCTCACTGCTAGCTGCGGGAGAAGGCCCCAAAATGCAGAGCTTCGATTGTTGGAAACCTATTATGTCCCCAAGCAATGTTTTAAACCCCTTTTTTAAAATAGTGAAAAGATCTCGCTTCATGAGCTTGCTCATCTGCTAATAGACCTCTCTGTAAGCCTATGGTATTAGATATGTGCCAAAAACAACTTTTATCACCTCAATCAAAAAAGGATCATCTCAATTAAAAAAATAAATCCAAAATAAAAATTAAAAAAATCAAACAAAAATAATAATTCAAATAAAAAATAAGGGATTGCGAGAAAAAACTTTGTACATGTGTGTAAAATGTTTGCCTTCCCCGCTCTCTCAGTTTTGTTTGTTGTCAGTTTATTTGATTACGATTCCAGTCTTCTCGTTTGCGCTCCCTGATTTTTTGTTTGCGGTTTTGACACAAACCTGAATCAGATTTGGGACTTTAAGTTGAAAAACAACTTTTATCATCTCAATCAAAAAAGGATCATCTCAATTAAAAAAAATAAATCCAAAATAAAAATTTAAAAAAATCAAACAAAAAAAAATAACTCAAATAAAAAATAAGGGATTGCAAGAAAAAACTTTGTACATGTGTGTAAAATGTTTGCCTTCCCCTCTCTGTTTTGTTTGTTGTCATTTTCTTTGATTACGATTCCAGTCTTCTCGTTTGCGCTCCCTGATTTTTTGTTTGCGGTTTTGACACAAACCTGTCAGGCGGGTGGACTTCCCTGGCGCATTCCCATTGGCCCATTTACTTTTGACGGACAGCTAAGCAAGCCTATGACGCGGCTCTAGCAGCAGCAGCTACTCTGCCTCTGATTGGCTCCAACAGCGTTCAACTCAGTGTTGCCAACTTGGCGGTGAGTTGGGGGCGAAATTGATTGACAGGCGCCAGAGATAAAACCCTCATTTTTCACCATTTTTCCTCCTATGACAGTGGTTTTCTACCAGTGGTCCCCAGGATAAATGATGGACAGTTGGTTAACCAGATGTAACTCTTTGAAAACTCTCAAGAGTTAAAATATTCATCATGTGAATTAGCCCAAGTCAACACAAGTAGAGAATGTAGAACAGGGCTTGACACTAACACTTGCCTGCTTGCCCGGGGCAAGTAAAAAAAAAATGGTGGGGCAAGTGAAGACTGCTACCTGGTTGCCCGATCGGCCAAGTGTGCAACTTAGTGCACTATAACACAACACAAGATGAATTTGTCTTGAAGGCAGTCATTGCACTCTGCCTCTGTGTCTTTCCCTGCTTTCTAGCTATCCACAATTCCAGGCTGGATTTGGGAAACAAAACATTAACATACATATCAAAATGACCATTAATCTTCTACATTCTCTAGTTGTGTAGACCTGGGCTAATTAAGATAATGAATTTTAACTCTTGAGAGCGTAAAAATGAAACCAAATGGACCCGTAAGGGTCCATTTGGTTTCATTTTTACGCTCTCAAAGAGTTACATCTGGTTAACCAACTGTCCATAATTTATCCTGGGGACCACTGGTTGAAAACCACTGTCATAGGAGGAAAAATGGTGAAAAATGAGGGTTTTTATCTCTGGCGCCTGTCAATCAATTTCGCCCCAACTCACCGCCAAGTTGGCAACACTGAGTTGACGCTGTTGGAGCCAATCAGAGGCAGAGTAGCTGCTGCTGCTGCTAGAGCCGCGTCATAGGCTTGCTTAGCTGTCCGTCAAAAGTAAATGGGCCAATGGGAATGCGCCAGGAAGTCCCACCCGCCTATGACAGGTTTGTGTCAAAACCGCAAACAAAAAATCAGGGAGCGCAAACGAGAAGACTGGAATCGTAATCAAAGAAAATGACAACAAACAAAACTGAGAGAGGGGAAGGCAAACATTTTACACACATGTACAAAGTCTTTTCTTGCAATCCCTTATTTTTTATTTGAATTATTTTTTTTGTTTGATTTTTTTAATTTTTATTTTGGATTATTTTTTTTAATTGAGATGATCCTTTTTTTGATTGAGATGATAAAAGTTGTTCTCCACCTTTTTGGCACATATCTAATACCATATAAGCCCCGCCCTCTGCTAAGTGTCTGACCAGGGTTGGACACTTTCCAGGCTCATTCACGATATAACATTACTAATTCTTGGAACTAGACCTTCAAAATGTCTTCCAAATCCAAGAACAGAGCATGCCATAAGGTATGCAGTGGAAACATCTGTGTGTGGCATTTCTTTTTTTTAATGCTGAAAGTTTGGATACAAGGTTTCTTGCCTGACATAAGATGCGAGAAGTGTGAATAAGGGCATCGAGATTTATGCTCTCATAACAGACCGAATCTACGTGAATACAGAACATATGCAAGGCCTTGTGAGCGCGGCGGCTAAACTCACCGTTTTATTCTTCTTCTGCCAAATACTGCACTTCTGTCTCAACCAGGAAGTCGTTTTTTTCGCGAAACGTGGCAATAGGTCTATGTCAGACGGATATATCAATATACACCTGGGGTAAACTGTCTATACACAAACGCACTCTAAAAAAAAAAACACAGTATAAGAGAATTTAAGTTAAAATATTGAGCTGTTTTCAGCCAATGAATATTGCGGTTTTAAGAAAATAATTCTTCTGCCCATAATACATGCATGGAGAGTAACAGGTTTGTGAAAATTTACAGGAAAATGTACACAAACAGAAAATTTACAGAAAATTTACGTTGAAGATAATGCCAAATGGCGCTGAAACCAGTCTTACTCCAATTGGCGCATTTGGCCAAAAGCCATGGATCTTGTGTATAAGACTCGTGTGGAACAACACACACTTTGGCCAGTCATTTCCTCCTCCCTCAAAAACTTCCCACCCATTTGAAGCAGTTGCTGGGGAAGTTTGAGCCCAATGTCTGCTGTGGAGAGTGCAGTGTACAGTATGAGGTTGTGATGTAATCCACTAAGACAGTGGTTTTCAACGGTGGTCCGGGGACCACCAGTGGTCCCTGAGAAGATTCCAGGTGGTCCCAGGCTAAATTATGGAAAGTTGGTTAACCAGATGTAACTCTTTGAGAGCGTAAAAAAACACACACATACACATTACACTCTCAAGAGTTAAAATATTCATCATGTGAATTAGCCCAAGTCTACAGAACTAGAGAATGTAGAAGATTAATTGTCATTTTGAACTGTAGGTTTGGACCGTTTTGGTTTCTCCGAAAATCAGCCTGAAATTGTGGATATAAAAGCAAAATAAATCTTTATTTTGGAGGTCTGTGGGGCTAAAATGTCATCAAATGGTGGTCGGTGGCTCAAATGCTGAATAAATAGTGGGCCCTGGTTGAAAAAGGTTGAAAAAAAAAAAAAAAAAAGAAAACCCTGTCGTATACTGTAAGTGCAGCTTCCACATTGGTCAGGGTGTCTTCCAATCAACACGACGCAGACATCTGGCACGGCTACTACGTCATACTGTACAGTATAACCGCGCACGCACGTGTGCGTGTGTGTGTGGAAGGGGGGGGGGGGGGGGGGGGTCAACCAATGAATAAGCTAAGCCCTGGAGCCCATTCTTTCAGGGGAACCCCACCCCCACCCCTACATCCCCCTAAGTCTCAGTCACAGAGCTGCAAGGTTTTCCATTCTGTCGTTTTAAAAGGAGAGGTTTGTTCCACCATCATCATTCACCTGGCTGACTGACAGGCCGACCCTCGACTCCCCCCCACCACCCCCAAGGCAAACGCCATGGAATACTATACTGTATACCACACACATGTAGGGGTCCCCCCCTTACGCAGGCAGGCAGGCAGGCACGCAGGTACTGTACGCTCACACACACGCACACACACACACACACACACACCTGCATTACCGTGCTAGTGAGGACATGGAAAAAAAAAGTTGAACATTGCTGCCAATACTGTGCAACCTACCATGGCATCTCATGCAGGAACGTAGCCCTCAACAGTGTTGCCAACTGTCAAAATCCAAATCCATTTTACAATCTCAAGGGTTACAGATCTATAAGGGTCCATTTGGTTACCAATGGTCCTTTCTAGGAAGGAAGGATGAAAAAGAAGGAGGAAAAATGGTGCCAGTCAACCAATTTCGCCACAACTCACCAGCAAAAAAAAAGCACGAGATAACCTGCAATCCATTATTATTATTATTATTATTCCACCAGGAGTTTTTCACTAATGTTGCCGCTATGGGGGTCTGGAAAAAAGCTATAGTGACAAATGCGCCAAGTTGGCAACACTGGCCCTCACATCTACAACATCTACTGTATTTCTCTCAAACGTTGAGACACATATCATCACAGGGATATTTTGGAGCATGCACGCACGCACACACGCACACAGTCGCATACAGACCCACATAGCAACAGCTGGGCTGTTTGAGGCACCCTGTCAGTTATCTGAGGTGAGGGTCATATTATGAGTAACACTCTAGTCGCACTGCAGTCACTGCAACCAACACACACACACACACACACACACACACACACACACACACCAACACACACACACAACACACACACACACAACACACACACACACTCACACACACACACCACCACACACACACACACACACACCACACACACACACACACACACCACACACACAACACACACACACACCACACACACACACACACACACACACAGTGAGCAAGAGAGAGAGCTCACTGTAAACACAGATATGATTTGTGTCCTTTTTGTCTGTCTCTGATCCAACTAGGTGACAGTCCCAGTGTATTGCGCGCACACATGCACACACACACCTTCACATAGTGTTTTTGCTCTCCATCACGTGGCGTGGTCAATTAGAGGTATTTTATTGGCCCAGCGAGGACATTCCGTCATAACGTGCCACGGCAGTGATTCTCAGCGCTGTTCATTTCAGAGAGAGGACCACCACCGTCGAGGTGCATCTAAGCCAAACGCTTGTCCTAAATAAAAAGAGCTACGAGTGCAGTAATTATGTTTTTGGACACGCAGAAGGACAAATTAGCCCTTTTTTGCTAAGTTAATGAGGGGCGAAAAGCTAGCTCGAGAACAGATGTACAATTATTGTAATGTCACTGTTGTTCTAATATTTCATTTGGCTGAAACGCGTTTCAATCTGTATTGCATCAGTTCATTTCTGCACTCAAATAGCAGATCTACAAGCTTCGCTCCGCAGATACGAAAAAGAATCACACATCATCATACATTGGAAACATGCAGAGCCATAGAGTAAGGACAGAGTTACGACATCTCCATTCACTTCATGGGGTCAGTACAATGGAGGCTCTTCTACATTGATTTTTATTGAGAATGGAGACAAAAAAAGACAATTCGACACCAACTCTGGGGAAACCCCAGGTTTCAATTGGGAACCTTGAGGATTCCTTGCTGTTCATTCTACTCTACCCCATGTGAGACACTGTCTGCCGCAGTTCTTGTTTGGAAGGCCAAAAAGGTCGCTGCGTGGGGTAATGGGAAGTAAACAAACAAAGTGCTGTGTAACAACCTCCCCCATACATTGTGTAACTCAGTGACTCAGACTCAGTTATGTCACTATAAGTGTCTGAGTCACTATGACTCAGACATGTTTGGTCTGAGTCACTGTGGCTCAGACATGTGGCTCAGACTTAGACGTTGGGTTCAGGGCAGAGTGCTGGCCTGAACTCTACATGTGACGACTAGACGGTGACCACACGACTACACGACGCTACACGGTGATAGAAATGTCGCTGGAAATGTGGACTCAAAGCCGTCTCGCTGTTAC
>CM076968.1:13972782-14065282 GCA_039105355.1 Benthosema pterotum | reverse complement strand
TTGTTGTGGGTGGCTGGCAAAAGGGAGAAGAGTTTGGGACGTGTGGAGCATTAACCCGGGGTGAAAGAAAAGGTGAATTGGGTGTTCACCCTAAAATGGTGGAAGTATGCATTGTATACAGTATAGTCTCCTTTGTTGTCTGTTATGTTTCCTACGTTCTTATGTTCAAATGAACATTGAAAAGAATTCAAACATTTTAAAAGAACTTCCTCTTCCACATCCAAAGACATGCTACTTGTATAAATGCAACACATTTTTAAGCAGTAATGAGCACATCCGATCTAAAGCTCACAATGTGTCATTGTGAGCTTGCCTATCTGATACTTTCACTACTTTGGGTCCCGGCGGTAGACGTTATACATTTCTGTTTTGGTTCTTGGCGGCTAATAGCTTGGAAAACCACTGCCTTGTATAGAGCCATGGACACACACACACACAACACGCACGCACACGCACACACACACACACACACACACACACACACATACACACACACATACTGTACACACACACACACACACACACACACACACACACACACACACACACACACACACACGCACGCACACACACACACACACGCAACGGCACACACACACGCACACACACACACACACACACACACACACACACACACACACACACACTGCAATTTCCTGGATTGCATCGCCATGACGATGGGGGAGTCGGGAGCCGTGTGTTTAAAAGTGGTTTTGAGGTGGAAGGGACAGCTCTCTGGACCCGGCATGCTTTCCCACAATGCAATGCCAGACAATTACACAACCCAATTAATGTGGTCTGCTATAGCACACACAGGATTCCGGACTTTGTGCAAACGCGTGTGATTTTGTGTGTGCGTGCGCCCGTGCGCGTGCGTAAGCTTCTTTGGCCGAGGATCGCTCGCAGAATTATAGCTTTCCTTGGACGTGGAACTGTTTGATTTCCCGTCAGTTTATTGTCAAGAGGACGTACAAGGTCAACCTATCGCTCGCCCCACACCACTCCACGGCAGCCAATCACAGTCCAGTCCAGTCAGGCTAGTGCTGGCCTTGCACTGCTTCCCGGCTGGAGGCTGCAGTCAATGTTATACATTTGAAATATTAACGCTTTGGCCGCCTCCTACAGCTAGAAATCAAAGATAAGCTACAGTATACAGTAGCTAAGCTATAGACCAGGGGTGCCCAAAAGGTAGATGGTGATCTACCAGTAGATCACACAGACCATGCAGGTAGATCACATGACAGTCCCCTCAGCACTTGGACCCTTATAACTCTTGAGAGCGTTAAAATGAAACCAAATGGACCCTTACGGGTCCATTTGGTTTCATTTTACCGCTCTCAAGAGTTAAATTATATTTAAACATCTGAATTACATAATTTTCAAGGGTCCAACAATTAGAAAATGTAGAATAATTGTTATTTTGACCAAGGTCCAGTTCTCTTTCCCAATTGTGGACAAAAACGTGAAAGTTCTTAGTTTTGCTTGCAAGAAACTAAACTCAAGATCACAAACTGTCAACTCAAACCTCAATTACTGTTTTCAAACGTCAGTATAGCATATACAGGAAAACCTTCGAATTTTCCTCCTCTATTTTTCATTATAAGTGCATTATTCTTAAACACTGTAACAGTAAGTAACACCATCACCACTATTTCAAAGCTCAATCTTTCCAGGGGGCCTTGAAATGGATTTTCAGTAGTGGAACAATCACATTTTTGATGTGTAGATCTTGTTGAGCCACTCATTTTGAATGTAGTAAGTCAAAAGTGTGGGCACCACTGCTATAGACCCTCAAGCTCCAAGTTACGTACGGAAGCATACTTAGATGTTTGTTACTGTATATTTGGTCTGTAGTGTTCCTTTGGACACTCATCAGCCTGCATCAATCTGTTTGGTCAGCAAAGTCCTGAAACAACTTAAGGGTATACTAAAGCAGTGGTTTTCAACCTTTTTCATACCAGGGACCGCTATGTATTTAGAATGTGAGCCACGGACGACCATTTGATGACATTTTAGCCCCACAGACCCCAAAACTAAAGATTTATTTTTGCTTTTGTCCACAATTCCAGGCTGGATTTGGGAAACAAGAACAGGCAAACATACAGATCAAAATGACCTAATCAAAAAACACACACACACACACCACACACACACACACACACACACACACACAGCACACACACACACACACACACACACACACACACACACACACACACACACACACACACACACACACAACACACAGACACACACAACACAACACACACACACACACACACACACACACACACACACACACACACACACACACACACACGGTGCTGATTAGAGGCATTGTGGAGCCAGGTCAGAACAGGCTTGCTGTATATTTAGACAGATCAGTAGAAATCAGGAAGGGATCAAAGACCGACGTGATTACTACCTGAGCTTCTGATAAACACACACACACACACACACACACCCACACACACACATAGTACAAACACATATGCACGCATAGAAAGCTAGACACACACATGTACCGGTACAGTATACGAGTATAGATGCGGCCAGTGTGTACGGACTGTGCCAGAGTAAAAAGACAAGCACACGCACACACACACACACACACACACTCGGCCGATTGTACCGGAGGCATGATCTGTCGGCAATGGCTTCAACGTACAAATTACCCAGATTACAGAGTGTGTGTGTGTGTGTGCGCATTCCCAACGGTAAACCAGTACTGTACTTGTACTGTAAAATTGCGAGTCACAACGACTCATCTTCTTTGTCATAATGACAGTGTGTGTGTGTGTGTGTGTGCGTGCGTGCACGTACGTGCGTGTGCGTGTGTGTGCCACCTGCCATGAGCGCACAGGAATGGAGGCAGCAACAACTAGTGACTCAGGCAGCACATGCACACATGTGCGGGGCGTGCAAAAGTCACTACCAGTCAGACGTGCAAGGCAAAGCCGCGATGCACAAAGCACAGCTCATGCCTTGTAATCATTGTGTTTTAAGAGTACACTGGTTCATGGCATGGTCGTTCCTATTAGGATGATTATGGCCTGCGTGTCATGTTCTGCACTTTTACATGTCGTGTGCTATGCCTTACTCATGCAACATCACGTGGAACAGTGCATCCATCCTCACACGGTACATTCGCGGCGTCTTTGTTCTTTTTGGTTTGCAATCGTCAAGTCATGGCTGCCCAGATCCCACCTGGTGTTATGTAAGAGTTTAGGGAATGGCCTATAGGCTGTTCTGAAAGAGCGAGAGGCAACATCAGTGCTCCCCGTCTGCTGCTATCAGTTAGTACAGTGGTTTTCAACCTTTTTGGCACCAGGGCCCACTATTTCGTCAGCATCTACCACTACAGAGAGGGAAGGATCATGAACTAGAAAAAGTGCCCTTCCGGGCAATGGTCAGGCTGTGGTGGCGCTATAGGCCATTGGGAAAAGGGTTCAATTCATCCTTATGGCTTCAATGGCAATTGGATGATTTGAGCCCCCCCACCCCAAACATGTTTTGCAAAAAAATCCACCTTTTCACACCAATGTGAAAAGGGGGCAGTTGTATTTATCCTGCCCAGTAGGAAAGTGCTTCAAAAATTGCACAATGCGTTCGTGATTTGATGCTTTTTGTTCCAAATAGGATGAAATCTGAAATGTGGGACTGCAGATCTCAGAGCATGTGACTCTAGAGATTCAGTGCAACAATTTGCAGGGTTTGGGATAGAATCTGGAAGGGAAATGTGAAACAATGTGTTTCACAAAGATCAACCTCCTGGTGGTGCAATAACAGGCCATTTTAGAAAATGTGGAGCAGAGGTTCTTCGTTGGCATCCAGGAAGTATGTGTGTGTGCAAAGTTGGGCATTGACCGGATTAACGGTGCCGGAGATTAGCCGTACACAGACAGGTGGACACACTGACTTAAGGACGGAGGGCAAAACATACGCTTCACCATGCCTTCAGCCTGGTGGAGACAGTGATTGAATCATCTTCCCGGGTGACACGGTGACAGCAGTGGAACAATAGGTTCACTGGGCTGGTATGCTCTGCAACTTTTGGGTGTGGTCCCTCCCTTCTATTGACTGACTGAGACCAGGTAAAGCACTGATGACGGTAGATACACAGCTGATACAACACGCAGGGCCTCATAGCTCAGTGGTTAGAGCACTGGTCTTGTAAACCAGGGGTCGCGAGTTCAATTCTCGCTGGGGCCTATCAACTTGTTTTTAAACAGGATTTGATGAAAGCACAAGTTTTGGGTGTGGTCCCTCTCTTCTATTGACCGACACCAGGTACATTATAGGCTACTGTAAGCACTGATGAGTGTAGATACACAGCTGATACAACACGCAGGGCCTCATAGCTCAGTGGTTAGAGCACTGGTCTTGTAAACCAGGGGTCGCGAGTTCAATTCTCGCTGGGGCCTATCAGCTTTTTTTTGTTTGTCTGTTTAACAGGAGTTGATGAAAGCACATGCACACTGCTCAGCTGTATGATCAAGTAGGGCGTTAATTTCGGAAAGAACGTGAACAAAAATACGTAGTATAAAAATAAAATATGGAGATAAGAAGTTTCTGACAAACAGCAACCAAAATATGACATTGATTCACATCACCATGCAGGGCAGGCGCGCACACACACACGCACACACACACACACACACACACACACACACTCACACACACCACACACACACACACACACTGACACACACACACCTGCGTGTTCTTTAATAAAAAGGGGTCCGGCGCTGCTGACAGGAGCTCAGATCATCAGGCTGATAAGGGCTTACATATAGAGCGCAGTCAGATTACATCACGGCTCTCATTACAATACTTTCCACTCACATCTCTCTGCCACACTTATATAATACAGGTGGCGTTGTGTGTGTGTGTGTGTGTGGTGTGTGTGTGTGTGTGTGTGTGTGTGTGTGTGTGTGTGGTGTGTGTGTGTGTGTGTGTGTGTGTGTGTGTGTGTGTGTGTGTGTGTGTGTGTATGTGTGCGCACACACACCACATATTTTCTCCATACGAAAACATGCTTTTACAGTTAAAAAGATTTTGGGAGTTACATTTAGTCAATCATAGGGCGTTGCATAAGATGCTAATGAAGGCTCTGTTTCATTCTGTTCAAACTAACCTTCAAACAGAACGGATAGAGCGGATGGTCATTTATCAAAGCAATATTAAGCCACGAGAGGGAGCAGGTTAACGGGGAACTCCACCCATTTTCAACATTTTAATATGTTACCTTGGAGATGTTGTGTGGACATGATAAAAAAGTTCCCCCAATTCTGTATTTCTTAAACATGGAGGTCTGAAAAAATCATTAACATGGTGAAATGTATGTAATGTATGTATTTCACCATTAATGATTATGTATGTAATGTAAATTTCACCATGTTAATGATTTTTCTTTCAGACCCCCTTTTTCCTGAGAGGGTACAAATGGAACCAAATGGACCCGCTAGGGTCCATTGGTTCACATTTGTGTCCTCTCAGGAAAATGTTCAAAATGGGTGGAATTGCCCTTTAACCTTTTTTTTTTTTCTTATCCCGGGAGGGCCGTACCTTCCCTGGAATAAAATGCACCAGTAACCTACAACCTTTCTAAAACTGTTAGCATTGGGGCAACATGAAAAGTAACAGTTAGAATAATCAAGCACAATGCACAATGACGTCTGTTGGTTACCCGGCTAAAGAAAGTAGTTCCCACCTGCAAGAAAGTAGTTACCCGGCTAACCTGCTGCAGAAACAACACACCTGCGACAACATTCCATAACAACAAAGCCGGTTCCGGTTGGCGGAGTGATACTACAGCAGATTTGACCGTTATCAGTGGATAAGATCGCAGTTATCACGTTGTCATCAGCAGGACTTTTTCGTCTCAGAATGGCCATCCTTTGCCGCTCCTATGGTTCGAGATGCAAGACCCTATGCAAGACCCTCCAACCTAACCTCAGCCGACCCTCAACCTAATCTCACAGACCTGACGGTCTGTGAAGTGGTTGATGTGTCAGGATTTAGGCTTAGGTTTACGCTTGAGGGGCTAGGGTTTTGCTACAAACATGGCTAACCCTTCTCTAACCCTAATCCTAAACCTAACTGCAAGCAGATTTGAACCGTAATCAGTGGATAAGATCGCAGTTGTCTTATCAGTGCAATAGTGTCAGTAGGCTCCCAGACAACATGCCTCCTTGATAAGATCGGCTATAACGCTTGATAATGGTGGAAGCGGGTGGATACTACTGAATGTGGCGCGCCAGCAAATGGTTATCAGTGGCCATTTCAAATGTCACACATGGCATGACCAGCCAATCAGAATTAAGCATTGGGACTAGCAGTTTTAGAAATCGTATTCTAGTGAGATTTATATTCATCAGGCAGGAAACCTCATGGCAGAAAAAGAACTTCGCCCTTCATATACTGATTCTGCCCCGAGTTTCCTGCCTGCTGACTACAAATATTTGTGCTATGCTTACACCAGTGTGATGCTTACACCAGTTTTATGCTTACACCAGTGCTCTGCCTACACCAGTGATCCAAATGGAATTACAGCCTATAGTTACAGTAACGTACCAGATGTGGCTTCACAACAAAATCCCAAACCTGCATACATCCCCAGTAGGAAACCTACCAAGATTTGTGTTGAGATAACAGTATCCCCATAATGTGGCGTACCTTATCAAATGCCCTTGTGGCTTAGGGTAAAATAAACAAGCAGACCCCTTCGCACCCGCATCAGTGAGCACCGGTCTCGTGTGGATGCGGGGAATGAATGCAATTTCAAACAGGCAGGCAACATCATCAGGGGTTCTCAGGATGTGTTGGTATTGGAAAAGTTGCATCTTGATCCTGCCTTGCCTTGATTGATGGCTGCACTTTGACGCACTGCGCCGTTAGAACCGAAACTTCTTTCTTTACTTGCATGCAGAGTGGGCACAAGTTAAGAGATCGGTGCATGGTCAGTGTTTGGTGGTCGGCGGTGCGCCGCGCTCAGTCATCTCTCCAGGTACTACCTCGATTGGCGGTAGGTGATGATGTAATGGTAGCGTAAGTAAAAAGACGATAATGTCATGAGTATTAGCTCGCACACTCTCACGCAACGAGTAGACCATTATCTCTGCTTTTTATTTGCCGTATTGTCACGAATATAAGACGGGCCCCGGTTATAAGACGACCCCCATTTTTGCAAGACTAATTTGTGTAAAAAGAACATTGCATTCCCAAATAATATAGTCCCCCAAAATAAGACGACTACGATATTTTAGGATATTTCCATTGGGATCCTATATTCAGGCCAATAGGTAATAATTTTGGGAGATTTTAAGACGGATCTCTTTGCCATCTTCACTGGGTTCCAAATGTACAGGGCCCTACAGGGGGTGTAACTTTGAGTGTGCACATATGGCGTCTAGTGTCTGAGTGTCTTGCTCAGAGACATATCGACTCTAATCTCTGGGGGAGGCCGGTTCGAACTGGCAACCTTGCAGTTAACATCCATTCCCTGAGCCAGTATGCGTGTGAGACAGTTGGACCATAAACTGCATGACTTCCTCACATATACTCTCTCACACATTCTCACTTTCTTATTGATTAAATGATACATCCTGAAAATTATATGAAAAGAATACAAGAGTAAATTGATACAAATAATAATTCGAAATTCACAGCCTGAATCTCACTTGCTCGCTTATACGCTTGCACACACGACCAACCATTCCACCGCGTTACCAAACCACAGTGCTGCAGCAGCAGTGAGTAAATCTATAGCCTGTTAAATTAAACGGGGAGTTTGCCAACAGCATGCAGCTGTATCAGTTCTGTTCTTCTCAGAGGAACATGTGAGAACGTGACACAAACACTTCCCACTGCATGCTGTTAACTCCCAAGACGGCTTTCACTGGAAAAACATCACCCCATACATAGTCTGTAGGTTTTACAGCCAGGTCTGTGGCATATAGCACTTAAACATAAGTTATACTACTGTGTTTCCCCACTGTGAGAATATAGATGTTCACCATTGTGATACAACTGTGGAAAAGGCTAAAAAAAACCTTAAATCGTTTAGCTTCAACTTCATAGACAGACTGTCAAATACACACATGCAGTATTTGCAATTTCCAGTACTTTTACTTATAATCCACTATAATACATCTCTGAGCACAGATCACTACAATTATTTGAGAACTTGCTCATGTGATATTATATGGTCCATATACCAAAACAGTAGGTCTGATATCACATTTTATATCTCTGATTATCTGTGCGCCGAGACACAGCTTATCAAGACATTACATTAGCATACTTAGAATGCATTCCACTACATTCAGATTTTATTCGTCATTTATTCGTAATAATAATAGCTTCAAAACAATTTCCGTGCAATGCAATAAAAAAGTCTCATGACACTTGGTTTATTGGGACTCATTTTCCCAGAAGCCTCTGCACTCTAGGACCACGTTGTGTCAGAGTGATGATGTCATGAACATCGCCCAATTAAAAGGTGAAAAACAAAGTAAAACAAAGTAGAGTACCGGTATTTCATTTTCTGCCACGGACACGCCAACACACACACAACACACACACACACACACACACACACACACACACAACACACAACACACACACACACACACACACAACACACACACACACACACACACACACACACACACACAACACACACAACACACACACACACACGACATCACGTCTTTGGTGCGGCTACATCACAGTACAGTTTTCTGTCATGTAAACTTCAAAAGAGCAGGGTGTGGAGAGACTAAAGGACTAAAAGATAAGTGGGAAGAGAGAGAGGGAGACATGTAGTCTGTCATGTATCTGCAGTCATGTAGTCACACATGCTACTACTGTATACCAGGAGGCACTGGGGTGAAAACACGCGTCTCTGATTGACATACAGTAGTAGTGTGTGCGTGTGTGTGTGTTGTGTGTGTGTGGTGTGTGTGTGTGTGTGTGTGTGTGTGTGTGTGTGTGTGTGTGGTGTGTGTGTGTGTGTGTGTGTGTGGTGTGTGTATACAGTAGTTTATTGACGCATGGTTGCAGTCTTCAAGCATGAATGTATAAACGACTGATCTCCTACACTCGTCTCCATAGTTTTACTGCATGTGAAAAATTGCGTTTTATTTTTCCTCTTGTCTATTAGGCCCTTGATCATCATAGCATTATAGCACCAACAGTATACAGCAGATATACAAGCCGGAAAGGCACTAACATTTCGTTTTTCAATATAATAAAAAGGGCAAATACGTGAGGGAGAAGGGGTATACCGTGTGACGAAAATGGAGACCAAAAAGTGCGACTTTGAAGCAACTAGTGGTTCTCAGAGGTTTTATTTGCAAGGGGACCCTGCTATACTGTAACTCTAAGTGTGTACAAACGGAACAAAAACGGAACCCATTTGAACACTCCCAAAGAGTTACTGACCTGTTCTATTCATACAGAACTGTTCTTTGTCTCTGGTTATATTATTGTCCGCTCCTGCCTTTGATGCTAATTGGAAAATTTGGGGGAATTTTGTTCCAAAAATGTGTTTTGCAGAAGCAGCACACCAATGTGAAAAAGGCACGGCTATATTTGTCCGATGCTTTTTGCGAAACGGGCCAATCCTGCAAACTTTACATGGAAATTCTGGACAATTAGGATTGAATATGAAACATGGGTCAGGACCATCTTGAGCACAGGATTTTTAGGACAGAATCTGGAGGAGTGTTATACAAAGATCGGCCTCCTGGTGGCGCTATGAAAAGCTGAGGTTTTGCCCTTGTCCTCTAGGGACGACTGCATGCAACGGTTCATGCAGGTCACTGCATCTATAGGTAAAGTTGTGAAAAGCTGCCTCATGGTGGCGCTATAACAGGCTGCTCTAGAGAAAATGTGGGGCAGAAGTTCATCGTTGGCATCCAGAGAGTGTGTGCACAAATTTTGGCATGGATCGGACCAACGGTGTGGGACAGGGGTTTCCAACAGGTCGTTCGGAGACCACCGTTGGACCATGAAAGGATTCCAGGTGGTCTGCAGCTAAATGATGGACAGTTGGTAACCAAATGGACCCTTATAGATCTTTGAGTCGTGAGATCGTAAAATGAAACCAAAAGGAACCTCTGAGCGTCAGGCACTCAGGCTACAGTACCTAGTAACAAAGGATATTGTTATACTCACTGCGCCACCAGTGCTGCTGGGTTGGCTCAGAGCGTGGATGCATGTGTGTGTGTGTGTGTGTGTGTGTGTGTGTGTGTGGTGTGTGTGTGTGTGTGTGTGTGTGTGTGTGTGTGTGTGTGTGTGTTGTGTGCAGCGTTTTTTAAGTAAGGCCTGGCACAAGACCATTGTTCCTGAAAAGTGACATGTCAGGACCCTGATGTCAGGAAACCAGAGACACACGGGACAGGGGGTCTCTGCGAAAGGATGGAGGGGTGTGTGTGTGTGTGTGTGTGTGTGGTGTGTGTGTGTGTGTGTGTGTGTGTGGTGTGTGTGTGTGTGTGTGTGTGTGTGTGGTGTGTGTGTGTGTGTGTGTGTGTGTGTCGGGGGTGTCTTTATTACTCATTGTTGGTGCTGTGTGTCAGGTTACTATAACGTCTATACCCTGCCATAAAAGCATTTGCTATGGTCGGTCGGGGGTGTGTGTGTGTGTGTGCACACGTGTGTGCGTGCGTGTGTTTACTTTGGCAGAGCGCTCCCCTGTGCCTGCTTCTATTGGACGTGCTCAAACAAAGCCAAACACACAACAGGAGCCGCGAGCAATTAGGAGGCTGCCATGCTGCATAACTGCCCTATAGTCAGTCTCTCTCTCTCCTCTCTCTCTCTCTCTCCCTCTCTCCTCTCTCCTCTCTCCCTCTCTCCTCCTCCCTCTCTCCCTCTCTCTCCCTCTCTCGTAGTGTGGAGTACAAATACAAGTATTAAAAAACGGTAACAAGCCAAAACATACTTAAAATTGTACTTAAAGGGGAACTCCACCCATTTTCAACATTCTAATATGTTATTAGTATACCCAGAGGTGTTGGTGGACATGATAAAAAAAGTTCCCCCATTACGTGTTCCCAAGAAATGGAGGTCTGAAGAAAACCACTAACATGGTGAAACATCTTGATGACATCATCAAGATGTATTTTCACCATGTTAATGGATTTCTTTAGACACTTATTTGGTTGCATTTGTACGCTCTCAGAAAAATTTTTGAAAATAGGTGGAATTCACCTTTAAGTATACAGCGCTTGAGTCAATGTACAGTACATGCCAACCTACTGAGCACCGGGATCTAACACTCTCTCTCTCTCTCTCGTCCTGTGTGGCATGGCGGGGGGTGGCATCCCCTGGCAGGGTGGGGGGTGTGTTTCGGAAGGGCACAGGGTATCGGGTATCTGGTCGTTGGCTGGGTATGGCGTGTTCGTACCACCTCGGCGGGCAGAACATGAGCGCACTGACGAAAGGTAGGGAGGGGGGAAAGTCCTGTCATCTGAGCAGACAACTCCTAATCCAGAGGATTAGCGCACATTAGAGGCCGTTTAGCGAGACGGCACAGCAGTGCTGCGTGCGTACATAGGGCCGTGTGTCAGCACCATAACGTGGCTACAAGAATGCACCGTCTCCCAACGTTCCGTAATTTCCGGACTATAAGTCCGCTATTTTTTTCACATGCTTTTGACCCTGTGGCTTATACAACGGTGTGGCCAATCTATGGATTTTTACAGGTGTTTTTTTAACAGTGGTCCAGGTGGGCCCTCCGGACTAAATGATGTAAAGTTGGTTAACCAGAAGTAACTATTAGAGAGTGTAAAAATTAAACCAAATGGACCTTTGCGGGTCCATTTGGTTTCATGTTTACACTCTCACTCACTTAATTAATAAGTCATGGTCATTTTGATCTCTATGTTTTGCCTGTTTTGTTTGCAAAAAAAGTCCACCTGGAATTGTGGACAAAACCAAAAGAAATCATTAGTTTTGGGTTCTGTGGGGTGAAAATGTTGTCGAATGGTGGTCTGTAGCTCAAATGCTGAATAAATGGGATCAAAAAGGTTGAAGACTACGGCTCTAAAAGAAGCGTGTTGTCTGGTGCGGCTTATAGTCAGGTGCGGCTTATACATGGAAAGAAACAGTATTTTGCCCCAAATTTAGCTGGTGCGGCTTATATTCAGGTGCGGCTTATAGTCCAGAAATGACTGTATATATTGCACAGTAGACAGGACTTATTGTCTCCACCAGGAATGGGGAGAGAAGGTTTTGCACTGCATCCGTGTGTTTGTGCGACTTTTTTTTTAACCAAAAATTCTGTATTAAATTTCTCCTCCACATTCCATAGTCATGTGATCAACTTGGACCTGTCGACTTTTACCATTCCAATGTGCCTTCCAAAGATTTGCAGGATTGGTTTCGGTTTTTCAACCAAACCAGCCGAAAATCATGAGCACAGCGTGCAATTTCCGTGAAATTGCTTGCGCACATTCCCTCTAGGCGGATGACAAAATTCTACCCAAAAAGACAGTCTCATGGCGGCACGGTGAACAGGCCAATTCATGTTTTTAACTATATTTGTAGCGATCTATGAACAACTTCATATGGTCACACCCTATAGGGCCAAGGAAAATCACGATGGAGATCTTTGCACCAAGGGTAAGGCCAAGGGCAACAAGAAGTGTGTGAATCCGTCCTGTGTGGATTAAAACACGTGGCTTGTGACCTGCATTGCCAGTTAAAATTCATCATGTGGCTTCTCAGTGAGGTTTGAGTGTCGGACACTTAGTATGTCAGAACTGAAGAAGTACAGTATAGCTGTACTTCTAATGCAACGACAGTGCAAAAAAGTGAGACCAATGTTGACCATTTCGTCAACAAATAATCAATAGACTAGATTAGGGGTTTTCAACAGGTGTTGCGGGGACCACCAGTGGTCCTTGAGAGGGAATTAGCCCAAGTCTACACAACTAGAGAACGTAGAAGATTAATGGTCATTTTGATCTGTACTGTATGATCTGACTGTTTTGTGATCCAGCCTGGAATTGTGGACAAAAGCAAAATAAATCTTTAATTTTTGGGTTTGTTGTGGCTCAAATTCCAAATAAATAGTGAGCCCAGGTATGAAAAAGGTTGAAAACCACTGGACTAGATCTTAGGGGGAAAAATCGTATACGCCTTAGATCCAGTAGGCAGGTTCCAACTAAATGTTATTTTATTTGTCACGGTCTCTCTGCACATTTCTATCTGACGTCAAGGATAACAACGCTACGCTTAAAGTTGTACAAAATACCATATTTTCCGGACTATAAGGCGCACCTAAAAGCCTTCAATTTTCTAAAAAATCCACACACTGCGCCTTATATTCCAGTGCGCCTTATATATGGATTGTTTTGACTGAAGTAGCTTCTATTCTATGTAAACTGCAGTAGCTTCTATCCCTGCGCCTTATAATCAGGTGTGCCTTATATATGAACACAGTTCTAAAAGGTGCGCCTTATAATCCAGTGCGCCTTATAGTCCGGTGCGCCTTATAGTGCGGAAAATACGGTACTTAAACCAAAGCACCACCACAAGCTGTAAAATGTACACATACGGATCAATTGGGGT
Organism: Benthosema pterotum; assembly: GCA_039105355.1. NCBI lineage: Eukaryota > Metazoa > Chordata > Actinopteri > Myctophiformes > Myctophidae > Benthosema > Benthosema pterotum. The sequence goes on along the minus strand of CM076968.1, from coordinate 14,051,704 downwards.
CATTCTCAGAGTTAAGTGAAAAGAGTTTCGTACCATGTCTACATGTCTTTCTGTCTAGGCATGTTTGTATATTTGGTCTACTTATCTGCTGATGCAAAACCTTCCACGCCTTTCTCTAAGAAAATAAACAGAACAAAAGCAAAACAACACTTATCAGGCAGCCATGCTCACCTCGGTCCTGGTCTATGGTGTTAAGAGCTCCAATGTGGGCCAAAAAAAGATGTCCTCCAGAACACCATTACAAAGGATAATCTTTTAATGCTATTCCCTAATGTTTTAAGTGTTTTTGTTTGTGTTTCTTAGATGGTTTTAGTGCTGTGATGATTCTTTTATTTCATGCATTTGCAAATTAGTTCACGTCGACTGCACTACACAATAAAAGCACTATAATTATTACCAGTAAGAGAGATTGTGTGGTAATTATTAAGGCCAGGTGGGGCCTCGGCCCTAAGAACTGGTTTGGGCTAAAATATTTAAACCAAAGTTAGGGCCTACAAAGGGCCGGGCCTTATCGGTCCATTTGGTAAGGGGGGACTCCAGGAAAAAAATGCCTGTGACGTCATACCTATGACAAGCACAGTAAAATGGCGCCCCCCAGGGATAAAAATATGAATTGTTTTTAAACCAAAGAGCTAATTATATGTGTTTTAAATGTTCAATTCTAGTGATAGAGGACAAGTATAATGTATTTATCCATATGAGGCTTATTAGCCTGGGATCCTTTTAAAGCATACTAAGGTTTGTGGTGTTGCCGCAGGATGTTTTGACTGTAACATAAAACGGGATTTTGGTGGACGCCTGCAACGTCGAAACCAAAATAATGCCATTGCACCAAGTGTCTGATCTCTTTGGGATAAAATTGCAGCACAGACTCTCTGAGATTCTCCGGAGACGCTATGCTTACCACTGCTGTAGACTACCAGCATGATAGCATCAGCACAGAGCAGATACATGCAACACAGTCACATGCACTGCAGGTAAACTTTTGATGGGTTAGCAAAGAGCACGGAATGGCAGTTTCATAAATGCTGGAGAAGAAGACCCTCTCCAGTTGAATGTTATGATTAACACTTTTTTTTAGGTAGCTAGTGCCAGCGATTTTCATGTAAAAGCCATATTTCATATTTTGGTCCAGGTTTTCGGTCGGACAGGTTAGATCGGCGCACACAGGATATTACTTCCGGTCTGTCTCTTATTTGGGTCCCTCAGCTGGCAGAGGAGGTGATCGCTGCTCGCGGGCCGCTAGCATAGGGATCGTATCAAACAATAGCCATACTAATCAAAGATTGACGTAGATCAGTGGTGTCAAAGTCATTTGGGGTGGGGGCCGCATTGGACTTAATGTGACTTCATGGGGCCGGAGTGTCCGCGGTGCAACCAGTCGCAGACCGCAAGCATGCACAACACACGCATGTTCACGTACACAGCCGTTACTTCTATACCGTATATCACACAAGTCATATTTATTATTAAGAATAGCTATTAATATATATTATTGACTTTTCATATTGGTTTTAGACTTGTAGCCTAGATTAAGACATCTGCTATGAAAGATGCTATTTTTATTTACAGAGCATCAATAAACCATACAAAAATAGCATTTAAATTTCAAATACTAAATTTAAGTAAGTATGTATAGTTAACTAAGTATAGTTCTCGGTTATACACCCTTGTACTGCTGAAGTATAGTTCTCTCTGTTACACACCCTTGTACTGCTGAAATATAGTTCTCACTTTGCAGTGGCAGCAGCCTAGTCTGGTAAAACGACTCCCCCTGCTGGACAACATGCATACATGCCGTTCAGAAGAGAGCTCAAAATCATTTCTTTAAACGATCATAACTTTTGATAGGAACGTGCTAGAGACTTACTTTTTTTTTAAATACTCAGACATTTTTGCTCTACAAGCCTGGGGCCGGATTAAATCATCTCGCGGGCCGGATCCGGCCCGCGGCCTTGACTTTGACACATGTGACGTAGATCACCGGTCATAACTAATATTTGATAATGGTAAGATTGATGTAGATCAACTGCAATGGGAGATCAACTGGGCTGAACTTAATCGTTCAGCCCTAATGAATACCAATCCCAATAACTAATTTCTAAAATGCAACGCCCATAAAAAACAAAGAACACAAGAAGCGGTCGGCGGTTTGGGGGGCGAGTCTCCTGGTTATAGCCTTCATAAGCAGAACTCTGAGCGTGTAAACTGTGAGGATGTTACAGTGTACATGCGTCGTACGCTGTGTGTGTGTGTGTGAGAGAGAGAGAGAGAGAGAGAGAGAGAGAGAGAGAGAGAGAGAGAGAGAGAGAGAGAGAGAGAGAGAGAGAGAGAGAGAGAGAGAGAGAGAGATGGACGCTGACATCTCACCTACTGCAGCACATAATGGAAGCTGAACCGAACACATGGAGCGTTTCTGTTTCAAATCAACGAGCGGATCGAGAGAGAACTCAATCTGTGTCTGTCTGTCTGTGCCTCTCTCTCTCTCTCTGTGTGCCTTTGTCACTGAACACCTCATAAGGGAGAGGTCTCTTTTGGCAAACATGGACGAAAGAAGCATGGGGGAGAGAGAGAGAGAGAGAGAGAGAGAGAGAGAGAGAGAGAGAGGAGAGAAGAGAGAGAGAGAGAGACTGAGAGAGAGAGAGAGAGAGGGTGGGGAGGTGGTATGGGGGGTTGGAGGAGGGGGGGCTGTACCAGTTGTGTACCAATAAAGCTAATGATTCCATCTGGCCCCGCAAGCTGATTCCTGCATTCCTGCTTTTTCATGTCACTAAGTTACCAGGGCCATTATACCCCAACGCTGTGAGTGTGCATGTGTGTGTGTGGTGTGTGTGTGTGTGTGTGTGTGTGTGTGTGTGTGTGGGTGTGTGTGTGTGTGTGTGTTGTGTGTCTGTGTGTCTGTGTGTCTGTGTGTCTGTGTGTCTGTGTGTGTGTGGTGTGTGTGTGCGTGCGTGCGTGCGTGCGTGTGTTTCTTCTTTTTCATATTTTTCTTCACCAGACCCCCCATTACTCTAGCCAGCTCTGAGACCCAGTTGGAATGAGCAAAATGCCGAACACAGATGATGATGATGATGTTAAATAAAAAAAAAGCTGGAGTGCAGTGAGGGTGCACGCACGTGTGTGTGTGTGTGTGTGTGTGTGGTGTGTGTGTGTGTGTGTGTGTGCACACGTGCATGTGTTCGCATTGTTTCATTTTGCATACTCTCCTGTCTATCTGTCTGCCTGCATGCCTCTGTACGTTTGTCCTGTGTGTGTGTGTGTGTGTGTGTGTGGTGTGTGTGTGTGTGTGTGTGTGTGGTGTGGTGTGTGTGTGTGTGTGTGTGTGTGTGGTGTGTGTGTGCGTGTGTGTGTGTGTGCGCACGTGCGTGCATGCGTGTGTGTGTGTGTGTGTGTGTGTGTGGTGTGTGTGGTGTGTGTGTGTGCGTGTGTGTGTGTGTGTGTAAACCTTTTGTAGTGAGATTGCATAGCTCTCTGTCACACACATGTACACATGTTTGTATTACTATACTTGTGAGGACATTTAGGATGCAGGTTTTTACGAATGCCACTTTTAGGCCATTTTCAATTTCAAGCACCAGAGCCCCAAAAAGTCGTTGTGAGCTTGTAGATCAATGACAGTGACGTGGCACAGAGCGAAGTACAATCAAGCACAATTGTATAACTCTAACACCTAAAACCTTTTTAAAATGTCTAATCTGTACCCCAAACGGAAATATTTTTTGTAATTGTAAACCAGATTTGAGATGGACCTCTCAACGCCAATTTTGTCACATTCTACTATACTTGCGGGGACCTTTGGCCCAAACAGGTATAGCAGCGCACACACACACACACACACACACACACACACACACACACACACACACACACACACACACACACACACACGTTCTTACACACACACACACACACGTTCTTTACACACACACACACACACACGTTCTTTACACACACACACACACACACACACGTTCTTTACACACACACACACACACACGTTCTTTACACACACACACACACACACACACACACACACACACACACACACACACACACACACACACACACACACACACACACACACACACACACACACACACACACACACACACACCACACACACACACACACACACAACACAGTGTTCTTTTCTCTTTATGGGCCTGGCTAATGGAGCCGAGCTCTTCCTGTCCTGTGTGATGTGGTTTTTACCTGTTGTTTGATGTGTATGTGTGTGTGTGTGTGTGTGTGTGTGTGTGTGTGTGTGTGTGTGTGTGTGTGTGTGTGTGTGTGTGTGTGTGTGTGTGTGTGTGTGTGTGTGTGTGTTTGAGAGAGAGGCCCTGATCTTATCACATAAAAGCCCTTGCCGTTGGAAGAAGACACTCCACTCTCTTCTTCTTTAACTTAATAGAGATCTCTGGATCTGTTTCTTTGTGTGTGTGTATATGTGTGTGTGTGTGTGTGTGTGTATGTACATACTTGTAATACAGTACTATGCTTGCAAGGACCACATGTTCGCCTCAAGTATACAGTCGGACGTGAAAAGAGCGACGACCACGCATGAACAAGTTATTCCCGCATGGTCCTCGAAAGGAGACTGTGAGGGATGGTTGTCTTTTTGCCGTTGAAATGTTCAGTGGCTCGATTCCCGGGCAGGGACGCTATGCCCTCTGATCCTCATCAGAAGGCCATGCGGCCCAGTTGGGGGTTTGGCGAAGGGTCCAGTTTACATGTTCTCCTCGTGTCTCCTGTAGCACAGGTTTTCAACAGGTGGTCCGGGGACCACCAGTCGTCCCTGAGAGGATTCCAGGTGGTCCCCAGGCGAAATGATGGAAAGTTGGTTAACCAGATTTAACCCAAATGGACCCTTGCGGGTCCATTTGGTTTCATGTTTACACTCTCAAGAGTTAAAATATTCATCATGTGAATCAGCCCGAATCTACACAACTAGAGAATGTAGAAGATTAGTGGTCACTTTGATCTGTATGTTGGACTGTTTGGTTTCCCAAATCCAGCCTGGAATTGGGGGGGGGGGGGGGGGGGGGGGGGGGGGGGGGGGGGGGGGGGGGGGGGGGGGGGGGGGGGGGACACGACAAAAGAAAGCTTTAGTTTTGGGACCAAGTGGTGGTCTGTGGGTCAAATGCTGAATAAATAGTGGTAAGAAAAAGGTTGAAAACCACTGCCCTATAGTATGTGATCCCAAAGTGGAACTACTGCCCTGTAGGGTAGGTATAGCACCCTCAAACATGGCAGTAGTCCTGGTGGTCTCTAGACTGCCACCCCATGGCCAGCGGTGGTGCCTGATGGAGCGGAATGCAACTAGGTTTGAGTAACGTGTTCCTTTTCACATGCTACGTCCTAGCCACCCCCCCCCCCCCCAAAGATTCCTCATGCATTGAAGGAAGCACGAGCACAGTTTCAGGATCAACCCCAGGTATATAGCACTGAGGATTATAGCAAATGGCAAATAAAAAAAAATGCAGGTAGTTATGCCTGATCTTACCAGTGCGCCAGTGTCTTGGTCTCAAAGTAGCCGATGGAGCTCTAATTAGTCTACTTTTTTTTTTAATGGCATTCCTAAAACTGGCGTCCTCGCAGTCCTCACAGTATAATGACACAAATGTGTGCGTTAGTGTGTGTGTGTGTGTGTGTGTGTGTGTGTGTGTGTGTGTGTGTGTGTGTGTGTGTGTGTGTTGTGTGTGTGTGCGGCGCGCAGCGCGTGCGTGTTGTGTGTTGTCTAATTCAATGGAGTGTGTAACCCAAAACCAAATACATACGTTTGAGTTCAATGGAGTTTGAACTCAGAGACCTGAGTCCAGAATGGACTCACGGACATGTCAGCTATGTGAGTCATGTTAACACAAGATTGCAGCCCAGCTTACAGTGTGTGTAAGTTTTATGTATTTCTTAGGTGAACTTACAGGATGTGCAGACAGAAAATGGGTAAGTATACACATCACTGCCAGCTACGGCGAACTCAGACAGAAAGACTGAAAAACTGGGCTGTACCATTTCAGGAAGAGGGGGGCTTTGTATTATACAACAGTTAATAAAACAGTTCATTTGCTCGAATTGAGTGATGGGGTACACCATATTTAAAGACAACGCTATTTGCCTACTAATATTTAATTGATATATTGCAAAATGTAAAATATAATCATTTTCAATCTCAATGTCACTGGAGGCCCCTGCAAACTTTTGGGCTCTACTCAAAGCGTGTACTCAGCTTATGGCAAACGGCGGCCCTGGGTTTGACGATGTTAGACACATGACGTCACTGAACGTGCTGCAGTTGCACATCTGGCCGGCAGTTTATGGTGAAGTGGCAAATAAATACAGGGCCAGTACTACTGCAAGTGCTATGGGCTAAGATGGAGTCTGTAAAGGTGCGTTTTCAGACTGCAGCAGAAGATTGGGAGTGAAACTGCAGTTGTGATTGCAGTGGGAAGTGCATTGCATAGTTTTGGGGCCAGGAGGGAAGCCAACTCTTTCAGGAATGGCAGAATCGAACACGGGCATCTTGCGGTTGCCATCCCAGTGGCAGCTTCAGTGTTTGGCAAACTCTTCTTGGGTGGCACCAAGCCCCTAAAACAGGGGTTTTCAACCAGTGGTCCGTGGCTCAAATGCCGAATAAACGGTGGGCCCTGGTATGAAAAAGGTTGAGAACCACTGCCCTACAATGACCAGTATTGGTAGTAGCACTACGTAAACCGCCTCTGTGGTTGTTGCACTGCGCTGCCTCAAAAAAACAGCCGACTCTCTCTTTTTGTTCCTGGGTTAGGATCCAATAAAATAAGTTCCAGAACGTATCTTTAAAGCATTAGCACTGAGTATTTCTTGTATATAAAGCCGAGAATGCGAACAACGACCTCCTGCTCTTCATTCCAACTGTGCATGTTGTTCATTCACATCAGCTTCCATTAATATGACAAACATTTCAGTTCCCATTCGAGCTGACATGTACACACACGCACGTGTGTGCACACACACACACACACACACACACACACACACACACACACACACACACACACACACACACACACACACACACACACACACACACACACACACACACACACACACACACACACAGTCTTGTTAGACTTGGACTGTGTAGCGTGTCCCAATGACGCAACAAGGGATTCCAAATTCTCTGATCCTGACTTAAATTAAAATGCATGCACATACACGCACACACGCACACACATGCACACATGCACACACGCACACACACACACACAGTAACGATTATGGCCAGCCTTCTGTGTCTAATCTTCAGCTGTGATGCATGTCAGCCCATTGTCTTCCCTCGCAGCCCCCTGTAGCCATTCATGTCTGTGCTGTTTGTTTAGCGGTGCAGGGCCCTGTCCTGTGTGTGCGTGCGTGTGTGTGTGTGTGTGTGTGTGTGTGTGTGTGTGTGTGTATGTGTATGTGTGTGTGTGGGGTGTGTGTGTGTGTGTGTGTGTGTGTGTGTGTGTGTATGTGTGTGTGTGGGGTGTGTGTGTGTGTGTGTGTGTGTGGTGTGTGTGTGTGTGTGTGTGTTGTGTGTGTGTGTGTGTGTTGTGTGTGTGTGTGTGTTTGCGACTTAAGAATAAAGGCTGCTTGAGTTACAGATGGGCAGATTTTACTCTGAAATGCTCTGCAGTTCATTACCCCCCCCCCCCCCCCCCCCAAAAAAAAAAGGAGATGAAATCCTCCATTACTACTTGTCAAGGTTGACCTTATGCTACCTCATCTGCAGTGTTTAGAAGTGTTAATATTCTGTGTGTTGATCAAGTCCAAAACTATGACACGACATCCCATTTTGATGTGGAACTGCACCGTATGAAGGGCAAGGGTAGGGTGAAGAGAGTGTGGTAAACAAGGAAGTGAATGGTCATGCTGCACGTGCACTGTTCAAGATCGCCAAGTAGCTGGTAGCTGTCACAAAACGGAATACAGGGGCGTATCTAGGCATGGGCATGGGAGGGCAATGCCCCCCTAAAGGACCAGTCTGCCCCACCAAACATGATGGCATGCAAACAACCCAAGATATTTCAAATTAAAGTTGTCATATTTTAAATGATTTGAAACCCTACAACTGCTACTAACTAACTCCAGAAATGGATTCCTCATTTGTTTTCCTCATAGACTTTTCGAAAATGATTAATAAAAAAAACAATTGTGCCACGGACAAAGCCAACTCGGGTCATAACAAATCATGACAGCAAACACGTTTTTCATATTAGAAATTATTTAATTGTCCCAAAAGATTGTGTATGTCATCATGATTTGTCACGACCCGAGTTGTCTTTGTCCGCGGCATAATCGTCTTTATATAAATCATAAATCATTTTCGAAAAGTCTATGAGAAAAATGAATGGGGAATCCATTTGTGGAACAGGGCTGACGTCACAAGGGGGCGGGGCTGGCAGCTCTATAGTATGCAGATGCTGCTATTTAAAGGAATACTTTGCCGAAATTAAACCTCGTCTGTATGGTTATACTATGGTGCATCCGTGCTTCTGTGTCCGTGTCTCAGTGCATACTGTAGTGGAACACCAGAGGAGGGGGTTCCAGACCGTATCATACCTACATCACTGCCCTAACTCAGTGCATACTGTAGTGGAACACCAGAGGAGGGGGTTCCAGACCGTATCATACCTACGTCACTGCCCTAACTCAGTGCATACTGTAGTGGAACACCAGAGGAGGGGGTTCCAGACCATATCATACCTACGTCACTGCCCTAACTCAGTGCATACTGTAGTGGAACACCAGAGGAGGGGGTTCCAGACCGTATCATACCTACGTCACTGCCCTAACTCAGTGCATACTGTAGTGGAACACCAGAGGAGGGGGTTCCACACCGTATCATACCTACGTCACTGCCCTAACTCAGTGCATACTGTAGTGGAACACCAGAGAGGGGGTTCCAGACCGTATCATACCTACGTCACTGCCCTAACTCAGTGCATACTGTAGTGGAACACCAGAGGAGGGGGTTCCAGACCGTATCATACCTACGTCACTGCCCTAAAAGTGACGTAGGTATGATACGTTTCCCAGAGCATTGAACACTAAAGGAGGTAGAGGAGAGCAGCAAGGCACACACAAAATATACTTTCTCTAGGGCCAACGTGTGGCTTTTTTAATTTTTTTAATTTTATATTCCGTTAATGCCGTGATGTCATATTCAACCATAGGCATAATATCGCCTATCATGTATAAACTCATCTAGTGTCTAATTGCAATCGAAGATAGAGATTCACTCCCAGGATTACGCCAGAGTCTGAAAATAGCACTTGCAGTAGTACATGCCCTATAGCCTCAACCTCCTAAAGGCAAATGAAAAGCAGCTTATATAGCATTTGGCATGCATATTTATGTAAACATAGCACTGATATAGGATATAGTGTATATACATGAGTAGCTGTATCATGTGAGATGAGATGAGATTCAATTTATTGTCAATGCACCAGTATAAATACAGTGTATATACAACAGTAGCTGTATCATGTGCTTTTTGTTCTTACTTATTCTAAGTCGCTCTGGATTATGCTTTAATGTCTAAATTGTAAATTGTAATTGTTTTAAAAATCATGTTTTGTTATGCCATTTTAACAGGCTTAAAAACCACATCTAGCAGGAAAAGACAAAGCGATTGAGTTTTACAACACAAAGCCCCACTATAAGGGGACTAACTATTAGGGCATGTGAACACAGATGCCTGCGGTCACAATGTGGGACAGGGGCTCAAATTGTGGGATGCCTGTAAAGACTTGGAAATGAGGGACTGTCTGTCCAACGCCAAGAAGGGACATCTGGTCACCCCATCCATGGACGGCCTATGATATACTGTACAATAACAATATAAACAGAACAAAACAACAAACACACAAAAAAAAACCCTCTGTTTTGGTTTTCCGGTGGCTTTCTTGTTCTCGGTTTGGGTCTTTTTTCAATAAATTCTCCTCCCCTGACTTGGACGCCGCCGACTCTTGACATCATAAAGAAACGAGACGATTGCTTTTACAGCCGTGCTGTGAAAACTTAACAGCTTCAATGATGCTTGTGAACGGCAATTTCTCTCTTGCAAAACAAATGAGGTTTGGGCTTTTGTGTTTTTCATTTTTTTTTTTACAAGAAATGAAGTCTTAAGGGTCGATTTAGGGTGTTTCACACTGGAAATAGCTAATCGTCTTTGTCGAGTGGAAACCTTGCTTGTCCGAAGACGTCAGTTTTCCAGATTCAAATTCTAATGTGTCAAAAGCTTGCAGATTTGCTACGTTTGATGCTATTGTGTGTATGCAAAAGCTAACAATGTAAACTTTTAGTTTGACAATATTTGCTGTGGCCAATTAAAGGAGGATTCTTTGCTTTAGGTGATTTGGAAAAACATCGGGTAAGAAATTGTGCACATGCACAAACTCTACAGTGAAGGGAAGTGCAACAGTACATGCACCAAGGCCCGCCCCCACTCAATCCTGATTGGATGATATAGTCAGCACACTTGTTTACCAATCGTTGTTTTATTGCATTTCACTTGGGACAGCATGGACAACGGCCACATTGTCTCGAATGTTGACCTATTCTGTCCCCAACCCATTCTATCCCATGGATTCGAATGGCATAAACTCAGATTCGCCCCGCTGAATGTCGCGGTTCTCGCCAAACCAGCCATTTCAATGGGACAGAATGTCACTTCAGGCACTTGTGACCCTGATGTTCTTGCACAAAGGGTTAGAGTGCAGGATGGTCAAAGACACCAGAAACATGATGACATCATCACACACTTCAAAATAAGGGTTTCGCTTCAAAATAAGGGCATTCTGTGAAAGCCGTGGCGCAGACGCATATACGTAATCAGTGCGTTGGGGGGCCATTACGACCATTACTATTCCTCCATCCCTCAGGCGCCATTCACCCTCTCTGCTGCCCCCACCCCGGTCTCACCCGCACTATACACTCCCCTAACAGTCTCTGTCTCGTTCTCTGGATACTCATTGACCTCTCAGAGAGAGAGAGAGAGTCAGTGTTTTTCAACATGTCTCTATTTAAGTGGAGAGAGAAGGAGAAACCGACCCAAACAGTGAGAGCAGGAAAAGCCATCACATCGCCACTGGCACAGCGGGCTTATCTTTCACTGGCTAATAGGTCTCATGTTCGTTACCTCATCCTCCACACACACACACACACACACACACACACACACACACACACACACACACACACACACACACACACACACACACACACACACACACACACACACACACACACACACACCACACACACACACACACACACACACACACACACACACACACACACACACACACACACACCACACCACGCAAAGCAACTTTTATGAATGGCAGTTTGTCACATGCTAAACGCTTTATCCATATACACTTCTTTTTGCGCTTTTTTCACTATTTTGAAGAACATTTTTGGATAGTTACATTACTACTTTTGCATAGTAAATGGTTCATTTAATTTGTTAGGGATAAGGGGTTTAACATGTCAACCGAATTCATCTCTTGTCGATCCTAGAGATAGTTTTTAGATCGCGCTTCTATCCGATGCGTGCGACTCTGTTGCACAACTATACAGTAAGTGAAAAGATCAGATGTAACTCTATCTCTAATCCCTATACTTCTAAATGCCCCGCAAGTATGCCGCACAGGCGCACACGCACCCACCCACACATATACACACACACACACACACATAGACATTAGACTCCCATTCTCCACATGTGCGTGCAACCGCACACGCAAACAAAATAATACACAAAAAACGCACAGCAGACGAGATGCATGTATACACACGCTGCTCCACGCCGATGGGATCGGGATGTATTTGCACGCAAACGGCGAGGACACGCACACTGCACATGACACACACACACACATCCAAAAACGTGCTCGGTCGGGCCGTTTCCTGCCACTGACGAGAAGTCTGCATGATGATAATTACAGTTTCGGAGGGGGGGCCTCATCCTTGAATTAAGAGGATCACACACACACACACACACACACGCACGCACGCACGCACACACGCACTTGTACACAAAATGCACATGCAAGGGGCACGAGCAAACACGCACACAGACACACACACAGTCATGGTGACATGTACATGTGTACAGAAACACACATATACGCACACAAAACGGTGGAACTTGACAAGTGCACACTCAAGAAACAGCACATGCGCGGGTGCACCCACATACAGTATATGCTTCTTGCATCCACATGCTTGCACTTGCGCGCATACACACATATATACAAACACACGCACACACACAGCGCCAGCGGGCTGCAGTGTGTATATGGCGTTCTCTCGCTCTGTGCTGGGAAGTGGTTTGTTCAGCCATTGTTCTCTATTAAAAAGCTCCAGGGATGTGAATGAGACAGACTGAGAGACTCGCCGCCTGGGTCTATAAAACTACAGCCCAATACTCCGTATGTGCGCGTGCGCGCGCACCACACGCACACGCACACACACACACACACACACACACACACACACACACACACACACACACACACACACACACACACACACACACACACACACACACACACACACGGCCCTTAGTGAGGGCCTTTATGTAATAATATGGCAAATGACTCTGATGGACGTGAACTGGGCAACCCCACACGCTGGGACACAACACAGCAAGATAGAGACACAGAGAGAGACAGAGGATGACGCCTACTGAGCTGTGCGTTGAGAGAGGGTCACAAGCTCACAGGGTATTGAACCGTAGTTGTCAGGCGGTGGGTGCAAAGGTGTGCCTGTTGTTACAGACGGCACATGGCAGCTTCACCCCCGTAATGGGGGACCCAGACACCCCCCCCCCCCCCACACACACACACACACACACAGCGGCACTATAAACTTTATGACAGTAAACACATACAAACACATCTAACAACAGATAACATCCCAACACTCTCCATAGCCTCAGTCTCAGGCTTGCTTAGTCATCTAGGACAGTGGTCCTTGAGAGGGTTCCGGATGGTCCCCAGTTAAGTTGGTTAACCAGATGCAACTCTTGAAAGCGTAAAAATATTAACGCTCTCAAGAGTTGAAATATTCATCATCTGAATTAGCCCAAGTCTAGACAAGTTGAGAATGTATGTTGTAAAAGATCAATGATCATTTTGATCTGTATGTTTGACTGATTTGTTTCCAAAGTCCAGCCTGGAATTGTGGACAAAAGCAAAATAAGTAGTTTTGGGGGTCTGCGGGGCTAAGATGTCCCCAAATGGTGGTCCGTGGCTCAAAAGCTGAATAAATAGTGGGCCCTGGCATCAAAAAGGTTGAAAACCACTGATCTAGGAAGAGAAAAGCCTGGGCACAATATATGGCAGAGACACTATCGGCGGAAGTGTCTAACATCTGTCAGCAGTGTCGTTTTTTGGACTCGAAAGGAGAAAGATGTATTTTCCCCTAGATTTGGCCCTACTCCATCAGACTTCCGCCGGTAGCTTCCACACTGTATAGGTTCTTCCCCAGCAAGATTTATGTCGACGTCTCTCTGAATCCTCATTTCCCAATAGTTGAGTGCAAGTGTGTGTGTGCATGCATGTACAGTACACACACACACGTGTGACTGAGTGTGCGTGGGAAGCAGCAGACGTGACTTGTTGAGAGAGATTGTCGGTAGGGAGGCAACACAGCGCTCCATCATGTCGGACATCGGCGAGTCCATCTTCTCTTACGCAAACGCACACGTGTACACACACGCACACACACACACACACACTTTTGCTACATCACATGCGTGCAAAACTGTACTCTCAATGTCCATTTTTCATATTCTACTTTCTACTATGCTTTAGGTGTGAGTTAATATGACCAGGGGTGTTTTTGCCATTAGGCAGACCATGCAGTTGCCTAGGGTGCCATGAGGGAAGGGGGGCGAGGGGAGGGGATGACCACCAGATATGCTTTAAAAGGATACCAGGCTAATAAGCCTAATATGGATGAATACATTATAATTATCCCCTCTAACTAATTGAACATTTAAAATTCATATAATGATATTTATTTTAAAAAATTAGTTCATTTTACAGAAGATTTTCCCTGTAGCCCCCCCTTACCAAATGGACGCGTCAGGGTCAATTTGGTAAGGGGGGCTCAAGGGAAAATCTTGCCTATGGCTCCAAATTGCTTAGAAACGCCACTGACTATGACATTTAGTCCTAGTAACTCACAAACACGGTAATACTGAAGATGGTTTATGTATGAAGAAAGGCCATCTTGCATTGGCAATGCTTATAGAGGCGAAATAGACTACAAAGCCTACAAATGTCCTCCTACGCAAGTACAGTTTTCTCCTCTCAGAGCCCCCTATGTGTCGTCCGTCAAATTATAGATTACAAAGACTCTCTTCCTGACTCCTCAAATCTCGTGAGAGTTTGTTGCTGGTACAAAGAAAGATCGGACTTTCTCCTGATTTTGTCTGGCTGAAAGAAGCCATTTTTAGTATGACTATGTTGTAAATAATTGCACAACCCTGTGATGACATACATGGGTCCAGGATTTAGTTCAGTGACCATGGAGCTAAGGAATGGAAAATGAGCAGTGTTCACGTTCATTCTAACCATTGGAAATGAACGGGCGTTCTTCCCGTCTCCTAATATTGTCCCGAAGTGAAGCTGAAGTTGGCCCCTCTTGCCCATTGGCCTCTTGGGTAATACTATTGCAGTGTTTGCACAGCGAACCCGTCATGGCCAACATGCTGTCAGCAAGCTCTCCACTCTCTCTAGTAGAGCTCCAACATGGTGGAACCCAACGACGGCTGCCATTAACAACCTCTTCCCTGTGAAGAGCACTCTCCCCTATACCACATAGGAAATGTACTGTATATACAGAGCAGTGGATAGCATTTAAACTTCACAGTAAAGTGCAGTAGCTACAAGATAGAGACAGGCTAAAATAAATATGTTAAAGGACCACTTCACTTTTCAACGTATCTTCATATACAGTCTGTCATGTCTGCCTGCCTAGCCTTTCTGCCCTCTGTGTGTCCATTCCAGTTTTGCCAACTTGGCGCATTTGTCGCTATATTTAGCTTTTTTTTCCCAGACCCCCCTATAGCGCCAAAATTAGTGAAAAACTCCTGGCGGAAAATCTGGTGCTTTTTTGCTGGTGAGTTGGGGCAAAATTGGTTGACAGGCACCAGAGATAAAACCCCTGTTTTTCACCATTTTTCCTCCTATAAGAGAGTCCTCCTTCGTTCCCAGAAAGGACCATTGGTAACCAAAAGGACACTTTTAGATTTGTAGCTCTTAAGATCGTAAAATGAATGGTTTCATTTTACGCTCTCAAGAGTTAAATTATATTCAAACATCTGAATTACCTAATTTCCAAGAATCTACATTTTGAAAATGTGTAGATTCTTGGAAATTAGGTAATTCAGATGTTTGAATATAATTTAATTAATATAATTTTGCCAGTTATTTCTCCTAAATTAGGCTGAGAGACTAATCTCATCATCCGTGACTAAAATGCAGACTAAACAGTGGACCCCGTTAATGGTTGAAAACCAACTGCTCTGGCACATTCTAGTGCATTTTGGAAGTGCCACTAGTGTATTTTGGATTTTGGCGGTTGGCAACACTGGTCCATTCCAGAAGTGACCCCCAGGGCAGACAGGCCAGTTGTTCAGAAGCCTGTTATAAGTGGTCATCTCCGGCCAGGGCGCACGCACACACCACACCACACACACACACACACACACACACACACACACACACACACACACACACACACACACACCACACACACACACACACACACACACACACACACACACACACACACACACACACCACACACACACGTAATCAATTAGACCTAAACTTTATACGACAGGGGGGGGGGCAGCCTACTGCTTGGGGCCAATCAGATTGCGGGCTTCTGACTTCCACACCAAGCCTTAATGACATTAATTAGCGAACTGCGTTACGTGCATCTTGACTGTTATACTGTATATAGCCATGAGGCGTATGTATGTGCGTGAGTGGGTGGGTGTGGGTGCGTGCATGTGAATGACACTAATTATCAAGGCTAATGCCAGCCCACTTCCTGGAGACCATTTCCTGTGATAGTAATTATTAGGTATGTGTGATAAATTCCAGGCCCCCGCCCCCCACCACCCCCCACACTACCAATCATCCTGGGGGGTGGGGTGTATGTGTGTGTGCGTCTGTGTGTTTGTGCGTGTGTGCGTTACTTATTTAAAGGGGAATTCCACCCATTTTCAACATTTTTTTCTGAGAGCGTACAAATGGAACCAAATGGAACCCTAACGGGTTCATTTGGTTCCATTTGTACGCTCTCAGAAAAAAAGAAGCATCTAAAGAAATCCATTAACATGGTGAAAATACATCTTGATGATGTCATCAAGATGTTTCACCATGTTAGTGGTATTCTTCAGACCTCCATTTCTTGGGAACACAGAATGGGGGAACTTTTTTTATATCATGTCCACCCAGCACCTCTAGGGTATACTAATGACATATTAGAATGTTGAAAATGGGTGGACTTCCCCTTTAACTCTACATTTCATGTCATTAGCTGCAGAGCAGACGTTGAACCTAGCAGTACACTTGACTGCAACGCAGAAGAGTTTACACTGCTCCGTTTGTACTTGTCTGTTATCCTGTCAGAATTGCTGTGTCATTAACTATGCATACATTTGTTTTGTCCGCGACGTATTTGACACCTGCTTTGGCAATGAAACTCGCGGTGTGTTTCCACCGTCGCAAAAAAGGAAAAAAACAAAACAAAACAAAACACACGCCTGCTCAGAACTTAACACGACAGCCTTCATTTTAAAACGTCTTTTGAAACACATCCTGCTATTTTAAACATGTTAGTATTGACACAATTTGTATAGTTTCACCCCAAAATGTTAAAAACTGCTCAGTTTCAAAAGCTTGCCTACGTGTATAACAACGTCTCAGAGAACACGCACATTTGCATGTTTTCATGAGATAGTTTTTTCTAAGTTACAAGCAGTAGTGAAAAATATCAACAAGTGTATGTATTCCAGTACCGTTGTTACAGTAAGTACATATCATAGCTACATTAACTTCAGATATTGTACCTTTTTACTCCACTAGATGTGATGAATGCAGTGGATATTGTATCATTACATTTTAGACAATGACGACTGTCTTGTAAAAACGGAAACTTATGACAATATATAACAATATATGTGAACAAAACATTAGCATGTATAGTACTTTTGGTTACTTTTACTATTCTCATTACCAGACAAGTATGTAAAAGTAGCGTATTCCTACATTGCAGAATATATATTCGTAAACAAACAGAGAAAAGTTTCCACCTCTAACCAGAAGTGTAGCAACATTCCTTAAACCACTTTCAATTGTACCTGAACTTATTGTGTTTTTGACTTAGCGTCTTAAGTCACACCTTGCTTTGTAAACCTACGTTTTCTCGGGCCAATAAAAGCCTCCGTTTGAGTTGGCGTCAAAGGAGGGGAGGCAGGGGGGTGGAGTAGGGGGCAAGAGGGGGGGTAAAACCAACGTTGTGAAGTGCAACCGGCGGCATGAGCGGTCCTGGTTAGTGACGGGAAGATGAGGCGAGGGTCAAGAGGGGGTGCTAAAGTTAGAGTCGTATAAATACCATGGAGGGAGCAGAACAAACAGAGACAGGGGGGTTGCTGCTGCCCTTCAAAACAAAAGGAACTAAGTGAGTTTCCATTCCTCTTTGCATACGTCCATCCTGTGTCACACACACACACTGTGTGTCAGTCTGTCAGTCGCGCATCATCGTTACGAGACAGCTGGCGCTCGGGCCGTCACTCACGCATCATCTTTATGGGACGGTGCCACTTCACTTAAAGAGACAGACACACGCATGCATGACAGGCGCTGAGTCATCGTCGTCGTAATCGCAAAGCTGACTTCAACGAGGAGTGCCGAGTGTCTTCCTTTGTTCCTCTCTTCCGCTGTGACTTTCCGTACACATTCATCTACCTTGATCCACCGTGACATCATATACAGCAGGGCTGCCCAAAACGTGTATCGTGATCTAGCAGTAGATCACAGAGGCCGTGCAGGTAGATCACATGATAGTTCCCTAAAATGCATATATCTGTAACTCTTGAGAGCATTAAAATGAAACCAAATGGACCCGTAAGGTTTCATTTTAACGCTCTGAAGAGTTTCATTTTACACTCTGAAGAGTTAAATTTAAACATTTGAGTTTCGTAATTTCAAGAGTCCACACAATTAGTAAATGGATAATAATTGTTATTTTGACCAACGTTTTGTCTATTCTCTTTCCCAATTGTGGACAAAAACAGTAATGTTCTTAGTTTGGGGTGCTGTCAACTCAAACCCCAAATACTTCCAATTCTCCGCCTCTATTATTCATTATAAGTGTATTATTCTTAAACACTATAACAGTAAGTAACACCATCACCACTATTTCAAAGCTCATGTGTAGATCTTGTTGAGACGGTCATTTTGAAAGTTGTGTGTGCGTGTGTGTGCGCGCGTGCGTGCGCGCGGTGCGTGCGTGCGTGCGTGCGTGCGTGCGTGCGTGCGTGCGTGCGTGCGTGTGTGTGTGTGTGCTATGTATGATGTATCTCTATGGAATGTGGAAGTGCACACAGGTCTCTTCCTAAACAATGGGTCCCATATTTATGAGGCTGCACATAAAATATCCTCGATTTCCCCTTTCAATCTAGCAATCATTTTCATTATATTTCATCAATATTATACCCATTTTCCACCATTTCTTTTCCTGAGAGCGTACAAATGCGACAAATGAATTAAGAAATCCATTAACATGGTAAAAAATACATCTTGAAGATGTCATCAAGATGGTTCACCATGTCAGTGGCTTTCTTGGGAGCTTTTCTTGTGACACACAGAAGGGGGAACTTTTTTATTTACCAACACTTTGAAGGTACATCAATGACATAGTAAAAATGTTGAAAATGGGTGGAGTTCCCTTTTAAATTGAGGTCATGCAAATGTATGTGTGGTGCGCAGTTGGGCAGCAACTAGTTACTACTAGTAAAATATTACTGCAATTTTATTACTTTCCAAAGAAACAATTTACAATGTACTTTGTAGAAAATAGCAAATATTGTATATCACTTTTCTTTTGCTGCTTTCTGTTGGCTTGAAAACATTTCAAACTTTTTAACTTTGCAGCTTAAAAAAAGTTTTTGGTTGATTTGTGACTTTTCTATCATCATTATTTAAAACAATTGGATTCAGTTCGAAAAATAGCTGACTCAACAGATGGTGGTGTTGTACTTTTTCCTGGGCATGAGGTTGCAAAACTAATATAAAAGTAATGTGTAATAGTATTACTTGAGTCAAAGCAATGTGTAATGAGTTACATTACTAATTACTAACTAACATTACTAATCTTGGCCTACATTGGTGGTGCATGCCTGCTACCATATGCTCTCCTGTGCACAAATGTGCACGCTTGTGTGAGCTTGTGCACATGCAGTGTGTGTGTGTGTAGTTTGTGGTGTAACACTTGGCAGCCCTCAGATGCTCGCTACCTACCACCATGTCCACTAACAGCCCTCTGGGGTCTTTATGGTAGAAGTACCAGTCACATTTAATACACACATCTAAATGATTCATTAATAACTACATTTCATGTGGGATGCTGCGGGGCAATGTGGCGTTATTGCTATAGCCAAACCCCGTAATTAGCGTGTTCTTCCAAACGGGCCGTGGACTCACAGACATGACACACATCATGGATTAATGATGTTGAGCTGTAATAGACATCCAGTCAACGTTATCCTACATCATACAGGGGGTGGGTGGGCGGAATGCACTAGATCATGATGCAGAATGGTACAGTACAGTCTTCAGTCTGAACTGAACTGCACTGTTGCCATTCTGCATATAGCCTTTGTACCGCATCATTAGCCTGTGAGTGACGTTTGGGCGGGTGGTGGGGGAGCAGGATGAAGCGGCTCCATTGACGGGGAGGAGGGAGGAAGGGGGGTGGGGGGGGGGGGCGTCGAGGAGCTATGGCCAAGTGTTGCCAACCGCCAAAATCCAAAATGCACTAGTGACACTTCCAAAACGCACTAGAATGCACTAGACACACAGCTAGAGAATGTAATGACCATTAATCTTCTACATTCTCTAGTTGTGTAGACTTGGGCTAACACACATGATGAATATTTTAACTCTTGAGAGCGTAAAAATGAAATGAATGAATGGTTTCATTTTTACGCTCTCCAAGAGTTACATCTAGTTAACGAGCTGTCTGTCATTTAGCCTGGGGACCACTGGTTGAAAACCACTGTCATAGGAGGAAAAAAATGGTGAAAAATGAGAGTTTTATCTCTGGCAACTGTCAACCAATTTCACCCCAACTCACCAGCAAAAAAGCACTAGATTTTCCGCCATGAGTTTTTCCACTAATTCTGGCGCTAGGGAGTTCTAGAAAAGAGCTAAATATAGCGTCAAATGCGCCAAGTTGGCAAAACTGAGCGTCACACGCGCCGCAGTCCCTCTCTGACACGCAACGACAGCACGCAGAGCAGAGCCCAGTGAACTGACCACCCGTCTGCCTCGGCGCGACACACACACGACGAGGAGGAGGGTAAACAACACGCGTGTCAGAGGCCACGGGAGGCACAAGACAAGGCATGATGAATGGCCCCGCGAGTCCCAGAGGACTACACACACACACACACACACACCACACGCACGCCGGGAGGAGAGAGAGAGAGAGGAGAGGGTTTGAGGTGTGCTCCACCTATTTTTCTTCCTCCTCCTCATCAGTGAAGCACAGAGAATCTCATTCACGCCTTCGACACCCTCGACCACCCCCCCAAAACCCCGACATCCCATCATTACTTATCACAACACACCCTCAAAGTGTGTGTGTGTGTGTGTGTGTGGGGTGTGTGTGTGTGCTGTGTGTGTGTGTGTGTGTGTGTGTGTGTGGTGTGTGTGTGTGTGTGTGTGCGTGCCTGTGCCACACGCCACCAGCCAATACAGGTTTATACGCACTTGTTTGCTTCAAGATTCAAGGTTAATAGCCTGGGTTTTTTCATGATAGTTTAGTCTTAGTACGTTTTAACATTTTATTTTTAAATTCAGTTTTTATTGACTTTTTCTTTCATTTTCATTTATTTATGTAGTTTTAGTTATTCAATGTTTCCATGCTCTGGTTTACTTGGCAGGTGCATGATAGATCACGCAAAGGTAGATTGTGATCTATCAGTAGATCACAAAGGCTGTGCAGGTATGACATGACATGAACACAGCTTTGAATATTTACAATTTTTAGGTCAGCCTTCGGAAACTACATTGCAAATTGCAAATCACAATCCAAAAAGATTTTTTTTTCTGAAAGTGTACAAATGCAACGAAATGAACACTAACTGGTTCTTTTTTTTTTCCATTTGTACGCAATCAGAAAAAAAGAAGCTTCTAAAGAAATCCATTAACATGGTGAAAATACATCTTGGTGATGTCATCAAGATGTTTCACCATATTAGTGGTTTTCTTCAGACCTCCATTTCTTGGGAACACAGAATGGGGGAACTATTTTTTCATCATGTCCACCCAACTCCTTGAACGTCCAGTACATCTAATGACATAGTAAAATGTTGAAAATGGGTGGAATTCCCCTTTAAGCGTAACCCTAAAGACACACAGAGAGACTCAGAGACGCATCACGCTTACAAACTTGTAGATCTGCCTTTTTACAATGCTTTGGTGTACATGGTAAATGGTGCATTTATCTAGCACCTTTATCCAAGGCGCTTTACATAGCTTGTGTATCACATTCACCCATGCACACACGCATTCATACACTGATGGCAGTGGAAACCATGCAAGGTACCTACTAGCACATCAGGAGCAATTAGGGGTTCAATTTCTTGCTCAAGGACACTTTGTCACTAACTCTGCGGGAGCCTGGGATCGAACCGGCACCCATGCAGTTGCCATGCGGTGACTCCTACCCCTGAGCCACTACCGCCCCTAACTACCGTGTGATGATGTAGTATTATGAATTAAGAAAATACTAAGTTCTTCAGTTATGAAGATAAGGGGTTTCTGCTGGACAGCAAGTAAAGGTGTGTGTGTGTGTGTGTGTGTGTTGTGTGTGTGTGTGTGTGTGTGTGTTGTGTGTGTGTGTGTGTGTGTGTGTGTGTGTGCGTGCGTGGGGACATGACCTCCATGCCACTACAGCTGCTCTCCTCTCTCTGTGTGCAGTGTTTAGGCATGGTAACCATGACAACGGCAGCGGGCAGACAGGATGTCTACGTCAGGGATCTTAAAGTCATAACGCGGCTCAGCCTCCCCCCTGCCCCCAGCCTCATTTATGACCGCTGGTTACTGTAACTACAGCCCATACACCAACACAATGCATGGAGCATGCTCCATGGACACTGGGGCGCTGCATGCACATGCACATGCTTGTGCGTGTGTGTGTCATTTTGGCATTCTGGAGCAGCAGTGGAATTGGGACTGAATGTGCTTGGTTTAGCGCTCACTAGATAGACGACAGCTATTAGGAAAACAAAAATTCCTGTTCGCAGGGCAAAGCAAGTGTCTGGCTGCGGGGAAACGGCTGCGGCATCAAAAGTACTGTAGAAGCGACATACAGTAGAGGGGGAAAAATAAAAAAAATATAGCTATATAAATATATATTGCAAATCTTGGCTAAAACAATCACACCATAGCAGTATGAAGGATACAATATTAAAAATAAATACAAGATACCAATACAGATAAAACAGGGATAGACACATCCACAGAGAGAGAAAGAGATCCCTTGAACTTTGTCTATATTCTTCAGCCATTTTCTGTTTTCCGTCCATTCATTCATCTCTCCTTCCACCCAGCCATCAAACATCCCCTGTACTCCCCTGTCTCCATGCCACTGGGCTCAATGTTGTCTCTTTCTCTTGGGCGTTTCCTCTCCTCCCTTCCTCCATCCATCAATCCAGGGGCGGATCTAGGCCCTGACTGCCCCACCAAACATGATGGCGTGCAAAACAACATTTCAAATTAAAGTGCTTATATTTAAAATGATTTGAAACACTACTACATGCTGCTACTAACCAACTGCAATCGTGGCACCGCTAAAACACCACCATTTCATCATTCAAAACAGAAAACTCTGTTGCAACTTCAACAACTGATGTTATTATTGATGCTTGATTGCCTAATAAAAGTCCAGTAACTGAAAATGGTATGGGTGCGGCTTTGTGCGGCCCCCATCCACTCCTACTCCCCAATTGGGAAATTCCACTCAGGCCGCCCAATTGGGAAATGTTACATCCAGGCCTGCATCAATCCATCCATCCATAAGACATTCTGTGTGTGTGTGTGTGTGTGTGTGTGTGTGTGTGTGTGTGTGTGTGTGTGTGTGTGTGTGTGTGTGCCTGTATCCCATCCTATACCCCAGCCTGCGGTCAGACAGACTTCCCAGACATCTCCATGGAGGTGCGTAGCCGACTAAACGTCCACACACTGCTCATCATTGCTGACTGTGTGGACCCACAACCCTGCGTGGCCCGCAGGCTTAGTAATGACTAGAGCCTCATACAGCTTTGATACCAGGGCCCACTACTTATTCAGCATTTGAGGCACATATCACCATTTGATGACCTTTTTTAGCCCAACAGACCCCAAAACGAAAGATTTATTTTGCTTTGGTTCACAATACCAAACAATACAACAACACAAAACATAAAGGTACCATGCTGTTGCTTTTCCAGCTGCTGTTGGTAGCCCGTGGCTGCCATTTCACACCTGACACACAGACAGCACGCATGCAGGTATGAGCCAGAGCCTTATAGTGTAAGAGTTCTGATTAAGTGTGTACCCAGAACCAGAGCGGAGCAGCCCGGTCACTTGGCTATACAGAGCCTCTCTGACTCCTAACTGCAGTTGGAATTACATAGTTTTCAGGTACATATGTAATACGACTGTTTTAAAGTATTGTTCAGTATTAACTGAACTCTCTGTAATGTTTATAATGTGCTATTATTAAAGAATGACTAAAATAAAGGGACTTTAAAGTCATTGAAGCTGGACTACTGCCTGAGTTCAATGCATTCAATTTCTGCATACTGCTACTCCTACTTCCCAGCTACATTCTCACAAGAATGACAGTTCTCAAAGGTTTGTGAATCGGGTGCTATTGGAGACACTAGTATTCTGCTCTGTCAATGCGTCAATATAATTCTATATTGTTGGCAAATCATATGACAAAGTATCCGAAAATTACCGGCAACCTGTTTTCTTTCATTTGTCTACATGGATAACTTGTCACAACCACATAGATGATCTATGAACAAGATAGAACAGGGGTTATTCGTCACTCACTGATACAGGTACAATACAGGCCCGTATTATTATTTTTAGCGCCCCCTAGTGGCCCCTATGAGAGAGCTCCCGGTACTCCCTATGGCCAGTCCGACCCTGGCATTGGGCTCCTCCATACTCCTCCAGCACCACGAGCGCCTGGGGACATAGGAGTGAACGGCAATAGCAGAACTCTCCCCCTATAAGGCTCTTGTACGAACAAGCACCCGACGATTTTGGTAATTTCTAGGTGAGTAGGACCTGATGTTAGCCGAACATGCAAAAAAAAAAGGTATTCGCTTCAAATTAATGTTTTATTTTAGACAAAACAACCTTACACGTCTTGTACGTCAGTGGCCATATCATTGCCAAAAGTAATATGAATTAATTAGTAGTCATAGGGTTAAGTAAAGCTTAACTTCGTGCCGGTGTTGTGCGACTGAAAAGTAAGAATAGTCTGCAAATGGAGAAACATTTAAAATGGTAAAACAACCACTGTCGTAAAATTGAATTCCTCACGAGTATAGTAATACCAACCCCGTGCATGTGTCTATGTGCGTGCGTGCATGTGTGTGGGGAAACTCAATCCGGTGTGGGGTGATAGAGTAGACCTGCAACGGCTCCTTATACATCAAACACTCACATTCTGCTGTGTAACAGAAAGCAGGAAAAAAGAACGTCTGAATGCGCATGCACGCATGCACGCACGCACCCACCCACACGCACCCATGCACACACACACACAATGAGAGCTAGGAAACGCAATGTACAGTGAGAGGATATTGAAAATGATTTTTTCCCTCCTTGTCTTTTTCATTAACAGTGTTGAAAAGCCGAGTCTGCATTCTCTCTCTCTCTCTCTCTCTCTCTCTCTCTCTCTCTAAACACACACACACACACACACACACACACACACAACACACACACACACAACACACACACACACACACACACAACCACACACACAACAACACACACACACACAACCACCACACCCACACACACACACACACACACACACACACACACACTTCATCAGGGAGTGTGTGCTTCTCATGGTTAGCCTCAGCTGCTCTTCTTGACAATCAATTCAGAGAGAGAGGAGAGAGAGAGATGAGGAGAGAAGGAGAGAAGGAGAGAGAGAGATAGAGAGGGAGGGAGAGAGAGAGAGGGAGAGGGAGAGAGAGATGAGAGGGAGAGGAGGCGAGAAGGAGGAGGAGAGAGGAGAGGAGAGAGAGAGAGAGAGAGAGAGGAGAGAGAGAGAGAGATGGAGAGAGAGAGAGGAGAGCGAGGAGAGAGAGAGAGAGAGGGAGAGGAGAGAGGAGAAGAGGAGAGAGAGAGAGAGGACTTGGCCTGCAGTCAAACTTCTCTCAAGATTTCTAAGATTTGAAATAGTTCAGTTTGTGTACCTCCTTTCTACTCCATCCTATACCAACCTCTCTCTCTCTGAGCACAGGCAAACTGTAGTGTCTGTTGCTTGTGCTTTCTCTGCTCCGTTGTTTGAGCGGTGGTGGATGGGCATGAAGCTCCAACCACGACAGCCAGCCTCCCGTAAAAGCTTCCGGCGTCGCCGAAAATTCAAGCCGAGCCGAGGCTCCCTTTTCCATTCACGCACTGTATACATAGCCATGTATGCTCACACAACTCAGAGGACCACCCCCCCCACACACACACACACAATACACACGATATTAGCTTAATTCCAGGACCACACACACAATCCGCTGTGACCTTGGCGACCCCCATTAGCTCTGTAGTCGGTATATCCAAAGAGAACACATAGCAATCCGCTGTGTGTGTGTGTGCGTGTGTGTGTGTGTGTGTGTGTGTGTGTGTGTGTGTGTGTCTGTGTGTGTCTGTGTGTGTGTGTGTGTGTGTTCTCCTGCCAGCCAACCATCACACCACCCTCAAGCACCCCCCCCCCCCCCCCCACACACACACATAGCCAACATAAAAAAGCTCAATGTCACAAGCTAACAACAAGACGTGGACAAATCACGTTGCTATAGCCTGTAGATAAGCCTGTTTTCACAGAAAAACAGTGGAAATTGAAATGGACAAGTTATCACACACGCACAAACGCACATGCACGCACTCATTCTCTTTCTCTTTGGGAACTTTGTGTGGCAAGATATTTCAGTGCTCATATTTAAAAGTATTTGGAGTATTTGGGCGATGAAGCTGCCCCCTTAACATTTTCTTCTGCCCCCTCAATTGGGAAATGTTACATCCGCCCCTGGGTACCTATGGAAGACTTGGCAACCCCCAGAATCTCGGCCACCCCACTAGATGCAAGCACTATGCAGTGTTACCAATAAGCCACAAGGTGGAGTTTGCTTTTAGTGAGCACAGAGCAAGGGTTGCTAAAGGTGAATTCCACCCATTTGTCATTAATATACCTTAGAGATGTTGATGAAACAGGCTTCAAGGTCTGAAATTCAGGGAATGGTTAATGTGACAAATATGCCTTGCATAATGGATATCAATTGTAAGATATATTTTAATGGAAAAGTTACATAAGTACTAAGTAGTATAGTTATATTAGATATAGTCTGCAATCCAAAAGTGCCAGCATCGTCTGTGTGTGTGTGCGTGTGTGTGTGTGTGTGTGTGTGTGTGTGTGTGTGTGTGTGTGTGTGTGTGTGTGTGTGTGTGTGTGTGTGTGTGTGTGTGTGTGTGTGTGTGAGAGACATTAAAGCCTCTCTGGACAGCACATGACCAGTAGACTCCACCCCCCCTCCCCACACACACACACACACCACACACACACACACCCACACACACACACACACACCTTCAATCACAGCCAATCGCTCTGCACAGTGCTAAAACGCACACATGCAAGACTGACACGTTGCCGCACACACAAACATACAGTATAGACCACCACACACACACACCACACACACACGAAATGCATCACGGACACATGTGTCGGACTGTTTTTGCGTCTTTCTTGTCTCGATCTCACACAGACACGCACGCACGCACGAACACGCACACACACACACACACACACACACACACACCTGTCCTCAATAAGTGCACGGTAACTATAGGCTCCACGGCTGCTTTGACTTTAACACACGCCTTGCCGCTGACGTCACACATGCAAGCGTGTGCACACACACACACACAGATAGCCAGAGAGAGAGAGAGATATGCATGATCATTAAGCACAAGGATGTAGTGTTGCAGTAATGTGTTTGATTTACTCAGTGTTATGTGTGTACGGTACATGATAGAGTTATATCCTCCCTCAGTGACCATGTGGGAACATTCCCACTCTTTATGTATGCATCAGCTAGGCGTCGGACTCAAACAAATCATCATCATGCAGATGGACAGACAGACAGACAGACAGACAGACAGACAGACAGACAGGACAGACAGACAGACAGACAGACAGACAGACAGACAGACAGACAGACAGACAGACAGACAGACAGACAGACAGACAGACAGACAGACAGACAGACAGACAGACAGACAGAGCACTGACTTCATCTCCAGTATCTCCTCCAGCTGCTTGCGGCGGTCCTGTCTCAGCATACAGAGGTGTCCGTCTCTCTCATGCAGACTCTGCTGTGTGGAGGACAGGCGCTGCTTGGTGGCGTCCAGCTCCTGACGCGTCTTCTCCAGCGCCCCCATCAGCTCCTCCAGCTGGGAGCAGGCACAGAAAACACACAAGAAAACACAACTATCTTTTAGATTGGATGGCTCAATGGTTTGGCAACGGATTTGTTATTATTTTCCAACTGCCTTGACTGTTGGCCGAATGACAACAGTGAACAGTCCCGACCGTTGTCTTAGTTCAGCATTTATCAACCTTTTTCATACCAGGGCCCACTATTTATTCAACATTTTAGTCAAGGACCACCTTTGATGTTGAGTTCAGTCTTTCCGGCCCCAAAACCACGGATTTTCAACTTTTTGTCTACAATTCAGGAGCTGGTAAAACTTTGGTCCAAATAACAATTTCTCGACATTTGTTTGAAAATTAAAATTCATTCAGTTGCTTAAATATATTTTTAACTCTTGAAAGAGTAAAACAAAACCAAATGGACCCGTGATGGTCCATTTGGTTGCAAGAAACATGCAAGAAGCATTACGTTTGGACTCTACACGGCTTATATGGATGATTTGGACATCCATAGAGGTAAAAACAAAAACATTTTAGTATCTTTTTTTCTGGGTCTGGGCTGGATGGGGATAACGTTCAGAGTGAGAACTGCAGGCAAGGTTTACCCATCCGTTACCCAACAGGTGGTGGTATGGTTTAAACAAGCTGGATAGGTCTGGGGATGACAATATACTGGGTACGTGAGAGAAGATGCTAAATGCGTCGCACCATATAGGCCCCTCCAAATAGGCCTTGGAATAACATCCGTCACACTTTTCCGATGTGTAAAAAAAAGCGTGTGTGCGCTACATCATGGGTGACCTGGGTCACCTGGACACACAGGGATAAGTGGAATTCCTTCCGGTGAACCCTGTACTATTTATAACTCTGCGGTCCATAGGTCAACAGAGTGGTGACCTTGGCACTTGGCCAAACGAGGGTCACGGGCGTCGTGCCCCGCGAAAACCCTTCCTCCTTTATCCACACCGCTGACCCCCAGGGGTCCTTTGGGTTCTCTGTGTGTGTGGGGTGGGGGGCTGTTGTAAAGGGTTCCCTGCAACTAAAAATAAAGAGCACTCTTAAGCACCTGTGTAATTTCCGGTCTTTTCGAGGGTTACTATCTTCGTGTGAAAATGGCCAAGAAGCACTTCATCCTGCACTTTCATTCCTCTCTCTCTCTCTCTCTCTCTCTCGCCCCGGGGGCCGTGCAGCTCGGTGGGTCTCCGTCTTAAAGAGGGTCATTGGTTCTGAGAGGATGTGACCTCGGGGTTCTTTCTTTCTTTCATTCTCTCTTTCATTATCCTCCTCCTCCTCCGCACACTCAACTCAACAGGAAGGAGAGGCTGCTGTAATTGCCGGCCAATAGGAAGCAGCCGTACTGCACACATGATGAATTAAGGCCTCGCCAACCACCGTCATTCCACCAACCAACCGCCACCACCCTGCGACAACAGCAACGCACCCCGCCTCGGTTCCAAACACGACTGTTATTATTAATATTATTCATCACCGAAACCATCATGTTCACCCTGGTATGCGCTCATTCACGTGAGCCGGTCAGTATGACATGACTAGACTACACAATTGTAAAAGATTTGTGAAGGGAGGAGGGAGGGGAAGGGAGGGGCAGAGAATGTGGCGAGAAAAGAGAGAGAGTTTGAGTGTGTGTGTGTGTGTGTGTGTGTGTGTGTGTGTGTGTGTGTGTGTGTGTGTGTGTGTGTGGTGTGTGTGTGTGTGTGTGTGTGGTGTGTTGGGGGGTGTATACGTATATATATAGGCGCTCCATGGGGTAAGGATGTGAAAAACTGGCCCCTTTCCTTTTATGAAGGGGCCAAATCGTTCACACATTTTCTTAAGACACACACACACACACCGCCCGCCTCTCTCTCTCTCTCTGTTTCGCAGATGTCAGACAGTTTTGCTTTCTCTCAGGGATCGGCAAGATCAGATATACGGGACAGACAGACAGACAGACAGGCAGACACCCGTGTTTCATGAGAATTTTGTTTCATGCCCTCAATAGTTACATGTCATTCTCCAATAAGAAGAAGTTGACAATATTGGATGATGGAATTGCAGACAAAATCTTATGACAACAAATTATTCTTTAGTCTGGAGGCTAATCTAATCAACCAGTATTTGGCCCCGTGGGTCAAATACTGAATTCCACAAATTCCATAAGTCCATTAACTATTTGATTGCCATAAACGTTAAGACGAGGTTTAAACTTGAACCTTGATTAATCCACTATAGCCGCAGCCTATGCTAACCGAGTTAGCATCACTAGCGCACCCATTTGCCTCCCATGGGGTGCACGCATGGGGGTGGGCGCACATTCGTGCGTGCTCACCGTCACCCTCACCGTGAGCCCATTATGGCAATCATCGGCCACAAACTTTAACTTTCACTTCAATATGATTACTTTTGGCATAGTAACATCTAAGCATCTCTCCAGTGTGTGTGTGTTATGGAGGAAGAGCTGATTGCTTTGGTGCGTGGTAGAAAGTGACACTTCCTGGACCAGAAATGATTTGATTGGCAGGGGTGGGGGGTTGGGGGGGGGGGGGGGGGGGGGGGGGGGGGGGGATAAATGTATGCAACTGCTGTTTGTGTTTTTTCGTTTTTGAGATCAATCAATCCATTCCATTTGTACGCTCTGCTGAAATGAGTGTGTGTGTGAGTGTCAACACTCTACTGACATGGTGGAGAGACCATATATAGCAAAAACTTGCATTTTGGAGCGATGTGAACTTGCACAAGACCCATTAGCCCGATTATAAGCATATTTTGGGATAGGGAAAACAGCCATTAAGGAGTGTTTTCCCCCGAAAACCAGCCTGTAATTGTGGACAAAAAACGAACAAAAAAATCTTTAGTTTTGGGGTCCGTAGAGTTAAAATGTCATCAAATGGTGGGTCCGTGGCTGAAATACCACACAAATAGTGGGCACTGGTATGAAAAAGGTTGAAAACCACTGGATTACAAGATAGGACGACTATACAAATTCAAGTGCTTACAACTGTATACAACAAAGTGTCTATCGCTTTCTATCTCTGTCTATCGCTTTCTCTCCCACACACGTGCTGTGACCCGCCATACAGACCAAACACAAACAGTTATACAGCCCAATAAGTCCCATGAGCTCCGCCACCCAGGACAGCCCGTATACGCACCGCGTGGGCCTCACCAATCACGTCGTTAATAAGGAATACAATGCGTTTTAGGGCCTAATCAGGGGCCGTTTTAGGGCCCTTAGTAATCAGCTTAGAGAGGGGGGGGGGGTGAAGCCCTGTGCGTGCTAATTTAGCTCAACTTCAAGGCAGAAAAGCTTCCCAACCGGGGCCAGGCTAAAGGCCCCGGCTAAGACCGCGTCCCAAAGCCCCTTAAAGTCGCTAAGCTGATCGGGGGCGGGGGAGGGGGAGGGGGGTCTGGGAGGGGTGGGGTGGTGGGGGGTTACCCAGACAAGGGCCAAATCCCCTCTTGTCCGTTCACGTCGGCGTTGATGGTTCAAAGGCCTAGTTCAAAGAGCGAGGTTTGAGAAGAGAGAGAGGGGAGAGAGAGGAGAGAGAGAGAAACGTTTGGGGACACAAGGGACAGAAACAACATAAGATGGGATGAGTGGTGCGAAGGTGGTAGTCTAAGTAGTGTAAAAAAGCAGTGTTACTCATTACTGATTACAAATGAGCTTGTTGTTGCCTGCATGCGAAAATAGAACTGATCTATAAGCTGATCAACAGATAACAGCAGAAATGTGTAGTCGTTTGTAGATCCTAATCCACTGCAGCATTGTGCACACGACTTACAGTACAATATTAGTTGTCACTAAACAAGAATGTGTTGGACGTGCGCCTCTTATTCTTTTGCAGGTGGGAAGGGGAGGCAAACTTGGAAAAGTAATATATGTACCTCTTTGATTCAAGTAATAAGTAATATGATATGAATACTTTCTCAGACAGTCAGACAGAGCAGTGTGTGACCTGCATAGTTAGCGGGGCATTAGCCCACGCTTAGTCCACTTTGGGGCATTAGGGTCATGGCTTTCGATGGACGGAGAAACTTATCGGCGGCGCATTACACATCATGAGACTGATTACCGTGGGTCAGAGGGCTGAGGGAGGCGGGGGTGGGGACAGGGGCGGATGGAACATTTCCCAATGCGGGGCAGGACTTTTCAGTTTCAGTTACAGGACTTTTATTGGGCAAGTAAGCATCAAAATAACATCAGTTGTTGTTGAAGTTGCAACAGACACACAGCATGCATAAAGGTCTGACTTTGAGAGTTTTCTGCTTTGAATGATGGAATAGTGTTTGTTGGTGTAGTGGTGAGATGATTGTAGTTAGTAGCAGTAGTAGTGTTTCAAAAAATAAAGTATAAATATAAGAACTGAAGATATCATGCATGGCATCGTGTTTGGTGGGGCAGTCTGGGAATTTAGGGGGTGTGGCCAGTCTGGGAATTTAGGGGGGCACCCCCCCCCATGCCTAGATCCGCCCTGGAGAGAGGGAGAGAGAGAGAGAGAGAGAGAGGGAGGAGAGAGAGAGAGAGAGAGAGAGAGAGAGGCGGTACAGTCCAGCCAAGCGGAGAACAGCAGGATAATATGTGAGAATAATAATATGATGCCGTCGGGGGCTGGCAGTACATTTATTATGCTGTGAAAGGCTGCCAGCGGGGCAGCCACGGGGGTCAGGTGATGCTGTACTAAAGACCTCCTGGCTGGCTGGGCTGCTTCCACCGTCTCCATGCTGAGGTTCATTTCAGTTCAATTGGAGGAATAAGGGGATTATATTTTTGGTTATGGTGAAAACAAAATTAAATGGATGTACAGTAGAGTAGAACGCTGGAAATTTGGAACACCCAAACATGAGTGATTTTAAATTCGTAGACAAAATCAGATCTGGAACACGACAGATTGATATTGAAGCAATGTGTTCCCTATGTTAGCCTAAGATTTAGACTTTACAGAGGCATTTTTCAATTCTGAAGTCACCACCAGGGGTGAAAGTGGTTTGAAGTTTTTGCCGGGTCTATAGGAAACAGCATCGTGTGACGCGCGAAAAATTTTTTGGAGGTTCAAACTCCACAGTGTCCCTAAAATGCATAGGAAAATGCCTTTTTGTGGCACAGTAACCTAACCTAACCTAACCTGGAACATAATATAAAACACAGCAGGTCTGCCTTACACCTGCATTAGGTTACCTATACTCCATTTCAGCATGATTAAACTGTTTTGTATTTGTACATTACGCTACACAAGAAATAGGTTTCATTTAAGATTTTATTTTGTTACAAACTACTGCAAAACAGCATTATTTCAACCACACACAATTAGAAAAGGGAGGAATAATATATATATATAATATACAGTATATAATATTTGTACACTCTCAGAAAAATAAAATGGGTGGAATTCCCCTTTAAGAGGCGTCCCCCCCAGTGAAAGCACTAGGCTACTAACACTGATTACCTGTGCTTGCTGCTGGTTCCTCTGTAAGTGGGTTCTCCTCCCCACCTTCACTCTCTGTGTCACTGTCTAATATCACAATCGTTTTTTTGAGTTTTGGTTCAGTGACATTTTCAGCTCTTTCCCCCTTCCTCTTGAAAAAACTTTGTTACACTTTGTTGGAAAGCCATTTTGTTTTAGTTGTTTACTTTTAAGCAGTGCATTACCTCCCTGTGACAAACGTGTGGGTTTACCGCATATTATGATGGCACTCTGTTTTCCAGGGCTCTAGTAGTAGAAAGCCCGCCTACTACATCCGGTTTGCACAGATGCCTTACTATAGGGAAACGAACGTGGGTTTCCGTATCCGCTATCATACGGATGTCTGTGCACCACATAGTTAGTGTTGCCAACCTGGCGCATCCTCCTTCCAACTTCTAACGCATTTCGGGAATGCCACTAGTGCATTTTGGATTTTTGCAGTTGGCAACACTGCACACTGGCAGTCTGGGAGTGACTGTGGAGGGATAATTAACAACATCATCATTTTGCATCGCAAAACTGACAAAAACACGCGGTTACAATTTAGAAGCACTTTGGTCCAGAGAACACCAAAATAATGACTTAATGTCGTTTTCTTCTTGGACATTTTGAAGAGAGGTTGGTTGTTTACGAGAATGTCTCCGTCATCTTCATCATCATCATCATCAACCAGCCAGGAGCAGGCTATCCCCCCTCGGGGGTCTTTTGCGACATTGCGGGGTAAGAAACTGAGCGCTTGAGTGCTGTTCATGCAGCCTGAATAGGGACAACGTGGAGTTGGAAATACATTGTTTATGTTGTGATTTGTGTGAAAACGATCTAAAATTGGTTGAGAAAGAATAACACCAGTAGCCGGGCTGTTGCCCGAGTCCACAGCATTTCTTTCTATGTCAGCTTCAGGACTTGTCCTTATTTGCTGTTGCTATTCTAAATAGAAGTCTATGTAGAAGAGCCTCCATTGGACTGACCCCATGAAGTGAACAGAGTTTGCATAATTCTATCTATACTGTAGGCTATAGACGGAGTTTGCGTAACTCTGTCTATACTCTGTCTCTGTGGCTCTGGCTGTGCTGACTTCTCTCCGTGCGGTGACAGGTTATTTAACGTAATATTTAATAGACCCGGCGGGACCCGGCGTGAAATCTTTTACCGGGTCTCAGACCTGGTGGGACCCGGCTCACTTTCAATTCTGAAGTCACCACTCTGCACTCTACAGTGCACATTTGTTGTTTTGCTTGTAGCTGGATTGAATGGAATGGGCGTTTCTGACTAAAAGTAACTCTTACCTTGCACAAATGCAACATCTAAGAACATGGGGTTCCACTTTTATTATTTACATTATTCACTAAGAAATTACAAATCCTAGAGCTGCAGTTTTCAATAAAAAGGTTGGTGTATTTGACTTGTCTCGGAATCTCCTTGTCTATGCTAAACTGTCTGTGCAAAAACATATTTTTGCTAATATTTAAAACTACGGCTCTGCAGATTATAAATTCTAGGCGAACAGTGATCGGACAAGTGGAACTGTTTTTGGTGCCCATTTGTACGAGGTAAAAGTTCCATTGAGGCAGAAACCATCATTCCGCGACAAGCAAAACAACCTACGCACATTTAGACTCTCGGAGAATAATGACCTCAGACTCTGTCTTCTGAGTGTATATAATATTAGGCCATGTTTAAGTTAGAAATTTGTTGTATGTATCAACGGTATAAGAGTGTGAAGGTGTTGCATTGTGCAGTATATGCTGCGTATACACACTAATTGTGCTAACGCAGTTAGGTTTAGCCTTTCCATACAAATACCCTTTTAAAAATACAACCAATTAAAGGGAAATTCCACCCATTTTCAATTTTTTCCTGAGAAGATACAAATGTGAACCAAATGGACCCTAGTGGGTCCATTTGGTTCCATTTGTACCCCCTCAGTAAAAAAGGGGTCTGAAAGAAATCATTAACATGGTGAAATACATCTTGATGATGTCATTAGATGTATTTCACCATGTTAATCATTTTTTCAGAACTCCATTTCTAGATACAGAATTGGGGGAAAATTTTATCATCACCACACAATATTTCTAAGGCATATTAATGACATATTAAAATGTTGAAAATAACAGTGCATTCAAGAAAAAAACTAATCAAAATCACCACAAAAGCAATGGGATTCATCAGCTCACATCAGCTTTGTGAAATGGTATAAAATCTGTTACCACCGGCGTGTGGTAACAATGTGGTACCACGTAGGCACTAGTCAGCACCACTGACGATCTCAAGTGCTCACCACGGTGTGTGCACACCTCTGGCCCAGTGTTTAACCTTTCTGTTAAATATTTGAATCCCAGTCACAACAGCTCACAAACCTCATCGATCTGAGGGAAGACTAAAACAGCAGGACTAGCAGCAGCAGCAGCTGGCAAGGCTCCGACGTTAGCCGTTAGCGGTCATTAGCTCACTATAGCACCGTTGACCGCCGCAGCGCACTAGCTGGTACAACGTGCTGACAGCTTAGCTGTGAGCGCCGCCACTGTGGGGCGAGTGGAGCCGCAGTGGAGTGCCAGGGCCAGCAATAGTCGTTTTTTTTTCCGGTTCGGTTTCGTTGTTTCCTGTGTCGACAAGCGGCGACTGTGACTCGGTTTGTGCGCTTTTTGAAGGTCGACCGCATGCCTGGGGTGTTGCAAAAAATGTCCCTGTGTTGGATTAGATCAATATATATAGGACCGGAATCCATGGATGTGGACAAATTACTCTCTGGGAAAAAGTGTTTGCAGAATGTGAACTTTTGGTCGCCACGACTTATTTAAAATGTGGTGCGTTTGTCTCGCCTCATGAAAGAATTGTTCATCTACAACTACATAGGAGGGACTGTGAAAGAGTGATTTTAGCAGCAGATATTTGACCAATGTGGGAACTAAATCGTTACCAAGAAATTTCTTCACCAATGTGTTTCTAATGGTGTCTAATAGCATGTACTAAAATGTTGAATTTCATTTTCTGTGGGAAACCACAGAAGTTGAAAAACCGGACCCTTGCTGGTCCATTTGGTTTCATTTTTACACTCTCAAGAGTTAAAATAATCGTCATCTTAACTAGCCCCGAGTCTACACATGTAGAAGATTAATGGTCATTTTGATCTGTATGTTTGACTGTTTGGTTTCCCAAATCCAGCCTGGAATTGTGGACAGAAGCAAAATAAATCTTTAGTTTTGGGGGTCAGTGGAGCTAAAATGTCATCAAAAGGGGGTCCGTGGCTCAAATGCTGAATAAATGGTGGGCCCTGGTATCAAAAATGTTGAAAACCTTTTTAACCCTTAGTGTACTGAACGCGTTTTGGTGTTCTAAGCATTATGTTCTAACTATTGAAAAATAGCAGATACAAGCTCATAGCAGATACAAGCTCATAGCGCGCCACTGAGTGGCGCGCTAAGAGCTTGTATCTCTGCTATTTTTGAAAAATCGTGAAAACGTGGTGCAGATCTTTGAATATTATGTTATTCAGAAACTTTCACGTTTCACGCTGCGTAATAAAAGCACACACGCGGCGCTGCCACGGCCGAAACGAGGAGCTCAGGGCCGTGCCAGTGTAATCAGAAGGAGCAGATTAGGAAAACAAGCGGGCGGTTAGCGTTCGTTGGCTCCTCCGTCCGAACCATGTTCACACACACACACACACACACACACACACACACACACACACACACACACACACACACAACACACACACACACACACACACACACACACACACACACACACACACACACACACCACACACGCACACGCACACACACACCAAGTGAGGCCGCCTGCTCGTCTCTGACTGTGTGTGTTTAGCTAGTAAGGTTTCGTCCAATGTGGTCTGATAGAGGCTGCAGTGGCCACTGGTCTTTCATCCCCTCTCCTCCTCTGACTCCCTGTTTCTGCTGCTGCTCCACAGTAGTCCTGCAACGCCAGTGGTTTTCAACCATTTTGATACCAGGGACCCACTATTGATTCTGTATTTTAGCCACAGACCACCATTTGATTTTGACTTTTAGTCTCAGACAATTTAGGAGAGATAACAGGCAATAATCTTTGACTAAAAAGCATAAGGGGAACTCCACCCATTTTCAACATTTTACTATGTCATTGATGTACCTTCGAGGTGCTGGGTGGACATGATAATTACGTGTTCCCAAGAAATGGAGGTCTGAAGAAAACCACTAACGTGGTGAAACATCTTGATGACATCATCAAGATGCATTTTCACAATGTTAATGGATTTCTTTAGAAGCTTTTTTTTCTGAAAAAAAAAATGTTGAAAACGGGTGGAATTCCCCATTAAAAAAATAAGAAGGAAGTAGCTCTCGGAAGCGTACAATGAAACAGATGCTACATTAGCATCCGTTTGGCTTTGGGAGTCCTCCTGTGCCGAGACTAGATACTGATATCTGGGGGGGACTTTAAAGAAAATACGGAAAATAGGCGTCTCTAGGAATTCAACACGACAAGGACGAGGTGACACTGACGAGGTCACTGGCGTCTCTGGCTTCCATGGTTTCCACGTTAACAGTATGCCAAGAGCTAGGTTTTGCCGTCGGAGAACAGGCCCCGAGCGCCGTGAGGCTTATATGTCGAGCAACGAGCCGTTCATCAGTGACGCTGCACGTCTCAAGTCGGAGGAATCTTAAACTGGCTAATATCTTCTTCCAGGGATCCCACAAATTAAACACTATATATTATTATTGATTTATTATCAACAGTGTCCAATATATCTCGATCGAAAAGCTGTGGCTGCAGTGTTCATCTGAATGTGTATGTGCGCATGAGAGAATGATTGAGAGAGAGAGAGAGAGAGAGAGAGAGAGAGGGAGAGAGGAGAGAGAGAGAGAGAGAGAGAGAGAGAGAGAGGAGAGAGAGAGAGAGAGAGAGAGAGAGAGAGATGAGAGGGAGAGAGAGAGGAGAGAGGAGAGAGAGAGAGAGACAGACAGAAAGGGTGTAGTGTATGTTTCAGAGCAGCCAGCGTTGAGGCCTCATGGCGTCCATACTGGCTGTATAACCGCTGATTGCTCTCATGTTACTGGTGTCAGTCATCAGTAATGCGAGGTCACTCTCATTCAGATGCACGCTCACACCGGGAGGAAACACACTCCCTGCTTCTGCTGCTCTTTCCCACCACACACACACACACACACACACACACACACACACCACACACACACACACACACACACACACACACACACACACACACACACACACACACACTTATAATGAGTAGTGCTGAACGAGGCAGGCACGCAGACCAGGATCAGACAGATCGACCGACCGACCAGTTATGAAAAACTGGTCGTCTGCAAACAGTGAAAACTACAGAGACAATGGACTAAACAGGCATGTTCAACCGCACACAACTCCATTGTGATCAGGCATGGACGTGTACAGTGTATATGCAGACACGCAATGTGACGCAAATGTGGAAAAAGTACTCAACTCCAGCACTTAAGTAAGAGTAAAATTACAATCTAGTCAAAATGATTGAGTAGAGAGAGGGTAAAAAAATAAAATCCACATTTAATTTATAGCACCTTGTAACTCAGCAAAAGTATCGATAATTCCAGCCACCTGCTCTTTACACTGCATGCATTTCCACAAAAATGATGCATGTATGAGGAAAAACTTCCTTAATAGCAACACTTTTCAACGATCTACGTGCAAGCCAGATTCGGCACAAACAAGAGAACTAAATTCATTTCAGTCCTATGCCACCAAAATGCCCCAACAGTCATTAAGACATGCAAATCTCCTTCGAAGCTACTCTCACGTTACAAAGCTCCAAGAACGTTGTTGGCAGAACATCATTCTTAGAGACAAAATGGTTGGGCAACAGATGTACAGTACAGCACAACAATCATGATGTGCTTTTGTAGAAAGCCAACACAACGGCTCCTCCGAAAATTGTAGAAGCTTCCAATTCCAATAAATAGCTGATAGTCTTCACTGCAAAACTACCCCGCTATAACTGCTCGGCCCTCCTCTGGGGCATACGCACATACCATGCAAGCACACACACACACATGCGTGCACACAGATTTTCAAAGGAAGGTTCTGGAAGTGCCGACAGCAAAGTGACAAGAGAGACAGGAAATCCTGGAAGACTTCCAACTTTTAAGACTGGGTTTAAAGTTTCACTGTGGGAAGAAGAGAGAGAGAGAGAGAGAGAGAGAGAGAGAGAGAGAGAGAGAGAGAGAGAGAGAGAGAGAGAGAGTCGTGTGTGTGGAGAAGAATGCAGGATGAAGGACATTCCATCTGATAGATAAGACACAGCACAGAGGAAGTCCTCCATTTGCATTGTCAAGTCGACTGACTGGTCACCTGCCTGCAGTTGCACCTTTTGGCCACATGGAGGTGTAGACTAATAATCATGCATGTCAAACTGGGGGTCCTTAAAGGGGAAGTCCACCCATTTTCAACATTCTAATATGTCATTAGTATACCCTAGAGGTGCTGGGTGGGGACATGATAAAAAAAAAAAATCCCCCATTCTGTGTTCCCAGCAGTGTTGTTTGTTTGAGAATATTTTGACTTAGTCTTAGTCTTAGTCTTTTGAGTAACACACATTTAGTCTTTTAGTCCCATTTAGTCTTCTGAAATTCATTTTTTTAGTCTTAGTCTAGTCGACGAAATATCAACATTGATTTAGTCTTAGTCTCAGTCTTAGTCTTTTAGTCTTAGTCTTTTTTTAGTCTTAGTCTTTCAGTCTTAGTCTTAGTAGTTTAGTCTTACATACACATGCATTGTAGGTTTATATATGTTATACAGATTTATA
Source organism: Benthosema pterotum (assembly GCA_039105355.1). Lineage (NCBI taxonomy): Eukaryota > Metazoa > Chordata > Actinopteri > Myctophiformes > Myctophidae > Benthosema > Benthosema pterotum. The sequence continues at coordinate 14,011,444 of CM076968.1, read as the reverse complement.
GTTTTTTAGTATGAAAGATGTCTCGTTTTATTTTTTTGTATAAAATTACTGCATTAGTAATAAGTCCCTTTCCTGAAAACGTATGCAATCTATACTGCAGATATGTTCACATACTTAAAAAGAACGAAAAAAAATAAGTTAAAAATGTTTCCTATTTCCATTAGTCTTAGGTTATGATTTAGTCTTCGTCTTAGTCTTAGTCTTTTGAAAATGCACATCTTTTAGTCCCAATTAGTCTTTTGAAATTAATTTTTGTTAGTCTAGTCTTGTCGACTAAATATCAAAAACCTCAGTCGACTTAGTCTTTAGTCTTAGTCTTAGTCGACAAAAAACAACACTGGTTCCCAGGAAATGGAGGTCTGAAGAAAACCACTAACATGGTGAAACATCTTGATGACATCATCAAGATGTATTTTCACCATGGTAATGTACCGGTATTTCTTTAAGACACTTCTTTTTTCTGAGAGCGTACAAATGGACATCACTGCTAGAGCCGATAAAGCAAATATCTTTTATCTTTGCTTTATCTCAGTTGATTTTGTTTTTCTTGTTTTTTTGTGCTGTTTTTGTATTGGTGTCCTTACTTGTGGAACAAAAAAAAGCCTTCTGTATTGATTGTGATAAAATCGATAAAGAAAGTGTATTTCTTTATCGATTTTGAAGGTCTGGTTAATAAAGGGGAATTCCACCCATTTACAAAATTTTCCTGAGAGGATACAAATGTGATCTCTGGGTCTGAAAGAAAAATCATTAACATGGTGAAATACATCTTGGAGAAATACAACTTGATGGTGTCATCAGATGTTTTTCACCATGTTAATGATTTTTTTCAGTCCTCCATTTTTAGGAAATACAGAATTGGGGGAACTTTTTTTTTTACCATGTCCACACAACATCTGTAAGGTATATTAATGACATGTGGAAAATGGGTGGAGTTCCCCTTTAACCATTTTCGAAAAGCCTATGAGGAAAATGAATGAGGAATCCACTAGTGGAACAGGCGCAGGGTCTATAGTGTGGTGGGTGCTAGTTATCAGCACCTCTCTCTGGGCCTGGGAGCGAGCAGCCTCCTCCTGGGCCCACAGCGCCTCTCGGTGGGCAGAGGTGTTCATGCTCTCCCGCAGCGCGCGCTCCAGCTCCCTGATGCGCTCCGACGTCTCCCACATGGCATCCTGGGAAGGCGAGGAGGGGGGGAGGGGCAGGGGCAGCTAAAGGGGGAGATAGGAGGACGAGGGGGGGGGGGGGGGGGGCAGAAAAAGCCAAAAGTGGGGAGAAAAGGGGAGAGAAACATCTGCCTTTGAGTACGTGGGTGGGTGGGGGGGGGGGGGGGGGGTCAGTGGGAGGGTTCAGGGGCGTTTTTGCCATTAGGCTGACTAGGCAGTTGACTGGGGTGCCATGAGGAGGGCGCTGGGGCGACCCCCTGACATGCTTAAAAAAGGATCCCAGGCTAATACACCTGATATGGATAAATCCATTTCGCTTGCCATTCAATAACTACAATGGAACATTTAAACCACCTATATGTTCTTTAGTTAATAATGGTTAATAATAGTTCATATTTTTATCCCTTGGGGTGATTATTTTGTCCACCTAGTAAGTTTACCCTGTTCATTTAATAGTTCTTTATTTAATGAGTGGGGATGGCCATTTCCATTACAAACAGAGCAGTGTATATACACTACATCGATGTTTTACGTTGCAACGCTGGGTGATCATGGAAGCAATGAAATTCATTGAGCCCCTCTTACCAGGTGAGGGGGGGGGGGCGCTCCAGGGAAAAATCTTTCCAAATTGCTTAGAAACGCCACTGGGAGGCTTGACTTGGGGGAAGGGGATGAGGGGACGGTCAACTCCACACTCAAAGGGAAACTTTCCGGGGAATGATGTGACTTTTTTTCCCCCCTTTCTGATGTTGTCTCCAGCAAGAAAGGTAACCGAGCAAATGCTGTCTTGTATTATTTACATAACCACGGTTATCGCATAACCTCCAGCTGTCCTTTTAATACTGTTTAATACTTAGAATTGGGTGTAAAAAAAAAGTGTGTATTATACACTTGGAGACGAACCCATAGCCACTCAAATTCCACAGAAAAACCTGCGACCTCCAAGCTAGTCATATACCGGTGGTTTTCATTCAACCGTTTTCATATCAACGGACGTTATTTATTCTGCATTTGAGCCACAGACCGCCGTTTGATGAGTTTCAGTCTCTCAGGCCCCAAAAATCGTATAATATTGTGTTGTCTTTGGATTGGATTCGGTCCACAATTCCGTTCTGTATTGATGTGGAACCATAGGAGAGAGATAACGGGAAAACGTTGACCACAATAACAATTCTTCTGCATTCTCAAATTGTGTGGACTTACGCGTGAATTAAGCAATGCAGATGTTTAACACCATTTGAAATAACAAAGGTCTCCCCATTTGTGCAAAACCTCAGATCAATAAGGGTCCAATACGGTAACCAACTCTCCATCACCATTTTGCTGGGGAACTGCTGATATACTGTATAATAAAGTACAGTGTATGTATACGTTTCCACCAAATGCATGGTTCAAGTGTTTGAGTAATATCTCCACTGACCGAAGAAGGTGTCTTGGTCCTGGATGAGAGGAAGACATCAAAGACCTGGACTTAAGGGACCAATAACACTATAGTATATGTCTAAATACTTCAAAACATGTGTAGCGCAAAGCTAGGGGTGTAACAATATGCTTTAACAGCGATTCGATACGAATCACACTAAATTGTTGATAATACACTACGATACACGGGCGATAATGGTTCATTCTGGTGATACGATACAATTCAATTATCTAAAATCGATGCAGTAACAATTAAGGAAACAACAATTTAGGAAAATGTATTATAATGGATATGAACAGTTCAAAACAGTCCTCTGGCATATAGATTGATATAGATGGCAATAAGCGATTCGATAGCAATTCAATACTGATCGATTCTTTCTCTGCCAAAACAAAAAAAACAACAACTGCATCGCATAAAATGTTCTCCTCATAGTTAAACTCTGGTATAGCAGTGATGCTGTGATAGCTAAATAACTAACTAACTCATATGTCCTAAAAGGCAACCTTCTACCACCTTTTTGAGTCATACTGTATGTTCAAATACTGGATTGTGATTGGCTTAAAAGAGTGGAAAATAGGGCCACAACCCTCGGAACTTCAAAATACCCGGATGTGTTATGATGCAAATCTGATGCAAATGAGCCACCAACGCCTCAGAACGCTAGAATACCCTTGCAAATTACAACCGTTAATTTCATTCATGCAAAAAGTGGAGTAGAGGCTTCACCTCGTGGCACAACCCTGGGTATGTATATCACTGTGGGTATATACAAGCTCAAAATGCATAGAAAAGTACAATAACGCAGAAATGCACCGCCAACAACAACAAAACGTAGCCAGGTTAAAGGGGTATACTTCAATCCATGAGTGAGGAAAAGGGGTAACTGAAGCCATTTGGAGAACTGCAACAATTAACGGTGGCTTATTTGACGGTGAAGGAACCCAGACCTGCAGCAGGAGACGAGAGACGACGGAGATAAGCGGCCATGAAGTGTGAGTAAGTGCCATGACCTCACTGACATCGCGTGTGTGTGTGTGTGTGTGTGTGTGTGTGTGTGTGTGTGTGTGTGTGTGTGTGTGTGTGTGTGTGTGTGTGTGTGTGTGGCCTCTCTGTCACCTACAGCGAAAAAAAGGCGGGGGGGGAGGATCCTTCTCTGCACCGGACTGATGGAGCTGTGAAAGAAAACATTGGACTGAAATAATAAACCCTCCCCATCCCATTTTTCTCTTTCTCTCTGTCCCTCTCTCACCTTCAATCTCTCTCTCCCTCTCTCTCCCTCATTCCCTCACTCCAGGGGCGGATATAACTTTTCTCATTTGGGGGGGCTGGAGAAAATGGCATTGATGCGGCTTCATCGCCCGTGTCGCTTCGCGCCACGGGCGATGAAGCCGCACCAATACCATTTTTGGTTACAGGACTTTCATTAGGCAAGTAAAGCATCAATAATAACATCAGTTGCTGGTGAAGTTGCTAAAGATCTGACTCAGAGGGTTTTCTGTTGGTTGCATTAGTAGTGTTTCAAATCATTTTAAATATAGGCACTTTAATTTAAAATGTCATCGCGTTAGGTGGGACAGCCTGGGCATTTAGGGGGGCATTGCCCCCCTCCCATGCCCATGCCTAGATCCGCCCCTGCCCCACTCCACTCCTTCCTCAGCTCGCTCGGCCCACACGAGTTCACACGTTCACACTTTTCTCCGGGGCTGTACAGGTCACCGTTTGTGCGTGGGCCGTGCTCGCAACGAAAAAAAGAAAGAAAACAAGAGTTCTCCCCTTTTCTACGGCAGGAGGGGGACGAGGAAACACTAAAGCACACATTTTGACTTCCTCCTCTGTGTCGTATGGTAAGAGTCCAAACACAGCAAGAAGGGAGACGGCCCACAGGACCGCATGCAGCTACAGGAGTGGCCCAATGAATAGGAGATAGAAATTCACTCTGCTTCCGCCTGCCGCCTTTGTTGTGCTTGCATGTCGTCTGTGTGTGTGTGTGTGTATGTGTGTTAGGGGTGGGACAATTACCGAAAAAAAAAAAAAAAACGAACCGTTCAATACGGGGGTCCAAGGTTCAATACGCACTAATGAACCGCAATATTTCGGTTCAGACAGACACATTTCCTTAATTATAGTAAGGAATGTCCATATTAATAAAGCAGATATTGTCTTGTAAACTAAGCTAATTTAACTTTGTTGTCTGTCTACAATGCTGCATGTCTGCATGCTACCTGCCTGATACTTAACTGAAACGTGCATTCATTTTATTAGCCTAGGTATTTTATATTTCCCTTGAAAATAGCCTAATAATGAGGCACCAATAGCAATATACATTTTTTTCTTCTGTAAATAATGAAAAGGAAGAAGACAGGCCTTCTGGAATATGTCTGAATAGGGATTATATTTAGTCTAATACCTTAATATTTGAGTTTACAATAGAATAATAATAATAATACTTAGACTTATATAGCGCCTTTCAAGATACCCAAAGCGCTTTACAGACTATCCCATTCACACCCTATCACCTATACATACCGGTGATGGTAACTACGTTGTAGCCACAGCTGCCCTGGGCAGACTGACAGAAGCGTGGCAACCAATCTGTGCGCAACGGCCCCTCCGACCAACACCAAGCATTCACGCACAATCATAACTCATTTACACTGCATGTTTCATTCAGGTGGGAGGAAACCGGAGTGCCCGGGAGGAAACCCACGTGGTCACGGGGAGAACATGCAAACTCCCACAGGTCATACTGGGAATCGAACCCAGCACCTTCCGAGACGGGAATCGAACCCAGTACCCTCTTACTGTGAGGCAGTGATCTTAACCACTCTGCCACCGTGCCAGAAGGTTATTTAATGTTTTGAAAATCTTGAAAAGGACATTTTATTTATTTTTAAAAAGCCAAACGTACCGAAGCCGAACTGAAACCATGGCCCCAAAAGCCCCCCATACCGAGGTACGAACCGAACCGTGGGATAAGTGAACCGCCCCTACCCTAGTGTGTGTGTGCGTGTGCGCGTGCGTGTGTGTGTGTGTGCATGTGTGTGTGCGCGCACGCGCACGTGCACTCCTGGAGTCAAATACTTTGTGAACACTGACAGTAGGGCAAAAAAAACATATGTAACTCTGCAATTAGTGTGTTCCCTTAATCTTTGCATTCCAACCCATAGTACTTGCTGTACCTTCCTAGTTAGTTTAGATAGCACCTTGGTAAACTTAGATAGTAGTCACTTATATAGCTTACACCATAGTTTAGTGCTTACATTGTGAATTGTAAAATTTATTGTGAATTATGCTTAAATATTAAACTGTAACTTCGACTAATCTGTATACATATGATGTATTGCAATGTTTGTACTTAAAGGGGAATTCCACCCATTTGCAATTTTTGCGCAAATGCAACCAATTTTTGTGGAAAGGGTTCATTTGGTTCCATTTGTACGCTCTTAGAAAAAAGAAGCGTCTAAAGAAATCCATTAACATGGTGAAAATACATCTTGATGATGTCATCAAGATGTTTCACCATGCTGATGACTTTCTTCAGACCTCCATTCCTTGGGAAAGCTGCAGTCTGTGAACCTACTCACACACCACACATGTTTTTTGTTTACATGCAACCAAGTGGTGATCCTCCCTCAAAGTAGAGAACACTAGTGAAGTTGCCTTGTCTGCCTCTGTGTGTGCGCACACACACAGAGGCACTATAGCCTACTTTTGTGTGTCTAAAACACATTGTAGCCTAATTATTCATTGAATTGAATTAAACTATAATGTATGAAATCTCAATGCAAATGCAATCAAGACTAGAGTTGGAAAAACATATTTCATCATTTCCTACAATTACATTACAATACAGATGAGCAGTGTCTCTGTACTATGGCCAGTTATGTTAGACTGCGGCAGATGTCGAGGCACGGTATTTAGGGTCTCTCGTCTAGTTGTTTCTTCCTGTCTTCCTTCGGCATTATGGTTCCTGGTTGCTAACTATGTTCAGAAAAAGAATAAAACACGGAGGCGTGGCTCAGGCTGGCACAATTCATTCAGTCGCGGTCTCTCACCGAATGAGACGTTCTCCAAACATATAACACAGACGCGGGGCCGTCTTGCTGCAGAACAAATCCATAGTCAGAGACAGGAATATTTGTGCCCTTTTAGCCATGTTTATAATGTTCTCTCACACGGAGCTAAGCAATAACGTGTGTTAGTCCCACACTCGGCACCCTGCGTATAGGCTACTGTATGATGGAATTTTAACAGCTGTGCGCTGCGCGATAAATGTAGGCTACAATCTACAAGCTCACAGAGCATAAGTGAGCTGCAGCGCCTTCTAAAACTAGGTGAATTATACCGCGCGAATACTGCAGTGTAATATTTATTTTACAACGTAGACATCTAAATGACCAAAGCTCTGTGGTGAGCCACGTGCGTAATCTCCATATAGCCATGCATATGCGCAGCGTGTGCCGTGATGCAGACAGACAGATAGAGCAATGGCTTTACTGACATCCATAAAATAAAACTATAGGCTTAAATACATACAAAGATAGTTATTACCAAAGTTTAGTGAAAGCTCAGTGGCTGCTGGCTGCAGCGCACACACTCTGCTCCCCTGGCTATTGGGTAATAACGTGGATGAAATTGGAATAGTCCAGCTGCCCCGACAGTCACGTACGCTTTTATTTTTTATTTTATCAGTTAAATTCTTAATGATTAACGGTTAACGGTTAACTGTTGGACATCCCTAGCTTCAGCAGAGGTGCTAGGGCAGGGGTGCCCAACCTTTTTTGACCCAAGATCTACTTTTCAGCAGCCAACCCCTCCGGGATCTACCAGTCCAATATCAACATTTAAAACGCATCGTTGCCAGCCTGCAGTAATTCACAACAACACAATACTACTTTGTTTTACCACTTTACTTTATGTCCATATAAGCATAAAGTACAACAGACTTGTCATAAATAGGCCTACAACAGTACAACAGACAAACACTGCCATTGCAAATGCATCACACACACAGATGAAAATCGCTCTTTTTTCTTTTACATCTCATTTTTTTTCTTTCCCCCCACATCTCCCGAGATCTACTTGTGATCAGGCCGAGATCTACCAGTAGATCCCGATCTACTGGTTGGGCTCCCCTGCGCTAGGGTACACTAATGACATATCAGAATGTTGAAAAGTTTTAACATGGAATGTTAAAAATCCATAGAATAACGGTTCATGCTGTCCTCCATGTAGAGGTGTAGCCTCAGTGGCCGGCCCCGCTGGCCGGCCGTCCTGCCTGCCTGAGGAGAAGGCTAATTTCACACGTGTCTACAACAACAAGCTGTGGGTTCCAAACCCCCGCCCGCCCGCCGCTCCGTCCGTCCGCTCGCTCCGCACACGTCCGGAGATGGAAATAGTGTTCCGAGAGTCGAGAGAAGGGGAGCCAAATCACAGCCGGATGCTTGTGGCTCGTCGTGTCGGCACGACACGAGAGCTCTGGGAAAGGTGGGCGCGTACACCACACACACACACACACACACACACACACACACACACACACACACACACACCACACACCACACACACACACCATGCGAGAGCTGGAGAAGGTGAGCGACAGCATGCACTCACTCACACACAGACGTGCGCGCGCAACGCACAGAGGCAGGCTGTGTGCGTCAGCAGTCTGAGGCCGTAATTGGACGTGACAGACGGGCTGTAATCTGATGCGGCAGCATCAACAAGCACTGGGCTGACCCCGCCCCGTAGAGACACCCCACACACACACACACACGCACGCACGCACGCACGCACGCACGCACCCCACTGAGACTGGGACTACCACCGCTGTACCCCTGAGAGTGAAACCCAACCGAAGATCTGTGTTAGCGCTGTTAGTGCAGTGTGCTGTGTGTGTGTGTGTGTGTGTGTGTGTGTGTGTGTGTGTGTGTGTGTGTGTGTGTGTGTGTGTGTGTGTGTGTTGTGTGTGTGTGTGTGTGTGTGTGCGCGTGTGTGTGCTGTGGGGGTCAGTAAAGAAACGGGAGAGATTTGCTGGCTTTAGAGAATACAAAGAATGCAATGAAGGCCTGAGAGAGAGAGAGAGAGAGAGAGAGAGAGAGAGAGAGAGAGAGAGAGAGAGAGAGAGAGAGAGAGAGAGAGAGAGAGACAGAGGAGGAGAGAGAGAGAGAGAGAGAGAGAGAGAGAGAGAGAGAGAGAGGGAGAGGAGGAGAGAGAGAGAGAGAGAGAGAGAGAGAGAGAGAGAGAGAGAGAGAGAGGAGGCGGATCTAGGCGTAGGCATGGGGGGGCAATGACCCCTAAATGCCATGCCAAGTCTGCCCCACCAAACATGATGGCACGCAAAACCCAAGATATTTCAGTGCTTATATTTAAAAGTATTTGAAACACTACTGAAAACGGTATGGGTGCGGCTATGGGTGCCGCCCCCCTTACCATTTTCTGCTGCCCCCCCATTGGGAAATGTTACATCCGCCCCTAGAGGGGGAGGAGAGAGAGAGAGAGAGAGAGAGAGAGAGGAGAGAGAGAGAGAGAGAGAGAGAGAGAGAGAGAGAGAGAGAGAGAGAGAGAGAGAGAGAGAGAGAGAGAGAGAGAGAGGAGAGAGAGAGAGAGGAGAGAGAGAGAGAGAGTGAGAGAGGAGAGAGAGAGAGAGAGAGAGGAGAGAAGGAGAGAGAGAGAGAGAGAGAGGGAGAGAGTAAGGAGGAAAAAAGGGGAGAAGATAATTGCCAGTTTTCGGGGTCGATCATCACCTCCGTCCCGCGGGACAGCCTCATTATGCAGTCTGGACCCTTCTGGTTTGATGGGGGGATTATAATCACTAAAATAAACGAGCGGGGAGTGAGAGAATGCACGTTTCCACACACCAGCGCTCCACACCTCTCTGATCCCAACACGCACGCCTCGCACACGCACGCACACGCACACAACACACACACACACAGGCACACAGCATAGAGTGGCCTCTTCCTTCACACTGTATGACAGACACATATCTGTCTGTGTGTGTGTGTGTGTGTGTGTGTGTGTGTGTGTGTGTGTGTGTGTGGTGTGTGTGTGTGTGTGTGTGTGTGTGTGTGTGTGTGTGTGTGTGTTTTCACACGCGTGTGCGCTGTATGTGCTGGAAAAAAAAGAGCAAAAAAGTGCTGCGTGTGCAGTTTGAATGTCTGACAGCTCTACATGTCGTTCTTGACTTTCAAAGGTCTGACACTATATAAAACACTGCAAGTGTACTGTACATTCAGTTACCATTCATTCACTTCTGACCACAACAAACAATGCCAAAAAAATTATGAGAAAGGGATCTGAAAGAAAAAATCCCTAACATGGTGAAATGCATCTTGATGATGCCATCAATATGTATTTCACCGTGTTAGTGATTTTTTCAGATCTCCATTTTTAGGAAATACAGAATTGGGGGAACGTTGTTATCATGTCTACACAACATCTCTAAGGTACCGTATTTTCCAGACTATAGGCGCACTTAAAAGCCTTTAATTTTCTCAAAAATCCACAGTGAGCCTTATAATCCAGTGCGCCTTATATATGGATTGGTTGAGTGCAGTAGCTTCTATTCTATGTTAACTGTAGTAGGTTCTATTCACTGGGCCTTATATGTGAAATCAATTTTAAAAGGTGCGCCTTATAATCCGGTGCGCCTTATAGTGCGGAAAATACGGTATACTAATGGCATAGAATGTTGAAAATGGGTGGAGTTCCCCCATTCATAAAGGATAACTGCACCCAGTAGAGTGCCCACTTCCACATTGCACACACAAGTAAGTTATGGCCTACTTGTGCACAAGCAGACTGAGCCCTAAACCCTAGACCAGAGGGCCAATACCTACAGGAGATAATACCATTGATAATCCTTCATTACGTCAACCATATGGCATCACCTGAAATAGCCAATCGAATCGAACTCTAATCGAATTACCGTTGCACTCAAAACAAAACAAAAACACAAGATCTGCACTCAGCAGAGTGCCAACCTGGGTATTGCACATAAGCAGGCCATGGCCTACTTTTGCGCGAGCAGAGGGGAGCGACCATAGAGCAAGTTTTCCGACATCTCCAGGAGAATACCTAGAATAGTTCGACGAGGGGGGTGGTAGAAGGCCGACGGTAGGCAAACTGATTGCATTACTTACGAAACTATGCATATATACCAGGAGTTTTCAACCTTTTTAGCACCAGGGCCCACTATTTATTCAGCATTTGAGCCACCTCTCTGATCCCAACACGCACGCCTCGCACACGCACGCACACGCACACACACACACCACACACAGGCACACAGCATAGAGTGGCCTCTTCCTTCACACTGTATGACAGACACATATCTGTCTGTGTGTGTGTGTGTGTGTGTGTGTGTGTGTGTGTGTGTGTGTGTGTGTGTGTGTGTGTGTGTGTGTGTGTGTGTGTTTTCACACGCGTGTGCGCTGTATGTGCTGGAAAAAAAAAGAGCAAAAAGTGCTGCGTGTGCAGTTTGAATGTCTGACAGCTCTACATGTCGTTCTTGACTTTCAAAGGTCCTGACACTATATAAAACACTGCAAGTGTACTGTACATTCAGTACCATTCATTCACTTCTGACCACAACAAACAATGCCAAAAAATTATGAGAAAGGGATCTGAAAGAAAAAAATCCCTAACATGGTGAAATGCATCTTGATGATGCCATCAATATGTATTTCACCGTGTTAGTGATTTTTTCAGATCTCCATTTTTAGGAAATACAGAATTGGGGGAACGTTGTTATCATGTCCACACAACATCTCTAAGGTACCGTATTTTCCAGACTATAAGGCGCACTTAAAAGCCTTTAATTTTCTCAAAAATCCACAGTGAGCCTTATAATCCAGTGCGCCTTATATATGGATTGGTTGAGTGCAGTAGCTTCTATTCTATGTTAACTGTAGTAGGTTCTATTCACTGGGCCTTATATGTGAAATCAATTTTAAAAGGTGCGCCTTATAATCCGGTGCGCCTTATAGTGCGGAAAATACGGTATACTAATGGCATAGAATGTTGAAAATGGGTGGAGTTCCCCTTTAAGAAAAATTCATAAAGGATAACTGCACCCAGTAGAGTGCCCACTTCCACATTGCACACACAAGTAAGCTATGGCCTACTTGTGCACAAGCAGACTGAGCCCTAAACCCTAGACAGAGGGCCAATACCTACAGGAGATAATACCATTGATAATCCTTCATTACGCCAACCATATGGCATCACCTGAAACAGCCAATCAAATCGAACTCTAATCAAATTACCGTTGCACTCAAAACAAAACAAAAACAAAAGACCTGCACTCAGCAGAGTGCCAGCCTGGGTATTGCACATAAGCAGGCCATGGCCTACTTTGCGCGAGCAGAGCGAGCGATCAGAGAGCAAGTTTTCCGACATCTCCAGGAGAATACCAATGGGAGTTCGACGAGGGGGGTGGTAGAAGGCCGACGGTAGGCAAACTGATTGCATTACTTACGAAACTATGCATATATACCAGGAGTTTTCAACCTTTTTAGCACCAGGGCCCACTATTTATTCAGCATTTGAGCCACGGACCACCATTTGATGACATTTTAGCCCCATAGACCCCAAAAATAAAGATTTATTTTGCTTTTGTCCACAATTCCAGGATGGATTTTGGAGAAAAGAAAACAGTCAAAAACAAAACAGTCAAACAGATCACAGATCAAAATGACCATTAATCTTCTACATTCTCTAGTTGTGTAGACCTGGGGCTAATTCACATGATGAATATTTTAACTCTTGAGAGTGTAAAAATGAAACCAATTGGACCCGCAAGGGTCCATTTGGTTACATTTTCACGCTCTCAAAGAGTTACACCTGGTTAACCAACTTTCCATTATTTAGCCTGGGGACCACCTGGAATCCTCTGGGACCACTGGTGGTCCCCGGACCACTGGTGGTCCCCGGACCACCTGTTGAAAAGCCCTGATATATACTACATTGCTACATCTATTACATGGAATGCTTTAGGTCTAGATAAACTACTATCTAAGTTGACATCAAAATGCTATCTAAGATACATAAGTTGACACTTTGCATAGGCCTGTGGGAGATCAAGCCTACAGATATGGCCAGTACTACACCAAGTGCCATGTCCTACGATGGAGTCTGAGGAGGTGTCTGTTTTCAGACTGGGAGTCAAACTGCATTTCTCATTGTAAGGGGAAGTGCATTCCAATAGTTTCGGGGTCAAAGAGGGACAAGAATTTGGGGTGTGTGGAGCGTTGTGGAGCAAGATATGGCGGTTGCCATACCTCGGATTGCTTTGAATGGAAGTTTCATCAATACCGACTATAGCTTGCATGTACTACAACATACATGGGCGTTATGCGTCCCGGGCGCCAAATGCGGCCCTTTGGCTGACTCTGACCGGCCCGTGAAAGGGTACCGTGGTATTTAACCAGTGGTCCAGGGACCACCAGTGATTCTTTTCAGAGTTCCAGTTAAATATGGAAAGTTGGTTAACCAGATGTAAAACATTTTTACACTCTCAAGAGTTAAAATATTTACCACCTGAATTAGCCAGAGAATGTAAAGAAAAGGTCCTTTTTGATCTACATATGTTTGCCTGTTTTGTTTGTGAAATCCAGCCTGGAATTGTGGACAAAAGCAAAAGAAATCTTTAGTTTTGGGGTCTGTGGGGCTAAAAGCTCATCAAATGGTGGACCGTGGCTCAAATACTGAATAAATTGAGGGCCCTGGTGTCAAAATGGTTGGTCTTAATCTTACTTTTATCTTGAAATTAAATTTGTATTACGGAGACTTTGACCCTCCACAATATTTTATGTATTTCGTTTGGCCCCTTGGGGAAAAAATAATTGCCCACCCCTGGCTTAATGTGTGTGTGTGTGTGTGTGTGTGTGTGTGTGTGTGTGTGTGTGTGTGTGTGTGTGTGTGTGTGTGTGTGTGTGTGTGTGTGTGTGTGTGTGTGTGTGTGTGCGTGCGCGCGCGCGCGCGCGCAGTGCGGCGGCGGTGATGCGGGGTGAAGGTTTGGAGTGAACGTTTCCGATGTGCATTTTCTCTGTGTTCGTGAAGTGCAGCGTGGCGAGATGGGAGACGATAGGGGAGGCGATGCTATCTCTCTCTGTCTCTCGGCCAGGGGCGGATCTAGGCATGGGCATGGGGGGGCAATGCCCCCCTACTTGCCCTGACTGCCCCACCAAACATGATGGCATGGAAACAACCCAAATTTCAAAGATATTTCAAATTAAAGAGCTTATATTTAAAATGAAACACTACTAGTGCTACTAACTAACTACAGTTGTAGCACCACTAAACCAACAGCATTTCATCATTGAAAACAGAAATCTCTCTGAGTCAGACCTTTAGCTTTATGCATGCTGCGTGTCTGTTGCAACTTCAACAGCAACTGATGTTATTATTGATGCTTAATAGCCTAATATAAGTCCTGTAAGTGAAAATGGTATGGGTGCAGCGTAGCATCATGAAGCCGCACCCATACCATTTTTTTCCTGCCCCCCCATTGGGAAATGTTATATCCGCCCCTGCTCTCGGCCCTTTCCATATAAACTAAAGCGAGATGGGGGCAGAGAGGAGTAATCGAGCGCAGGAAAAAGGCGGGCGGCGAGAAAAAGCGATGATAGAAGGAGCCAGGTTTGTTTGTGTTTACCCTCGGAGCGTGCTGTGTTCCTGATGCTCTCTGGAGATAAAAGAATCAGTAGAGCAGCAGGGTCGGTTGCTCAACCATAATGCTGAGCAGGGGGAAAAATACCTTACGCTAACATCACATACAGTATGTTGGTTAGACATACTAACAACACCGCTGTTCCCGACGCGCACGGTTGGATACATCTTAACCCTGTGGTGCAAGGGTTTTCAACCTTTTTGATAGCAGGGCCCACTATTTTTTCAGCATTTGAGCCACGGACCATGTACCATCGGATGACATTTTAGCCCCACAGACCCCCAAAATAAAGAGTTCGAATCAATATCAAAATGACCATTAATCTTCTACATTCTCTAGTTGTGTAGACTTTGGCTAATTCAGATGGTGAATATTTTAACTCTTGAGAGTGTAAACTTTAACCAAATGGACCCGCAAGGGTCCATTTGGTTTCATATTTACGCTCTCAAAGAGTTACATCTGGTTTACCAACTCTCCATCATTTAGCCTGGAACCTTCTCAGGGACCACTGGTGAACACCGGTTGAAAACCACTCCTGTAGTGGATTAATACTCACCCACACCTGACTAAAACAAACCTGTGGCAGGTTAAAAACAAAAAAAGAAAAAAAATGTGGGAGGGTTAAAACAAACCCATGGTAGATTAAAACTCGCATGGTTAAAACCTATAACCGATGTGGAACGCCCTAGCAACTGTCATTAAGACATGAGACTCCTTCGACACCACTCTCAAGGGGCACCCGCAGTATGGTCTGCTATATTAACAGCTTAGCTGTTAGTATAGCAGTGCCTAGTTGTAGTATGTTATAGTATGTTAGATGTATAGTTTTAGTTGTAGTATTCCATAGTTGTAGTATATATGTATGTGTCTGTTTAGCTGCTTAGTTGTAGTATGTTTTTGTCTTAGCCATATAGTTTAGTTGTAGCATATGTATATGTCCTGTCTAGTTCCTGTCTAGCTGTCTGTTTAACTTTCACTACTTGCCACTTTATAATTATACCTGGTTGTAGCTTAGCACCTTCACCTCACTTTATGCTGTTACAGTTGCACTTTACTGCTCTAGTCTGTTGCACTACATCACTTACTGTTTCTTGTATTGTTTCTATTTGTCCTTTTTCTATTGCACTCATTGCACTGGGGATCAATCAATCAATCAGTGTCTTCCTGTGAGGTTAGGTTTATGGTTTAGCTTTTTGGGCAGGCTGGCAGGCTGGTATAGTGGTAGGCCTATAGAAAGCGACTTTTCTTTGAAATTACAGTTTAAAACTGTTTTGGACAGAAAGCACTTGATATAATGCATAGATAAAATAAATCAAATCGTGAATGTGTGCCACAGATGTGCTAATGTTAACTATAATAGCAACATCAACACATTTATTTAGTTTGCAAAGTACATTAAGCATAACTGTAGCTCATTACTAAAGCCACTACTGAATGTGAGCACCTGCCTGGGCCAACCACAGAAATCTATAGAATCTGAGGGGAATTTATTTAACATAATAACCAGTCCATTAGTTAATCACGCAGTGCCAAGGTTTCCTCCTGTGTAACACGTATTCTGAACAGCAAAAATCGCCGTAAAGGTCTGGTGGTGTCTTGATGGGATATTGTTCTCCTAATTTACTTTTACTGCGTGGCCCCAGTAACCCCCACAAAATGGCCAGAACTACTAATTATTGACCAAAACCAGAGCAGACCTACCAACATATTATTCTAGACATCAATTAATACAGTTGACAACACTATATTAATGGACAATATTTCATATTACCAGACAGCGGCCTTGTGGTTAGAGTGTCCGCTCTGAAACTGGGAGGCCGGGGTTCGATTCCCGGCCGGGTCATACCAAAGACTGTAAAAATGGAACCCAATGCCTCCCTGCTTTGCACTCAGCATCAAAGGGATGGACTGGTGGTCAAATCAACTAATGATACTAACTAATGATTGGGTCAAAAGCAGAGAACTAATTTCACTGCGGTAACGTGATTGACTAATCTGACGACTTTGAATTTGACTTACAACTTAAGTTCCAAAACGCTGAACTATCCCTTTAACAGCATTTCCACGAAAATTACGAAACAGCAGGTCTCTCCCTCTCTCTCCCTCCCTCTCTGGCAACCCCTGGGTGTTTGTTTCTGGGCTGGTGACAGTGTAAATGTGTCCGACCCTCTGCACAGGAACTGTTTAGGAGAGGAAATGATGTGGATGTTGGATGCAGTCTGACAGCACGCATGCAGGCACGTCCAACAACACACATAAATAACCCTAAAAGTTACACCACGCACACATGCAAACACACACGCACGCACGCACAAACACACCTGCATACACTCACAGATCTGAGAGAGAGAGAGAGAGAGAGAGAGAGGAGAGAGAGAGAGAGAGAGAGAGAGTTTAGAGTCGAAAAATATTTTATTTTACTTTACTGGAGTATTCTACTGCAGAGTCAGAGATTACAGTCATTTAGTGTTCACAGAGTGCCACATCACACTTTTTTAATAGCCCTACATTTTGAAAACCTGTAATAATGCGACATCATGCACAATGAGTACAGTACTTGTTACGTTTGGTACGTTGAGTATACTTTGGTCGCAATAAAATGCACTCAGGTAAATGTCATACCCATGCAAGGCTTTTACTGGTACCTTCTTGTTTTTTCTACATCGTGGTATATTCATAGATTTACTTAAGTATATAAAAAGCATGCAGTGCCAACTGGCACAGCTGAGAGGTAGTCCTGCGTCTCTGTATCCGTCCTGTGGGACCAGCCTGGCACGGCCCAACGCTCTGAACGTATTAACACCTTAGCAAGGCTCTGCGGGCGCTCTGAACACACAGACGCACACACTTACAAAATGTGTATATATATATATATGTGATGTTGCTGTAAGCTCAGAACTGTCAGAGCAACACCTGAGTGCAGCCAAATGCATTCGTCTTTTAAGTTTTTTTATTTTATCTAATCTTCTGTCGTTCCTCCCTGACATTTTGAAAACCTGTGTGACATCATGCAACATCATGCACAATGAGTACAGTACTTGTTGCATTTGGTACGTTTGGTAACAAGTACTGTACTGTACTGTACTGTACTGTACAGTTTATTGTATATCTGAATATAATAATTGTATAGGTCTGAAATGAATCATTAACATGGTGAAACACAACTTGACGACATCATCAAGTTGTGTTTGTGTTGTGTTTGTTAATGATTTTTCTTTACAAAGGGAACCAAATGGACCCGTAGGGGTCCATTTGGTTCCACTTGTACGCTCTCAGAAAAAATCTTGAAAATGGGTGGAATCCCCCTTTTGTGTGATATATCGAAATATCCCTGTTTTTAATTTGTCATCAGAGAAGAAGTCATCAATATATATTTAGTTGTTATTTCATTTTTTTCGTCTCCGTAAAAAAAGGTAGTCGACAAACATTTTTTTCATCATAGTTTCAGTTGATGAAAAACGAGAGCTCTCTCTCTCTCTCTCTCTCTCAGTCTCCCTCTCTCTCTCGCCGCTGCCTGACTGAACACAGTCGTCTCTTGCTATTCCCCTCTGAGCCATTATGCCCTTTGCTGCTGGCTGGGCGTATGGAGCTGATTTCTGCCGGACTAAATGCCTGTCTCTTCCACTCAAGAGCAACTCTGAGATGCACTGAGGGAGGGAGGGAGGGTTAGGGCCCAAAGGAGTGGAAAAATATATATATACGATGGACGAACAGAACAATATGGAAGTTGCGTAGACTGGAGGACTGGAGAACAGAAATGCTATGCAAGGAAAGAAGCGTAATATCGTAATACAAGATGGACGGTTGGTAGGTGACCACATGCCACTTGCTTGATAGAGCAGTGGTTTTCAACCAGTGGTCCGGGGACCACCAGTGGTCCTTGAGACAGTTCCAGGTGGTCCCCAACTAAATGATGGAAGGTGGGTTAACCAGATGTAGCTCTTTGAAAGCATGAAAATGAAACCAAATGGACCCAAATGGAATGTAGAAGAATGGTTTGTTTGCCTGTTTTGTTTCCAAAATCCAGCCTGGTATTGTGGACAAAAGCAAAATCTTTCTAAAATCTTTCTTTCAGTTCTGTGGAGTGAAAATGTCATCAAATGGTGGTCTGTGTCTCAAATGCTGAATACATAGTGGGCCTTAGTATCAAAATGGTTGAGAACCACTGTGATAGAAGGAAAAAAAGAGAGAAATGGGACAGGAGGATAGGAGTTGGAGAGGAGAGGAGAGGAGAGCAGAGGACAGATAGAGACTGAAACGGACAGGACAGAAGAGGAGACCTCCTATGAGAAGGTAATTTAGACAGAATATAAAGAGGCTGGAGGAATGGCAACCTGCACACATGTGCACGCGCATACAAACAAACACACACACACACACACCTGGGACACAGAGTGTGGATGTCCGTCGGTCAGTCCATCTTTCCTGATCTCTCCCGGTACCATCTGCTTCTGGACGTTAGGAGACTTGATCTGCCTTCAGATTGGAGAGAGAGAGAGAGAGATAAGGAGAAGAAAGTAATGCAATGGTGCAAGGATAATGTCTCAATCAGACCCCAAAAATAAAGACTTCAAATCAATATCAAAATGACCATTAATCTATCTTCTACCTTCTCTAGTTGTGTAGACTTCGGCTAATTCAGATGGTAAATAGTTTAACTCTTGAGAGCGTAAACATATTTGGTTTCATGTTTACGCTCTCAAAGAGTTACATCTGGTTAACCAACTCTCCATCATTTAGCCTGGAACCTATTGTATTTGAGGTGATTTCACACCGGTCCGTTTTGCCAGATCTGAAAGTATGGATAGAAATAGGATAGAAATAGCCATAGCTGTCAGTCTATCACCGAGACCAATACCCCAGTAACCACCTGCAGAATGAAGAAAAAAGGCCCCGCGTGTGACAAAATGTCATGCGGACAAAATATCTGGCAGCAGAGCAAACTCATCATTGGCAATAAAGTGAGGTCAATTTGTTTCTTAATTTTCCCCACTTTCTTTTAAAAACAGTGTACAAACATTCTTATTTGTCAGCTTAATATACATCCGTAGGGCAAATTTTCACAAAATAATCACGATTTGAAGTGAGCACACAACAACCTGACCAGCATTTGTCCGCAACTAGAGTTGAAGCATTAGCTTGACTTTGTTTCACATTAATTTTGGCAAATTAGCCGAAAGCTCACTAGGTCTTGTACTGCGTGACTGTTATACTCAAAATGTTTGGCCCTTTTTTATGGGATATATTTGACAATTTGGCCAATTTGGTATTAATGATGGAGTACTGTAATTTTCACCTGACTAAAACATGATCCCTACTAAAACCGCAGGTACTAGGATTAAACTAAAAAGACATTTAATTCAAAAAGTGTAAAGAAAGTGTTAAAATTCTGTTTTTATGTGGCCACGGCCATCACTTCATTAGGTATGCACGGTTTTCACCTTAGTACCACCCACTTAAAGCCACGCCCGCTGCTGTTCTTGTATGTTAATGTGGGAGGGGCTAGGGTTGTGATGTCAGTAAAATCGTGTTAATTTGATTGGACAGTTTTTGAGTCTAGGGCTTTCAGCTTTCAGGAAGAAACGAAAAATACACAAGGGAAGACCTATTGAATATTATAACCACACCTTGGGGCTTAGAGTGATGTTAATTCCATAGACACATTCAAAACAGAAAGAGTACAAAAGTCACAGCACTTCTTCGTTATAGAGGGTCTCCATGGTGGTAGAGTGGGTTATTATGTGGCTTAGAGATGCACAGGGAAAAAATGGTCAAAGTGTACATTCAAATGGGGCCGATTTACAGCTCAAAACAACTTCTCATGGTGTCAAAAAGCGTTGCAGCAAAGCTTCAGCTGAAACAGGCTGTGTTACACTATGTTGGTGTTTTGGATACTGCCAATATGGTATGTGCATGCGCGCGTGCGTGCACAGTTGTACAGTTATAGGTAGAGACGTGAACATAGACTGTGTCTCTGTCTGGTCTGAGCAACATGACAGACTGAGACAAGATGAGACTTGACGGACGAGGGCAGAGACACCGCTGTGTAAATCTGTCAGCAAGCGCGCGCACACACACACACACTATTCACAAGTACAGAAATATGGATACAGACAGACAGAAAAACAGATACAGAGGTGCATAAACAGTCAGGTGTGAGTATGTACACACACACACACACACACACACACACACACACACACACACACACACACACACACACACACACACACACACACACCACACACACACACACACAACACACACACACACACACACACACACACACACACAACACACACACACACACACACACACACACACACACACGCACAGAAAACCAGTGTAAAAGTAGTGTCAGTCTGTGTGTGACATTCTGGGGCATACATTGGGGTCAAATCAGCCCCCTTGAATGAATTATCTCTGGCCCAAGGAATCAGTATTAGAACTGGTCATGTGGTATAACGCACGCACTTTAGATAAGAAATGAACGCCACTCTCCTAAACTCAATTGACAAGGCTTTCTCATTTCAATATGAAAGCAGTGATTGGCAAGGACCACAGAGCATCAGACTGAGCTTTAACACTGCGTTTTAAGTTTTTAACACTCAGTTACTACAGTGACCATTTCATGTTTGCTTTGGTTGTATATCTTACTGTTAATGGACAGATTGTTTTTGCTATTTTCCTGGGACGTCCTCCTAACACTAAAACACAGTCTGGCCTTCGACACATACACACACACATTCCAGGTGGTCCCCAGGCTAAATGATGGAAAGTTGGTTAACCGGATGTAACTAAGAAAAGTCTCACTTCAATTGTACAAATGTAGGCCTATAATAAAGCTCCGGAAATGATGCGTTTTGCTCATAGGAAGCGTGCATGCTATGCCTTCTGCATAGGTTTTTCACCCGCTGCAGTGTATTACCGCAGTAAGTGAATGAGGTATGTGGGATTTTTATATCTATGTAGTCTGCAACCATATTGCATACCTTTAAATACTACAGTCTGCTCCTAGTCATTTAGACAACACATGCACACACACATGTGCACATACACACACACACACACACACGTCTTGAAATAGAATCAAAATAGTGCCTTTGAGCCACGCCGGTGAGCCCAGACGCTTGTTCTTCAAAAGTTATGCATGTGCAGAAGGCTCACGGTCGTGCTGACAGTGACAGATTAGTGCTGAGGAGAAGAACTCCTTCTAGACATGGTAAACACGCTGCTGCCGCAGTGTGCAGAGGGTCGCGATTATTATTCTGTCACCGCCACTCTGGAAACCTGGTATGTCCCATGAACCCTATTAGCCAATTAGCTGAGTAGTATTACCGTCGATGTAAACCCACCCCAGTTGTACGTCCTTTGCCAGCGTTCTCCCTCAATTAATATACTGTAATCAATATGAATTTCGACTTTTACCATTGGCCGATTGCCCACCGGCACCAGGAAATGTGCGCACGCATCCCATAGTTGACAAGAAATCCATTATTATGATAAGATCAAGATGTTTTACCATGTTATTGGCTTTCTTCAGACCTCCATTTCTAGGGAGCACAGAATGGGGAAACGTTTTTATCATGTCCACACACTAAGGTATATTAAATGATGAATGATATTAAAACTCCTCCATACAGAATGCATAAGTTATGTTTTTTTTTACCTGTACATTAAACTACACCATGCATAGCGTGTACATTATGTTGTAGAGCACGAACATAATCTACCACACAGATGGCCAACAATATGTTTCATTCATTAAAGTTAGGATTCTGTCGTGTTAACTGATTAAGCCCTATCACGTGTGACAGCTGGGCGGCCGACAGGCCCTGCAGCAACGCTGTGTGATTAAACAGGACGTGGATTCATGGGACACGGAGATACGAGGTCTCCGCCCTGACCAGTCAACACACTGCCCTGTTTACACTGGGCAGAGCCCACATGCTGCCCCCCCCACGCGCAGGCAAATATTTGCTGCCACAGCCCTTACAATGCCTGTGTGTGTGTGTGTGTGTGTGTGTGTGTGTGTGTGTGTGTGTGTGTGTGTGTGTGTGTGTGTGTGTGTGTGTGTGTGTGTGTGTGTGTGTGTGTGCATACGCATGAGAGCTGTTACGATCTATGTTGGTGAGTCATTTATGTTAGGAACGCACTCAATACATTCTTACACAGCCGTGCACTGGTGCTCAGACGTGTGTGTGCGTGTGCGTGTGCGCGCGCGCGTGTGTATGCATGTGTGCGTGTGGACGTCCGGATGGACGGACGCGACGCACACACCAAATAAATAACGCTAGCTTTCACATCCTTTGAGAAAACCAATGTTATGATGGAAGGAGACAGCGCATGAAGGCAGCACACACATGCACACATGCGTGTGTGTGTGTGTGTGTGTGTGTGTGTGTGTGTGTGTGTGTGTGTGTGTGTGTGTGTGTGTGTGTGTGTGTGTGTGTGTGTGTGTGTGTGTGTGTGTGTGTGTGTGTTTGTCTAGCTAAGGGGCATGTCCGTGTAGCAGTCCTGCGATGAGGGCATATCGGCTATCAGACAGGCTGAGGCGCTATACCAGTGCAGGTGTACAAACCAACGGACATGCTACAGATGCTGGTGTGTGAAATCTCTGTGACAGATGATAGCAACACACAAAAGTGGTTTCACTGAGGTGAGCACCTGTTGTTGTTGTTTTCCGGTGCTATAATCCAGGGGTTTTCATACCAGGGCCCACTATTTATTCTGGATTTTAGCCAAGGAACACCGTTTGATGTTGAGTTTAGTCTCTCGAACGCAAAACCAAGATTTTTCAAGTGTTTTTCAAGAGAAAACTGTCCAAACGTAGGCCAAAATAACATTTTGTCCATGATGCCAGGCTGGATTTGGGAAACAAAACAGGCAAAACATATACAGACCAAAATGACCATTAGGCCTAATCTTCTAGTTGTGTAGACTTGGGCTTATTGAGAAGATGAATATTCTAACTCTTGAGTGTGTAAAAATGAAACCAAATGGACCCGCAAGGGTCCATTTGGTTTGGTCCATTTTATGTTCTCAAGAGTTACATCTGTTCTAAATTTTAAACTCTATAAATCAAACCAAATTTGACACGTAAGGGTCAAATTTAGTTTGATTTTACGTTCTCAGGAGTTACAGATCTATATAAGGATCCACTCCATCATTTAGCTGGGGGACCACCTGGAATCCTCTCAGGGACCACCTGTTGAAATCCCCTGCTACAGTCCAGTGTTTCTGACCTACTGCCGGGTTATGAGGGTAAGGGCCCTGATACACCTAGCAATGTTTTGAACAACATCAACAAGCAGTGTCAACTATCAACGTTGACTTTTCACCTAATTGATATTGAACAAAATATTGCTAGTGTATCAGGGCCTTAACGCAAGTGGTATGCCTCCTAAAATAATGGCCAAAAAAGAAAAAGCACCTCTCAAAGCTTGCGATATTCCGCTGCTTGATCGCCATTCTCTGAAAACAAAAGTGCTACAAACCAAAAAAAAAAAAGGTCCAAATGAATTGCTCCTGGGAGCATTTAACTTGTCCCAGGCCTTGTCTCACTGCAATCGGGGATGTTGTGGTCCTCATTTCAGGCATTTTGCAATAAAATAAAATGAAAAACAAAAACAACCTGCTGCTGGCGCTAGAACAGGCCAAAGAGAAAAGGGTAGCACTTTTTCCTCTGCCTAGTGGGACTGGGAATTTGCATGCAAAATTTAACAGAAATTTGCATGCTGCATTCGTTAATTTGATGGATTGCGTTTGATACGGTAAAATTCAACAATTTTTGGAAGCAAAAAATTAATAAAAATCGACAGATCTCTTCCCTGGCCAGCCAGGGCGCCTGATGGAGGAGATGTCAGGAACTGGTTGGAATAACGTTGCATTGAAGGAAGTAGGAGGTCAGTCCGCTGCCTCCACAGTTTGGTGAAGGGTGTGTAGAGCCCAGGATCATTTTAGGACAGACGATAGACGAATGGTAAATGGTGCATTTATATAGCGCCTTTATCCAAGGCGCTTTACATAGATTGTCATCACATTCACCCATTCACGGTTCACACACCCATTCATACACCGATGAAGGTGGAAACCATGCAAGGCACAGCCAGCACTTTAGGAGCAATTAAGGATACAGTGTCTTGCTCAGGACATTACGACAGTAACTCTGGGGGAACCCAGGTTCAAACCGGCAACCTTCCGGTTACCATCCGGTGACTCTGTCCAGTCTCTACCACGTATGTCCTCATCTAAACTGCATGCATGGCCTTATGCATTTTGGCCACATCCTTATCCACTTTCATGTGAACCCACTCTGTCTTAATGCGCTCCCTCCCTGGTTCTCCTGCGCCTGTTTATTCCTACCAAACAACAACATGACATGGTTCAGGCCGGTGGTGCTGATTCCACTAACGGCGGGAACCTGTCGGAAGTGATCACATCACACCGTGTGACCGGGTCCAGCACTTTGTTCCTCCTGCGGTGCTTTTTGCTCGGGTTTTTCAGCTTCCAGCTGCAAACCGATTTCCTTAATTTCGCGCAATTTCGGAACCACCGCCGACTTGAGGCACTTTTTCTTTTTTGGCTGGCTCCAGTCACAATTATCTTCTCTGACAACAGCAAGGCACCTTGGGAAAGAATAATTTGGCCTGCCTTTATCCACCCCGTGGCGGCGTTCAGCTGTTTTCGATCGATTCGGTCAGCTGTTTTGCAAAAAAAAAAAGCAATGAAAACAACAACAATGCGAGGTACGTTGGTGTTTTTTTTTTCTACGATGTGAACTGCCGTTCACTTCAGCCCATTTACTTTTCAACGTTACTGCATGTGACTCCAATTTTCGTTCATAATAACACCCTGCTTGATCGTCCCACGGCATCACGAGAAATAATAAAAACCCGCAGCAGATGTTGCAGGTTTGGACGGTGCGAAGCAACACGTTTTGAAGCTTGTTAGATCTGCCACTTTCGATGCTTTTGAGTTTAAATAATGAAAAGTAATGGTTTTGGACATGACAAGCGCTCCGAACCGACATAGACAAACAATTTGGATAACCGCAAAAACATGAGGTTATCTCTTCAAGAATCAAAAACCGTGGTCAGCCACGACTTCCAAAAAGTGAAGGCGGCTCCGGCCAAACCTGTGGACCAGTCGGCGGCCCCAAACTAATAATTTGAAGGATATTTAAATTTGGTATATTAAGGTATATTAAGCGATTTGGGTAATTTGGAAAACCCCCGGTAATTTCGGTCCACCCCCGGTAGCAAGATGTGCACATGCACACACTCTACAGTGAGGGGAAGTGCAACAGGCCAACATCATATACATCAAGCATACTTGATCCTGATTGGAGGAAGGCCCCTCTCATCCTGATTGGACGGAAGGCTTTTCTCCCAAAGCCCAAACTTTTTACCTCAGGGGCTCAATGAGGACAGGGAGGAACTCCTTATATGGTCAGCACACTCTATAGGGAGGATTAGCAAAAAAAAAAAAAAAACAGAAGAAAAAAATACAGTCTTTGAATTAAGTGAAAACACTTACTATACCTTTAAAGCAGCATGAAATTATTATTTTTTACTGCATCAAAGGGTCAATAGCAAAGTTAATGTTTAAAGCGGAATTCCACCCATTTTCAACACTCCAATATGTCATTAGTATACCTTAGAGGTGCTGGTTGGGGGATGTTCCCCCATTCTGTGCTCCCAAGAAATGGAGGTCTGAAGAAAACCACTAACATGGTGAAACATCTTGAAGACATCATCAAGATGTATTTTCACCATGTTAATGGATTTCTTTAGACATCTTTTTTTTTTTTTCTGAGAGCATACAAATGGTTGCATTTGTACACTTTTAGAAAAAAATGTTGAAAATGGGTGGAATTCCCCTTTAACATGTTCTAAAATATGCAAAATCGAAAATAGTAAACACGTTGCGGCTGTTCCACGGGTCAGGCCGACCATATTTTGAATCGGGGGCCGACTTGGATCGCGGGCCGAGCCTTCCTCTTAGCGGTCCTTCAAAAACAGCACAAGTCCAAGTAGTCAAATGTTGGTGCGACATGTTCCATGGCAGGGTGCCAACAGAACATTGGCCTTTCCCAGATCCCACACTTTTTACGATTATGAACGACGAAGCTTTCACATCGACTGTCACGTTCGTTCCAGTCAATTTACAGCACACTTAAAAAGTCCATACGGTGACCGTTGCGCAGCAGCCAAAAACAGCTGATCTACAAGTTCTCGGTTGTGTCGCAGTCGTCTCGTTTTTTTATGTACCGTACCACATGTTGTGACTGTATAAATGATTAAGCGTATAAATCAGGGCTTCATGAGACAGACCAATATGGCGTGGTGTAATAACACCAAAAATATGTGTGACCGCCGTGCAAATGAGTGTGGAGCGCCCATGTGAAGGGAATACATTGTACTCGTTACTCGCTAATTATATTACTCGTTGAGGGAGAAATAAGAAAGCACAGAGAGGAGAGGCGGTGCTGCCATTGTGACGACGGAGCTATAGTACTACAGCACTTCTTAAAGGGACATTTCATCGTTTTCACCCCAAAAAATATGTTAATGACACTTTCCTAGTAGCCTGGTCTAGCCCTCAATGATTTTGGCCTTGGGGGGCGGGGGTGTCGTGGGATCCCCACGGCGGAAGTGCTGCGCTCTGATTTGATCTCACTAACGTGTCGTCATCTCCGGCCCCTCCCCCTCCCGTCCACTGCTGTTCTACGTCACATCATTTAGAGCGACGCCCACCCCGGAAGGTTGACACGCCCCTCAAGGCCACTTTCCAACGCGCGTTAGTCCAGGCTTTCCGTTTTCGCGCAAGGCGGACGAAAATGAAAGCCTGGGTGTCGAGGCTACTTTCCTAGTGATGTCCTAATGATGTTAGCAGTGAGTCCAGTGTCTCTGATGTCATGGACACTAGTTGCTGGACTACAACTCCCACAGTCCTTTGGTGCGCTACGTCTTACTGAGACAACATGCAGTCAAGGAAGTATAGTGTCCATGACATCAAAGACACTACTAACCTCTAAAAGATAAAACCACACATTATAAATATCACCAAAAAAAAGTGCTCTAGGCCAAAAATATGCTAATATTAGAGAGTGCTTTCCTAGAATATTCCTGGAATTCCAAAGTATGGGACAAAGGGAGAAATTGCAGTTTCGGCCTCAAAACAAGGGGCAACTAGTGGGACGGACGGACACACATGCAGTACATGATGTTTTATTTTCTCCACCACCACCACCTGCTTCATTTTAATTTCCCCAATATGTTGTTCTGTTGTTTACTGTTGGTCATAATTGTGACTTGTGCTTTGGCAACACTTGTACAAATGTCACGCCAATCAAGCCTGTTGAATCGAATTAAAGCGAGAGACTCAAGAGAACGCGTCACGCTTGTTGATCGGCTATGTTCGATGACACATACACACACATGCACGCGCGCGCGCACACACACACACAGAGAGAGAGAGAGAGAGAGAGAGGAGAGAGAGAGAGAGAGAGAGAGAGAGAGAGAGAGAGAGAGAGATAGAGAGAGAGAGAGAGAGAGAAGAGAGAGAGAGAGAGAGAGAGAGAGAGAGAGAGAGAGAGAGAGAGAGCACTAGTGTGTGCACTAGTGTACGAGGCCAGCAGGTTCCTAAATGGAGCGTAATAAGTCGTTTTTTTATTCTTCCTTCTTCACATTTCCTCTCTGGCTCTGTACGTTGCGTCCATTTGGTAGCGCTCCACCGGCCCAGCCAGCCTTCCAACACAAGCAGCTCCGCTTTAGTCCTGGCTGCGAAGACACTCTCTACTGTACCACCGCCTTTTATTAGTGTGTACTCTGTAGTCTGTCTGTCTGTCTGTCTGTCTGTCTGTCTGTCTGTCTGTCTGTCTGTCTGTCTGTCTGTCTGTCCTCCAGGGGCGGATCTAGGCATGGGCATGGGGGGGCAATGCCCCCCTAAATACCCAGTCTGCCCCCCAAACGATGCCATGCAAAACAACCCAAGATATTTCAAATATTGTGCTTATATTTAAAATGATTTGAAACACTACTACTGCTACTAACTAACTACAGCTGTGGCACCGCTAAACCAACAGCATTTCATCATTGAAAACAGAAAACTCTCTGAGTCAGACCTTTAGCTTTATGCATGCTGCGTGTCTGTTGCAACTTCAACAACAACTGATGTTATTATTGATGCTTTACTTGCCTAATAAAAGTCCTGTAACTGAAAATGGTATGGGTGGGGCTTCATCGCCCATGGCGCGAAGTGACACAGGCGATGAAGCCGCCCCCATAACATTTTCTCTTGCCCCTCCAACATGTTCTCTTGCCCCTCCCCAAAATGAGACATGTTACATCCACCCCGCTGTACTCTCTATCACTACCTTTTATTACTGTGTACTGTGTAGTCAGTCTGTCTCTCTGTCTTTCTTTCTGTACTCTCAACTCTACCACTGACTTTTATTGCTGTGTACTCCAGTCAGTCTGTTTCTGTCTCTTGCAAATTTGGCCTGATTTTTGTCACCCCTAAACCCCTTATCCTTTAACTTCTTTGCCTTCTACTAGACTACTAAAAAAAACATTGCCAGTCAGACAAGATCAAAATGTGACGAAAATGTAGCCCACAGTTTTCAAAATTTCAAATATATCTAAGCACCTCCCACCTTTAAACAAAGTCAAACTAGCTCACAACAAACTATATGATTTGTCTCAAGTATGTAGTCCTTGGTACATTGTGTCTGCCTGGTGATTGATTATGGAGATGTCACACTCAAATACACAGTGGGCCAAAATAGAAAAATGAGTAGTCGAGGTCCAGATTGTGTTTCAACACACGGGCACTTCACAACCGAGGATGTCCCAGACAAATAATAAAAGAATGATTTTTTCTTAAAAAAAAAAAAATAAATAATAATATAAATAAAAAATCAATGTGCCAATAAAGCAAGCCAGCAAGCAATAGCAAGATGATTGCAAAGATGAAACTGAATGCATTAAACTAAACATGCATTATTAAAAGCTCAGTTTCCTGTTCTATGATCATGACCAAGCACCAAGCATGGCCAGTCCCAATAGTAAATAAATATCATCCTGCGGGCCAAAGATATTTCATTCACGGGCCTGATTTGGTCCCCTGGCGGTGAGTTTGACATATTAGGCCGTTTAACCAGGGATGGCCAGCGTCACGAAGAGTTGACTTTAAAAAATATATATATATATATCCATTATAACAAAAAAAGAAGCTTTTTACAATGTACTGATGACCCCAGTATGCACGCTGCAGCACTGCACCAAAAGATCTCCCGAGATTAGGAGATATGAGACGTTCTTTGTGAGTTTAAACAGGGATAGGGCACAGCTCAGTGCATGTGCAAGAGTATACCGGAGAAGGACAGTCCAACACAAACAACAAAAAAGTCCGGATTGACACTATCTGGTTGATATCAAGGAGACTCCTCGGTTGTATTGCTCAAGCCATTTCCAGACGTCCTCTGTACAGAATGGGAGCAAGTCCTGCTGCATGCTGTAACACAGGGGTTTTCAATCAGTGGTCCGGGGACAACCAGTGGTCCTTGAGAGGGTTCCAGGTGGTCCTCAGCTAAGTTGGTTAACCAGATGTAACTCTTGAGACCAAATGGACCCGCAAGGGTCCATTTGGTTTCATTTTTACACTCTCAAGAGTTAAAATATTCATCATCTCAATTAGCCATTTTGGAATGTATGTTTTGCTTGTTTTGTTTCCCAAATCCAGCCTGGAATTGTGGACAAAAGCAAAATAAATCTTTAGATTTGGGGTCTGTGGGGCTAAAATGTCCTCAAATGGTGGTCCGTGGCTCAAATACTGAATAAACGGTGATCCCTGTGATGAAAAAGGTTGAAAACACCTGCTGTAACACAAGCAGGAGCAAGGACCTGGATCATAACAGAATAAACGCCCTGAAGCATGAAGGCCTCAGAGCTAAAATAACATGAAAGTGCACCAAGTCGGTCCATACAAGTAACGACAAAAGAAAATCATGTTTTGAAAACAAAATGTCTGACGCCAGAGGGGTTTAATAACACAACATTAGTGTCTACAAAGTGTCCTGGCTGCCAGCAATGCTATAGACGCTCCATTGACTTTAATTGGACTCATTTTCCAGTTAAAACACGACTCGTCTTAAGTCGTTCTTGAGAGGGAAGCTGTTAATACATTCATTATAATTAATTAATTAATAAATACTACTGACCCTCAAACGAACAGTTTGGATGTGGTCAAGCCATAGCTGTACGATGCACACATGCAGCATAACATTTGCGCCAAACACAATTCTTGTTTCCTCTGTGGTTTTCGACCAGTGGTTCGGGGACAACCAGTGGTCCTTGAGAGGGTTCCAGGTGGTCCCCAGCTAAGTTGGTGAACCAGATCTAACTCTTTGAGAGCGTAAACATGAAACCAAATGTTCCCTTGCACGTCCATTTGGTTTCATGTTTACGCTCTCAAGAGTTAAAATATGCATCACGCGAATTATAGCGCCAAGTCTACACAACTAGAGAATGTAGAAGATTAATGATTATTTTGATCTGTATGTTTGCCGGTTTTGTTTTCTCCGAAATCCAGATTGGATTACTACTGAAGGATCCAAGTATAGCGTGAGGCGGTGTCGGGTCAACAGCGGCAGGAGCCGCGCAGAGCCCTTATTCTTATCAGAAAGGAACTGGGCTGGACTGGAGGAGCCGCTGAGAGATCCAAACAGAGCAACGTTTCTGTTTATATCGCTGACAGATGCTCCAAATAGCCCCGAGACGTCTCTTATCGCTACGCAAATACTACTACTACCACCACCACCAGCACGACCCTGGGCCTGTGTTGTGTGCGTGCATGCGTACACGTGCATGTGTAGTGTGCGTGCAAGTATACAGTTATATGACTGCGTACTGTACGGCATGTGAGTGTGAGAAAAGCAAGAATGAGCACTCCACTGAGAAAGCGTGCAGTGTGCAGTGTTGCCAACTTGGCGCATTTGTCGCTATATTTAGCTTTTTTTCCAGACCCCCCTAGCGCCAAAATTAGTGGAAAAACTCCTGGGGAAAATCTGGTGCTTTTTTAATGGTGAGTTGGGGCGAAATTGGTTGACAGGCGCCAGAGATAAAAGCCTCGTTTTTCACCATTTTTCCTCCTATGATAGAGTCCTCCTTCGTTGCTAGAAAGGACCATTGGTAACCAAATGGACCCTTTTGGATATGTAACTCTTGAGATCGTAAAATGAAACCATTTGCGCTCTCAAGAGTTAAATCATATTTAACCATCTGAACTACCTAATTTTCAAGAATCTACACATTTAGAAAATGTAGAAGAATTGCTATTTTGACCAACATTTTGTCAGTTATTTCTCCTAAATTAGTCTGAGAGGCTAATCTCAACATCAAACGGTGGTCTTCCGAGGCTAAAATGCAGAATAAACAGTGGGCCCTGGTATGAAAATGGTTCAAACCCCACTGAGCTTAGCGCATTGTAGTGCATTTTGTATTTTTGGCGGTTGGCAACACTGCAACTGTGTGTGCGCGTGTGTGTATGTGGGAAAGCGGTTGCGTTGTATTGTCAGTGTGTTATGAATGGCAGGGAGACTCCCTACTGCGCGCTGTGGGCCGAGGTCTGTTCCCAGGTTCCATGTGGAATAGGTACAGCATACATATGACTCAGGGGCGTTTTTGGCCATTAGGCAGACTAGGCAGTTGCCTGAGGTGCCATGAGGGGGGGAAAGGTAATATGCCTTGGATCCTTTTAACGATAAATACATTATACGTGTGCTCTATAACTAGATTTGCACATTTAAAATTTTAAAACACATATTATGTTCTTTAGTTTAAAAATAGTTGTGAACTTGGGAGGGGGTGCACCATTTTATTGTGCCTTTCATAGGTATGACGTCACAGGAGATTTTCGGGTCCATTTGGGCTCCAGGGAAAATCTTGCCTGGGGCTCCAAATTGCTTAGAAACACCAGTGATATGACTTAATGTGTTCTCACACACGCGAGCAGCTCTGTGACTTGTGGCTCGCGAGGGCCATTCATTCATTCATGCTATTGGGAACACCTGCAGCGAGCCGACACTCCCACGAGCCAGCCAGCGTGCGCACGCTCTGCATGCAACGCATACACACACACACGCTATTTACAAACACGCTGACCTTCGACCCCGCCCCTGTGAGAACCGCGGGAGGGCGACGGCCCGACTGTCAAGATGATGAGTGTGTGGTGAGAGAGAGAGAGAGAGAGAGAGAGAGTCACAGTGCTCTTGTTCAAACGAATGATGCTCTATAGGTCATTATATTGAACATCTGGAATTTTGTACGCTTTATAAGAGAGTGTCTATACTGTACTTGTGCATGCGCATGCGTGTGTGTGTGTGTGTGTGTGTGTGTGTGTGTGTGTGTGTGTGTGTGTGTGTGTGTGTGTGTGTGTGTGTGTGTGTGTGTGTGTGTGTGTGTGTGTCTCAGCCAAGGACCAAGCAGTTCCTTCTAGCCAGCAGGTTCTTTCCAAGCCCAACACCAAGCTCCCATTCTCCTCAAGACTCCCCTTGACACGCACACGCGCACACGCACGCACGCGCACACGCACACGCACACGCACACACACACACACACACACACACACACACACACACACACACACACACACACACACACACACACACACACACCATCCTTCCTGCGCGCCTCCCTTCACATACCAGAGTGCTGAGCCAGTCACTAGCAGTGATATGGTGGGACATATGGGAGGTTGATATACTGTATAGTATAGTAGGTTCTGCCGTCCCTTCAACCTCCTTGAGGACAACATTAATGCAGAAGCAATGGAACTATTATGGTGTACTATGGGAGACGTGGGCCAAAGACATAACAATATAATAATTCTGCAGTTTGGGAACCCGGACAGGACACACACACAAAGAAAAAAATATATATATATATGTTTTTTTGTCTATTCACTTGGGTTAGATGAAAAATCCAGATGACTGCAGCATATCCAATTTATTTTTTTTCTTCATTATTTTCGGTACCATTTCCCCTTTCGAATATTTTTCAATAAATTAAATTGCGGGGTAAGTATACGGCCCCCGCGAGCCAGAAACCATTATGTTACAACTTTGACTGGGTCTTGTGTTAGTTAGTGTGTTATTATTAGCTCTCCCGCCGGCCCTCGGTTCTAACTCCGTTGTACCAGGCTGGTGCCGCGCTAGCTGTTGCGCTAGCTGAACTAGCTGCGTGGCCCGTAAAATACTTATTCCTAGGATAGCTGCGGGAAGGAGCGGTTGTTTTCGTGTGAGGTTAGATTTAGGGTCAAAGGACAACTTTATTTTTATTCATTTTATTTTTTATTTTCAACCGAGGGTCATGATTTAGGCTGTTATTACAGCCTAAATCACCTAAATTAAAAGATGATCGTGTATTTTCTATTCATTTGCTGCTTTATGTTGTTATAGCAATTTCAACTGTTTTTGATATGGGGTGGGGGCATTCAAACATGAGGATAAATATGTTGTTTTTGTTTTGCAAAACTTGGTTAATTAACTTAATTAATTACTATAGTCTAACCAGACCCAAGGAAATCAAGGAGGATCTACTGAATGTGGAGGGGGTGACCAACTGACATTGATATACTGTAGGCCACAGTATGGCAGCCTATACTGTAGTCCCCCATGAAACATGAACCTTGGTTGAAATACTAATACCAAAGTTGTCCTTTGAGGTTATTGTTTAGGCCTAGTTTGTGTGATGTTACCAGTTTCAGGGTTAGGATTAGTCATATAACCGCTTAATTGTGTGAGGTCCACAACAAAGCCCAGCGCTCCCTATACTGAAACCGACAACCAATCACAGAGCTCTGAACAGCCGCGGCCAACAACCATCACTCCGGCTATAGCTGTAGCGCTACACTGCGTGGCCATACGTTCGACGCGAGCATAAATTTAGCTTCTCCTTCGTTACTGAAGAGGTGGTATTACTGTAGCATGCGTTTTTTCCCTCTCCCGGGGAGTGGAACTCTTCACATGTGCCTCTGAAGGCTCATTAGCGCTTGGCGGCGAGGTTCCAGGATCCAGATGGAGCGCATCCACGCCGCTTCGCGTCCACACAACACAGAGCGGCGGCGGTATGCGGTCTGACACTATCATTAGCATGTTAACCCAGCCCGCGCAGCGCGTACCTTATTATTAGAAATTATGACGATGCCGGCGGAGAGGGAAAACACACGCACGCGCACACACGCGCACGTACACATTGTGGGCTGTGTTTAGTCAACGGTAGCCGAGGATACATAGCAACGACGACGACGAACGGCCTGGAATTCCCCCGCCTGTTGGAGTTACCGAACATATACTCCCCGCTTTGCTCCCAGACTCCCTCCTCCTCTGCTTCCTCCTCCTCCTCCTCCCCTCACAGTGACGGCATCGTATGCTCCTTTATGAACATGTGTCTTTCACTTTCGCGTGTGACCGATCCGTACGACACTCTGCAGAGCCGCAGTTGGTGATGATGATGATTTCTAAGAATAACAAACGCGGCTCATTTGCAAGCTGCGTTAACATGCTAACACCAAATTATGCACGGTGTGGGCAAGGTGATGAAATGGGTCATAGTATTGATGTATGTATTTTTTAGGAAGGATTGCTTTATATAGCTGGGAATATACTGGATCACCGAAAATGGAAAGGAAATCATGCAGAGTACAGCAATAAAAGTATCACATGGTTTGTAGTGTAGCAAATCCATTAAAGGCGTGTGTACCGAACGCGTTTTGGTGTTCAATGCATTATGTTACACTTTAGCTATTGAAAAATATCAGATCTACAAGCTCATATCGCACCACCGAGTGGCGCGATATGAACCTGTAAATCTGATATTTAAGAAAAAAAATGTGAAAATGATGCGCAAATCTAAGAATATATTCTATTTGACACCTGGTTGTAGTTTCTGACACTAGATTGCAGTTTCTGACTAGATTGTAGTTTCTGACACTAGATTGTAGTTTCTGACACTAGATTGCAGTTTCTGACTAGTTTCTAGTTTCTGATGCTAGATTCTGACAGATTCTAGTTTCTCTGAAAAATCTAAGTTCCTGTGTCAGTCATGCTCGACATATTTCAGGCCAAGGACCCCCAGAATTATCTGTATTTGGCTGTGGATCCCCCCCCATCTGAAAACATGTTGTTGTAGAGATCCCCCAGAAGCAACGATTTTAGTTCAAAATATTTGCTTCCGAAAGCATATATATTCAAAGATTTGCATCACATTTTCACAATTTTTCAAAAATATCAGAGCTACAAGCTCACAGCGCGCCACTCGGTGGCGCGCTGTGAGCTTGTAGGTCTGATATTTTTCAATAGCTTAAGTGTAACACAATGCTTTGAACACCAAAACGCGTTCAGTACACAAAGGGTCAAAGCTCGGGTTCAGCCAGAGCTTTAGAGTATAGACAGAGTTACGCAAACCCTGTTCTGCTTCCATTGAGAATGGAGACAACAGTGGAGACAATAGTCCTGGACCGGAAGTAGGCAGAAATGCATTGGACTCAGGCAACTGTCCAGCTCTAATGATCTCCAATCCCTTCATGGTAGATTGTTTTGTAGTAATAGTACAACCTACCCAGCAAGCACTTTCAGATGTGGTGGTGTGATTGTGGCCAGATAATAAACGCAATCCAAGACTAGTCAAATCCAGCCCACAATATCAACTGATTTCAACCAACACAAATCCTGTCCACTAAAGATGGACGTCCCTGGATGAAGAGTGGCAGAATAAGGCCAGACCAACTTAAATCAATCAGAGCGAACTAGCAACATCCTCCAGTGACTCCGGTGACGTTCAAGACTAGGCCAAATCAAAGCCCATATGGGGATGATCTTTACGTCATTTGCACGACATTTTCACCAGTTGAAATAATAAAGCATATTCTGGGCCAGATCTGACTGGATATGATTGATTTAAGTTAGTCTGGCATTAGTCCGACTCTCATCCAGGGACGTCTGTCTTTAGTGGACAGGATTTGTGTTGGTTGAAATCAGGTGATATTTTGGGACAGAGTCTTGACAAGTCTTGGATTGCCTTGATCTGGACACAATCAAGACGTCACTAATTCATCCCGGTTCCTGACTGTGCTTGCTGGGTAACAGACATTTCTGTTGTTACTGTACAATCCTAATCCTATAAAACAGTGGGCATCACAACCGTTTGACTAGATGGCTCTGATGCCAGCACAGATTTGTCTTCGCACTTCACAAAACACAAATAAAAATAAAAAAACGTGATGAATGAAAAGGTGCTGCATGGTATGTAGTGCGTTCGGCCCGGTTTAACTGAGGAGCGCCAAACGCCATTATGAGATGTAAGCCATGAAATAACTGTCAGATCCCCCCCCCCCCCCCCCCCACCCACACACACACACACACACACTCCAGCCCACAGTATTTACAGCTCTAGGACCTGCCGACGATCATCCATCATATGGAGCTACAGCCTTGCAGCGCGGCCAACTGGGATGAGAGGATGATTTCATCATCTGCTTGTCTTTCTCTCCAGGGGTGGATCTAGGCATGGGCATGGGGGGGGCAATGCCCACCTAAATGCCCTGACTGCCGATGTCATGCAAAACAACCCAAGATATTTCAAATTAAAGTGCTTATATTTAAAATGATTTGAAACACGACTACTGCTACTAACGAATTGTGGCACCACTAAACCAACACCATTTCATCATTCAAAACCAGAAAACTCTGAGTCGGACCTTTAGCTCTACGAATGCTGCAACAACTGATGTTATTGATGCTTTAGTTGCCTAATACAAGTCCTATAACTGAAAATGGTATGGGTGCGGCTTCATCGCCCATGGCGCGTAGCGACACGGGCGATGAAGTCGCCCCCATACCCTCCAACATGTTCTCTTGCCCCCCCAAATGGGACATGTTACATCCGCCCCTGCTTCTCTCTCTCCCTCTCTCTCAGATAGTGGTTAATAGGCCATCTGATGGCGTTCCAACAGAAACAGTCTGATTAAAAAGACATCCATTCCTCCTCCTTCTCCACAGATGCTCACAGACAGACAGACACTGCCGTATGTGCTGTATGTATGTTCAGTGCTGTGTGTGCACGCAGAGCAGACGGCGGCACGTTTCACCCGCCTCATATTTTCGTCCTGACGCTGCATTTTGCGCCAGAGAGAACATACAGGCTCTCATTGTGTTGGACCGCGAGGTGTGACTGAGGACACTGCGAGTGCATTGGACACACTGTGATCTCATTATGGGAGCTATTTCACTGCCGGAAGAAACTTCAGTCACTCAATGTTAATAGAATCTGTAGTACATAACAGCCTGGTCGCAAGACAGATGTCAGTGCAAACTGACAATAAAGTACTACCTATCACAACGTATCAAGCCTAAAAGGTTAGCTGCATAATCTGTGTTTCACGCATGCTGATCCATTAACGGTTGCTGCATTAATGTTTAACACTTTTGCCTGCAGGGGTCGACATTGCTCCATAGGTCAATAAGCGCTATCATACACTCCCATTGGGAAACTTCCAGTGTTTTTTCACTCAAGAGTGAAAAAGGAAGTAAACACGGCTCTAAACGGAGGGCACTTTTTCACAAAATAACGGATTATTTCGAGAAAAACAGAATGGAAGGTTTTTGTTTTGAATGGATCCTAAAGCAAGTGCAGGGGGACGTTATGGCCCACGAGACGAACAAGAGCAATGTGCCTAACAACTGGGACGTTCCATTGGAGAGTATACGTATATGCATAACTAGTAGCTATGCGCTGTTATGGCGACAATACTAGAATATCTAAAAATGCATATTACACACTAAAAACAGTGTGTGTGTGTGTGTGTGTGCGCGTGTGTGTGTGTGTGTGTGTGTGTGTGTGTGTGTGTGTGTGTGTGTGTGTTAGTGCATGGGTGCACACACGTGGCTGCAGTGTGACCTGCCAGTAGGCTGTTTGACCTCTGACTCGTGCGTGCTGACCTGAGCGCTGGGCTGAGGCACCGCCTGACACTAATGAGACAACAACCTCTAGCCACATGATGGACGAGAGAGAGGGCGAGAGAGATAGATGGAGACAAGCAGAGAGAGGGAGAGAGACACTAAAGATGCCAACCATCTATATGAGGGGTTTTAAACAGGTGGTCCGGAGACCAGGCTAAATGATGGGAAGTTGGTTAACCAGATGTAACTCTTTGAGAGCGTAAACATGAAACAAAATGGACTCTTGCCGGTCCATTTGGTTTCATGTTTACACTCTCAAGAGTTAAAATATTCATCATGTGAATCAGCCCAAGTCTACACAACTAGAAAATGTAGAAGATTAATCAATGATCATTTTGATCTGTAGGTTTGACCGTTTTGTTTTCTCTGAAATCCAG
>CM076968.1:13607782-13967782 GCA_039105355.1 Benthosema pterotum | reverse complement strand
CACGAAGCATGACAGGGTGGAAGTGGTCTCAAGTGCTGAGAGGACGCAATCTGGACAAGTTTACGTCTCGTGGATTACTTTTTTTATAAATAGAGCACTTACTGAAATGCTTGCTGAACATCGGCTGCCCAGCACGGTTCATGTGCGGGTCAAGCACGTGTGGTGGCACTCGCTGTGAGAAAAGGACGCCACACATTTTTGGGACGCCGTGCTCTTGTCTGTCTGTCTGTCTGTCTGTCTGTCTGTCTGTCTGTCTGTCTGTCTGTCTGTCTGTCTGTCTGTCTGTCTGTCTGTCTGTCTGTCTGTCTGTCTGTCTGTCTGTCTGTCTGTCTCTCAGCTAAATAGTCAAATGTCTGACTCCTCCAGTGCAACCCGAAGGCATTCCCAAAGCTCAAAGACCTATTTAGTTAGTACCCAGTGCTGGAAGTAGTTTTAGCTTTAGTCTAGTTTTTAGTTGATCAAATATATACGATTTTTAACACTTCGGAATACAGGTGTGTGTATATTACAGGAAACTCCAACTAAACTTTACGGCAAACTCCCAAAAACATGTACCATTGTACCATCATACTTTACCATACATTACACTATGCCTGTTAAACGTGAGGTTTATGGGGAAATCCAGTACCCATAATTGCCCGATAACTACTCTTTTTACACGGTGTAATCGACTAAATCAGTGGGTTTCAACCAGCGGACCTTGATGGGGTTCCAGGTGGTTCCTGGCCAAACAGAGCCTTACGGGTCAATTTGGTCTCAACAGTTACATTTTTGTTGCACATGTGAGTATTATTAAGTTAATTTAGAAGAACTCTACTGAAATAAATGAAGCTATGGCAGAGAGAGAGGGGGGTTTTCTCCGTCCCAAACACACACAGACTCTCAAAAGTATACACAGGCTAAAACGCAGAAGACGCTCGAAAGCAGGCGGACGGCTGTTTCAATAGGTGGGGGGGTCCATTGGGTTTCATTTTTACACCCTCAAGAGTTAAATATTCATCATCTTAAGTAGCCTAAGTCTACACAACTTTCGGTCCTTTGGTCCTTTTGTTTTGGTCTGTATGTTTTGCCTGTTTCGTTTCCCAAATCCAGCCTGTTATTGTGGACAAAAGCAAAATAAAGATTTAGTTTTGAGGTCTGAGTCTAAAATGTCCTCAAATGGTGGTCCATGGCTCAAATGCTGAATAAATGGTGGGCCCTGGTATGAAAAAGGTTGAAAACCCCTGATGTAGATTGTGATCCGTTATAAAAACCAAGCTGGAACGTTAGGTGGTCATTTCTCTGCGGCGGCATGAGATGAGCCTATGCTGCGCTACTAGTGCACTAGGCTGCTGTACTTTGCTGAAATAAACAACCCCAAGGAACCATCTCAAGTTGCTGTCCCTCTGCTGTGTCTCCGGTGCTCTCCAGTTTTTTAGCAGAGTCTCAATAATATGTCAAAAAGATTTAACAGCATTTACTTTAATGTATTTGTTATCCAGACAGCCAGCATTGAGTAGAACACAACAAAATGTCTCTATGACACATCTAGGGGGTTCCTAGAAGCTTGTTCATTG
Source organism: Benthosema pterotum (assembly GCA_039105355.1). NCBI lineage: Eukaryota > Metazoa > Chordata > Actinopteri > Myctophiformes > Myctophidae > Benthosema > Benthosema pterotum. The sequence continues at coordinate 13,966,226 of CM076968.1, read as the reverse complement.
GAATAATTGTGATCAAGCTTTGCCTGTTACCCTCCCTAATGGTACTCATCAATATAGCAATATAGCACGCAAAACATAAACAAATGTCCTACGTTTTGGGTGTGAGAAGTAAACAGTCTCATCAAATTGCGGTCCATGGCTCTACGGGAAGGGTGAAAGGTGTTGAAATCCTTTGGATTAACACTTCCCCCACGGATCACAATTTACCCGGGATTAATCATTGTAGACCACTTTATTCGCGATTTGTGAATTGCCAGTGTATTGTTTTATATCTTTAAGTCACCGCTGAATGCATATTTTGGCAATAATCCGGATTTGTTGCAGACATTGTGAGGAGGCAGAGGCGTTGTGACGACGTAACAGGAAATCAAGCATCCCGTCCAGTTGCTAGGGCTTCGGGGAAAGCGAGTTCCTATGACTTTCTTAAAGGAGAAATTTGCTTTGTCTGAGCCACAAATAACAGATGTGTTTTCTAGCGATTTTTCAAAAAAGCCTCAGCATTTGCTCCAGAGGTATTACACTGTCCTAGCAGTCTGGGTAGGCTTATATCAGGGCTGCCCAAAAGGTAGATTGTCATCTACCAGTAGATCACACAGGCCATACAGGTAGATCACATGACAGTCGCCCCAGCCCCACCCTTATACGTAGATCTGTAACTCTTGAGAGCGTTGAAATGAACGCAAACAGACCCATAAGGGTCATTTTACACTCTCAAGAGTTAAATTATATTTAAACATTTGAATGACCTAATTTTCAAGAGTACACACAATTAGAAAATGGAGAATAATTGTTATTTTGACGAACGTTTTGCCAGTTCTCTTTCCCAATTGTGGACATTCTTAGTTCACAAACTGTCAACTGAAACCTCAAATAGTGTTTTCCAACGTCACTAATGGCATATGCAGGAAAACCTTCCAATTCTCCCCCTCTGTTTTTTCATTATAAATCCTTTATTATTAAAAACTATAACAGTATGTAACACCATCATCAACTAGGGCCCTTGAAATGGATTTTCAGTCATGGAACAATCACATTTTTGACGTGTAGATCTTGGTGAGCCGGTCATTTTGAAAGTAGCTCTCAAGTCAAAAAAGTGTGGGCACCGCTGGTTTATATGATTAGATTTAATTTAACTCTTAGTGTACTGAACGCGTTTTGGTGTTCTAAGCATTATGTTTTAACTATTGAAAAATAGCAGATCTACAAGCTCATAGCGCGCCACTCGGTGGCGCGCTATGAGCTTGTAGATCTGCTATTTTTGAAAAATCGTGAAAATGTGGTGCAAATCTTTGAATTATTATGTTATTCAGAAACTAGAAATCTAGACAGGACACAATGGGTTTTGGTGTTCTAAGCATTATGTTTTAACTATTGAAAAATCGTGAAAAGCAGTAGAAGTGGCTTAAAGCAGTAGAAGTGTTCATGCACAGTGGATTTGTCTGAGAAGCCGTGATGACGCGTCTCACCTCTCCAGGTCGGCGATCTTCTTGTCCTTGCTGCAGCGGTCGGCCTCGGCGTCTCGCAGCGCGGCCATCAGGCGGTCCACCTCGGCCTGGGACCTCCGGGACTCCTCTCTGGAGCGGGACACCTCCTGCTCCAGGAGGCGCAGGCGCTCCGTGATGTCACTGCCGCCCACGCCAACACCAACGCCAAGGCCAACGGGACACTTCCTGAGGGGGTCCTCCACACCGCCGTGCAGCTGCAGCACCTGTCAATCAAACAGGTCAATAGAGAAGCAATAAGTTTGGTGAATTAGATTTACAAATCACATATGCTTTTGCTTTTAGTAACCAGTCTCTTGGAAGCTTTTTTTCCTTTCTCTTTTTTTTTTTGTTTTTGTGTGTTTAATATTACGCTCGCAAGAGTTACAGGTCTATAAGGATCCATTTGGTTACCAATGGTCCTTTCTAGGAAGGACTATTTTTCCTCTATCATAGGAGGAAAAATGGTGGAAAAAAACGAGGATTTTATCTCTGGCACCTGTCAACCATTTTTGCCCCAACCCAACAGCAAAAAAGCACTAGATTTTCCGCCAGGAGTTTTTCACTAATTTTGCCGCTAGCGGGCTCGAGAAAAAAAAAGCTAAATATGGCGACAAATGCGCCAAGTTGGCAACACTGTGTGTGTGTGTGTGTGTGTGTGTCATCCCTTCATCATCATCCTCACCACCGTGTGGCTCTTCTATCCTCCCCCCGGGTGCAGTCTTTCATTCTTCCCTGTGGTTCCCGTTCCCTGCCATCATGTACCCCCTCCCCCAAACCCCCCACCTCCCTCCCTCCCTCCATCCCCCCCAGGGGCATCCCTCCTCGCTCCAGAGTTTTTCAAAGTCATTATCATTATTACGAAATTACCGTCTCTCTTTCACTCGCTCTCTCTCTTTCTCTCCCGGCTCTGTTTTGCATGTGATTTTATGAGACCATCAAACATCTCCATCGCCCTCCCCCCACCATCTCAAAACCACACACACACACGCACACGCACACGCACACACACACACACACACACACACACACACACACACACACACACAGTACAAAAAATGACAGGGGCCACAGTGATGGATTTGCTTCGTTTTTCTTATGTGAAAAAAAATCCCAGAGGAAGTTTGTAACTTAGAATCTCTCTCTCTCTCTCTCTCTGCCCCCTCCGTGTGTGTTTGTGAGGATTGTTTAGCTTGTTGAGACAGCTGAGAAGATCCGTTTAAACATCATCAGGCGAGTCAAAAGAGAAAAAAAAAAAAAAAACGCAAACACGCAAAGCCACACACGTGCAAACGTGCTTGCGCACAAACAGAGACACACAGTGAGTACTCATGAGAGGCCATCGATGTTTTAGACCAGTGGTTTTCAGCCATTTTGATAACAGGGCCCACTATTTATTTGGCATTTGAGCCAAGGACCACCATTTGAGGAAATTTCAGTCCCACAGACCACACGACCAATGATTTCTTTTGTTTTTGAACCACAAATCCAGGCTGGATTTCGGAGAAAACAAAACAGACAAACATACAGACCAAAATGACCATTAATCTTCTACATTCTCTAGTTGTGTAGACTTGGGGCTAATTCACATGATGAATAGTTTAACTCTTGAGTGTAAACATGAATCGTTTCATTTTTACATTCTCAAAAATAGTTGCATCTGGTTAACCAACTTTCCATCATTTAGCCTGGGGACCACCTGGAACCCTCGCATGGACCACTGGTTGAAAAGTACTGCTTTAGACAACCATTTCATGAATGCTATTTGTTGTAACGTTTTTTTTTTTTTCTCCACCTGAAGCCATATAGACTATATACCGTACATACAAGCTGTACATACAAGCCCAACATGTCTCTCTGAGTCACCTTGGTGGTTTAACTGGCCGAGTGGCCCGGTAGATTGACCGGATGGATGGTTCGATCCCGGGCTCCCTTGAATCTGATCCCTGAATCGCTACCGGTGAGCGTTGCACGGTTCTCTCTGCCAAATGTACAGTATATGAATGTGTGAGTGAATTTGTGAATGTACTATGGATAAGAATGGTATATAAAAGCACCATTTACCGGTACCACAGAGATCACACCTAAACGGCAAACATTCAGTGTTTCACACACACCGATAGCGGCAGAGAGAGACCATGCAAGGTGCCAACCAGCACATCATAAGGAGGAGCAATTTGGGGTATTCAGTGTCTTCTTGCCCAAGGGCACTTCCACATGTAGAAAGTCAGGAGGAGACTGGATTCAAACCAGCGACCCCACGGATCGTTGGGTGACCTCTCTTGGAACAAAGTTTCAGGAAGCCGTGGTCGGTCAGGTGTCTCCCGACCAGGTGCCCTATTGGTCGATTGACAGGGAGAACGGTTTCTATTTGCTGTGCAGTGCTCAGATCCAGAGTTTAGAAGAGGGGTTTTCAACGGGTGGTCTGGGGACCACCAGTGGTCCTTGAGAGGGTTCCAGGTGGTCCCCAGCTAAGTTGGTTAACCAGATGTAACTCTTGAGAACGTAAAAATGAAACCAAATGGATCATTTTTACACTCTCAAGAGTTAAAATATTCGTCATCTGAATTAGCAGCACTTAATTAAGACGTTTACACCGTTTTGTTTGCAAAATCCAGCCTGGAATTGTGGACAAAACCAAAAGAAATCTTTAATTTTCGGTCTTTGGTGTGCAAATGTAGTCAAATGGTGGTCAGTGGCTCAAATGCTGAATAAATGGTGGTCCCTGGGGTCAAAAAGGTTGAAAACCCCTGGTCTAGAACTTTGGATTGTGCAGTTCATATTTTAACAAAAGGTTAGATTATGATGGAACTACTGAGGGGCAACCGTGGTTCAGGAGGTAGAGCAAGTCGCCCAGTGACCCGCGGGTCGGCGGTTTGAATCCCGGTTCCTGTCTTCCTGCCTACATGTCGGATGTGTAATTGCTCTCAATGTACTGGCCTGATGCCTTGCATGGGTTCTGCCGCAACCGGTGTATGTATGTATGTTATGTGTGTGTGCGAATGGGCAAACGTGAATGCAACTGAAAAACGCCTTGGATAAATGCTGCACTCTATAAATGCACCATTTACCATTTATGGAGGTGTGTCTGCCGCAACATATAGTAAACGCTACTGTAACATGCATGTGTGTGGGCGACATTTTGGTCCTGAAAAGTATAGTAACACACACACACACGCACACACACACACACACACACACACAGTCAAAAAAGTCAGACAGGGAGTCATGTCTAGATAAGTCTGGGGGGATGCGGGGGGGGGGGGGGGGGGGTGCTGGCGGGGGGGGGGTTGTTTCAGTCTGTCATTAGAAGGAAAAAAAGAGCAAAGTGTTCAGACGTCTGTTAACGATTACCGTCAGCCAATCTGAAAAGCGTCAGTCTTGCCAATCATAACAGACCCACCAGATAAACAAAATGCACACAAAGTACAGCGGAGGAGGAGGGGGCCCTGCTAAGCATGGCGGGGACATACAGCCAAGGGCACCGCAAGAGAACACACACACACACACACACACACACACACACACACACACACACACACACACACACACACACACACACACAACACACACACACACACACACACACAACACACACACACACACACACACACACACACACACACACACACACACACACACACAAAATGATTTATGAATCATTCTCCTTGTTCCAAAGATAGTGAGCAGGGCCATTAAAAGAAGTATTCACCCCCTATGAGTTTTTTTCCCAGATAAATCTCTCAATCGCTCGACAACAACAGCAGCAGAAAAAAAAGAAAGATGGCGTTCGTAATCATTCGTTACATGTGGGTCCTTTTGTTGTGTTTGTTAACTGATAGAACAAACTGATTTAATTGACTGAAAACGGTAAAGAGTATTTCTTTTTATATATTATTTTATACTTGGGTTATTTAAAGAAAACAGCAGATCTACTAGCTCATAACGTGTCACTAGATAATGCTTTATTTTATTTTATTTTCGAATCTTTGAATATACAGTAAATAAATGAGAATATTATGCTTATTTACATATTGAAATCAAATCTTTCCTTCTGGCGGTTGCCCAGAACACAATACTTTGGTATGACATGAAAATGTATCTTATGATAGATATAATTTTATGTAGAGTTTGTGCAGACTAGAAATGCAACACAGTAGAGTGTCAACTTGCTCAATGGCACAAGTAGGCCATGGCCTAGTTGTGCGCTAGCAGAGCGGTAAACCAGAGAACACCCCGGCAACACCAAAAGATAGATAACGTGGAGATATGGGCTATCAAGGCCAGAGAAGTAGTTTTTTTTTTCACACTCAGTAATCATTTCCGCATAACTTCCTAGTATGATGATGTCACACGCAAAACCTCTAAATAGATTTTCCACTGTAACTTCAGTCAGATATACTCGAGTGTGTCCATGCTATGTTCAAGGGACATACTGTAATCGAGGGGTTCGTACGCTGCCTTAAAGGGGAATTCCGCCCGTCTAAAGAAATCCATTAACATGGTGAAAAAACACCATGTTAATGGATTTTTTCAGACCTCCATTTCTTGGGAACGCAGAATGGGGGAACTTTCTTGGTCATGTCCACACCCAACGCCTTGAAGGTACATCAATGACATAGTAAAATGTCGAAAATGGGTGGAATTCTGAAGCAAAAAAAAAGATTCCTGGGTTTACTGAAGCAGGCGGTTCTGCAGTGCACGAGTTCTGATTCAGCCCTGAGTCCACATGTACAGTGCCAGGTGTTCAGATGGAGGGTGGCACATGCATTCATTCCCAGTCCCCCCCCACCGCCCCACCGTTCCACTCCATTTCTCCAGAGCTTCCTTTGATTGACTGGCCAGCAGATGTTGAACTGTAAACACATGCCGAAGGAAGGTGTCCTATGTGTTTCTGCTTAAGCACCGCCATGCCGCGCCAGCCAATCAAACTAAGCTATGTGGAGGGGTTGGGGGGGGGGGGGGGGGGGACTGAACTGGAACGTTAAACCGGTATGCCACCTTCAGAAAACCTGGAACTGCACTTATACGCACATGCAGAGCCCATTCCGCCTCGCCGGCAATTTGATCTGTTCAATCTGCCTTTGTGATGTCAGTCAGTCAATCTCTCGCTCACTCTATGCCCAGTGTTGCCAACTTGGCGCGTTTGTCGTTATATTTAGCTCTTTTCCAGACCTCCCTAGCGCCCCAAATTATTGGAAAAACTCCTGGTGGGAAAATCTAGTGCTTTTTTTTGCTGGTGAGTTGGGGCTAAATTGATTGACAGGTGCCAGAGATACAGTAAAACCCTCATTTTTCTTCCTATGACAGTGGTTTTCAAACAGTGGTCCCCATGGCTAAATGATGGACAGCTGGTGAACCAGATGTAACTCTTTGAGAGCGTAAAAATGAAACCAAATGGACCCTTACGCTCTCAAGAGTTAAAATATTCATAATGTGTGTTAGCCCAACACTACACAACTAGAGAATGTAGAAGATTAATGGTCATTACATTCCCTAGCTGTGTGCTTCCGTCTCTAGTGCTTCCCTTCCAGGCAAGCGTCTAGCGCATTCTAGTGCGTTTTGGAAGTGCCACTAGTGCATTTTGGATTTAGGCAGTTTGGCAACACTGTCTCTCTCTCTGCCTCTGCCTTGGACTTAACCTCGCTAACACCCAATTATCTCCGGTGTTCCCGGGGTAAAGCCTGTGACCAGAGATTGGATATCCCAAAGTGGTGGTGGGTCTGGTCTTGGGGTCTTGGAACTGTAAGCGGGTGGTGGTGGTGATGGTGGTGGTGGTGGAGCAGCGGCAGCAGCGGCGGCCCACACATATTTAACTCATTTGCGATATTTACACTTCGGGGAGAATTTTTCCCGGAATGATAACAGCAATTTCTGCTTTTCGACCCCCCTACGTGTAACCGTAGCTTTTTAGCCCCTTCGTACCTGGACGCACGCCGGCGCCGCCTCTGCGTTTCATCCAAGCAACTTTTAGCCACTATTTTAAAACTTCAAAGCCGTTAAAAAAACAAACAAAAAAAAAAGCAGATCTTCAGGCTCATAGCGCGGCACTGAGTGCTGCACTATGAGAGTGTAGATCTGCTTTTTTTTAAAGATTTTGGAGGTGTCATCGATTTGTCGATTTGCTATTATTTGGAGAAATCCTGTAATTGTGCAAATCATTGAATATACCATATAATCTTTTCGCAGCAAACAGTTTTTTTTAACTCCAACCTTTGCTTCTGGAGGAGGGAGGGACAGACCACGGATGGACCAACATGTTTTGAGACGAGGGTCTGCGGATATAATATCATTCTTTTGCATCCTTGACAAGAAATAGTTTGGACCACAATTTATACTCTAGTCATTTTAGCAGATGCTCTTGATCCAGAGCGAAAATAAAAGCATGGCAATACATCATAGACATGCAAATGAGTTCACGTGAATCATACATAAGCAAAGCACATGACAGTAAATAATCTATGGAGGCTAACGGTGCTGGTGATAAACATATGTGTTTTCAGAAAGATGTCATGATTTGGAAGGCATCTGTATAGAATCTGTCCTGGGGTCTTATTGGGTTAGAGAGCAGAGCCCTCCCCCCTCTGTCATAATATCACAGAGTCCAGTCGGTCTTGCAGCGTCCCCTTTGGCCCTGAGCTGCTCTCATCCCCATGTGGAAGGCCATAACAAACTCCACTCCACTTAGTCCTAATGTGTTCTGCACTGACCACGATTGGACTTGACACGTTACTCCTACGTATGTCAGTGTGTGGAGGTCGAGGGGGTTACAGGTGAGGAGGTAATGGGGTCCTTAGGACAGGGTAAACACCAGCTCCTCTTGCCCCTCGCACAAAGTCACTCAAATTGTTTTTACCCCAAGGCACAGGGCAAGTGGTTTTCTTTGGTTACGATAAGTGTTAAACGGCTCTATATTGTGATAGTGCTCAGTGTTTGTTCAGTAAGCACGGAGGTGAAATCAGCCCTCGACGGCTTCTGACAGAATCTGTTACGCAAGTACATTTTGAATATACAACCCCAAATCCGTTGAAATTGGGACGTTGTGTAAAATGTAAATAAAAACAGAATGCATTGATTTGCAAATCGTTTTCAACCTCTATTCAGTTGAATACAACACAAAGACAATATAATTAATGTTCAAACTGATAAACTTTATTGTTTTTTGAAATTATACAATCTTTTGTAAATTGATCCCTGCAACACGTACCAAAAAAGTTGGGACGGGGGCAACAAAAGATTGGGAAAGGTCATGAATGCACAAATAACGCCTGTTTGGAACATTCCACAGGTAAACAGGTTAATTTTAAACAGTTTAATATCGTTATTGAGTATAACAAGACCATCCCAGTCGCTCACAATCAAAGATGGGGCGAGGTTCACCACTTTGTGAACAATTCTGTGAGAAAATCATCCAACGGTTTAAAAACAATGTTTCTCAACATTCAATTGCAAGGAATTTGGTGATTTCATCATCTACAGTCCATAATATAATCAAAACATTCAAAGAATCTGAAGAACTTGCTATACTAAAGCGTCAAGGCCGAAAACCAACACCAAACACTTGTGACCTTTGATCCCTCAGGTGGCTCTGCATTAAAAACTGACATCATTGTGTAAGGGATATTATTGTGTGGACTCAGGAACACTCAGAAAACCATTGTCAGTTTACATAATTTGTCGCTACACCTGCAATTGCAAGTTAAAAATCTACCATCGAAAAGCAAAGCCATACATCAGAAAGGTTGGTTTGAAAAAAAAACAGAAATGCCTTCTCTGGGTCCACTATCATTAGAAATGTGGACTCATCAGACCACAGCCCACTTTTCCACTTTGTGTATAACCATTTTAAATGATATTGTACCCAGAGAAGGCATTTCTGGTTGTTTTTCTGGTTGTTTTTTCAAACCAACCTTTCTGATGTATGGCTTTGCTTTGCATGGTAGAGTTTTAACTTGCAATCGCAGGTGTAGCGTCAAATTCTGTAAACTGACAATGGTTTTCTGAGTGTTCCTGAGTCCACACAGTAATATCCTTTACACAATGATGTCAGTTTTTAATGCAGAGCCACCTGAGGGATCAAAGGTCACAAGTGCTAGATGTTGGTTTTCGGCCTTGATGCTTTAGTATAGCAAGTTCTTCAGATTATTTGAATGTTTTGATTATATTATGGACTGTAGATGATGAAATCACCAAATTCCTTGCAATTGAATGTTGAGAAACATTGTTTTTAAATCGTTAGATGATTTTCTCACAGAATTGTTCACAAAGTGGTGAACCTCGCCCCATCTTTGATTGTGAGCGACTGGGATGGTCCCGTTATACTCAATAACAATATTAAACTGTTTAAAATTAACCTGTTTACCTGTGGAATGTTCCAAACAGGCGTTATTTGTGCATTCATGACCTTTCCCAGTCTTTTGTTGCCTCCGTCCCAACTTTTTTGGTACGTGTTGCAGGGATCAATTTACAAAAGATTGTATAATTTCAAAAAACAATAAAGTTTATCAGTTTGAACATTAAATATACTGTCTTTGTAGTGTATTAAACTCAATATAGGTTGAAAACGATTTGCAAATCAATGCATTCTGTTTTTATTGACATTTTTCACAACGTCCCAATTTCAACGGATTTGGGGTTGTAGGTGATTTAGCGGACAACCCATGGACCACTGGTGGCAAGTGGACCACTGGTTGAGAAACCCTGCTCAGTGCTGTTCCCAATCTTTCATGCCAAGGAGCCCCACAATGATACCCATTAGCTTGTTTGCAAATATGTGCCATACGAGACGATCTTTACAGCTATACACGTGGTTTTCAACAATTTTAATTTTAACTTTAGCGGTCCCCGGGTTGACTTGAATTTGGCTATGGACCCCCATTTAATGGAATCTTTATCTTTGGAAACCCAATGTATACTGTACAATCAATTCATTTAACTCTTGAGAGTGTGCAAATGGAGAACTAACCCTAATTGATCCATTTGATTCATTTTTTTAGCTGGGGAACCCCCTGGAACTCCCTCAAGGGGGTCCCCAGACCACAGTTTTGGGAGCCACTACAGTATAAAGCCCCATATTTGGTGTCGCGTACTGGAAAAGGATGTATTCTAAGCTCTCCAAGCGAATTTTCCAAAAAGAAAACATAACTCAGAGCGTCTCAGCTAAAACTAAAGCACAAACCAAAAAGACAAACGCATGAATTATAGCCCGTATCAAAATGTTGAACGATTTGTATTACATTTTATTTGTTTATTTTTCTTTGTGTCCCCGTGAGACGGTGTGCGTAACCCTGAGACTATAAAGGAGTTTTGTTATTGTAATCATACTCTTTCACAATAAACACGTTAGATTTATATCCCATTTTGACAGACGGGGACAGGAGTACACTGCGTGTACGTTTCAGAACTAACCCGTTTTGAGGCCAAAAAAAGAAAGAAAGAAAACAGGCTTCTCAATGCTATAACACAGTGGTTTGCAACCTTTTTGATACCGGGGCCCACTCTTTATTCAGCATTTGAGCCATGGACCACCAATTTGAGGACATTTTAGTCCCACAGATGCCCAAAACTAAAGATTTATTTTGCTTTTGTCCACAATACCAGGCTGGATTTGGGAAACAAAACATACAGATCAAAATGACTATTACTCTACATTAACTCTTGAGTGTAAAAATGAAACCAAATGGACCCTTTTCGGTCGATTTGGTTTCATTTTTACACTCTCAAGAGCTACATCTGGTTAACCAACTTTTGTCTGGTTAACCAACTTAGCTGGGGACCACCTGGAACCATCTCAAGGTCCACCGGTGGTCCCCGGACCACTGGTTGAAAACCACTGTTATAAGCGTGTACTATATCCTTGGTTCTAAAAGCTTTTACAATTTAGGCATCTAGCAGATTCTCCTAATCCAGAACGACTTAAAGGGGAATTTCACCCATTTTCTTTTTTTTTTCCAAAAAGGGGTCTGTAAGAAAAATCATTAACATGGTGAAATACATCTTGATGATGTCATCAGATGTATTTCACCGTTCATGATTTTTTTTTTCAGACCATTTTTTTTCATTTTAACGCTCTGTCGACTGTCATGTGATCTACCTCCATGGCCTGTGTGATCTACTGGTAGATCACCATCTACCTTTTGGGCAGCCCTGCTATAAGATGAAGGCTATAAGTTAGGCCTATAAACAACTAAATTTGCATGACAAGTACTAGTTTTTCTAAACACTGTGATTCATTTACTCATTTTGGAACATATTATAGCAGTACGTTACAAAGCATGGCTGAAAAATATAAATTTTGATAAAGGAGTAGGAAGTTACATTTGAGCGAAGTTACAGTTGTCAAAAACATTTTTTCCTAGATATTTTAAAGGGGAATTCCACCCATTTTCAATATTTTTTTCTGAGAGTGCAAACAAATGAACCCTAGCGGGTTCATTTGGTTCCATGACATAGTAGAATGTTGAAAAGGGGACACTTTTGTGTCCCCTTTTTGATGTGCATGTGGCACTTTTTGCCACATGCCCTGACACCCGCCTAAAATCACCAATGCCCCTCAACCTTATACCTGTCAGAGAAGGAAAGGTCAGGGAGTTCCCTTAATGCATAAACGGGGTTTCTTTAGAAATGTCTCCTTTTCTTTGAAGGGCCTGTATAATGTGAGTGCTCTGCCCAGCCCTGGGAGGAGGAGGAGGAGGAGGAGGAAGTCCTTTATTGACTCAGAGAATCAACAAACAGTCCTGTCTCAGAACAGACAGGAGGATGAGTCCACTGCACTGAAACACCATCAACCTCAAAGGCTGCCTCTTAAACCACTGGTTTTCAACCTTTTTTCATACCAGGGCGCACTATTTATTCAGCATTTGAGCCACGGACCGCCATTTGATGACATTTTAGCCCCAACAGACACCAAAACTATAAAGATTTCTGTTGTTTTTGTCCACAATTCCAGGCTGGATTTCGAAGAAAACAGAACAGGCAAACATACAGATCAAAATGACCATTAATCTTCAACATTCTCTAGTTGTGTAGACTTGGGGCTGATTCACATGGGTGCTGATTCACATGATGAATATAACCAAATTCACATGATGAATATAACCAAATGGACCCTTGCGGGTCCATTTGGTTTCATGTTTACACTCTCAAGAGTTAATTCTGGTTAAACAACTATCCATCATTTAGCCTGAGGACCACCTGAAATCCTCTCAGGGACCACTGGTGGTCCCCGGACCACTGGTTGAAAGGCCAGGATGAGTGTCCCTGGGCGGAGTATTTACAGTAGTACAAACATGTGCAGATGTACCGCGGTGACAAACACAAACACACTGCGTGACTGTACTTGTACTGTATGTCTGACTGGAAGCAAAGCAAAGGATTTATCTAGAAATAATTCACACGGTTTGTAAATTCCGGTCAGTCCAGGTGTGGAACTTCTTTTTTTTTTCTCCGCTCCTCCTGGAATGGCTCTACAAGCTGTGTGCGTCCACGCACCTGTGTGTGTGTGTTTATACGAGTGTGCATTTGCATGTGCGTGGAGCCATCTCACAAAGCTGTGATACAGAGCTTTGTGGTCAAATTTAGGAGGCCAGGCATAGTCATGAAAGGGTAAATGGTAAATGGTGCATTTATATAGCGCCTTTATCCAAGGCGCTTTACATAGATTGTGCATCACATTCACCCATTCACACACACATTCATACACTGATGGCAGTGGGAACCATGCAAGGTGCCTACTAGCACATCAGGAGCAATTAGGGTTAAGTGTCTTGCTCAGGGACACATCGACACTAACTCTGCGGGAGCCCAGGATCGAACCGGCAACCTTGCGGTTACCATGCGGTTACCATCCAGTTACTCTACCTCTGAGCAGGACTGCGGCACTCTATCGCACATTACATCTTGTTTGTGGGCAATAATAACTTGGGGTGGGCAACTGTGATGATGGAAAAGGGCCACTATATTTCACACTAGGGCATTAACCAACTAGTCGACTAGTCGATTGTCGACAAGTAAATCCACTAGTCAACCTCGTTGTTACTAGTTGACAAGTCGATAAGAAATGAATAAAAACGGAGGTATTATTATTTTCATTATTAATATTATTTTAGTCTTACAACATAAATCTTAGCTGGATTATACTCACCAATGTAGTTTTCCTTTTACAATAACAAACATTATAATAACACGAGCGAGACGCTCGCCTCTGCCCCAGAAAGGTGCTTCGCTTTGAGTGGCATCTGACCGTGGCTTAAAACGAGTGAGTGCCGGGGAGCCCAGGAGGTCAGGGGCAAGGCTTCCCCCATTAACGACTAGTTGACTAGTAAACTAGGCAACTAGTCGACAGGCAAAAATCACTAAAAGTGAATGCCCTATTTCACACTCACTCAACAGAGCAGCAACGCATACAGGCCCATGTGGCTCAGGAGGTAGAGCATGTCATCCAATGATCCGTTGGTCATTTTTTACCCCCCCATCACATGGAACTACTTTTTGGGCGTAGTGATATGGACACAAAATACATAGTTCCCTGTGATAGAGGGGTCAAAAATGAACGAAGGACCTGCTAATATTTTAGAAATAGGACAATACAAATGACATTCGTTTTTTTTTTATTATTATTCATTTACTACCCCCAAAAAATGACCGCAACTACCGTACTTAGTATTTCACCAAAATCAGAGCAGAACTCCCACCACAGGACTCTGGACATCAATTAATACAGTTGACACCACTCTACTAATGGCAAGTATTGCATAGAGCTTAACTTCAAAAAAATCCAAACTATCCTTTTAAATCAGTAATATGTGAGTACTTCAATATGAACCGGTGGACTAGAGTTCTCGAACTCTGCCCGAACCCGACCAGGACCGAACCCGAACAGGCCCGACCCGACATTTAGGGCCGGGTAGGGCCGAAAATCTATCCTAATCAATAGGGCCGGGTAGGGCCTCGGGCCCCATGAAAAAATATATATTGAATTATTTTCTATAGTAAGAATAATAGTTATTTTCCTTATTTACCTATTATGAAGATGGTGCTGATTGCCATTTCATTTTTAATCTGTGGCGAATTCTCAAATTTTGCCCAAACCCGACAGTTTAGGGCCGGGTAGGGCCTAAAATCTATTCCATTTAGTAGGGCCGGGCCGGGCCTAGGGCCTGAACTGTTAGGGCCGGTTAGGGCCTGCCCTTAATTTTCAGGCCCGTTGAGATCTTTACTGTGGACTACAATAAGTGAAGCTGGAGGTCACATATGTATGCGGTACTTGCGCCGCATTAAGCCTATATGACATGGCCCCCTTACTAGTTCTGGCCCCAAGCTTATAGTGGCCCCACGCTTATAGTGCTTATGCCTAGAGCCGGCACTGGGTCTGATCGGCGGTATAGAGGCTTTTCCACACACACACACACACACACACACACACACACACACACACACACACACACACACACACACACACACACACACACACACACACACACACACACACACACACACACACACACACACACACACACACACACACACACACACACACACACACACACACACACACTGCCAGCAGGTCGTAGAAGGCTTTTTTTCTCTCTCACACCTGGTAAATGTCTCCTGTCTTCTCTCCGTGTGACAAGGCCTGGACTGTATGTCCATCTGGATGTTCCACTGAAGTGCCAAGATGAAAATCTCTTTGAAAACCCTTTGGAAAACTCTGGAATGTCACGTCTGTTGTGCATGTCATTAGGATGGTGTCATGCATCGGTGATGTCATAGATGACACCATGTGCTGGTCACATTAAGTCCAAGTATGTGTGCGTGTGTGTGGGCGGATGTTTGCGGTAGGTCAGGGAGTTCAGAGACCGACCCATGCCACATTTTGCCCAGTGTGGGTGCGTGCACGCACAACACACACACACACACACACACACACACACACACACACACACACACACACACACACACACACACACACACACACACACACACACACACACACACACACACACACACACACACACAGTTTACATAGTACCACACCAGGGGCGGATCTAGGCATGGACATGGGGGAGGGGGGGGCAATGCCCCCCTAAATGCCCAGACTGCCCTACAAAACACAATGGCATGCAAAACAACATAAGATATTTCAAATTAAAGTGCGTCTATTTAAAATGATTTGAAACACTACTACTGCTACGAACTACAGTCACCACTAAACCAACAGCATTTCATCGTTGAAAACAGAAAACTCTCTGAGTCAGACCTTTAGCTTTATGCATGCTGCGTGTCTGTTGCAACTTCAACAACAACTGATGTTATTATTGATGCTTTACTTGACTAATAAAAGTCCTGTAACTGAAAATGGTATGGGTGCGACTTCATCGATGAAGTCGCCCCCATAACATTTTCTCCTGCCCCCCCATCCCCCCAATTGGGAAATGTTACATCCGCGCCTGTACCACACACATTCACAAACTCTCTCTCTCGCCCACACACACACACACACACACACACACACACACACACACACACACACACACACACACACACACACACACACACACACACACACACACACACACACACACACACACACACACACACACACACACACACACACACACGTGTGCGCGCGTGCATACATAGAGCACAGGCATGCATGCACAGACATGGGCCGCATCGTAAGCCCCAACATAATACTTTATATAAACAAACAAACAAACAGAAATCTGTTCTCTCTCTCCATGAGTTTACATAACAGCCGCTGATTGCTGCCGAGGAACACGAAATGAGTTCCAATTATGGCACTACTAACTTCTATGGCAGCAGAAGAAGAAGAGTCTACAAAGGGCCATTGAGCTGCTTCTCTGCATGGTGCTTTCATGTGGCACCGCGTCAACAACACACTACAAGATATCATTTCACAGGAATGAGATGTGTGTTGGGCTGTTTTACGAGCATAAAAGAAAACACTCTCATAAATCCTGCCAGGGCGAGAGACGGAGGGAGGGAGGGAGATGCAGAGAGACAGTTACAGAGAGGCAGACGGACGCAAGAAAAAAGTGAGACAGATACTGTAGACGGACACAGGGGCGGATCTAGGCATGGGCATGGGGGGCAATGCCCCCCGAAATGACCTGACTGGCCCACCAAACATGACGGCATGCCAATGACCCAAATTTCAAATGTATTTCAAATTAAATACATTAAACACATTTGAAACACTACTACTGCTACTAACTAACTACAATTTTGACACCACTAAACCAACAGCATTTCATCATTGAAAACAGAAAACTCTCTGGGTCAGACCTTTAGCTTTATGCATGCTGTGTGTCTGTTGTAACTTCAACAACAACTGATGTTATCATTGATCCTTTACTTGCCTAATAAAAGTCCTGTAACTGAAAATGGTATGAGTGCGGCTTCATCCATTTTCTCCTGCCCCTCCAAAATGTTATCTGCCCCCCCCCCAAATGGGACATGTTACATCCGCCCCTGGACGGACAGACAGAAAATGGGACATGTTACATCCGCCCCTGGACGGACAGACAGACGTATAAAGACAGACGAACGGAGAAACAGGGAGACAGAGAGAGAGGGCTACGACTTGGCACCCGCACAGGGATGTAAGAAGGGATCTTTTCTCGTCCATAAATCATGTCTTTATCGTGGGGAGCAGCGCTCATCAGACTGTCTGTCTGTCTGTCTGTCTGTCTGCGACAGTTTGCTGGGAATCTGCTAACGCTGCCTTATAGACCCATGTACTGGAAGATTACACTTTCCATTGCTGCTGGGACTGTATGTTCCCATTTTCATCATTAAAACAGCGAAACAGCAAATATTGGCCAAAACATTATGCGGAGCAATTCATTGGTGCCTATAGTGGGATATAGGCACCAATGCATTGCTCCGCATAACGTTTTGGCCGATATTTGGTGCTATCGGTCAATATTGGCATCGGCAAATAAATTAACTGATGGCAGTAGCAGATGTGTCTCTCTTGTTGATAAGTCTAACAAGCTGTAGATTCTATGTTGGCATATTGGTCATCCGTACATCAGGGGTTTTCAACAGGTGGCTCTACACAACTAGAGCATGTAGAAGATTAATGGTCACTTTGATCTGTATGGAATTGTGGACAAAAGCAAAAGAATGCTTTAGTCTTGGGTCTGTGGGACTGAAATGTCATCAAATGGTGGTCCGTGGCTCAAATGCTGAATAAATAGTGGGCCCTGGTATGGGAAAAAAAAGAAAACCACTGCTGTACAACATGGACAGAAGAAGTAAAAACAACAAAAACTAACAATGAGCATACAGTATATCTGTACCGATATTGGCATTGACAAAGATCGTCATTGTAAACATTATCGGTAGTGACCAAGAACTTCCATATCGGTACAAGTTCCTACTTTTCACTGTATTCATCCCCACACAAACGCAAAGTTGTAACACAGAGATACAAGGTTTTCGGGCTGACACCGGTGTGTTTTTTTACCGTATGTGTTGGTAATGTAAATACAGGGTCTCGGCTGTGCCATTACAAGCGCGGCTAAGAGCAGGCCTGTAAAAAGCTAAATTCTTTTAATTCTTTTCGTGCAATAAAAAGGAAAATAATTATAAAGCGTGACGATGTTCGGTTTGAGGTATTCGACTGTAAAAAGAAAAAGAAAAAAAAAAAAAAACAGGCAGGTTGGATTAGTGAATGGTGTGCTTTGTTATTTGTTTTATGGTGTGTGTGTGTGTGTGTGTGTGTGTGTGTGTGTGTGTGTGTGTGTGTGTGTGTGTGTGTGTGTGTGTGTGTGTGTGTGTGTGTGTGTGTGTTTGTTTTGAGGTGGATGCCGATGAAACGTTGATGAGTGTTATGTGTGCTGCACACACTGGCAATGAAAGAAGTACTCTACTTCGAGGTAAAAATGACAATACTCAAAATTTTAAAGTAAGAAACCCTAACCCTAACCCTAGTTTGCACACCGTGTGGTAACTCCCGGCAACTTTAATGAGGAGGAAACAACCTCAATAAAGTTGCCGGGACCTAAACGGCGTGCAAACTATTTTACTTACTTTTGTATCTTTCATTTTTTAGTTCAGCACCTGTTTATTAGACTTATTTATTCTAAGTTTGGGACCCAGGGATTGACACTAAGGTCTCCGAGGCACTTGCCCATTGGGCAAGTGCAAGTCAGGTTCTACTTGGCCTCAGGACATGGTCACTTGCCCCCCAAAAATATATTGTAAATTTTGCATTTAAGTTTCCTTCCTACTTGGGTGCTTTAAACCAGGGGTTTTCAACAGGTGGTCCGGGGACCACCAGTGGTCCCTGAGAGGGTTCCAGGTGGTCCCCAGCTAAGTTGGTTAACCAGCTGTAACTCTTGAGAAGTATTATTTATACTAATACTAATACTAATACTTGAGCTCTCAAGAGCTCTCAAGAGCTCTCAAGAGTTAAAATTCATCATCTTAATTAGCCCATAGTGGTCACAGACCCAGTGGTCCCTGACCCCAGCAAAATGATAGTTTGCAACCAAATGAGCCTGGGAGAGAGATGGGTAGAGATAGCTAGAAAGCAGCGAAAGGCACAGAGACAGAGTGCAATGACTGCCTTCAAGACAAATTTATCTTGTTCATACCGTATAGTGCACTAAGTTGCACACTTGCCCGATCGGGCATCCAGGTAGCAGTCTTCACTTGCCCCACCATTTTTTTTACTTGCCCTGGGCAAGCGAGCAAGTGTTAGTGTCAAGCCCTATGGACCTATGGTCATTGTGTCACTGACCTCTCCGTCGGGCCTGTGGCTGCAGGGGGCCTGGCTGTGCAGCAGGGTCTGTCCTCCAGGCCCAGAGGGGGTTTGGCTCTGGCTCTGCTGCTGGGACAGCAGGGACAGGTTCTGGGGCTGCTGCTGCTGCTGCAGGGAGCCTCCATGCTGCAGCTGCTCCCTCAGCTCCTGGTTCTCCCTCCTCATCTGCTCCTGCTCCTCCAGGCGTGCCCGCTCCTCCCGCGCCCTCGTCTCGCGCAGGTTCTCGATCACCCGTTCCTGAGAGAGAGAGATTATAGTGTTATCAGGACAGAGGGCTTTTTTCAACCTATTTCGACCTGACACTATATATCAGAGGTCGGGAACCTTTTTGGCTGAGAGAGCCATGAACACCACATATTTTTAAATGAAATTCTGTGAGAGCCGTGCATTTTTTTTAAACCTAAAATACAAGCAAATTTGTGCATTTTGTCATTTCCACACCTTTTAAGTACAATAAATCTAAGTTATATTACATTCTTATGCTGTTGCGATTTTATCATTGCATATTAAGACACACTGCAGAAGCTGTTGTCTCCACAAAGCAAATTCCTCTGTCCATTCCTGCTGAAAAGTATGATACTCCTCGTCCTTTTTTTGCCCTTTTAGCCATCTTCTCAAAAGGGTTTCTTTTTATTTAACGTGATTAGTTTGTTGTACGGAACTTGCACACCGGCCGGTATATATCAAAATACGTCAAACAATGAGTCTGCCTCATCTGCGCTGCCAATGCGATTGATAGATAAACAGATTGGATACACAACAAGTGTATGTTTGCCACTTTCCCACTGAAATTCCTATATAATTAAGATTTGCGAGCCAGATGCAGTTATCGAAAGAGGCACATCCTGCTCCCAAGCCATAGGTTCCCTACCCCTGATATATATTCTACGCTTTGAAAAACGTATACAGGATAAGTACATTGTAGTCCTGGTGAAAGGTTTCTCAGTCACATTTACAATGTAAGCATGTAGCAAAGTCCTAATGATAGAAAGACAAACATACTGATCGGTTAGTGACCCCTAGCGGTGGCCAGATGTAACTATCTGCCCCGGGGTCTCCTCCCAGTGGGACGTGCCTGGAGGACCTCCCTTGCGAGACACTCGAGAGGCATCCTAACCAGATACCCAAACCTTTGCATGAGTGGCTGAACCTCTCACCCTATCTCTAAGGGAGATGCCAGCCACCCGCCGGAGAAAACTCATTTCTGCAGCTTGTATTCGCACCCTTGTTCTTTCGGTCATTCCACATTCCAATGTCGTCATCAAAACCATTAAATGAGAAAAAAACGTGAAATGTGTCCGTGTATTGCTCAGGATTTAGTATTTCCGAATCACTAACCTCCCTTTATCTCAAGCCCACCCTTTGGCTTTATGGACTCGTAGCTTTGTGCGCCGTGAGACAAAATGATCCGCTGGACGACCAGACACCTGAAGGGAGCACCGAGGGCAAACGGTCTCGCCGCCGTCACGGTGGGGCTCAACGTGTACACCTTCGGAGGATGGTCTGACAGCCACCTGGCGGTGAACGTTTTAGACACGGTGTCCTTTCGCTGGAGGAAGTTGCCCCCGGTGGCGAGCGGAAGGGAAGGATCGCACCTCTCAGAGATTCCACGCGGGCGCCGGTTCGTCACGGCCGTGCCGATAGAGGACGTGATCTACGTCTGGGGAGGGCAGGACCGCTGCAATGCACTTCACGCGTTTGAGGTCAACACCCACAGGTGGCACAAAGCCGAGGTGTCGGGGAATGTCCCGGAGGCGCGGGAGAAGCACACCGCCTTCGTCTCGGGGAAGGTCATGTATATCTATGGGGGATACAAGTTTTGCAGACACGCAAAACGTGAAGGGTGGTGGCTGAGTGACTTCTATAAGGTGGACACCAGCACAATGGTCTGGTCAGTGATCTCTAGAAGAGCCAATTCAAATGGAGTGCCACATCTACATCTATTTGAAGAGCAATGCCCCGTTATCGCCATCATTGGGACAAAGATGTTTGTGTTTGATCACGCATTTATCTCTGGCAATGTCATCAGAGTATTTGACACAGACACTGACCTCTGGCTGAGCACAACGCTGCCTTGTCCCGAACAAACACAGCGCCCTACTCCAAGGTGCTGGCGTTGTCTGTCAGCCTTCGTGTGCGGCAGAGAGCTGTACACGTTTTGGTGTGGCAGCTCTGACTCAAAGCAGACGCAACTGTTCAAATTCAACACGGAGAGGTCCTCCTGGAAGAAGGTCGCGCACGACGTCCGACTTCCTCCCCAGGCCGGCGGCTGCTGCTCTGTGGTGGGAGATCGCATCGTCGTCCTCGGAGGCGGACGCAAGGCGTCCGGCGAGCTGCACGTCTTGGACCTCAGCCCCAGCCTGAAGACGTTATGCAAGAAGGCCGTCACGAAGCACGGGTTGAAGCGGTCTGGACTACCACACAACATAAGGTGGGAACTGTCCGTCACCAAGTAAAATCACACTTCCGTTGAAGGGAGGGTTGCCCTCACTGCCAAGAGTATTATCTCCTGGAGGTAGCGGCCGTGCTACCTCCAGGTAGCACAGCCTCCAGGTAGCACGGTCGTTTCACTTGTGCCTGCTCCTCTCACGCAAGTAATAACAAACTAATACTGACAAAAATGATGATTACTAGCAAGTAGCCCTTGATCGCACAAGCTCTGTAGCTTTCACAAAGGTCAAAAAGTGTTTGCGCGGACTGCTTGTGTTTGCCTACATACTGTATGTTGTAATCGATGTTCTAAGAGAAGAAAAGCTTCACACAGGTGTGATTTAAAAAAAAAATCCATGTTGCTAACAGTCTGACACACGGCATCACCCCCATCATTCCCCATGACATGAATCAAAGGAAGCAGATGTGCAAGTTCTGAAAGTAACACAAAGCCCAGGGTTTAAAGGTTGTAAATCTGTTTGTTTTTTTGCTATTTGTACTTTTGTGAGCGGAGCGGTGAAGTGATTGGTGGGCGGTCGGCTCGTGGTCGGCGGCCCGCGATCTGCGGTCCACGGCACTCCGATCGGTCGGATTAAGTGATGTCGTAAGTAAAAGACCTTTATAGCTGATGTCATCAGTATTAGCCCGCTCCACTCACACACAAGTAGGTCATGGCCTACTCCTGCGCAGCGCGCAAGTTTGCTCTACTTTTAAACAGTTTAAACCAATGATGTTTTCACGCAACCGAGACGATACTAAGTTTCATGTTGCCTATATAACTCTTTGATGTGTCCTCAACCTGGCTGTGTATGTGTATGTGTGCGCGTGTGCGCGTGCACGCGGGAAAGAGAGACTGTACTTTTATTGGGGATGTGGTATAACAGATTGAGGTGAAATGTGGAATGTGTGTGTGTGTTTGTGTGCGAATATGTTTGTGTCTGAGGAGTGTGAGTCTCAGGTGCACACTACTGTGCGTGCTGAGTGACATTATGTGTGCACGTGCGAGCGTGCGTCTAGGTGAGCGCCGAAGTGATTATCAAGGTGTTTATTCAGGTGTTTATTTAGGCCACGGCTTTTACGATGTGGCATCGGCGCTGTTGATTGGCAGCTCCAGAACGCCCCCCCACCCCCCGGCTGGCGATTGGACAAGTACTCCCTGCTAACTAGCGCTGGCACGGCGCAGCACACATGCATACTAGCGGACTAACGCACTGCGCAGTGGCGCGCACACGCACACACCTAATAAGCGCTGGGTGTTTTCCACCTTCTATGAAATATCTAGAGGATGTTTGGGGTTTGGAGAGAGCCACCAGGAAGTGATTATAAAACATGTCTCTATGAGCCATAAGGGAGCAGTGTGTACACACACACACACACACACACACACACACACACACACACACACACACACACACACACACACACACACACACACACACACACACACACACACACACACACACACACACACACACACACACACACACACACACACACACACACACACACACGGATGTCAGATTCAAATACACAGGCCAAAATTGAACAAACAAAATGGTACAAGGGAGTCACCAGACTGTGTTTCAACACAGGGGAACTGATCCACGAGGATGTCGTAAATCAATATACCTTAATAGCAAAATAAATGCAAATATGACTTGCATTAAAACTGAACATACATTGTTAAAAGTTTCTCGTTCTACCATCCTCAGAATTTCCTATCATGGTTTGTGCAATACACCAGAGGGTCAGTTCTAATAATAGCCTAATTAAATGTCATCCCGCGGGCCAATGATAATTCATTCATTCAAGGGCCTGATTTGGCCCCCGGGCCTTGACTTTGACACATACAGTGTACACTAAAGCAGGCTTCCCCCATTAATTTTCCTTAAAGGCCATATTTTGGTGAGGGTACGAGGCCGAGGGCAGAGTCCATGTGCGTGGAAATTTGGGATTTTATTTTTTCCCCCCATTAATTAAAGGGATATTTCACTTCAAAAGGTTTGGTCATTTTAACATCTACTGGGCTTTTGTGAAAACCCCGGACACAGTTCTCAGGTTAAGTTGATATTCATTACAGCTGCCCTGTCCCCTTCATATCAAATAAATAAAAACTGAAAACTGACTCAAGCAACTTAAAAAAACGTCTGGGGTGTTTACATAAGCCTTATTTGATAATTGATAATTTGATAACCTAAATCTTGAAAGTGAAATATCTTAATTTACTGGTAGATGTAGAACAGGTTCCCAACCAATGGTCCTGGGACCACCAGTGGTCATCCAGGTTTCCAGGTGGTCCCTAACTAAATTATGGAGAGTTGATAACCAAAAGGGCCCTTATAGATCTTTAAGTCTTGAGAGTGACAAATCATCGATTTGGGAATCAAAGCCGATAGAAACAAATAAATAACAAACAAAAAACGCTGCCTCACCCCACACAACAACCACCCCCTCACAAATTAGTTCTGCCTTTCCTGAGCCCGACAAACGTTTTGTTTTCACGATTTGTTGACAACAACAACAACAGAGTTCAGGACCGTCTGCAGGACGAAGCAAGTGCCGGTCTGCAGGGAAACAGCTGCAGCATCAAGGCAGCTGAAGCAACGTAGGGGGGTTCCTGCCTCGGCCCTGCAGCTAATTAGAACCACAGCAGCTAGCTCCGCTGCGCTGCGGGCAGCGACTGGCTCCGAGAGCAAGGTTTGTGACAGGGTGTGTGATTAGCAACGCACACACTCCGCTCTTGTAAACACATTACACACACCCTGCGCAGACCGCAAGCAGTCTGCTGTCTGCTCGCCAACGCTCTCTGCCCCCCCCCATCCCTCGTCAGGGCTGAGTTATGAGTCCGCCCGGTCGCTCGCTCCCTCCCTCGGCCCGCCATCAGAAGTGGTTTGCGCGTAAACAAGGCACCGGGACCCGACGGAAAAGACCAAAGGGGATTTAACAGTTCATGGTGGCGATTGTTCTGCTCGTTTAAAGGAAAAATAAAAGAAGAGAAATAAAAGTCTGCTGTCGGGGCCTTGGCCCCCCGATAAAGACGGTCCGCCCTCGTGGGCGATGACGTCTAAATGTCGTGTCGCCTTGAGGGTTGCAAATAATACAGAATGGAACGCCGACATCTGCCAACGGCGGCCATTTCTACTGATTGACTTTTTCTTTTCTCTGTGATTAAGTGATTAAAGAGGGAGAATTTTAACGTCCCTCCTCCCATAATTTTGGAAAAACAGACAAACATTAAAGACTTCAAGTACACTTGATGAAGAAATAATGGTCCAAAGTTTTTTTTTGCAGCTGTGTCGCAAAAGCATTTTTTGTAGCCTTCATAAAGGATGAGACAGCCAAATCCACTAGCGACTATTGACATGGTCACAACGACTGTTCAAAAGTGAGTTGCAGTTTCCCACTGCTTTGTTCTGTGATTAAGCGCTGGAACCTTTCAACTAACAGCCGACCTTGTTTTTAAGGGTGATGTGCGTCCGTTTTGGCCATCCGTTGTAGAAGCTAAAATACTAGCGGCAATTCTACCAAGCTTCAATAAGGCCTTCCTTGTGAAACAGCACGTCGATGTTCCAATCAGGATCGCTGCACAATTGGAAAAGACTTCAGAATGTTGTGTTTTTTCAAAAAAAAAACATGGAGATAAAACTTCTAGTCCCAATACTTGATTCCGATTGGCTGGTCACCGTCACATGACATGTAAAATGGTCAGGTGAGGGTGAGGCCTACGCCCCAAATCCACGGTAACCTGCTCCTTCTCGAGGCTTTTTTGCATGATTATTCAGCCTTTTAGTCAGTTTGTATACTAGAAGTGAACGGCATTGTGCATGCACACAACCGGTCTAGGATTGCTAAATAAGGACAGAAATGTTTGATAAACAATAAAACTTATACGACAGAATGTTCCGCCAGAAGCAGCTGACAGATTTGTATTGGCAGAACATTCTGTCCTGAGCGGTTTTAATATCATATGTGGCAAATTGCTGAAGTATAAAATGTAATGTAATGTATTCAGTCATTTGCAACTAAGGTTTTCAAGTATTGTGGATGTAATGGGATGGGAAGTACATTGTTTGCCCCTGAGACATAGCCGACTGTAGTGGTGAAGAAGCAATTAAGTATCAAACACTCAGAGCACTCAAATTAAAAGTAAAAATACTTGAGTAAACGTGACGGCTTGTGACTGAGGTTTGGTCATTGGGGAGGGACTAACAGTTCGGAAGAGGAGAGAAACTGCTTTTATTTCTATGCAAAATAAGTTTATAGCGCGGGGCGACTCTTCGGCATACTAGGACATGTCTGAAATAACTATCAGAGCTGAATTTGATGCGTAAACATGAAGTGAATGCTTAAATATGTAGCGAGGTGTAATCTTAGAACCCACAGAAGTGAACCGCTCAAGCCCGTTTTCTCAAGTCGATGTCTGCAAGACAATAACTCTATCTGCCATATCTCCAAGACTGATGGGTCAAACTGATCTACGGACAGACATTTGAATTTTTAATTTTCAAGAATGTACACATTTAGAAATTGTCGAAGAATTGTTATTTTGACCAACGTTTTGCCAGTTATACCTAGTTTTTGGTCAGAGAGACCAAACCCGAGACATCAAACTCACTATTTATTTTGCTAAAATGCAGAATAAATAGTGGGACCTGGTATGAAAAAGGTTGAAAATCACTGGTTTAAAGTACTGCTTGTCGCCTTGCGTGTTGCAAAACAGAACAGAACACACATCTGCCAACGGTCATTTCTACTAATCGACTTTTTTTCCTCCCCAGCTCTTTTCACAACAGAAACCAAACATGGTTTGATTAAACGATCAAATTGGGCAACGTCCCCGGCCCTCTGGGTCCTCAGGGCAGGCCTCCATGATTGGGTGGAGACAGGGCTCACACACACACACGCACACACGCGCACACACCAATCTGTGTGGAACGTGAGCACCTTGCCGTCCGGATCCACTTATTATAGGATGTTTCCACGCAGTGTCCTCCGTCAGCCTCTGACAAGCGTTTACACTTGGCCCAGGCAAGGACACACCTGAGCCAAAACCCCATCCCACACACATGCAAACACACATACAGTAAATGCAAATACAAACAGTCTCTCTCTCTTGCACGCGCACACACACACACACACACAAGCATGCACGCGCACACGCACACGCACGCACACACACACACACACACACGCACACGCACACGCACACACACACACACACACACACACACACACACGATCGTCACAAAACAAAGTATAAAAAAGGCAAAACACTAATCTTGATCCCTCGAAGCAAAAACCTGACCTCTTGCATGCATGACCCTATAACCTCAACCTCAATTTTTTTAGTAATTGTTAAAGGGGAAATTATTCCACCAATTTTCATCATTTTGACATATCATTAACAGACCTTAAGGACGCTGTGTGGACGTGATAAAAGAAGTTCCCTCATTCTGTTTCTCCTAGAAATGGAGGTCTGAAAAAAATCATTACACAACTTGATGACATCAAGTCGTGTTTCACCATGTTAAGGATGCTTCTTCCAGCACTTTTTTTCTGTGAGTGAACAAATGGAGCCAGTTACATTTGCTAAGAGATACAAATACACAGAGGATT
Organism: Benthosema pterotum; assembly: GCA_039105355.1. Lineage (NCBI taxonomy): Eukaryota > Metazoa > Chordata > Actinopteri > Myctophiformes > Myctophidae > Benthosema > Benthosema pterotum. Next base: position 13,938,908 of record CM076968.1, on the reverse strand, counting down.
TCCGACTGTCGGCATGCGCGACGGCTCACTATGGACAGCTCCCGAAGGTTTAGAGATACAGAGCTTTGAAAATCCTGTAGTTGTGAAAGCTCGCATAAAATGAAACAAAATTTAGCTTGCATAAAATCGTTTCAAGCAAGCTAAATTTTACGCTCAAGAGTTAAATTATGTTCAAACAAGAGTTAAATTATATTCATAATTTTACGCTCTGAAGAGTTAAATTATCTTCAAACACCTAAATTATTTAATAATCAAGCATTTATACATTTAGAAAATGTAGAAGAATTGTTATGTTGACCACGTTTTGCCAGTTATCTCTCCTAAATTGTGCACACAACATTGAAAATCCTTAGTTTTGTATCTGAGAGACTAAACTCAACATCAAATGCTGGTCCGTGGCAAAAATACAGAATAAATAGTGCCCTGGTATGAAAAAGGTTTGAAAACCTCCGATATAGAGCTACAATGCATTCATAAAAAGCACCATTAGGTACTTTTAGCTATGATTGTAATCATAGAAAGCAGGGGAAGAATGCTTATAGTAAAAAAAAAGAAGTTCAGGGATAAGGGTTAACAAGACAAGGCATGGCAAAAAGTATAACAATGCAAGTGCATGTGGCACTACACGCAAATGCGCGCACACACACACACACACACACACACACACACACACACACACACACACACACACACACACACACACACACACACACACACACACACACACACACACACACACACACACACACACACACACACACACACACACACACACACACACAGTTGACCCCTGGCAGCCGTCTAGGTGCAACATCTGCAGCAGAGGTGGACATCCATCCATGCACATCTGTGTGCATCTGTCCTCTGAGAGACCTGCTGTTTGCCTGTAAACTCCTGACTAGCAACCACTTTTATCCTCAACACTTTTAACAAACACATACACATGCCCACACACACACACACACTGGTGTGGGGAGTATATACTGCACTATGATCATTCTACTACAGTAAAAGTATGGATTCCGCACCATTAAAATAAACATTCTGTCAAAAGTGAAAAAGATATCCACATTTTAACTTTTTGCGTAGAAGTTGCGTCGAAGTAAATAAAAAAATGCAAATCGCAACTATGAACTAAAGGTGTCACATCATCGTTTTGTCTGTTTAATGTCATTGAGCATAAATAGGGCAATTTTTAATGGCAAAATCTGTATTTATATAGCATGTTACATTACATTCCACCCATTCACACACACATTCATACACTGATGGCAGAAGAAACCATGCAAGGTATCAATCAGTACATCAGGAGCAATTTGGGGTTCAGCGTCTTGCCCAAGTACACTTTGACATGTAAAGAAAAAATAAAAAATAAAATACGAAATACATAATGTTTTTGTTTGTACTTGTCATGCATACAGATACTAGACAATGCAGTGAAAATACAAAAACCCTAAATATCTAAGATGTACTCTAGTACATTCTGTTACTTTCCGTGTGAGACTCTGGGATAAACATGTGCACTAGCAACTGTTTGTTTCTCTCCCCCCTCCTGTATCGCTACAACACAGCTAAACACTACCATGGCACCCGCAAATTAAACACAGAGGTTCAAAGGTTACATGAAAAAAACAGCTGAATCTGAAAAGAATTTGACTTTACTCAGTTAATGTAAGCAACAATACACATGCCTGCATTGTGATTGGTGCACTGTAAGGCAGGTGGCTTCAATAGGGTTAGTATTTAGCAGCTTCAGGGGATCCGTTGGTAAATCCCAAGAGTGTAAAATGTACCACATAGACCCTTACGGATCATTTTGGTATCAATTTACACTCTCAAGAGTTAACGAATGCACACACTTAAAAAATGTAGAAGAACTGTTCTTGTTACACATTTTGCCAGTTATGTCTCCTAAGGTGTGGGCAGAAACTAGAAAATCCTTAGTTTTGGGTCAGAGAGACCAATCTCAACATCAAATGGTGGTACGTGGCTAAAATTCAGAATAAATAGTGGGCCCTGGTATGAAAAAGGTTGATAATCACTGCATAAAGTGAATGACCAAACACCTTGCTAAAACAATAAGGTGTACCAAGTAGTGCCTCGTCTAAGTGGATTAAATGCCTGAAAATGCACAAGGACATGATTCCAACATATTGATAGAGACAATACTGTGTAAACAAATGGATGTTCACACAAGGCCGATGGCACTGCTGTCAAACAAGTCTACAGCAGTGGTTTTCAACCTTTTTGGCAACCTTTTTGGCACCAGGGCCCACTATTTCTCCGGCATTTGAGCCACGGACCACCATTTGAGGACATTTTAGCCCTACAGACCCCCAAGTAAAGATTTATTTTGCCACAATACCAGGCTGTATTCGGGAAACAAAACAGGCAAGCATACAGATCAAAAATGACCATTAATCTTCTACATTCTCTAGTTGTGCAGTCTTGGGCTAATTCAGATGGTGGAAATTTTTAACTCTAGTGTAAACATGAGACCAAATGGACCCGCAAAGGTCCATCATTTAGCTGGGGACCACCTGGAAAACCTCTCAAGGACCACTGTTGGTCCTGGATTGACCGGTTGAAAAACACTCGTCTACAGTATGGCCTAAATACCTTAATTTGCAACCAAATCTAATCTTCACATCTCCATTTCCTCTCTCCGTCAGTTACATGGATGATGGGGACCTTGGACCGTCCACCATATGCCGTCACAGGGACGGATTTAGATTTGTGGGTGCTGGATGATTTTACATTAAAAGTCCATAGACTCGGCTGCCACATGACGACATGTCTGACAGCCAGAGTTTGGCGCCTTTAAAACAAACGTTGAATACCAAACCACTGCTATAAGGGTTCCTCCTTGCGTCAAGCATGTCTCCTGGAATACGTAAACACATCTCTAAGGGGCATTGTGCAGTTTGCAGAAAAAAACCCACAACAAAGTCACAAGAATCCAGAGCATGGGGATTCCAGCAATTTGGGTGAGTAGAAAATTTTCCACGCTACCCGAAAGTGACTTATTCACGCTCCCACAATTCAGGAAAAAAAAAAAATCAATGGCATTTTTTTTATGTGCAAAAAAAAGATTCCCACATAAGGCAAATTACAGAAAAGCCAAAAGGCCGCAGGCATGGCAGCGACAACCCGGGGAGGCAGTTAATCTTTTTTTTTGGTGTTAGCTAGCGGCAGCCGCTTTGCTAACTCACCAGCGCTGAGGTGAGTTTTTATGGGGAACAGCTGCGTTCTCACACTTGCCAGCAAACAACAAACGCCACATGTTTACAACCGACGCTATCCCAGCTCATCCAGTCTCACACAGAGACACCAGACGAAGCTCAGCTTGATCGCTCGTAGTAGGAGGGTTACGGAAGGTAAACTCACTCACTGGAGCGCCGTGTGGAGCTCAGAATGTGGGGTACGGGTACCCCTAGGGGTACGCAGAGGTACTGCAGGGGAGAGAAAGTGGAAAAAGGGAGAAAACTGGAACACCGGGTTCTTGTGAACATCCCATAAGTGAGCTTTGCCTAGCCATGAAGTCATGAGGCCAGGCTGAGCCATGAGGCTCATAGGGCGGCAGAATATATACTGTTTCTGTAGTGTGAGGCAGCTTGATGTACAATTACACCCCCTGGACATGACACTAGTATGTCGCAGGGTCTTAGCCCCAATCCAACCCTTGATGCTGAGTGCCAAGCAGGGAGGCATTAGGTCTTTGGTATGACCTGGCCGGGATCTACATCTGACCTCAAACCCATATGGAGCTGACCTGCTCTGACATCCCATATGTTGATCCTACAGGGGCGGACATTCCATTGTTGATCTCAAAAGGACACACTCAGGATCCATGGTCTAACTTTAATTTTCACCCCTTTTCGAGGTGTTCAACAGGTGAGTAATCATTCATTCAGGTGGATGGTTCGCAGGATTGCCAAAACAGCCACGTTTGACCATTCATATTCAAATAAAATAAAAAATAGCAGTTATATGCAAGATCAAAATGCAAAGCATTTTGAACGGAGGACGTAGGATGGCATAAAACTAGGCCATTAATTACAGAGAACATTAAACAACTGTTTGGAAAATGTCAGGCGGTTTGTGCCCAATAGAGTACTGCTTCGCTAAGTCACAAGTCTTTCAAGTACGAAGTCAATTTGGGTCGCGACAAATAATGACGACTCGTTTTTTTGTGCCCACCAGATATTTAGAAATATATTTAGAAAGATGCTGGTTGTTTTCCTCCTTTGTAATTAATTTGTTCGGTCCAGACTATTTTCTTTGTTGTCATGATTTGTCACAACCCAAGTTTGCTTTGTTCAGCACACTGTGGTGTGGTTCGAGTTCAACGCGATTACACTCCGAACATAACTCAAGGGTGCGCCGTCAATTCCGCGGCGTATACAGTATGCGCACTGTGGGTTATGCGCGCTAGTACGCCGTTACTCGTGCGTGTCATATTTATGTGTGAGACCGCGCAGTCCACCAGCTGATCTTGTTTAAAGCAGGGAGACTTTTTGGCTATGAAGCGCGCCACGTAGGGCCAAATAGATAAGGCCGGGGAGGGCCCCAGAAACTGCATAAGATCTGTGTATCATACTATGTTAGATACAGGGCTGATATTACACTAACATTGGCCCCGAAGCTATAAACATCCCCTGCAGACCGCATCCTACACATATCCGTCATATCTCTCCACGGTTTCTGCTATAAGCTTGCACGCTTTTGCTTACTTTTTAAGTCTATTCCACCAGAACCGTGGTATATGGATATGTTGGCAGAGAGCGGAGCATGTCATAGAATACAGTGCTGCGCTGGGAGTGTCAGAATCGGCTGTTTTGTGTGTGGGGAAGAATGAACACTGTAGTGATTGCAATGTTTTAATCTGGTGGTTTTGGGTGTGACTAAATAGGAGAAAATAAATTGCAACATGGTCTTGTTTCGTGGCTAAGATGTAAAAACCGAGCTCCGTTTGTTCCTCTAGCACCCGTGGCAAAGTGATCTTGTGCGGGGGTTTTCAACAGGTGGTCCGGGGAGCACCAGTGGTCCCTGAGAGGATTCCGGGTGGACCCCAGCTAAATGGAAAGTTGGTTAACTGGATGTAACTCTTTGACAGCGTATACAAATGAAACCCTCAAGAGTTAAAATATTCATCATGTGAATTAGCCCAAGTCTACACAACTAGAGAATGTAATAAATGAATGGTCATTTTGATCTGTATGTTTGACAGTTTTGTTTTCCAAATCCAGCCTGGAATTGTGGACAAAAGCAAAAAAAAAAAAAAAAGTAATTAGTTTTGGGGCCTGTGGGGCTAAAATGTCCTCAAATGGTGATCTGTGGCTCAAATGGCTGAATAAATGGTGCGCCCTGGTATGAAAAAGGTTGAAAACCACTCCATCTTGTGGAACGGCCCTGGAAGCCTGTGTCCAAGCTGTTTATGCAATTTCCACCCACCAGCTGTTTAAAAACCAAATATGTGACGCAGTGGCATTTCTAAGCAATTTGGAGCCTTAGGCAGGATTTTCTCTGGAGCCCCCCTTACCAAATGGGGGGGGTCTCAATATGCTGTACTTGTTTTAATAGCGTGTCTGTGTGTGTTGCGCAGGTGCACGCAAATGCAAGTGTGCATACAAGTGTTTTAAAGGGGAATTCCATCCATTTTCAATATTTTACCATGTCATTAATATACCTTAGAGATGCTGTGTGGACATGGTAAAAAGTTCCCCCCATTCGGTGTTTCCTAGAAATGGAGGTCTGACAAAAATCATCAGCATGGTGAAATACATCTTGATGATTGATGATTTCACCATGTTAATGAGTTCCCTTTTTTTCTGAGCGTGTACAAATGGAACCAAATGGACCCGCTTGGGTCCATTTGGTTCGCATTTGTACACTCAGAAAAAAAAATTCTGAGTCCCACTACAACACGGCCAGGAGTTGTCCTAGATAAATGACAGGGATGGGTGGGATGCTGGGGAGGGGAGGGGAGGGGGGCTTCCAAGTGACAGTGAGCAGATATAAGCAAATCGGGGAGCAGCTGCGTGTCTAGTATTTGATACAAAAGGCATAATTTATAGAGGCTGTCTGGGTTGTTGCACCAACAGTCTCCTCTGAGAGTGTACGAGTGGAACCAAACAGAGAACGGCACGAAGATCCATCATCCGTCAAGCTTTGGGTTCCACTTGCAACGCTGTCGGTTTGTTTATTTGTTTCATCGCTTCCAATTCGACTTGTTTTATCCTCAGTTCTCTCTCTCTCTCTCTCTCTCTCTCTCTCTGCATTTTCTGTTTACTGAAAGTGCTGAGGTTTGTACTCTGTCCATCCTCTGAGCCATCAAAAACGAGAGTTCTGCCCAATGAGGTGGCTCCATAGTTGCATTCTGTCAACTTGAGGTCCAGACCATTATTCGGCCAGAGAATTTAGTATATGTAAAGAAGCCATAGGACTGGCCCGACAAAGTGAACGCAAACGTTACCATTTTGTCCCTCTCCAGAGCAGCGCTTCTGGAACTTTTTGGCAGCTGCAGTCTGCCCAGTAAACAGGCATGAGGAGATGGGGATATGGAATTTTCCCAGTGTCTAAGAGGTCGAAGCCGACTTCTGAGCCATGTGATGAGCTTTGTACCGGCGATCTGATTGGCTATCTGGTCTCTAGGCAATGCCACAACTTCTGATTGGCTATCTCGTCTCTATGGCTCTGGTCAAAGCTGCATAATTTCATCATTTCATTCCATTCATTTCATTACTATTTAGTAGTAGGTATGACCGTCCCTTTCACATCCTCGTTTTTAACAGGTATGTTCAGAGAGCAAGAAATAATAAGAAGCGAAATAATACAGCAGCCGTCAGTTAAATGCTATTTCTTATCTTGTTTCAACTGAAGGAACCCCAAATTGAAAATCGAGTTAAAAGCTACATCGCAATGCAGCATGGAATGCAGCAACAAGTTGCATGCTTGTAGATCTGGTATTTTCAATAGTTAGTAGAGTCCTGTGGGACAAATGTCTAATCACACCCACGCCCTAGTTTGACATGCACTAGTCGATGGAACCCCATTTAAAAGGCATTTCTACCTCTGGGGGGATAGCTAGAGATAGAAATACTGTACCTGTATATTAACAAACGATGTTAATTTAACTCAGAGTGTACCCCATGTACAGCCTGGATTTGTGGACAAAAACAAAATAAATCTTTAGTTTTGGGATCTGTGGGCCTAAAATGTCCTCAAATGGTGTTTTGTGGCTCAAACTCTGTATAAATGGTGGGCCCTGATTGAGGCCTACACATACACAACCTCCCTCCATGTGTTCCATACCTTCTCAGACAGAGCCTCCTCCAGCGTAGCCAGGGCCGTGTCTGTGTTGCTGGAGTCAGTCTGCAGGCCTTTCACTCTCTCCCTCATCCCAGCCAGCTGCTTGTCTTTGTCCTTCAGCTGCTCCAGAAGGTTCTCTATCTGGGAGGAGAAAGGGGAGACAGAGAGGGAGAGGTTAGTATCTATTGTTACAGTTCTCTAAACCAGGGGTTTTCAACCTTTTAAGAACTTTAAGAATTCTTAAATGTGTCCACAATTCCAGGCTGGATTTGGGAAACAAAACAGTGTAGACTTCTTAATTAAGTGGTGCTAATTCAGATGATGGATATTTTAACTCTTGAGAGTGTAAAAATGAAACCAAATGGACCTTGCGGGTCCATTTGGTTTCATTTTTACACTCTCAAGAGTTACATCTGGTTACCCAAACTTCCATCATTTAGTCTGGGGACCACCTGGAACCCTCTCAAAGACCATTGGTGGTCCCCGGACCACCTGTTGAAAACCCCTGGTCTAAACCCCATGCCCACATTTCGCTGTGAGCTTTGAGCATGATGCAAAGAAAAAAAAAAAAGTACATTTTGAGCACAGCTTTGTGTGCGTTTTTGGTTGGAGTATATACACACAAATGGCGTTTGTGCCTGTGCTATGTAAGACAACACACTTCTCTGGTGTCCACATGTTTTCATTTTTATAAAGGGTTCTGAAATGCAGAAAATATACACACAAATGTGTCACGCATAATGGAGAATAATGGCCGTTTCTCATACTGTTCTCATACACATATCCCAACCACACACATTTGCAGTCGTATCACCATATCCAAAAACAATCAGTTCAATTGTTTGACTTGCAGTGAGTATGGCCACCACAGCACACTATGTATTGGTGTAGAGGTGATAGCTAACCAGCTAAACACAGCACACCATGCATGCTATTTCTCCAATTATCACTGATTCTAAACAAACCAAAATGAGGTGTGTACAGTCACAGATAAGCACATTAAGTGCATTATTCTTAAACACTATAACATTAAGTAACACCATCACCAACTATTTCAAAGCTCAAACTTCTCAGGGGCCTTGAAATGGATTACATTTTTGTATGTGTAGATCATGTTGAGCTGGTCATTTTGAAAGTAGCTCTCAAGTCAAAAAAGTGTGAGTGTGTACTGTACTCCAGGGGTGGTGTACAGTATACACATACAGTGCAGTAGTCCCACCACCATCATCATACTATGCTCATATCTAGTGATAAAAAATTCTCTGAAGTGTTGGGCGGCGGTGGGGAAGCTTTCCCATCATCCCCTTGGGGGGATGGCTCCAAAACGACTTCCCTATCGCACCGCGCTATCGTCCAACCAGAGGGCACGATCCGATCAGCACTGGTGGCGTAATCGCTGTCATTAACCTATCAAGATTTACCCACGGGTTTGTGGCTAGCTTTGCTTTCTCCCTCTCCCCCTTCCTTCAACCTTCTTCTCACCACTTTCCCCTGCTCGTATACCAGATAAAACCAACATGGCCGTTTCCCTCACAGCCTCCGGGGGAGGGAGAAAGAGAGAGAACACAGGGGACTAATTGGATTCATTTGTAAAATAGCGGTGGGAGGGATTCTTTTTTGGACATTATCTGTTTATGTACCCATGACTGGAATGCAGGGACTCGACTCCTTGCCTCTTGGACATTCTTAACCCAAAATGGCACCATTTCAGTTAAAATGTGGTCTTTCGGCGGGCCCCGAGCAGTTCTCTTGTTCTTTTTTTTTTTCTTTTATTGAATTCTCATGTTCATTAAATAATGAATGCTTCTTCTACTTCTAGAGTGCTTGTACTTTGTTTTCTCTCTTCTCTTTTTCGGTTACAATACCAAGCCCTCAGAAATCTCGGGCTAAAAAAAAGAAAGAAAACACGAAACGGACAGCTAGGGGATGAAATGTGGTAGTAATACTTTTCAGCACAGTGAATGGAGCCTTGTGTCAGCACGCTAGGAGACGACAACACTGGATGATGGTTGGAGTTGGTTAGTGGAAAGAGAGAAAAAAGAAACTAAAATTAATGGTATGTGGATGAAAGTGAAGGGCTATTACGGGCTATTAACCACTTGAACCCCAGCATGCCTCGTCTGGGGAGGGGGACATTTTCTGTTGTCACGACGGATTTTCAACTTGTGCGTAGACAGAAAAAGTAGTGCCGAATGCAGCTGTGACTCGGGTCCATTTCACTACGACTAAGAGCAGTACTATTTATTTGTGCCAATGGCCCCAAAATAGATGTGTTTTGCATTGTAGTATAGTGGTATTAACACATTTAGCTGCATGGGGAGACCCTGTGGAAGCCCTTACTCCGCCAGTATTTTTACTTTTGTAGGTAGCTAATGCCAGTGATCTTCATGAAAAAATCAGATTTCATATTTCGGCCTATGTTTCTGGTTGGACATTTTAGATCGGCGCACATGATGTCACTTCCGGTCTGTCTCTTATTCAGTCCCTCAGCTGGCAAGAGGAGGCTAGCGCTGCTCGCGGCCGCTATCATCATGATCGTATCAAACAATAGCGCTACTAATCAAAGATCGCAGTAGATATTTGGTAATGGCAGTGGTCAGAACTCCTTTTGATAAGTGTAGATCTACGGCAATAGCAACAAAACAGTTAATTAGGTTAATCTCAACACCATGCAACGCCCACATAATGTAGTGCCTTATCATCTTTGATACATTTGCATACTGTATAATACATACAATACCAATGACTTCTCTCCCCCTATCACCCATAATAAGGCTATGAAAGTGACAGACTTGTACACCAGGTGCACTGGCAGTGGCAGCAGACATAAGTGAGAGGGACATCCATTCACAACTTCTATTGTTTTCCAAACCTCTTTCTAAATTGCACACAATGTTTTGGAACCATCAAAGACTAGAAAGTTCCAAAACATTGTGTGCAATTTAGAAGAAAAACCTAACAAAATGCGATGTATCCTGCCATTTTTTTTTGTTCTTGCTAATTTGATATTGCATGATAACATTGTGCTTGTTGTCGCGACCCGGGTTGGCTTTGTCCGCAGCGTAATCGTCTATTTATATTAAACATTTTCGGAAAAAAAAAATGTCTATGAGGAAAATGAATGAGCATTCCATTTCTGAACACACGGGCGAGACTGATCAGTTCTATAGTGGCTCACATGATCAGAAACGCCATGCAGGACAGGTGCATTGTGTACCGGCAAAACCTTTTTTTCCCCTATACAACTTGGCAGTGGCGTGTGCAGAGAGATTGACCCGCCGCGAGGATGCTCAGTGTTGTTGTGGCTGCTGTTAATAATGGAACATCATAGGCCCTGTAACGAATCCATCTGAGGGATAATGTTGAACGTTGTGATGGTTGCCCCTATGTGCTCCCATGCAGCCCAGCTGGGCCGGGGATTGGAGCCATGTGTCCTCCACCCTCCCCTCCCCTCCCCTCCCCTCAGCTCGCATTGTCTTCATGTTTCCCAGAGTCTTGTCTCCCAGCATGAAAGGGAGTCGACCGACCGAACCGACGGACCGACCAACCAACCAGCCGTCCCTCTTCTTTTCTCTTGCCTCGAGCAAGGAAACAAATGAAAGAAACATTCAAAGGAATAATTAAGTGTTACTTTTTAACCACATTAAACCTAGTTGGCGCGTCCCTATTTCTGGTGCCTTGTTGTCATGTTAAGCCCCTACTGTAGTTCTACTTTCAGAACAAAGATTCTCACAGCGAGACACAAAACGTTTTTAAGGCCTGATGTAGTCTTTGTTGTACCGCATTGGCGCATTCCCCGAAAATAGACGATCTAAATGACATGCTGGCATCGTACACAGTGGATTGGGTATGATGGTGCATTCATTAAGCATGTGTGAAATGCAAAGTGTGAAATGGCAGATGTTTAACAAAAAAAAACAATCTCCACAAGTTTACATTCCATAAACTTGCTTTTTGGTTATTAATTAAAAGGTCACTGTAGTTTCTTTGATATTGCACATCCTAGTGTCCTTGACATACACAGGACTAACTACTAAGGTGTTTAAGCTGGTAAAATATGCTCAATGCTCACTTAGTTTACAGTTTTGGGTATACAGAGTTGAGTTCTTGTATGGGTCTTGGTTGCAGTGTGGTAAAATGCACCCATGCCCCATGTGTCTGTTTGGGGGAGGTCAGTCCGTCCCCCTCTGGTGTTATGACCGTATGTGTAAATTCCATGTGATTTTTGTTGCCGTTACACAGTGAAAACACCGGAGCACACCTTGAAGCTCACCACCACTGAGCTTGTAGATCTTGTAATGGTGGTAACTGCACTTCTTAGGTATGATGGCAGTTTCAATCGTGATGAGGCGGTGATGAGCCCACATGGTGCTAGAAACGGCGGTCGGATAAAGTCCTTGCAGGCCACAGTGAAATTTCAAGTGGGCCCCCAATAATTGGCCAAAGATTAAAGGGGAAGTCCACCCATTTTCAACATTCTAATATGTCATTAGTATACCCTAGAGGTGCTGGGTGGACATGACAAAAAAGTTTGTGATGAATTTCTTTAGAGTCTTCTTTCTTCTGAGGGCGTACAAATGAAATGTGTGGATGGGGTACAAACCAAACCCTGTTAGGGTTCATTTGGTTGCATTTGTACATTCTCAGAAAAATGTTGAAAATGGGTGGAATTCCCCTTTAAGATCTGAAACCTGAATGGTGAAATGGTAAATGGTGCATTTATATAGTGCCTTTGTCCAAGGCACTTCACGTAGCTTGTGTATCACATTCACCCATGCACACACACATTCATACCCTGAATACAGTGGAAACCAGGCAAGGTACCTGCTAGCACGTCAGGAGCAAATAGGGGTTCAGTGTCTTGCTTAAGGACACTTCAACACCAACTCTGGGGGAGCCCAGGACCAAACCGGCAACCTTGCGGTTACCATCCAGCGACTCTACCCCTAAGCCACTGCCGCCCCTGTAATACCAGTACTGTATTCGGAGTCAAGTATACTCCATTAGTTGCATAGCCTTGGTATCAAGGCTCGCTCATGTATGAAGATAAAAGCCTGGTCACAACATAATGCAGAGAAACTCTGTGTCAGATGTGTTTCCACCCAGATTTAGCAGTTCTTCAGGGAGGGAGGGATCTACTCATCGTGACAATTCACAATTAACGGTTTGAATTAATGCTTAATAAATGACCCCCCCCACACTGTGTCTACACAAAGGACCTGGAGTCAAACTCTGGACCCTCCAGAGCCGTTTTGCCTGTTTTACCGTGTCCTGATGCCACAGTTGCATGTGGCTAGTGTTTTGCTAAGTACCGCTCCGAGCACATTGTCTGTGTGTGTGTGTGTGTGTGTGTGTGTGTGTGTGCGCGCGAGCGCAAGCATTTGCGTTCTGTTCCCTCGGATGTTCATCAGATAAAAGGTTGTTGAACAGCACAGCTGGCAATTACTCTGGTGCTTTAGGGACATGAGGTTAGCCACAGATACACAGACGCACAGACACGGTCCCTTAACTCATCGGGCCGAATTAAACTCTCCGTACGAGAGCTAAAACCAGATAGAAACGAAACCGCCCCGCTCTTTGGGTTGTCAGATGTTTTTTTAATCAACGGCGTGGAACGATCCAAGAGGCCGAAGGAGAGAGAAGAGAGAAGAAGAAGGGAAAGCGAAAAAAAAGAATGCAGGAAATGGTTTATAACCTTTTACATGTCTCTGTTAAAGTCCACCCCCCCGCTAAGCGAGAAATCTCCCTCGGTATGGATCCAACTCCTGATTCAAGAGATTTCAATCTGCCAGTGTGGTGGTGGTTCTCAGGACATTTTAAGTGCAAGGACCCCCCTGATAACTGTGAGATCATATTGACAGAACCAAATGGACGCCTCTGTTTTACTCTCCGGGGTGTAGAACTGTACAGGCCCCTGCGGTACCCACTTTTCTGAACCTCTGTCCAGGAGGGTTTTTTGGTCTTCGATTGATTCTAATGAAGCAGGAAGTTTTTTTGAAAGTGGAACATCCCTTTAAGTGGTGAACTTATATAGTGCCTTCATAGATAGTAGATCCCATTCACCCATTCACACACCATTGGTGGAAGATCCATCCAGCACATCGGGAGAAATTAGAGGTTAAAGTGTCTTGTTCAGGGACACATCGACAACTAACTCGGGGGAGCCCGGATTCGAACTGGCAACCTTGTGGTTGCAGCCATCCAGCCACTCTACCCCTGAGCCACTGCCACCACCCCATGTTGGTATGGCATGTCACTCAACTCTTGTTTATAATAAAGATCCATTATAAGATGATGATCATCATAATGTTAACGATGATGATGATGATAACTCTGGATGCAATACAGATTAAAGTTGGCAATGCCATTCATGGAAAATGTGGCAGCCCATTTTGGGTGGTCCTCTGAGACTTTATTATTCATGCTATTCTGTTGTTTTGGTGGATTGTTTCAAACTTTTTCTTTAATACTTTTTGGATATGGAAGCCAACTCTTAACTGGTTTCAAACTCTCAAACAGACCATCCATGTTTTGGGACTTGTCAAACGACATGAAGATGTTCGCAAAGCACGCGGAACTAAGCACTAATGGCTGTTTTCTGTTGTATGCGGAGTGGGCCGCTGTGCATTACTAGAAGCTCGCGTGCCTCCAGGCCGGCTCACATCTACTGCCATGTGTCTCTGTGGCAGTGTGGCCTGAGCGAGTAGCACACTGTACACATGTACGCACGCACACACACACACACACACACACACACACACACACACACACACACACACACACACACACACACACACACACACACACACACACACACACACACACACACACACACACACACACACACACACACACACAACTGAGTGCGTATTTCCTGTGCTGGACAGGTGTTGTTCTGCGTGTTTGTTGTTGTTTTTCTCAGCGGATAAGCTATTTTTAAGGGTCGGGTGGCGTAGCATTATGAAACACAGCGTATAGTTGTAGGAAATAGACTGCTGCGATTGGCTTGGCCAGAAAGGTTATACTGGTTAATTAAAACTAACGAAAAAAAACAACAAACAACAAATTGAATTAGAAAATAAAATGCCAAATCCAAAGCTACGGTATACAGGTAAGCAAAGCCCCACAAAGCTGGTCTGAAAACCACAGAGGTAGTGACCAAGACCCCAGTGAGGTTCTCTGACGTTGAAGTGCTCGGCCCTAGTGGTTAGAATTGCAGGCAGACATGTGGATTTATGGAGCTGGAGCGGAGAACTCTGTTGCACTTTGACTGGCAAATGCAGAAGCACGGCGCTCAGTGTTCTTCAAAACGTCACTGAGCAACTCCTACTGAGATGAACAGGGCTGTCTTTGCGGCTCGATCTATGCTTTTATATTCTATGTAAGTGTGGTGATTTGGAACACATCTGGCCACGTGCTATAATTGTTCTTAATGTCATATGAGTGCCCACACTCTAATATACACAGTGCTTTACAACAGTCAGTGTTGGGAATATTACTCTACCTTGTTAATATATTACTTATTATTTATTACCTTAATTTTAAAGCAATATATTATATTACAATATTACTGTCTGGGTAAGTGTAATATATTCATATTACTATTACATATTGCTTTTAAAAAAAACTTTTAGCAAAATATATAATTAAATATTTAGTAGCACTATTAATCAAATATTGCGTAGGCCAGTGGCATACCTACAATAAAGCAAGCACACTTGGCTATCTGGCGAAATCCATATGAAACAACTTGAAAAAAACGTCACTCCTGAATAAATAATTTGATGACAAATTATAGAAAACAAGTAATTATTTAACTTCTGCAGTTGTCAAGATAATTTCACAAGAACATTTTCAACGAAATAGATTGACAGAAAGTAATATTGAAAGTAATGCAGTAATGCAGAAAGAAAAGTATAATATATTAGATTGTTTTTGTTAAGTAATATATTTATATTACAAGTTACTGCATTTTGGTAATATATTATGTAATATATTAAGTTATGTAGTGCACATGTCCCAACACTGATTGCAACACTAGAAAAATAGCAGATCTACAAGCTCATAGCGCGCCATCGAGTGGCGCGCTATGAGCTTGTATCTCTGCTATTTTTGAAAAATCGTGAAAACGTGGTGCAAATCTTTGAATATTATGTTATTCAGAAACTAGAAATCTAGACAGGACACAATGGGTTAAGCTAAACTAACACCGGACATGATCTCAAAATCAGAACAACGGTATTCAGAATGACTCTGTGATTGAACGGACACACGGACGGACGGGTCAGGAGGTTCCATGTGTCCAGCCTGGTCTCAAAGAGAGAGAGAGAGTAGAAAACGGAACACTGCTCGTTCACAGTTCTAGCGGTGCCACATCAGCAGCGGTGCCGCTGCGTGACCGCGGCGGCCATTATGGCGCGCGGCTCTGGCAGGGAAACGACACCTCAGCGGCACTTATCACCGCGGGGGGAGTAAACACACAGCCGGACAAACACAAACAAACCGCCGAGCAGAGCAGAGCCTGCCCTCTGGTTGTGATGGGCTCCGAGAAAAATAGTTCCCCCCTCTCTCTCTCTCCTCCACCCTTCCTGTAGTGTACACACACACCAGGGGCGGATATAGGCATGGGCATGGGGCGGGGGGCAATGCCCCCCTAAATGCCCAGTCTGCCCCACCAAACACAAAGGCATCAACCCAATATATTAAGTAAAGTGCCTATATTTAAAATGATTTGAAACACTATTACTGCTACTAACTAACTACAGTTGTGGCACCACCACTAAACCAACAGCATTTCATCATTTAAAAACAGAAAACTCTCTGAGTCAGACATTTAGCTTTATGCATGCTGCGTATCGCAACTGCGTGTTGCAACTTCAACACCAGCTGATGTTATTATTTCTGTTCTACTTGCTTAATAAAAGTCGTGTAGCTGAAAATGGTATGGGTGCGACTTCATCCCCCCCCATTGGGAAATGTTATATCCGGCCCTGACACACACGTCAGTGCCCTGGCTCGGCTCTCCCAGTGGGCACCACAGAGCCCCTATTTCAGGTCAAATGGAGCCTATCGCCCCTGGTCTTAGATAAATGATTACATTCTTCCCCGGGCTTGGGTTTGCTTTGGCCCGGACGCACAAAATAACACAGCCCTCGACGAAACGTTTAGCCCCCGCCGCGGCATGGCGTGCACGGCCCTCCGTGAAATCGTCCGGAGAAAAAAAAAAAAAAAAAACTCCCCGTTAAGCATGACTTGAACCTTGAACCCCAGGCCGGCTCCGGACGAACTCAAACTTCGCTCGACGTCAAAAAAATATAATAAAAAAAAGCGGCGGATATGGGAGAGAGAGGGCGATAGGAACTCGCTGCCAGGAATCTGCACGCTCAAAAACGCACCACTACCACGCTCTGAAGAGGATGAAATGCCCTTTTACTGTACAGGCAGGCTAAAGAGCTGCCGGATGGAATCCGCGGGTGTTAATAGGCTCTGTGCGCATAACCGAAGATTAATCTACCGTGATATGCCAGTCCGATCGGGCGGCAAGTTTTCCACTCTCTGGATGTCCATGGGGCGAATAAGGAAGTTTAAAAAAAAAAAAAGAAACGCTGCTGCTGTTGTCATGAATGATGTCCTAGAAAGGTGGCGCTGTTTCCCCTCCCCTGCTGGTTGCCGAATCCGTTTCATGCCATTAAACACTCCCATAGCCAGTCATCAGCCAGCGCCGGCACTGACACACATCGAATATACTGTACATCGGAGGATTTGCCACACATGGCGTGGAAGCGAGAACAACAAAAACCTCTGCTACCTGCAGCAGTCAAGTCTTAGCGTTCGTCCAAACTGGTACTATTTTGCCCACCGTGCGGTCAGAAATCACTGCGAGGATTAACCCATAGGGGGCGGGATACCCCGCGCGTAATTCTCCCTTAGTGAACGGGTGCGCTGTGCTGTAAATATCCCTTAGTGGGCGGGAACCCCAATACGTGTTTCTGCTGTTTTTCAGCCGTTTCCGGGCCGATAGCCAATCAAATGCACCATAAATCGATGACGTATGGCTTACTGGGTATCGCAAATGCATTTCCGGATTTTTTCATTGCTTGTTTTAGAGTATATATTAAATAGAGAGCCCACCCGAGCTCCCCTCTCATCCACTTGCATTGAGTTGCTCACTCGCCTCAAGGTTCAGGGTGTTCTCTCTAGCATACTCATTACTCTAAGGTTTTGGCCAGTAGCATTAGCATGTCGAAGAAAATGGATCGTATAGTGCTGTGTTTCAATGGCCCACGTAAGAGAACACAGAATCGAATATATTTCGTGCGAGGACCCCCTCGCACGAATATTTTGTGCGAGGGGATTTATGATACGGATGACCAGCAACAGCAGCGGAGATGAAGATTTTGATGATGATTATAGCGACGCGACGATCGGGGGTTGCAACACACGGACATCTCGAGGTAAGAACAAATATTACTATCAGCCGATCAGACAGAAATATTTGCTATTGTTGTTATACAGGAGGATACGGGAGGATGATGAACAGCAATTTACTACAATGTCATTATAATGACGACGATCGGCGAACGCTATGTGTACCGTTATGCATGGAATTTACTACAGCAAGCCAACCACAAAGATTATGAATGTTTACCGTTATATGGAAACAATAAGCAACTTGGGCTACTACAGTGACCATAACGGTATAATAATGACTACAAAGGGCGTCATTATTATATTCACATTATTATCTGGAAATACTATGTGATGATAGTACTATTGTACCACCATGTTGTTATAACTTTATACATGGGTGAAAACGGTACTAAGATGACTATATCAATTCTAATATAAAAAGCATTTGTAAACAACTATACAATGGTGTATACAATGGTGTGTGATACTACTACTACTATAATAATTGTAATAGTAAAGAAAATAGACTACTACTAATATGATGATAAAATAGCTATGACATTTTACCTATGTACATTTTCTACAATTCTGTAAGCAATAATTATAAACAATGTAGAGAGAATAATGTCTGAACACATGATGGCTTATAGGTAAACATTTTTCTTTCCTCCAAGGTGACTAAAATGTATGTGAATTTGCAGGTCCAGGTCTACAGCTCCACCATAACCAGCCAGCTGATGTGAACCACGCTGGAAGCTGAGATGGTTCCTGAACTTCTCTTGCTCCTTTTTGGACCTTCTGCAGCTGCTTTGGGACAGCGTCTGAGTATGACAAGCTCAGAGACAACAGGATGAGCTGCGTTGTGTGGTTGGTAGAGAACTTTGGAACAAAGAAACGTACTTGTGCTACTGTTTTGCCAGGTATCTGTGTGCAAAGAGTGCTTTGGGAAGCACGTTTGCAGTTTTCTTTGAAATGACACTGTGCATCATCCTCCCATCTCCTGTATAACAATTAGAGCAGTACTACGTTTACTAGTTTTATTGATTTTATTATCCTATATTTATTATTGTGTTTTTTACAAAATAAATGTATTTTCTAATGGAACCCTATTGTGTCAGATCTCATATATATTGCTTCCATCTGCTACAGAGGCTAAGAAAGTAGACATTTCATTGATTTTATAATATTTTCTGAATTTGTAGACGTTTCAGATTTTGTGACAAAGGTTTGGACCAAGAAAGGTAACTGCCTATGGAAGGCACAGGTGTAAGCTATCAAATGGGATTGTAATTTTGTTTCAATCTTCTACAGAGGCTGGAAAATGACAGAAATGGTATTTTTTAGCAGACGTTTTACTACATTTTCATAATTTCTGACTTTGGTGATTTTTCTAAAATTGTGATAATGATTTGGACCATGGCAAGTAATTTTCCATGAAAGCCAAAGGTCTGAGCATTCAAATAGTTTTGGAATTTTGTTTCTAGCTGCTTCAGAGGCTGAGATATCATTTTTTTTTTTACTAGACGTTGACAGTCCTGTCAAGTTTTACAGAAAAAGTCAGGTTTTAGGGGTATTTTTCCAATCGGACTTAGGTTTTTAGGGCTTTTTTCTAACCGGACTTAGGACACAATGGGTTAAAACGGAGGCTTGCTTTTCACAAAAGATTGGATTATTTTGAGAAAACACTGTGTAACGTTTTTGTTCCAATAGCGTGGACAGGGACATTGTGACATGCTGGCAGGACAACCTGGACATTGTATGTGTGAGTCTAAAGGCCCTGATACACCTAGAAATGTTTTGATCAATATCAACAAGCAACATCAATTATCAACACTGACTTTTCACTTTCCTATAGAAAATTATAAACTCCTTTTTGTTCAGAAAAGTCAGATCATTCAGATCAAACTTTTCTGAAAACATGGCTGCTGCCTCACTGGACAGAAAATGATAGAACTTTTTTAGTCTGCTAAGTGAACATTTGGTTGAAAATACAATACACAATTTGTATACAATTCAATACAAACTAAAAAAAAAAAAAATGTAAAAACAATCTGAATTATATTTTTTAATAATACTTAGTGTTTTTTTTTTACCATTAACATAGTGAAACAACTTGATGACATTATCAAGTTGTGTTTTCTGAGAGTGTACAAATGGAACCAAATGGACCCGCTAGGGTCCATTTGGTTCACATTTGTACACTCTCAGAAAACTGTTGCCTGTTGCCATGTGTCTCATCATGTTGCCCATTGATGTTGACAATGTTAGTTGATATTGATCAAAATATTGCTAGTGTATCAGGGCCTTAAGCCGCCTGCAGTATAGAAGTCGTAGATCTTCATATTACACAGCTCTGGCATTGTGCGATGAACATGTTCAAGTGTCCATTTGGCCCGACTACAAAGAAGAGAAGTAACATCCGCATACTAGTTTCTAGAGCTCCGAGGCATAACTTTATTTAGGAGGGCAGCAAATTGCCAATCGCACAATGTGTTGCCTCTTAAATAAACTAAGTCTCAGAGCTCTAGAAACTAGAGTGCGGATGTTCCTTCTCTTCTTTGATGTTTTGCCCTTTGATGCCTGACTGACATCCAGCACCTGGTTGTGAATATAATAGGCATTGAGAGGTTGAACACTGTATTCTCTGTGAACTGTTTGACCCCGACATCACAATAGTGTAAAGTGTGAAGGTCCAATGACTCACCTATGGGCAGTGTTGTAGTGGGAATTTTAGAAGTGGGGGGAATTCCACCCATTTTCATATTTTTTTTTTCTGAGAGTGTACAAATGTGAACCAAATGGACCCTAGCGGGTCCATTTGGTTCCATTTGTACACTCTCAGAAAAAAAAGTTAAGTCATTAACATGGTGAAACACGTCTTGATGTCATCAAGATGTATTTCACCATGCTAATGATTTTCTTCAGACCTGCATTTGTAGGAAAAACAGAATGGGGGAACTTTTTTTTTTACTATGTCCACACAACATCTCTAAGGTACTGTATATTAATGACAGAGTAAATGAAAGTGAGTGGAATTCACTTTGGAATTCAGTGGAATTCACTTTGGAATTCACTCACGTGCATGCACACTTGCATTTGCATGCGCATTTGCGTGCACCTGCTCAACACACAGACACGCTATTAAAAAAAAGTATAGCATATTGAGAAAGATTGTTTACAATGCATAATTGTATCCATAAAAGTAAATGACAGGACAAAAAACATAGGCCTACCTTTGCCCCAAAAATATTTTAGATGTGTGAAGTGGGGGGACGCCGCGCCCCCACGACTACACCCCTGCCTATAGGCCCCAGCCTGACGACTAGTGATGTGACGTTTGTGAACGAATCGAGTCGTGAACGGCTCTTTGAAATGAACGATTGGATCCAGTTCACAGTATGGAATGGTTCCTTTTTGGTCCAAATGAACCCTAACATCCAAATGAACCCTAACAGGTTCATTTGGTTCCATTTGTACGCTCTCAGAAAAAAGAAGCGTCTAAAGAAATCCATTAACATGGTGAAAATACATCTGATGATGTCATCAAGATGCTTCACCATGTTAGTGGTTATCTTCAGACGTCCATTTCTTGGGAACACAGAATGGGGGAACTTTTTTTTTTTATCATGTCCACCCAGCACCTCTAGGGTATACTAATGACATATTAGAATGTTGAAAATGGGTGGATTTCCCCTTTAACTAAAAGAGCGATAAATTCCATCTCTACAGACGACGCACAGCGGGTTCAACTCCCCCAGCAGCCATCACATCACTCCCCATCAAAAAAGTTGCTTTGTACCCTGTTTTAAGCTTCTTTGTGCTGTTTATCAGGGCACTATAGCCTCTCCAACAGCTTGCTTTCTCAATGTCTATCTGGCCTTTCGGAATGTAGCAGCCACGTCGATGGAGTCTTGTTTAGAACACTTTAAACAAACAAACAAACCAGAAAGAAAGAAAAAAAAATCACCAGGCGTCCCTCGCTTTCTTTGCACGTTTGAATCCTGAAAAAAGTGACATTCTTTGGACATAATGTGGTTTCTATCTGACAAAGACAATATAAACGTGTCGTACTGTTATTGTTTGCTCGTGTGTGTGTGTGTGTGTGTGTGTGTGTGTGTGTGTGTGTGTGTGTGTGTGTGTGTGTGTGTGTGTGTGTGTGTGTGTGTGTGTGTGTGTGTGTGTGTGTGTGTGTGTGTTCGTGCACGCCACGCACCTTTCTAGAAACCACCAGACTGCAGTTATTATGCAACAAAGCCCATAAGTGTCTGACATTTGTACAGCAACAGTACACAACAGTGCAAATGGATATAAACCGATAACTGACGATTGCTTTGGTCTGTTTTAATGTTAACGTTGCCTTTATCTGTCGCTACAACAAGCAACAAGCAACCTCAATCTGTAGTTCTGCAGGACGCACAACACACACACACACCATTATCACCAAACCATTGGGCATATGTGTTTGATTCCTCTAAAGTCCCCCCACCCCCCCACAGCGGACCACCTAGGATAGCCAGATTGAAGCCTTCGGCCAGGCGATGTGTGTGTCCATGTGTCCGTGTGTGTGTGTCCGTGTGTATGTGTGTGTGTGTGTGTGTGTGCGTCCTCTGTTCACACACCATGACGTCTGTCCAAGTCATCTCCTCCCACACACACTTGCCTCACTGCATTCTACAGCCATGCCTGCTGTTTTGACTGCGATAGCTTTATCGACACACTGATAGGACAAGCAGCAGGTCCTGGTTTACAAAAACAAAAATCGCAATTGATGATGCACAGTTTGCCCTCCGCTGACCTCGACTTACAACATTAACCCTGGTGGAGAGAAATACTCAAAATGTTTTGATGCAAGGTACACTTGCAATAATATAGCACACCTGTATAGACCTGTGCAGTGACGAAACAAAAAGTGTTGTATCCTGCCGTTTTCTACTTCTTGCTAATTAGATATTCTACTTCTTGAAATCGTCTTTATATAAATTATTTTCGAAAAGTCTTTGAGAAAATGAATGGGGAAAACACTTCCGGAACCGGGGTGGTGACTCACTGCGCATTGTGTGTGTCATCATGATTTGTCACAACCCGAGTTGGAAGCGGCAAAATCGTCTTTATATAAATTATTTTCGACAAGTCTATGAGAAAAATGAATGGGGAAAACACTTCCGGAAACCGGGACGGTGACGTCACTGCGCAGGTCTATTAAGTGGTGCTAATTCAGATGGTGAATATTTTAACTCTTTGTAGTATAAACATGTAAGGGTCGATTTGGTTTCATTTTCATGCTCTCATAGAGTTACATCTGGTTATCCAACTTTCCATCATTTAGCTGGGAAACACCTGGAACCTTCTCAAGGACCACTGGTGGTCCCCAGACCACTGGTTGAAAACCACTGCTGTATAGGGTCTCTTATTTGTATTATTCTATTATTTGTGAGACATAGTGAAATCCAAAAGCGACTGGACCAGTTTCTTAGTTGAGGGATACCCTAAGCCCTAACACCTAGCAATGTTTTGATCAATATCAACAAGCAACGTCAATTATCAACATTGACTTTTCACTTTTCTATACAAAATGATCAACTCCTGTTTGTTGAGAAAAGTCAGATCATTAGCGCCCTCTATTGGTCAACATTTTGGAATCTTCCAATCACATCCCTCCTTGGCGTCATGTGATCCTTTCTCCCAGAAGACCAGAAGACCCCCAGTGGATGTGACCTGTTTGCAACATGGTCTATATTGTCACGGGTGGAATTTGTCCCCTTCCTGCCATCTGCACACCTCTCAGACTTAGAGACCTGTATAAGGGTCCAGTATTGGGTTGTGTTTTTGTACCATGTCCCTTCGGCACAGATAGAGCAGCCTATGCAGTTTGTGTTGTGTGTTCTTGTGGTTTTCTCCCAGACCGTTCAGTTCACTTCAGATGATGATTAAGGTTGAGTTGATTTTCTAATGTAATGGGAGAGCTGGTTAGTGAAAAAAAAAAAGCAGCGACGCGAGGAGCTCCACACACAGCTCCCCTGGCTAAAAGAACCCTTTCTTGATCTAAAAGCGGTAACCGTTCCGGAGCAAAAAAAGAACCACAGAAACCTCCGGCCCGACCCGTCTGTGTTGCATCCAAACTATAGCCCATTCAGACCCGGAACGGTCGCCACATCGGTGTCATCTTAGAAGCATTTTTAACTGTTTTAAACATTTGAGACTGTTGAAAAATAGCAGATCTACCAGCTCATAGAGCAGCATCGAGTGTCATGCTACAAAGCTATGTTTTTGGGGGGATGTTCCATAGATCGGATGTACCATTAGTCTGAACACATTAAAGGGGAATTCCAAACATTTTCAACATTTCTTTTCTGAGAGCGTACAAATGCAACCAAATGAATCCGTTAGGGTTCATTTGGTTGCATTTGTACGCTCTCAGAAAAAAAAAGAAGCGTCTAAAGAAATCCATTAACATGGTGAAAATACATATTGATGATGTCATCAAGATGTTGCACAGTGTTAGTGGTTTTCTTCAGACCTCCATTTCTTGGGAAAACAGAATAAGGGAGCTTTTTTTATCATGTCCACCCAGCACGTCTAGAGTATACTAATAGAATATTAGAATGTTGAAAATGGGTGGACTTCCCCTTTAAGGTTCGTGAACATGCGCTGCTCCTGTGCTCGTGGTTATGTTTAGGGTTTACAAATAGACTTTACTATTGTTCAGACTAATGGGAGGTCGAACCAATCTTCCCCAATCTTTGAATATATAATCTATCACAGCAAAGTTTTTTTTACTCATATCTTCTTAATACTGTGGGCACCAAAAGTCATAGAACCCCAAGGATTTCAGAGAAAGTTCCAGGATTTACAAGATTTTTTTTTTATGGTGAGGAATCTGCGGTCTCAAAGAGCTAGAGGAACTGGAACCATCCACGCCGCTCTCATGTGTGTTCCTCCTCGAAGAAATACACGAGAGAGAGAGAGAGACAGAGAGAGAGAGAGAGAGAGAGAGAGACAGAGACACAGAGAGAGAGAGAGAGAGACACAGAGAGAGAGAGAGACAGACACAGAGAGAGAGAGAGACAGAGACACAGAGAGAGAGAGACAGAGACACACAGAGAGAGAGAGAGAGAGAGAGAGAGAGAGAGAGAGAGAGAGAGAGAGAGAGACAGACAGAGACAGAGAAAGAGAGAGAGAGACAGACACAGAGAGAGAGAGACAGAGAGAGAGAGAGAGAGAGACTGACTTACAGAAAGCCGCGATCACCGTACAAAATGTGATCATTTGTCTTTTTAAAACTCTTTTGGACCAATAAAAAAATGCCAAAACAATAATTGGCGGGGCCGCTCCCACCTCACTCTCTCTCCCTCTCTCGCTCACTCTATTTCGGAAAAAGGCAAATTCATTTCTCTGGTGCTTGTCATCGCCTCTGAATATATGACGGAGCCGGTCGTAAAACCCGGGGACCTTATGCGAGTGTGCAAACACACCCCACCACGTGCACACACACACACACACACACACACACACACACACACACACACACACACACACACACACACACACACACACACACACACACACACACACACACACACACACAGAAAGAGACATGTGCGTGCGTGCATGCATCCATACATGCATACCGTCACATCGCTGGGACACAACCACAACGTGAACAATATGCAACAGTAAAACATTGCGTCTTTTTTTTTTTTGCTTTTTTGCTTTTTTTCTTCCCCGGGAGAGAAATCTAGGTCACACTGACTCAAACACAGCCGTTATGAAATTATATTGAAAAAAGAAAAAAGAAAGAAAGAAAGAAATCATATTGGAAAGATCATTCTTGCTACTTCATCTGCAGCCACAATCACATACCGCCATCCTGAGCACAGCAACGAAGGAACGCACTGCACTTGGACCTTTCATACTGTACACTGTACGTGTGTGTGTGTGTGTGTGTGTGTGCGTGTGTGTGTGTGCATGTGTGCGTGTGCGTGTGTGTGTGTGTTGTGCACATTCAAACATCTCTACACCTGCATGCCGTTCCCCCGGCCCTTTTCCTGCCATAACTGCATGTTGACTGCCAAGTTAATAAAGGACTTCCTCCAAGCAAGCCATGCACTCAGATGTGGCTCTTCAAAGAGAAAACACACAGTTTTGGCCCATAAATAAAAGCCTCCGAGAAGATAGTGACCTTTTTTTTTTCTTCTTTTTTAACAAGATGACGGTGTGGGCCTGCACTTCATTCAACCTGCCATTCCTCCCGACTCCTCTGTCTGTGTGTGTGTGTGTGTGTGTGTGTGGGGGTGCGTTTGTAGTGGTCACATATGGGGACTAAGCGTACTGATACACAACCTCGTCCAGGGGACCTCGAACATTATGGGGACATACACACTAGTCCCCATAACGGAAATCGCTCAAAATCACTCAGGAGGCAGGGGTGAGGTTCCTGAGGTGCCTGGTGAATTTTTTAAAAATAGTCCCATAATGCACGTTTTCATGTCATATGTGTGTGTGTTACCTTCAATTACATTATGGGGACTATCCCCCTTCAGGCGTTAGTTGGTAACTGCAGTGTGTGTGTGAGAGTGTGTAAGAATGAGCTAACACACTGCTAGCCAATCACAGGCCAGAGATTTGCATGCGAGGTCCCCTGTAAGTGGGTAAAAAACTGAAAGTGTGTGTCCACAGCAACTTTACCATTAGACCATTGGATTTACAACCACTAGCTGTGTTGCCATGTCCGCTGATTATAAGCGACTTTGGGCTTGATTTCTAAAATAGTCTAGTCAGGTTTCTTTTGGGCTTGTTTTCGTATAAGGTTGCTTGTATCTCTTCCAAAGCCTGGTGAGCTGTGAGTTGAAAGTAGGCTCCGTGCTGATGTGGGAATCCTTAGAGTAGTTGAATGGGATAAATTAAACATATGTAAACGACGTAGGGTGCACACTTTTGGGATTACATGGTAGATCCTCGGCTCTGTGGCAATTTAATAGGTAAGTGTTCAATTCATTGTAATAAGTTTCACGTTAAAATCCTCATCTCCAGCTGTTGTTCTGAGTAGAGTTCTTTACTTAAATGTAACAACCTGGTGCATTTGCATAATGAGTGCAATTGGCCATTGGAATATGAATTGTTCTCTGCTGAGTGTGAATTACAGTGAAACTTGACAACGGCACTTGATGTTTTGAAAGTGTTGCAATCATCATAATCATTGTTGAAACATTAGCTGGCGTGTTGTGAGTTTGTACATCGGCAATATCCCATAAATATAAGACTTCAGTTGTGCCATCATGCTTTATAAACGTTAAAGTTCACGTTATTGTGTGGACTGTGATGATGCTATTGGTGTGTTGAGGGCTGTCTGTGTGAATGACTGAGAGTGAGAGTCAGTGTGTGTGTGTGTACGTTTATAGTGCTATACATATGGGGACTAAGCATACTGATACACACCCTCGTCCAGGGGACCTCGGACAGTATGGGGACATACACACTAGTCCCCATAAATGAAATCGCCCAGGAGGCAGGAGAGAGGTTCCTGAGCTAGTTAGCTAGTTAGCTAGCTAGCTAGCTAGTTAGACTATCCCCCTTCAGGCGATAGTTTGGGCTTGTTTTCTAAAATAGTGTAGTCAGGTGTGTTGACATGCTTAGTATTTCATGTTTGGGCAGCCTATGTGGCTTTATTGGTTGGGCACTGCTGTGCACGAAATAGTAGGCTATTTATTCATGAATTAGTTGATTAATGGGTGAAGCCAGTGAAAAGCGATTCTGATAGTCTACTGTGATGTTTGCTAGTTTCTCAGTGACACTGAGAAACAATATTTCTGGATTCATTTATTGTATCCATTGATTATTGTACCTATAGTGCCTGTATATTTTAAAAACTGCAGTAGTTGGCTTTGTTTGGAGGAAAATACATTGATAAGTAACGATTTTTATTGGTTGTTATTCTTGCCCTCACAATCAAATCAGAGGGCTCAAATATAACTGTACAGTGTCCAGTTATATTGCCAGGTGTATTGTTTGTAGGTACTGGTAGTATCGTCCAGTAAATGGTTCATTTAATAGTAGTTCTATTATAGGTACTATCACCATAGTCCTATATTTGATTCTGAATGGCAAACCATTCCATATGGTGTATGTCAAGGGAAATAATACAACTATTGAAATAGGAATAGAAATCTTGTTCAGGAAAGAGCTTTGTCAGTGTTCACCATTTAATTGAATAAACAATGTCAACCACATATACTTCTTATGTGGTTTTTATCTAGAATCTTGGGTTTTATCTGTCAAATGTGCGCTAAAATCTTAGTTTTTATCTCCAGTGGAGCCGTATCAAAAATAGTGATCTACAAGCTCAAAACGCGTCGCGTTCTCCATAAGTATAGAAGATATACTAAGCATGTGCAAGCACAGATGCTCCAGGGAACGTTGGACTGTGTGTGCTAGGAGTAGAGCCACGATATACTTATGGGGAGTAAAGGCTAGTACACACTGTGCGCTTTTTTGGGAATTTCACAATGTTGTGCACGATGTGCCCTGTCACACTATGCGATTGGGATTACATGGTAGATCCTCAGCTCTGTGGCAATTTATTAGGTAAGTGTTCAATTCATTGTAATAAGTTTCACGTTAAAATCCTCATCTCCAGCTGTTGTTCTGAGTAGAGTTCTTTTGGCAAATGTAACGACCTGGTGCATTTGCATAATGAGTGTGATTGGCCATTGGAATATGAATTGTTCTCTGCCGAGTGTGAATTACAGTGAAACTTGACAACGGCACTTGATGTTTTGAAAGTGTTGCAATCATCATAATCATTATTGAAACATTAGCTGGCGTGTTGTGAGTTTGTACATCGGCAATATCCCATAAATATAAGACTTCAGTTGTGCCATCATGCTTTATAAACGTTATACTTCACGTTTTTGTGTGGACTGTGTGTGTGTGTGCGTGCGTTTGTAGTGCTGTATTGCCATACACACCCTTGTCCAGGGGACCTCGGACAGTATGGGGACATACACACCAGTCCCCATAACGGAAATCGCTCAGGAGGCAGGGGAGAGGTTCCTGAGCTAGTTAGCTAGTCCCACAATGCACGTTTTCATGTCATATGTGTGTGTGTTACCTGCAGTTACATTATGAGGACTATCCCCCTTCAGGCGATAGTTTGGGCTTGTTTTCTAAAATAGTGTAGTCAGGTGTGTTGACATGCTTAGTATTTCATGTTTGGGCAGCCTATGTGGCTTTATTGGTTGGGCACTGCTGTGCACGAAATAGTAGGCTATTTATTCATGAATTAGTTGATTCATGGGTGAAGCCAGTGAAAAGCAATTCTGATAGTCTACTGTGATGTTTGCTAGTTTCTCAGTGACACTGAGAAACAATATTTCTGGATTCATTTATTGTATCCATTGATTATTGTACCTATAGTGCCTGTATATTTTAAAAACTGCAGTAGTTGGCTTTGTTTGGAGGAAAATACATTGATAAGTAACGGTTTTTATTGGATGTTATTCTTGCCCTCACAATCAAATCAGAGGGCTCAAATATAACTGTACAGTGTCCAGTTATATTGCCAGGTGTATTGTTTGTAGGTACTGGTAGTATCGTCCAGTAAATGGTTCATTTAATAGTAGTTCTATTATAGGTACTATCACCATAGTCCTATATTTGATTCTGAATGGCAAACCATTCCATATGGTGTATGTCAAGGGAAATAATACAAGTATTGAAATAGGAATAGAAATCTTGTTCAGGAAAGAGCTTTGTCAGTGTTCACCATTTAATTGAATAAACAATGTCAACCACATATACTTCTTATGTGTTTTTTTATCTAGAATCTTGGGTTTTATCTGTCAAATGTGCGCTAAAATCTTAGTTTTTATCTCCAGTGGAGCCGTATCAAAAATAGTGATCTACAAGCTCAAAACGCGTCGCGTTCTCCATAAGTATAGAAGATATACTAAGCATGTGCAAGCACAGATGCTCCAGGGGACGTTGGACTGTGTGTGCTAGGAGTAGAGCCACGATATACTTATGGGGAGTAAAGGCTAGTACACACTGTGCGCTTTTTTGGAATTTCACAATGTTGTGCACGATGTGCCCTGTCACACTATGCGATTGGGATTACATGGTAGATCCTCAGCTCTGTGGCAATTTATTAGGTAAGTGTTCAATTCATTGTAATAAGTTTCACGTTAAAATCCTCATCTCCAGCTGTTGTTCTGAGTAGAGTTCTTTTGGCAAATGTAACGACCTGGTGCATTTGCATAATGAGTGTGATTGGCCATTGGAATATGAATTGTTCTCTGCCGAGTGTGAATTACAGTGAAACTTGACAACGGCACTTGATGTTTTGAAAGTGTTGCAATCATCATAATCATTATTGAAACATTAGCTGGCGTGTTGTGAGTTTGTACATCGGCAATATCCCATAAATATAAGACTTCAGTTGTGCCGTCATGCTTTATAAACGTTATACTTCACGTTTTTGTGTGGACTGTGTGTGTGTGCGTGCGTTTGTAGTGCTGTATTGCCATACACACCCTTGTCCAGGGGACCTCGGACAGTATGGGGACATACACACCAGTCCCCATAACGGAAATCGCTCAGGAGGCAGGGGAGAGGTTCCTGAGCTAGTTAGCTAGTCCCACAATGCACGTTTTCATGTCATATGTGTGTGTGTTACCTGCAGTTACATTATGAGGACTATCCCCCTTCAGGCGATAGTTTGGGCTTGTTTTCTAAAATAGTGTAGTCAGGTGTGTTGACATGCTTAGTATTTCATGTTTGGGCAGCCTATGTGGCTTTATTGGTTGGGCACTGCTGTGCACGAAATAGTAGGCTATTTATTCATGAATTAGTTGATTCATGGGTGAAGCCAGTGAAAAGCAATTCTGATAGTCTACTGTGATGTTTGCTAGTTTCTCAGTGACACTGAGAAACAATATTTCTGGATTCATTTATTGTATCCATTGATTATTGTACCTATAGTGCCTGTATATTTTAAAAACTGCAGTAGTTGGCTTTGTTTGGAGGAAAATACATTGATAAGTAACAATTTTTATTGGTTGTTATTCTTGCCCTCACAATCAAATCAGAGGGGTCAAATATAACTGTACAGTGTCCAGTTATATTGCCAGGTGTATTGTTTGTAGGTACTGCTAGTATCGTCCAGTAAATGGTTCATTTAATAGTAGTTCTATTATAGGTACTATCACCATAGTCCTATATTTGATTCTGAATGGCAAACCATTCCATATGGTGTATGTCAAGGGAAATAATACAAGTATTGAAATAGGAATAGAAATCTTGTTCAGGAAAGAGCTTTGTCAGTGTTCACCATTTAATTGAATAAACAATGTCAACCACATATACTTCTTATGTGGTTTTTATCTAGAACCTTGGGTTTTATCTGTCAAATGTGCGCTAAAATCTTAGTTTTTATCTCCAGTGGAGCCGTATCAAAAATAGTGATCTACAAGCTCAAAACGCGTCGCGTTCTCCATAAGTATAGAAGATATACTAAGCATGTGCAAGCACAGATGCTCCAGGGGACGTTGGACTGTGTGTGCTAGGAGCAGAGCCATGATATACTTATGGGGAGTAAAGGCTAGTACACACTGTGCGCTTTTTTGGGAATTTCATAACGTTGTGCACGATGTGCCCTGTCACACTATGCGATTGGGATTACATGGTAGATCCTCGGCTCTGTGGCAATTTATTAGGTAAGTGTTTAATTCATTGTAATAAGTTTCACGTTAAAATCATCATCTCCAGCTGTTGTTCTGAGTAGAGTTCTTTTGGCAAATGTAACGACCTGGTGCATTTGCATAATGAGTGTGATTGGCCATTGGAATATGAATTGTTCTCTGCCGAGTGTGAATTGCAGTGAAACTTGACAACGGCACTTGATGTTTTTGAAAGTGTTGCAATCATCATAATCATTGTTGAAACATTAGCTGGCGTGTTGTGAGTTTGTACATCGGCAATATCCCATAAATATAAGACTTCAGTTGTGCCGTCATGCTTTATAAACGTTATAGTTCACGTTTTTGTGTGGACTGTGTGTGTGTGTGCGTGCGTTTGTAGTGCTGTATTGCCATACACACCCTTGTCCAGGGGACCTCGGACAGTATGGGGACATACACACTAGTCCCCATAACGGAAATCGCTCAGGAGGCAGGGGAGAGGTTCCTGAGCTAGTTAGCTAGTCCCACAATGCACGTTTTCATGTCATATGTGTGTGTGTGTTACCTGCAGTTACATTATGAGGACTATCCCCCTTCAGGCGATAGTTTGGGCTTGTTTTCTAAAATAGTGTAGTCAGGTGTGTTGACATGCTTAGTATTTCATGTTTGGGCAGCCTATGTGGCTTTATTGGTTGGGCACTGCTGTGCACGAAATAGTAGGCTATTTATTCATGAATTAGTTGATTCATGGGTGAAGCCAGTGAAAAGCAATTCTGATAGTCTACGATGTTTGCAGAGTCTTCTTAGGAATGCATGGATGTAAGCATGCACATGTTCCTAGCTTAGATCTTTTACAACATTTATTGTACTGTGGATGTAATATTTTCATGGCAGATAAGTCACGGATGAATGGTTGTATGAATGAATGGGACAAACAAACAGTATGATATAGTGAATGTTCAGGAGGTAATCCGTGGTGGTGGAATCATATGACTCGTATGAATGGTTTTTTAATGGTACCACAGTCCTATTCCATGGACTGTCTTCTTGTGAGATCTTAGTCTCTGAGTTCTGTGAGGGGAACAAAGTCATTAGGGAAACAAAGTCAAGTATTCCTTAATATGAGCAGCAATGATTGGGAATTGCCCGGACCATCTGTTGAAAAAACCCGTTATAGGAGAAGCAGCCACCTTGTAGTATGTTTTTTATTTTATTTTATGGACGTGGGTTCAAAGGCTGTATCATTCAATCAATCAATGACCGCTGGCATTGTTCCCTTCCCATCGTCCACTTTCACTCAATTGCGCAACACATACCCAAGTTAGTTTGCCTGCATGATCTGTAGGCTACAGCGAGTAGGCTACAAAATATAGACAATGCATAAATCATTCGACACATGTTGCAGAATGTTGTCCCTGACAAAAGGTACAAGTCAAAGTCTGCTGGTGAGACCAACTTTTACACGAGAGAAGGAGAGAGAGAGAGAGAGAGAGAGAGAGAGAGAGAGATGGTCAAATTACACTATGTTTGATGCGCTTATATGTTTGCTGCGCTATAATGCTTTGGATCTATCAGAATTATTTTAATAGCCTATGGAGTGGTGCGTCCATGCAGGAGACAGTGGCTGCCCAGCCGGCTGGCATTTCAGTGCAAGTTTTACATTTGCCAGCACAGTGCAAACGTTGTGTGGTTGTCAG
Organism: Benthosema pterotum; assembly: GCA_039105355.1. Lineage (NCBI taxonomy): Eukaryota > Metazoa > Chordata > Actinopteri > Myctophiformes > Myctophidae > Benthosema > Benthosema pterotum. Next base: position 13,905,817 of record CM076968.1, on the reverse strand, counting down.
AATCTATATCACACTCGACGATAAAATGCTGGAAAAATCAAAATTGTTTAATATTGCCGATGTTTTGTCGGGGGGGTCTCGACGGCAGATTCGGCCCGATTTTTTCTCTTTGTGAGATGTCACACTACAAGACGAAAAGACGGCCATCAAATTGTCGGGAGATGACAGAGGAATTTTGTCGTGAGTCCAAAATCGGGGCTAAATCGGGCTAAAGTATAGTGAACATTATATGCTCTTTCCTTAAAGCATCCAGTTTCCTTGTGCGTTCCCTGCTGTCTTCTCTAGCTTTTCCTGTGAGACAGCCTCAGACAGGTTGAGACTTGGGATTACAGAACCCACTATGAATCCTGACTTGCTTTCTGGAAAAGTCTGTTTCTGTAGGCCAAGCTTCCTGCATAAAATTCTGTGTGAAACTGATTAAATGTCCACAGGACATTGAGTCCCCATTATGGTGTGAAAAATGTACACAGGATATTGAGTCCCCATTATGGTGTGTGTGTTATTTAAATGATATGTTAATCGAGGTCCCCATGAACCATGACTTCATGCACAGATATGTGTGTATGCAAATGAAGTCCCCATGAACCATGGATAAATATCGGTCCCCACAATTCATGTCCAGGACATCACTTCATCCAATCCAGAATCTGAGGTGATATTCATGTTAAGGATTTTTTTTTAAGCTTGCCTGATTTTTTTCATGCCTCTACGACCACTGGAAAGTGGTGTCCCCATATGTGATGGCCCTGCTGTTGGTACCCACAAAACACGTTTACAAACAGGGGTGTGTGTGTGTGTGTGTGTGTGTGTGTGTGTGTGTGTGTGTGTGTGTGTGTAGCATAAAAGATGCCATCAGTGAACAGACCATAGTGTGCAGCATGATGCTGTGTGTGCTGTCGCCCTCCGGTGGTATGTTCCTGCCACAGCAAATTAAGTTTGGAAACAAGTCATCGTTTGGCCCCTAAAACAAACAAAACCCCCAGCAGCGCTCACAACCTCTCGGATCATTTTTTCGACAGCAGCTCCGGCACGGTCTGCCGTGTCTGTTATCAGGGTGTTGCTCATGTCCACGTGCGTGCACGCACACACACACAAACCCACACACACACCCACACACACACTGCAGTCCTCAGGCTTATGGGATTACAACGGGGACCAGGGGCGGATCTAGGCATGGGCATGGGGGGGTCCCCCTAAATGCCCAGTCTGCCCCACCAAACACGATGGCATGCAAAAAAAACCAAGATATTTCAAATTAAAGTGCTTATATTTAAATGATTTCAAACACTACTACTGCTACTAACTGACTACAGCTGTGGCACCACTAAATCAACAGCATTTCATCATTGAAAACAGAAAACTCAGTCCTTTAGCTTTATGCATGCTGCGTGTCTGTTGCAACTTCAACAACAACTGCTGTTATTATTCATGCTTACTTGATTAATAAAAGTCCTGTAACCGAAAATGGTATGGGGGCGCCTTCATGAAGCTGCCCCCCTACCATTTTCTCCTGCCCCCACAATTGTGAAATGTTACATCCGCCCCTGACGGGGACACGTACTTGCGTTGGCCCTGATGACGGCGAGACCTTTAAAAAGTTGGAAAATGACACCTCTCTCTCTCTGTCCTTCCTTCCCCTCGGCCGACCTCTTCCATCCTGATGTCATGGCTCTCTCTCTCGCTCGACGTTTCGGGCCTCGAGGACTCATTAGTCACGCGTTATCGAGCGGAACGAACAGACGGACGGACCAACAGAGGGACGGACGGGCGGGCGGACGGCGCGACCGGTGACTTCATAAGACGAGTGGTGCCCGAGAGACTGGACGGGACGGAGAGAGAGAGGAGGGACAGGTCAACAGGCCTGATGATGATGAAGCTGGTGGTTCTGAACTCATCGTTCCCCCCAAAGTGTTTTTTTTTTCTTCTTCAGGTGGAGATGACGCCGAGCTTCTCCTCCTGCAGCCATCAAATGGCCCAGTCAGCGCCGCGAAGACGTCCGCACAGGGAATGCTCCCCTTTTGACACGTTCTTGTTGCAGGGAGAAACGCTGGTCTTTTAACGTACGTATCGCTGAAATTGCATGGGTGTGGCTCTGGCGTCGCGCGGGAGGCCGTGTAGAGGTGCGGCTACGAGTGTTATGTCACGCAGACGAGTGGCCTGACGGCCATCTGCCTCCACTCCATTGGGATCCATTCAACACAAACATTTTCTCTGAATAGTCCACTCTTTTGTAAAAACACTAGAGAAGTAACCATAATCGCTAGTCTTGGGCAATATACTGGTATTACCGTTCATCGCGATATTGAAAATCAATACAGAGTAATATCGTTGGGTCTATAAAAAATATCAAATACCGAATATCTTCAAATACTGACATTATACTGTATTCTATTAAAATATGAGCAATGAGACTTTTAATTGTAAATATACAAACAATTTTCATGTTACAAACATGCTTAAAATAGCCCTTATTTGGGCTAGGCTTTTTGGAAACCATGTATTTCCAAATCCATTTTTTTCCCCATTTTGGCTGCTTGAACAGCAGAGCGCTCAGTTTCGGACCCCTCAATGTCGCAATTCTGAGAACTACACGTAGATGACTGATGGAATGCGTCCGTCTCTGATTGTACGCCATTGCCATCTAGTGGTCAATACAGATAATAGTGAATATCAAGCCAATTAACACGTTATCAATACCGATATTCAAAATATCAATACCGCCCAAGAATAATAATTGCCTTTAACTTTTAAGATTTTTGCCCTCATAGTTTATATTTCAGTCAGGTTTTAAGTCGTGGATAGGCCAGGACCAACCCACTCTGTGTGGTGGTTAAATGGAACCTGTTGGTGGAAGAAAGAAACTATCAGGACCTCCAGGATGTTAGTGAAAGAGACAGAATTTAACACGGGTTTCATGTCGATTAGGAGGAGGCCGCTGACTCTGGAACCCACTTCCTACACTACTATACGCTGGCCTAACCTTCACCGGACACGCACAACCACTGCCTGCCTGCCTGCCTGCCTGCCTGTGTGTGTGTGTGTGTGTGCGTGTGCGTGTGCGTGTGCGCGCGCGCTCACACAGAGTACTTGTATTCATAATATAAATGCGGGCACATCACATATAGAATGCAATAGACGTGAACGGCATGGAGACACAAGTGTACAATTATACACACACACACACACGCACATGGAGAGTAGTAACATGAATGCAGGCGCACGGACGGATACGCTACAAGAATGTGTAGGCGTCATTGAAGCGCGCGCGCGCACACACACACACACACACACACACACACACACACACACACACACACACACACACACACACACACACACACACACACACACACACACACACACACACACACACACACACACACACACACAGTAACATATGGAGTCATTCTGAGCGGCGTACTATAGGCCCCTGGGGGACAGATATGTACAGACACTCATACATGCACACATACATACACGGCCGGCCTGGCCCCGTGATTATTATCATACATGTTGCTCTCTCTCTCTCTCTCTCGCTCTCTCAGGGCCGGATCTAGAGGGGGGGCAGGGGTGGGCAGAGCCCACCCAAATGTGCATCCTGCCCACCCAATGAAAGGTAATATCAGTGGTTTTCAACCAGTGGTCCAGGGACCACCAGTGGTCCTTGAGAGTTCCAGGTGGACCCCAACTAAATGGTGGAAAGTTGGTTAAACAGATGTAACTCTTTGAGAGCGTAAAAATGAAACCAAATGGACTCTTGCGGGTCCATTTGGTTTCATTTTTACACCCTCAAAAAATATTTACATGTTGAAAATATTCATCATGTGAATTAATCCAACTCTACACAACTAGAGAATGTACTTGTAAAAGATTAATGGTCATTTGGATCTGTATGTTTGACTTAGAGTTCTCAAACTCTGCCGAACCCGACCAGAACCGAACCCGAACAGGCCCGACCCGACATTTAGGGTCGGGTAGGGCTGAAAATCTATCCTAATCAATAGGGCCGGGTAGGGCCTCGGGCCCCATGAAAAAATAATATATATTGAATTATTTTAATATAGTAAGAATAATAGTTATTTTCTGTATTTACCTATTATGAAGATGGTGCTGATTGCCATTTCAATTTTAATCTGTGGCGAATTCTCAATTTTTGCCCAAATCCGACAGTTTAGGGCCGGGTAGGGCCTAAAATCTATTCCATTTAGTAGGGCCGGGTAGGGCCTAGGGCCTGAACTGTTAGGGCCAGGTAGGGCCGGGCCTTAATTTTCAGGCCCGTTGAGATCTTTAGTTTGACCGTTTTGTTGCCCAAATCCAGGCAATGTATTGCGGGCGAAAGCAAAATAAATCTTTAGTTTGTTGGGGTCTGTGGGGCTAAAATAAATGTCAAATGTCAGAGGAATTGAAAACCACTGCTTCATATGAAAAACAATGGAGTTGCCCACCCGGCCATTCTTCCAGCCCACCCTAGTAGGGCTGGCTAAATCCGGCCCTGCTCTCTCTCTCTCTCTCTCTCTCAAACCGGGGGTCCGGGGGCCCGAAGCATTCACACATATGACGAGCAGACGGACCTCCCTTTCCCCACTGCCTCCCCTTAACACATTCCTTCTAGCAAGTCACTCACAAAATACAGACCCCCACTACCTCCCTCCCCTCACCCCAGACTCAGTGCTGGTACAGTCAGGAAGTGCTACAATTTTGGAAAAGCAGCAATTCCACAAGTCAGAACCATCATTTACCCGTAATTTGCTGAATATACATGTACCCCCCCCCCACCCCAAGCTTGGGAACCACTGCCTGAGATAGGGCTCAAGCCTACGCCTAGATCCGCCCCTGGGTTGATGAGAAGTACAGGCAGTGGTAGAACTATGGGTGTGTGGGTCGCTAGGAGGTCATTGGTACCGTGTCCCACTGGGAGGACCAATAAGGATTGGGGACCATCTCGGGGGTGGGAAGTACTGGTGCGACCCGACTCTGAATAACCAGTTGAAGACGGACGGAGGGACGGCATACGGACGGACGGAGGGACGATGGCCTCTGAGATGTAGTAGAATAGAAAAGCATTTTGACCATTGAAATTGTCCAGCAGAGTAAATGTGCCCCACACACGCGCACGCGCACGCGCACGCACACGCACACGCACACGCACACGCACACGCACGCACGCACACACACACACACACACACACACACACACACACACACACACACACACACACACACACACACACACCAGTATATCCACATCCATGCTCTTTAGGCTCAAGGCCCTATCTCTGCCCCCTCGGCTGCGGAATGCTGCAGTGATTGCTGGGTAATTACCCCCCCCCCCCCCCGCCATACCCCCAGAACCATTAGTATTATTTCTGTTTCTTTTTTTTTGTTTCCTTCTCTCTCTTTTTCAAGACAGAGGGAATGCCAACACTTTGATCTGGGAGAGAGAGAGAGAGAGAGAGAGAGAGAGAGAGAGAGAGAGAGAGAGAGAGAGAGAGAGAGGGGAGGCCACCCAGCAGGTACTTGGGCTACCTTTGTGTGTGTGTGTGTGTGTGTGTGTGTGTGTGTGTGTGTGTGTGTGTGTGTGTGTGTGTGTGTGTGCGCGCGAGCGAGCGAGCGAGCGAGCGAGCGAGCGAGCGAGCGAGAGAGAGAGAGAGAGAGAGAGACCAGCGTGACCCTGGTCCACTTTACAGTGCTCTTCTGGGGTCAGTCAGCTCAAACGGTGAACGACTTAGACAAGTTGTGTTTTAATTGTTTTATCAGCGTTTTCATTTTAATCGTAATGTATACGTTGGATTCCGGCCGCAGTTACAGAAGTAATGAACTTGGGTCACACGCGACCCAAGTTCGCATGTGACATCCTCTGGTGGTAGTACCTCCTTCTAAACACCTGGAATCTTTTGGCCTCTTGACTAAGGCCCCCCACCTTTACTTTTATGGCACTTGAACAGAGGACAGAAAGACCAACAATTGCAGTGGTCTCCAGGGGCGGAGGGGGGGGGGGGGGGGGCAGGAGAAAATGGTATGAGGGCAGCTTCATCATATTATCATATTACTTTTGCTCCAAAAAGTAAAGTAACAAGACTACTCTGCAAAAATGGGTAATACGTAAACCATTACTTTGCAAGTAACGCCAAGTTACTTGTTAAAGTTACTTGTTTACAAGCTATCGACAGGTACTGTAACAACAGAGATGTGCACTAGATTGTAGATCCAGTCCACACGCAGCATCCTGTGCACAGTCATGTACACTGTGTTCCAACTTATTATGCAAATCATGTTTTTGTTTGATTTTCCAACATATTTGATGCAAATGATGATCAGCATAATTTTCAAGTCATTAGCTGTCAATTTATATTTCAAATGTTATTGAACAAACCTCCTAATGAAAACAGAATTTAAAAAATGAATTAAAAACTTGGAACAGTGCGTTTCGCACTGTTCCAGATTATTATGCACATCATAGTTTTAAGACATTTTCTAGTTTGTAAAGAATTGAAAATAGTAATTTGTTGAATTCATAGCAATAAGGAGGTCATATGTACTGGGGAAAAAGGTTATTTCAATCCAAAACATGTTAACAGGTCCAATTTCATGTTAACATGGGACCCCTTGTTTGATAGCAGCTTGCGTCCATAAAACTTGTGAGTTTATGAAGAGTTTCTGCTTGAATGTCTTTGCAGGATGTCAGAACAGCCTCCCAGAGTTGCTGTTTGGATGTAAACTGCCTCCCAACCTCATACTGTACACGAAGACCAATTTTCAAACAGTCTTGTTCACTGATGAGTGCCGTCCAACAAGGCTGCGACATCAGCAAGGAGGTGGCGGAGTCATGTTTTGGGCCGGAATCCTAGGGAAAGATCTGGTTGGCCCCTTTAGGGTCCCTGAAGGTGTGAAAATGACTTCTGCAAAGTATGATGAGTTTCTGACTGACCACTTTCTTCCACGGTACAAAATGGAAGAATCATGCTTTCTGAAACAAAGTCATCTTCAAGCACGACAATGCACCATCTCATGCTGCAAGGAATACCTCAGCTTCATTGGCTGCTATGGGCATAAAAGGGGGAAAAAAATCATGGTGTGGCCCCCACCCCACCCCCCTGACCTCAATCCTATTGAGAATGTCTGGAGCATCCTCGAGCGAAAGATCTAAAGGGGCTGACCAGGTCTTTCCCTAGGACTCAGGCCCAAAATATGACTCCGTCACCTTCTTGCTGACGTCGCAGCCTTGTTGGGACATGGTGGCCAAACTGGCCATGCACCAACCATCCACTAATCCATCCATCTGGACCATCCAGGGTTGCACGGCACTCATCACTGAACAAGACTGTTTTGAAAAATGTGCAGTATGATGGTGGGAGGCAGTTTACATCCAAACAGCAACTCTGGGAGGCTGTTCTGACACCCTGCAAAGACATTCAAGCAGAAACTCTCCATAAACTCACAAGTTTTATGGACGCAAGCTGCTATCAAACAAGGGGTCCCATGTTAACATGTAACTGGACCTGTTAACATGTTTTGGATTGAAATAGCTTTTTTTCCCAGTACATATGACCTCCTTATTGCTATGAATTCAACAAATTACTATTTTCAGTTCTTTACAAACAAGAAAATGTCTTGAAACTATGATGTGCATAATAATTTGGAACACTGCGAAACGCACTGTTCCAAGTTTTTAATTTATTTTTTAAATTCTGTTTTCATTAGGAGGTTTGTTCAATAACATTTGAAATATAAATTGACAGCTAATGACTTGAAAATTATGCTGATATCATTTGCATCAATTATGTTGGAAAATCAAACAAAAACATGATTTGCATAATAAGTTGGAACACAGTGTACACTACAAATCGCATACTGCTTTATTTTGTATTTTATTTTTGTCAACTGTGTTTGAAAACAATTGTGGAAAAAGTTTAAAAAGTCAAAGTGACAAATTTCGAAATCTGGTTTTGTTAGTTGCAGGTCTGTTTTGTGATTCAAGGTTAAAATGTTCCCATTGCTTCTCTCTGCTCCTTTTATTTTTATTTTTTTTTATCTAAGAAAGACATTTACAATGTCGGATTTTGTTGGCTTTGTTTTCAGGTGCAGTTTGTGGGATTGGAGACTATTATTATTCCATAATTGGTTTTGGTTCTAAAAAGAGCTCGCTAAACAGATTATGTTATACATAACTATTTTTTTAAATGTGGGAGTTGAGAACTTGGGAAAGTAATAACGTAATATGTAATATATTACTCTTCGATTTCAGTAATAAGTAAAGTAATGATATTACTTTGTTTAAGGGGTAACGAGTAAAGTAAAGAAGTTACTTTCCTAAGTAATATTGACCAACACTGCGGGCGATGAAGGCGCACTCCATACCATTTTCAGTTACAGGACTTTTATTAGCCAAGTAAAGCACCAATAATAACATCAGTTGTTGTTGAAGTTGCAACAGACACGCAGCATGTATAAAGCTAAAGGTCTGACTCAGAGAGTTTTCTGTTTTCAATGATGAAATGCTGTTGGTTTAGTGGTGACACAGCTGTAGTTAGTAGCAGTAGTAGTGTTTCAAATCATTTTAAATATAAGCACTTTAATGTGAAATATCTTGGGGTGTTTTGCATGCCATCATGTTTAAAACTAGGCATTTAGGGGGGCACTGCCCCCCCTCATGCCCATGCCTAGATCCGCCCCTGGTGATCGCCACGTTGCTGTGCTCCCGGCGAAGGTTTGGGAAGTGAACAGTTTGAGCCTGAGGTTTGTACAGTATAACTAAACTACAGGAGCATCTTGACTGATGTGTTGCCTGGATCCAATCAGACCGGAGCCTTGCTGGCTCTCACCCATTAAAGGAGAATTCCACACCAAAACACATTGGGCCTCAATTTACCTTGATTCCTGTGACATGATACAATATGTCCTTGATTTTTGTCACAGATGTCCCCTTTTCTACATTTCACCCTTGAGGTCCCCGTCCTAATGTCGACGTCATTCCAATAGCTAACATGGCCACAGGTTGTCTTTATTCTAATGCGGGTATTCCTGTACCTCCGAACTTATTTTTTCACATTTTAATAGTATACTGATAAACATGCTTGAGTTTTACATCACTCTGGGGCAGCCTTTACTTGTAATCCCAGAGGTAATCTATTCCTCCTCCTCTCCTCCCCTCCCTTTTGCCACTCTCCTCTCCAATCACTCCGGTTAAAACTCCTGCCCCACGGGTGCCGGCTGAGTTTTTAAAACTCATATAGTGGTCCAATTATCTTGTAGTGTGTGGCTTGATGTGATGTGTGAAATAAGAAATAACAGAAATACCCGCAGTAGAATAAAGACAACCTGCGGCCATGTTAACTGTTCCCAACGTCGTCGTTGGGACGGGGACCTCAAGGGTGAAATGTAGAAAATGGGGCATCTGTGACAAAAATCAAGGACATTATGTATCATGTCACAGGAATCAAGGTAGATTGATGTCCAATGTGTTTTGTTGTGGAATTCTCCTTTAACCCTGACTGATTGCTGATAGGAGCAGAGAGGGGGGGATCCTATTAGAAGCCGCTTACCGGAAAAACCGGGGCCCGGCGGCGGTGCTCTTATCTCCCCCCTCCGATCTCTGCCCCGTGATTGGTCAGGTGGACTCCATTATAGGATGAAAGGCGTGGGTGCAGCAACATCACAGATATATCTATTAGGATGAAAGGTGCGGGAGCATGTCCAGCTCTCCATCACAGATCTATCTAGATCACAGAAAGTCAATGGTATGTGCACACACTTGCCGGAGTTGCTGCACATGTGTTCTTCACACACGCGCTCCCACACACGCAGACACACACAGACACACACACACACACAGACACAGTATAAGCATTCAGACACATGCAACGTTGATCAATAACGTTCTTTTGACACAGGAAAAAAAGCAGTGTGCACGTGCACTTGTGTCACAATGTGCTTTGTGTAAACACATCTGGCCAGAGATTGTATTTAACCAAAGGCTCCATGTTAGAAGATGGCATGCCTCTTTCCTGTTCATCTTTAATCGTCTCCAGGGGTGGATCTAGGAATGGGCATGGGGGGGGTCTATGTGGGGCTAAAATGCCATCAAATGGTGGTCCTTGGCTCAAATTCTGAATACATAGTGGGCCCTGGTATGAAAAAGGTGGAAAACCAAACTGCCTTATGACATCTTGGTGGGAGACTGTATTCAGCTCCTAAATGTGACTGCTGTGTTCAAACAGAATGGGGCTCTGCTTTACAGATGTCTAACGAGAGAGCAGATTGAGAACCATTTGAACCACTATGTGGTTTCACAGCGCAGACACCCCTGTGCTTTTACATGCTGCTTAACACCTCATCTGCACTCGCCAGCAGTGTTGCCAACTTGGCGCATTTGTCACTATATTTAGCTTTTTTCCAGACCCCCCTAGCCATAATTAGTGAAAAACTCCTGGCGGAAAATCTGGTGCTTTTTTGCCGATGAGTTGAGACAAAATTTGTGTACAGGCGCCAGAGATAAAACCCTTGTTTTCACCATTTTTCCCGCTATGATAGAATCCTCCTTCGTTCCTAGAAAGGACCATTGGTAACCGTAAAATGAAACCAAACGGACCCGGCTTTCAAGAGTTAAATCATAACCATCTGAATTACCTAATTTTCAAGAATCTACACATTTAGAAAATGTAGAAGAATTGCTATTTTGACCAACATTGACCAACAAATTAAGCTGAGAGACTAAAATGCAGAATAAATAGTGGTCCCTGGTATGAAAATGGTTGAAAACTAGCGCATTCTAGTGCATTTTGGAAGTGCCACCAGTGCATTTTGGATTTTGGCAGTTGGCAACACTGCTTGCCAACGCTGCAAGCCAGCCAACAAGGACGTCTCATTAAAATGCATTACGTACCAGGAAGGACAATGTGCCGTTTAGTGCTGTTATGTGTTTTGTGGGGGGAAAAAAAAGATAATAAAGTTTATATACGAGTAGCTCTCAACCTATGAAGGCACAGACAGTGTCGGTGGTAGTGTCATTGCTGAAACATGCATCATATGTATTTCCACCTGGATACCATTTTTTGACCAACGAATGTAAACTGATTTGTAAGGCGCCATTTCCTTGAGAAATTCTTCAGCCAAAATCTCCCAACTTCCACAAAAAAAGTCTTATCTAGTCCTATTGGTTTTATATGTTTTAGGCTACATTGGTTGCAATGCAAGGGCCGACGCTCCGTATCCGGACTGTCTTTCTTGGCGCATTGAGGAACGCTCGCTACTCCCCTACTTTTGGCAGTAGCGCTGAATTCACAAATGCTCACGTGACACGAGAACAGTGGCGTCCTTTACGAGGAACAGAAGAAAGGATTAAGAGAAACAACACAGCTAGATGTCTGCCAGAGTGCATTTAGGACTCAGGGATACTTGGATACCCTGGTGGCTGAAAAAGGTTCTTCGTTCATCTTACTGTAGATGCTCAAATCTAGACACGCATTCTACAAGAGCCAAGGAACACACACACAGTCATGCACACAATGAAGGGAAACCGAAACCGAGGTCAAATCACAAATCAGTGATTCATAATACAGTGTGAACCCACATCACCTCAACACGGTTGTTTCCTACATAATGTTAAGGTCTCCAAATTGACAAATTCTACATAAAATATAGCATTTATATAGCTCCTCTATCCACTTTACAAGGAGCATTCCATTCACCCATTCTCTCTCACACACACACACACACACGCTAGGAGGTCATTGGTACCGTGTCCCACTGGGAGGACCAATAAGGATTGGGGACCATCTCGGGGGTGGGAAGTACTGGTGCGACCCGACTCTGAATAACCAGTTGAAGACGGACGGCCGGACGGCCGATGGCCTCTGAGATGTAGTGGAATAGAAAAGCATTTTGACGAGTGAAATTGTCCAGCAGAGTAAATGTGCCACTGGCAGAATCAAGCATTGGGACAGTCAACTAATCTGTTATCTCTGATGAACAACACTCTTCCATACAGAAGTCATCTATGCTTATGAGATGATGTCTTCATATACATGACATCTAGGTTAAGAAGTGAGAACTTGAATCCATGCTCATATTAAGTTAAATGCTTGATCCAGAAGCATATACCTCATCAAATAGAGTCCCCACGCGATGGGCCATATAGTAGCCTCCCCTAGTTTTCCCCCTGCTCTACACCAAATATTGTCAGCAAAAAATAGCCGATAGTACAAGTAGATTGGCTGTATTTTCACGGAAATGTTTCAGCCCTGGGCCGGGGGACGCTAGGATCTATGCGGTCAACGTATAGAATATGCATGGCCACACACTGACGCGTGCACACGTGCGCGCTCGCACCCAACACAGTGCCAACGCTAGACTAATATTTTCCTTTCGATCAACATGCGACACTTCCCCTAGACATTCATATGCATAAGAGACTGAACAGTGCAGGAGTTGTATGGGTCCAGGAGCCCCCAAACATGGGACCGGCACCGTGTGTGTGTGTGTGTGTGTGTGTGTGTGTGTGTGTGTGTGTGTGTGTGTGTGTGTGTGTGTGTGTGTGTGTGTGTGCGTGTGTGCGCGTGCGTGTGTGTGTGTGTGTGTGTGTGTGTGTGTGTATGTGCGTGCGTGCGTGTATTGGGGGTGCTGAACAGGGGCACACACATTAAAAAAGCCCGACTTTGAGGTTGTACAAATGTAATCAAAAAATTGGATAGATTCACTATTACACTCTCCAAAGTCATACAAATTGAAAACTTCCTCTTCAACAGGCCCTGTAGGACTGTCCTTTCCCAAACCTTTACATGCCAAGGACCCCCAAATTTGACATGAATTAGGCCGCGGACACCCATTTGAAAACATAATGCAATGACCCTTTCTTAGTCCTTTGTATCCAATCTCAGACTACCCAGTAACGATTAAAGTGTCTGCCCTGAGACTGTGAAGTTGGAGATTGGATAAGAAATGGGAGCCAATGCCTCCCTGCTTGGCCAACAGAAACCAAGGGTTTGGTGTTGGTTTGGGAGGTTAGAAGTCTACACAAGTCTAAAGGTGGTAATGTGACTCAAATGCTAGGGAATTAATTGACCTTGATATGAAATGAGGCTGGAAATGTACAAAGAAGTAACTCTTGACTGACAATCAAGGATATCTCCATCAAAAAATGTCCATCAATCAAGAGGGGAAAAAAACAGCTGGTACAGCATTACCATCATCATCTTGGGGCTGATGATGATGGCCGAGGACGTGAGTTCCAGTGAAGACACATAAAACAGCGAGGAAAGGACAGAGGGAAGAGGAATGGACAGAGAGAAGAGGAATGGACAGAGAGAAGAGGAATGGCCCCATAGAGAGATGCAGGGAGACCAGTGGGTGGGTGGTGGAGGAGGAGGAATTATGGAAGGCCAGGGAACATCTCCATTTATCTCTATGACTGGTGGACAAGATACTCAGTGTTTCACTTAACTGAAGGACCACATTGGACGACTTTCACTAAAAGTCCCAGATCACCTAAACTATATGAAGACGTTGAACAATTTGTCTAGCTATGCGTCCATCATCGCTACAGTTATCATTTCCACTGGTTCTTGGATTCACCTCCTCATCGGATTGTCATTAAATGTAAATGGTGCCATTTATGTACTGCCTTTATCCAAGGCGCTTTGCATAGTGCATTACATTCACCCATTCACACACACAGACACACGTTTCTAAGCAGTTTGGAGCTCTAGGCAAGATTTGGTATCCTCTTAAAGCATATCTGGTGGCCGCCCCCTCCCTTCGTCCCCCTCCCCTCATGGCACCCTAGGCAACTGCCTAGTCTGCCTAATGACAAAAACGCCCCTGCACACACAGATTCACACAACAAAACCATGCAAGCCACAAAGCAGCAGATCGGAAGGAATTTGGGGTTCAGTTTTGTCTTGCCCAAGGGCACATCGACATGTGGACAGGAGGAGCTGGGATTCGAACCTGCCGACACACGTATCATTGGACCAGGGCTGCCCAAATGGTAGATTGTGATCTACCAGTGGATCACACAGGCCGTGCAGGTAGATCACGACAGTCCCCATATAACTGTAACTCTTGAGAGCGTTAAAATGAAACCGAATGGACCCACAAGAGTTACGCTCTCTAGAGTCCACGCAATTAGAAAATGGAGAATAATTGATATTTTGACCAATGTTTTGCCAGTTCTCTTTCCCAATTGTGGACAAAAGCGTGGAAGTTCTTAGTTTTGGGTGCAAGAGGCTAAACTCAACATTACAAACTGTCAACCCAAACCTCAAATACTGTTTTCAAACGTCAGTAGTAGCATATACTGTACAAGAAAACCTTCCAATTCTCCCCCTCTATTTTTCATATTAAGCACATTATTCTTAAACACCATAACAGTGAGTAACACCACTATATTAAAGCTCAAACTTTCTAGGGGACCTTGGAATGGATTTCCAGTAACGGAACAATCACATTTTTGATTTGTACATCTTGTTGAGCCGGTCATTTTGAAAGTAACTCAAGTCAAAAAAGTGTGGGCACCCCTGCTCTAACCTACCTGAGCCACAGATACCCCACAGTCGTCTATCATTCTCCTTCTCTCACCCCTGTCTCTTCTCCATCCATCTTCCCACCCCCAGTCTCTCTCCCTCACATCCGTGGTCCGGTGTGATGAAACCGTCCCTCCCTGGGGGGTGGGGTGGGGGTGGGAGGGGCAGAGCGATGACACCGCTCCCCAGAGCAGAGTGCTGACAGAGCGGGCAGGACAGAGTCTGGCAGAGGGAGGAGTGAAATAGAGCCGGCTTCCCCCGAGAGATCGAGAGAGCGGAGACCTGCAAGACACTATCATAACTAACAGAGACCTCTGTGTATAGAGGCTACATCCTATAGAAACACACGCCGGTGTGCACACACACACACACACACACACACACACACACACACACACACACACACACACACACACACACACACACACACACACACACACACACACACACACACACACACACACACACACACACACACACACACACACACAGCACTATGCTCGTGAGGACACTGTCGTCTTAAAGGGGAACTCATTTTCAACCTTTTACTATGTCATTGATGTACCTTCAAGGTGTTGGGTGGACATGACAAAAAAAGTTCCCCCATGCTGTGTTCCCCAGGAAATGGAGGTCTGAAGAAAACCACTAACATGGTGAAATGTATTTTCACCATGTTAAGGGATTTCTTTAGACGCTTATTTTTTTCTGAGAGCGTACAAATGGAACCATTTGTACTCTCTCGGAAAAAAAATGTTGAAGATGGGTGGAATTCCCCTTTAAATAGGGACGACCCGATGCCACTCGTTTAATTTCCAGCAATTTCTGTGTTTAGCCGATATTGATACCAGAGAATAATATATATAATAATAATACAAAAAAAGGAAAACAAAAGTTATATGAAGTCTCTACCAGCAGAGGATAATAGAATCCTCAATCATTTGTGCAATTAGTTCTTCACTAAGCCCCTCCCATATCCGGCCTTGTCCAATAGACACGTTGGAACAGGAAAGCTTGACCTGTATAGCAACAGTTGCTAAAGTATTTGGATTGGCATTGGACAGTGAACAAACCCCACCCCAAAGGTTGGGGCTTAGAGAAGAGCTCATTGGGCAACTCCCGAGCAAATTCCACATGCTCCAACAATTTCATTTAACTGATCACTGGTTAGACTGGCATATTTGCCAATACAAATATGAATCGATAATGATAAGGGCCAATACTGATACTTTTCAGATACCCATAGAGTATTTGCCGATACCGATATGACAAAATGGGGCAGATCTGATACCTTTTCCGATACCAATAAAGTACCGGGACATCCCTAGTCTTAAACCATTTTGGTGTTCTAAGCGTTATCAGCATTATTAACAGTATTGACAAAGATCTTCCGAAATAGCCAATATAAATACTGTACATGTTACCATAAAATTCTTTCTTATCAGTCCTCGCGATGTCTGTACTTCTCAAATTCCACTGTTCTTGTGGGGACATCTTATAGTAAACTGGAATTAGTACTCTATACTCACACTCGAACACAGTTACTACAAACACGTGGACAAGCAAGGGTCGGTCCCACAAATGCCAACACAGATGCGCGCGCACGCACACGCGCACGCGCACACACACACACACACACACGCATTCACTCGGTGGGCACCACACACACACAAACGTACGCAAAATGCGGCCCTGCCCATGCAGGCAGACGTAACTGAATCTCTCTGTCTGTGGCCGCTATAGGGAGGGAACATGATAGGGGTTGCACATGCGCGCACACACACACACGCACATGCACACGCACACACACACGTGCACACACGCGCGCACACACACGCACACACACACACACGCGCACACACACGCACGCACACACACACAGAAAGAGAGAGAGAGAGACCCAGGCTTTTTAAGAGCATGAATATGGATTGAGAGAACGACCACAATGTTTGAACATGAATAACGCATGTATGCCAAAACCACACCACAAACTGGCCGGCTTGTGTATGGCATACACCCCCTACCTCCCCCCTTCCTCCCCCCTTCCAATCTCCCCCTGCACCTCACCCCACACACACACCCCTGTACCCCCCCCCCCCCCCCCGCCCCCCCGGCAAGCAGCACCACCAACGCCCCATCCCGTACGAAAAAAAGAACCAAAAATGAACAAATAAATAAATAAGTGCATGGTTATGCGTTGGTCACGGTCGCGTGGGCCAAGAGAGGCCTGCAGGAGAGCAACAGAGATCTCACTGTTCACTGTTGTTGTTGCTACGCAAATGTTGAGTAAAGAACTACATAGCGTGCACGCGCACAGACTCTCAATCTCTCTCTTAGTAGCAACATCCTTAAACTATTTTATTTTATTTTATTTAAATGTATTTTTCAAGGACTTTATTTTTATATTTAACTGGTACTCAAACTGAGGACCAAGGTTCATATACAGTATGTTAAACTTAAAGGGGAATTCCACCCATTTTCAACATTCTAATATGTCATTAGTATAGGTGTTGGGTGGACATAATAAAAAAAAAGTTCCCCCCATTCTGTGTTCCCAAGAAATGGAGGTCTGAAGAAAGCCACTAACATGGTCACCATGTTTCACCATGGATTTCTTTAGAAGCTTCTTTTTTCTGAGATTGTACAAATGGAACCAAATGAACCCGTTAGGGTTCATTTGGTTGCATTTGTACGCTCTCAAAAAAAAATGTTGAAAAATGGTTGGAGTTCCCATTTAAGGCCCGGGGGCCAAATCGGGCCCGTGAACGAATCCTCTACGGCCCACGGGGTCATATTGGTCATGATTGGTGGTACATTGCACACACATACAAAATGAATGCAACTAAATATTTCTCTTTCTTAACTCAACAGTTGCTTTACGTTCTCATTTTTACTATGAAAGCGGTGCCTGGTGAGGATCATAGAACAGGACACTGAGCTTTAATGATGAGCTTTCAGTTTTTAATGTCATGACAGTTTCATCTTTGCATTCATCTTGCTCTTAAGGGACATTGATTTTTCTCGGAAATTTTTTGTTTGCCTGTTTGCCCGAGACATCCTCATAATCCGGTACCCGTGTGTTGAACTTGAAGCACAGACCGGCGGCTCCAGACCATGACTTTTACCATTTGTTTCTAATTCGGCCCGCTGTGTTATCTGAGTTTGACTGTAGTTAGCTGTCATCAGTCCAAAACAGGTATAGTGGGACACTTCTCGTCATAGTTTGTGGCCACAAAATCAACTCTGTTCCAGACCATGACATCACTGCTACATCGCTTACAGATCGATAGCCCAGTCTGATCCGCCATGCATGACATGCCTGCGACCATCTGTAACCAAACCCCCCCGAAGCAAAATGATAACAGCCCTTAGACACTCTCTCTCAGAGCCAGACTAGTACAACACCAGTGAGTGAGTTTCACGCAGCCAACTATAGCAGTCATTCGACGGTACCTAACATAACACAGAGACCATCCATCCATCGTGCATGTCATTTCATGAAGTGAAATGGGACATTACGCCGGTGGGGGGCTTGAGTGATTCGGCCGGTTCGTTCTCGAGTTTCTGGCTGCGGAGCGATGGAGCCTTTCCTATCCCCACCAGCTGTCTCATTTTGCAGAGGACTGACAGTAAAATGAAGACAGTAAACACTACAGTAAAAAAAGAACACGTGACAAAGAAGCCAAACAAAAACAGACCACAGAAACTCAAAAGTAATCAGGGGCAGATCTAGGCATGCCTTGACTTAAATGCCTTGACTGCCCCACCAAACACGATGCCATGCAAAACAACCCAAGATATTTCAAATTCAAGTGCTTATATTTAAAATGATTTGAAACACTACTACTGCTACTAACTAACTACAGCTTTGGCACCACTAAACCAACAGCATTTATCATTGAAAACAGAAAACTCTCTGAGTCAGACCTTTAGCTTCATGCATGCTGCGTGTCTGTTGCAACTTCAACAACAACAACTGATGTTATTATTGATGCTTTACTTGACTAATAAAAGTCCTGTAACCAAGAATGGTATGGGTGCTGCTTCATCCGCCCGTCTCGCTTCGCGCCACGGGCGGCATATAATGGTGGGCGAGATTTTAAAAAGGCCGATGGTTGGGAACAGTTTGACATGGGATGGCAACTCATTCCACAATTTGGGGGACTATGACAGGAAAGTCCTGGCCACCTCTGGTCTTTAAATGTAAAAAAAAATCCAGTCCAAAATGTACCCCAATGGCTTGACCAATATTGTGAACTGCAATCCACCTATGTCTGACATTGGAATGCTGTATGACTGAGGATGGACGCTGTACATCCTGTTAAGTTCACCTACTATCTACCGAGTGTCTAGTTACTCTAACTCTACTATGAATCTTTTATTTTGAAGAGGAAGAAAGAGGAAGTCCGTTGCTAGCCTGGGTAGTGACACACAGCTATTGTAGGCGTGGCTCGCTAAAAGTCAGGTGAACACTGAAGCTACACACTTTTGGAATTACACTAAACATGGTAAATCCTCTGGCTGCATTAATAGGTGAGTAATGTTTAATTCATTGTTTGGCCGTCGTGCCCTGCCTTATATAGGCTACTGTCTAGTTCATATGGGTGGGTAACGATGGTCAGTTGAGAAGCCTGCAGGAGCTAGTTTGTTTGCTTGTTGCAGCCGCGCAGTGTGGAGAGGGCATCATGCTCTCTGACTGGTTGTACCACGCACAGCATAATACTGTCTGTACTGTGCATCTGACAACTAACGACGTTGGTTTAGAACCCATCACTTACCCATCACTGAACATTGCGTCTATGAGACACTATGTTCAAATGACTGATAACATGAGTGATAATGATAACTTGCTTATTTTTCAACCGATTTTCAAACGGATTGGTTTAAACGACAGAGACGTCCGCATACATATGAGCCTTTATATGGAGTTATAGCTGTTTTTGTTTGGGCTGCCATAGAGCATACATTATTGAGTACTGGTAAGATGGCCACCGTGAACGACGTCAGAGGCTCCGCCTGAAGCCATCTAGCCTTCTATATACTGTATATATGTATGAGCGTGCCCCCTGCGAGGTGTGGACATTTATGGTTTTATGTTAATGAAATGGCTTGGTATTCCATCCCCAGAGAGGAGTAAAATGAATGATCCAAGTGTCTGTTTAGGCTTCACTGGGCATAAAGAGGCATTAAAGGGCAACATGTATATAATACATTGGAGTTTAATTTCATGGCGGAGGCCCTTTAATGTTTTATGCAAAAATAAATGCAAGGGAAATGTGCTGTAAATCACCACTAGTTGCTCTCTCCCCCCCCTCCTCAGCAGGCGGTCTGGGACTCATTTGTCCAGTATGTAAAGTGTCACCCATTTCAGAGTGATTGCAGCAGCCTTGTGCTCAAGAGGAGGAAGGAGAACACTTCCATAATCAGGCCCTGTTCATTCGGGAGAAATATGTGTCAGGCGTTGTGGAGAAGACGAGGGGAGGAAAAAAAAAAAACACCCTCCCAACAACATCAAAGCCAAGAAAGAGAACAACGGAATGGCTCAAAGCTGCGCTCCCAAAACACTTAGATGTTTTTTTTGTTTTTACCTACATGAAATAGCTTCCTGTCTGTTGGTGATTTTGACAGACCTTAGTTTAAGTGTTCGGCTATGCCAGGCTGCCAAAGGTTCAACTTAATCCAAATGCTGCCACCACATGGAGGAAGGAGCCAATGCTTGCGATAAATGCTTGCGTTAAATGGCCAACGTTCCGCTCGGCCCCCAAAAGTTGTTCAGCGACGGAATGCTATGCCAAAAGCGGAACGTTATCGCGTTCTACATGGTGGGGTGTTCCATAATGTGAGTGAGACTGGGGGAAATGCCTGCTACTTGACTGGATCCAAGCTTTGCAAGGATCTAGAAGGAAACGAGGTCTAGAATCACAGTTATTTTGCTAGAAAAAGGGCTTCAGACCAGTCATATTCAACACATGGGCGGATATAACATTTCCCAATTGGGGGGGCAGAAGACAATGGTAAAGGGGCACCATTGAGCTTCCTCGCCCGTGACGCTTCGCGCCACGGGCGATGAAGCCGCCCCCATACCATTTTCAGTGGTGTTTCAAATACTTTTAAATATAAGCACTGAAATATCTTGGGTTGTTTTGCATGCCATCATGTTTGGTGGGGCAGACTGGGCATGCCTATGCCTAGATCCGCCCCTGATTCAACACATGCCTGGAGTCATATGTGGGGCAACCGGATAACAACCGAATAACAACAGTGCATTAAACTGGTAGAAATGCAAGCCGGTTCGCTGCCGGTTCAGTTCAGTTTCCCACGGCCAAATACATCCAAAACACAAAACTAGGCCTTAATACAATATAAAATATTAGATAAGGGGAAGGAAAGGTAGTCTTCCCCACACCAAGGATAAAACACATCCCACATCCAAGAAACAGAGAAAGAACAAAACAAAAAGAGTTACAATAAACACGCTGGAAGAAAGTGCGTTGCATGTTTTCTTTTTTCTGTTCACGGCCTTATTATAATCAAATCAGCATTCGGTCAGTCGGCGGGGCTGTTTTTACTCTCAGATAAACCCATTTCTATTCCTTGTGACTCAAAGAGAACGCAACATAAACACGTGTGCGCAAAAAAAAAAGCATTCATACACACAAGTACGTGCCTTATGAACATGCCCACTGCTCTGTCATCACGCGACGTCATCGTCACCAACGCACACACACCCTGGGTGGTAGGTGTGTGCGCACGTGTGTGTGTGTGTGTGTGTGTGTGTGTGTGTGTGTGTGTGTGTGTGTGTTTGGAAGGAGGGGGGATCTCTATTATCCGCAGGGGAGGGAGAGCCTGCTATAACAGAGATGCATCATATTAAGCATTTAAAACCGGCCAAAAGGATGACACATGTCTGCCAACAGCTGTGTGTGTGTGTGTGTGTGTGTGTGTGTGTGTGTGTGTGTGTGTGTGTGTGTGTGTGTGTGTGTGTGTGTGTGTCTGTTTTAGATATTGACTGTCTGTTAGAGGGGGTAACAGAACAGAACACTTACGGAGAGGGAGATTTATGGCCCAAATGGACTGAGAGTGGTGCGTGGTGTCGTGTGCCACATCTATAGGCCAGCATCGCCAGCGGCCCGCATGCATGATGCCTTTACAAGGCCCACGTCTGCTTAATCGAGAAACGATGCGCCGCTTAATGCTCCGCTCCACACACACACGCCCCGCATTCGGTCGCCCCTTTCATCTGGTGTCGAACACGACATTCGGCTTGACGGGGAAGGGATTACGTGTGTCTCGAAAAGCCCAGAGAGAGAGCAAAGGGCCTAAGAGTTTCGACTTTACGATTTAACCACTTGAAAGGGGATCTTCCTCTCCTCCCCCATGCAAAAAAAAATGACATATATATTTTTTTCAATCAATTACTCGCCCCATAAAGCCTTGAATTAATGGAGATGTTTTTTTGTTTGTGTCTCATTCCTGATCCAATATTCCAATATATCTGGTGAGCAAGAACAGAATGGTCTGCGGCGCAGACGTTTCTGCTCGGATTTCAACCGTGACTTGTTTTTGGAGTTCGTGAATTTATTGTTGATATAGTTTTACCTTGGCCTCCTGTTTACCTCAGTTCTTCCAGAATTGGAATATTGGCTCAGGAATGCAAAAAAAAAAAAAAAGACAAAATATCTTGTGAGTTCAAGGGCTTTGCGGGGCGAGTAATTGATAGAATGCAGTCATTTTGTGTGTGTGTGTGTGTGTGTGTGTGTGTGTGTGTGTGTGTGTGTGTGTTGGTGGGTGGGGTGAACTTCCCCTTCAAACTCCACAACGTACTGATTGACCGGAATCCTCCAGGGGCTGGGTTTATGAAGCGGCCTGTAAAGGGGTTCTACAGGCTCACAAACTTGTCCAAAGGTATTTTGAGGCCCATACACGGTATATAGGTCAGGAGCCCATGTCCTGTTTCTGTAGCGTTAGGCAGCTGGATGTACAAGTACACCACCTGGACATGATGCTAGTATGTCGCAGGGACTTACCCCCAATCCAACCCTTGATGCTGAGTGCCATGCAGAAAGGCAATTGGTCCCATTTTCAGAGTCTGGTATGACCCAGCCAGGAATCGAACCCCCGACCTCCCAGTCTCAGGGTAGACACTGTACCCAAAAAGCCACCAAGCCCACTATAGAGCTGCGCAGTGACGTCACCGCCCCTGTTCTGGAAGTCTTTTCCCCATTCATTTTTCTCATAGACTTTTCGAAAATAATTTATATCAAGACGATTACGCCGCGGCCAAAGCCAACTCAGGTCGTGACAAATCATGACAACAAACACAACATCGTCATATAATATATAATTGGGAAGAAGTAGAAAACGGCATGATACAAGACTTTTTGTTTCGTTTTTCATCTTAGAAATTATTTTATTGTCCCAAAAGTTTGTGTGTGTCATCATGATTCGTCACGACTCGAGTTGGCTTTGTCCGCGGCGTAATCGTCTTGATATAAACTATTTTCGAAAAGTCTATGAGAAAAATGAATTGGGAAAAGACTTCCGGAACAGGGGCGGTGACGTCACTGCGCAGCTCTATAGTGGGGCAGTTTAAATCTCGCCCTGCTGGTCGCGGTCGCAGATATAGGTTCTTGCGGTCGACACTATTGAGCAACTAGTCTCAACCTGGTCATGGCTACTTGCTTATGGTTGTTGTGACTAGTATATAGGTTTGGTAAGCAAGCACAAAGCATCACCACATTTAAAACCCTAAGCCTAAACATGGCCAAAGCACGGGGCGGTGTAAGTTCACCGTAGAGTACATGGGAAAACCCAGAGCTTCTCAAACAGTTGAGGTCCCATGGGGTTGCCCAGCAAAATCAGGAACAGTTTAACAAAGTTAGCCCTAATTGTATGAATATAGGGCTCCATTTTCATCACCACTATATTACTAGCCTGAGCTAAGCCGGAAGCATTTGATCCTGATTGGATCTCACAGATCTGTCAGTCAACCCCGGCACATCCTCCTCTTCTAGGCCACCGTGGCCAATGATTTAGCTCAGGCTTCCACTTTTTGTGCGATGCAGACACAAATGAAATCCTGGTTATCAAGCCTACTAGACCCCATATCCCTAAACCTTTTAAATAGTTAAACAGGTCCACAAGCTCACAACGTGTCTATGTAGAATGGCTTGGTTGAACTATGTTTTCTTTTTCCCAAATTAGTAAAAATAAATAAATAAATAAATAAAAAAAAAAAAAAAAGCTAAGAGGTTTAGGCATAGGTGGTTTAGCTGTGGAAAAAAAAACTTCCACAACAATGGCCCATTTCCCAGACGCTTTTGAATTATATCTCGACTGTCATGGTGGTCGCTCCCCTGGCACAAATCCTTTTCAGAAGGGGGGGTCCACAGGCGAAAACGCATCAATTTGTCCTTGACATAGGAATCAGCAGGTTAAGCCACCCAAACGGGGGATGCATGTACACTAGTATACGCACGTCTCCAACCTCGCCTCCGACGACGAGGCAAGGAGAGGCGGGGTGGGATTTGGCTTTATTGCCAAGACTCCGAAACATGAAGTCGCCCATTAGTCAGGAAATGCACCCTTGACATGTAGATCAGCATCTGGGGGGGAGGAGGCAGGGGCGGATGTAACATTTCCCAATTGGAGGGGGGGGGGCAGAAGAAAATAGCATGGGGGCAGCTTCATCGCCCGCGCTACCACCTTGTAGATCTGCTATTTTGAGAAACGTGCCACCATGTCTGGTTTTATGTCGCCAATGCTGATATCTGTTCCAGGAGACATTTAGCCTAGGTCACTCTGATCGCTGAACCAGTTTCATCCAGGATAATCTTTTATTGTTTTTGTTTTACCTATCCATGTGTAACTATGATGACAATTCATTGTGATTACAATTGTGTTAAATATTCTCAGGATCCTATGGGATGTTGGGAGAGCCTTTGTTCATCATGGTGCTTGTCTGTGCTTCCGTATTAAATCTCTCCACCAGAAAAAAAAATCCCCCCCCCAAGCCTATGCCTAGATCCGCCCCTGGAAGGAGGGGACTCCATCGTGCACCGAGGGTGGACTTCAAAAACACCGGTGGGGTCAGTGGATGTCCTTCACCGCGGGCCCAGGGCTGACTTATGGAGTCTGGAGGAGCGGCAGCCAGGCAGCATATAGGGAGGTAGGGAGGGGGTAGAGGAAACCCAGCGCTAGCCTCTCCCCTCCTGGGACAACCCAGCTGTAAGTTATGGCCCCCCGAAGAGTGGCTGGGAAGTAGGAAGTTTGGAAAACCAATCAAGGTTTGTGCTGGGGAAGGTGAGGTCGGTGTTTACAGTGTGGCTAATGAAGGGTAACACCTGTCGGTATTTAAAAAAAGGACGATAACTAGGTCCCGCGCAGCACGCGCTTTTACTTTCTAAGCTTATTGTAGGGTTGATTGATTGAATGCTTTATTAGCAGTGCACACAAGGAAGCACAGGGAAGTACAGTTCATTATAAGGTCTGCCAAGAGAATATTAAACGCAAGGGGAAAAAAGGCTGTGGCTTATGTAGTCGAGTCATTTAAATGACAGGCAAAATCATATAGACTGAGTGTGTGTGTGTGTGTGTGTGTGTGCACGTGCACATTAACAATGGCGTTGTTTGGTGGAGATTATCATCATCATCATCTGACATTTTTTCTTCATTTGATCAAAAACACAATGCAAAATTCACATCTTCTGGGAAGCTCTTCACAAGGATTTTGCCCCTGTAGCATTCCACTTACTGATTCAGTTAGATGTGTCTTGATGTATAGGGCCTACTGTACCGTATGCATCGCCTTCAATTATCACAGTACATCAGGGGTTTTCAACAGGTGGTCCAGGGACCACCAGTGGTCCCTGAGAGGGTTCCAGGTGGTCCCCAGCTAAGTTGCTTAACCAGATGTAACTCTTGAGAGTGTAAAAATGAAACCAAATGGACCCTGGCGGGTCCATTTGGTTTCATTTTTACACTCTCAAGAGTTAAAATATTCATCATCTGAATCAGCCCAAATCTACACAACTAGAAGATGGACAAAAGCAAAAAAAATCTTTGGGGTCTGTGCGTCTCTGGGGCTAAAACGTCCTCAAGTGGTGGTCCGTGGCTCAAATGCTGAACAAATGGTGGGCCCTGGTATCAAAAAGGTTGAAAACCCCCACAGTACATGACTGCATTGTAGTCCATTTCAGTGGGTTTCAACCCGTTTCACTTCTAGACTCATTATGTATTCGACCTCTCTAACCCCAAACTAAGCATTACTTTGTTGTTGATCAAAATAACAGTTCTTCTACATTCTTTAATTGTGTAGACACACACGATACCAGACCGTAAACACAATGCTTTGGCTAGATCAAATGATTGCCATCTTAACCCATTGCACTTGCAGTAGTAATATAGCCATGATCTCCTCCAGGCATATGTGACTAGACTCCACCCACGTTGAGTCATCTCGGGGAAATGAAGTTGTCAGTACAAGGGTCTAAACTTGATTTTCTCCGATTTTTTATTATCTGTGAAAAATGACCTGAAGCAACTTTATTATTTGTTTCATACTAAAGCATACATGAGATGAATGTTAGACCTTAAAACACCGTGTAAACATGTTATAATTGAATTAATGTGAACTGTAATGACAGTTCTGACCATTATTAACTCAGTCCTCCGGGCCGTTAGCTTAATTAGCTTAAAATGCTAACGGTTGTAATCTGATAAGTGCCTCTAGTTAGGTAAATATGCGATGCCCGCCGTCATCAACAGAACGCGGACTTCGCGTGATTTTGAGCTCAAATAACAGCCAGGTTGCATTCCACATAACCTATTAGTAGCTACGTTCTGTTAGTAAATCATGTATAAAATATCAAAACATTCGGGTTGGGTTGGATTCTTCTTCGTGCCGTTTTTTTTAGAGCCGGAACTACGTCACTATTCTCAGAGGAAATACAGACAAAGGGTTGCCATGTTGGCTTGTTTTCGGTCCGTGTTAACCAACATTTTATTGTATATTATGGTCATCTGATTCTGGTGATTCTGGCCGCTGGCGATTGTAATTAATTAATAATGGCAAAAAAATCACCCTAGATACATAGTATTTATAATGATAATGCATCACAATTACTGTTGTTGTTGTTGTTGTTCCATTCATGCATACAACAATGGACTGTGGGGGTGATTATCTAAAATAAAAAAGTGCAGTACCTGCAAATTGGCCAATGTGCTCAATGTCCATAACAATTAAACTCGAGTAGGCTCGAGTAGTACTGTTGGCATTCATGCATAGCACACTATTAATCATAGACATACAGTACAAATGCCTAGCAGGGTTTATATAGATATGGATTTTTCATTGTACTTTAGTTTTAATTAGTTTTTACTCTTAAAAAAAATGTTATCGTTTTTTCGTTAGTTCTAGTTAATTATAAAAAAACCCTGATGCCTAGTATTATTTATAATCCCAACTATACGATATTATTGGGCTTTTTGGCGTCATTAGCTTACTTCTCTCCAAATACTTGGCAACAACAGAGAAGAGAAAAGATAAGAGTCACGACATAGAGGGGTCAGCTCGAGCTGCCGTTCATGCAGCCTGAATAGGGACAAGTTGGGAGTTGGAAATACAACGAGGGCGGCGCAAATAAGACAAACAACTAAAATCTCTGGATGTTTATCTTGTATTATTACTACAAAACGATCTAAAATAAAGAGATCTAGGTGGACCATTGCTGAGTTCAATGCATTTCTGCATAGACCTACTTTCGGTCCAGGACTTGTCTTTATTTGTTGACCCATTCTCAATACAAGTTTACAACATAGTTACCCGCGGTAAATAATAAAAATAAGAGTCGCGTTATTTGTAGACTTAATAAGAAGCAAAGTGCAGTACATATGAACATTAACCACGTTATGTTGTTTAATAGATACATTTTAAACATTTTGGAACAAGAAAAGCTTTGTTGTTGTGAACTTCTGGGATAGGCTCTGGCAGGGACGGCTCCAGACATTTGTGCATGGGGGGCTATGGGGGGGCTGAGTTTTTTTCAGCAGGGGCTAGTGAATTTCGGCAAAACAATGAAATATATATATATATATATATATATATATATATATATATATATATATATATATATATATATATATATATATATATATATATATATATATATATATATATATATATATATATATACACACACACACACACATACACACACACACACACACAGGCAAATACAATGGTCCTGTTTATATGCTAAAATACATGTTCATGTTACACAACATTGTCACTGGCTAATTTTTTTTCCCAAAATGAATGAATGAACTCTTAGTCTTTTAGATCTTCAGGGGACAGTTACACATGTACCACAGTTTCAGAGATCTGCAGAATGTAAATGGACACACACACACACACACACACACACACACACACACACACACACACACACACACACACACACACACACACACACACACACACACACACACACACACACACACACACACACACACACACACACACACACACACACACACACACACACACACACACACACACACACACACACACACACACACACACACACACACACACACCAAACAGCTTCTACAATACTTGATCTCACAGACACAGAGAAGGAGTCGCAGCACTGCGAACATACACACACACAGTGAGGCGCGGCGGCCAAATGCGAACATGTAAATACAGGGACGTGCAGAGTGTGTTAGGGTCCAGGGACAGAAATCACATAATAGGGCACTTTTGGACAAATGGCAAATCTACAAGCTCACAATGCTTCATAGCGTGTCGCGGTGGGAGCCTGTAGATCAGCTATTTTTGGGGCAGTTGTTCTTGCCGCTAGTAGAAGGCTGGTTACCTGGTCGCACCATCCCCACAACACACGCTGCTCCCCTGGCTTCATTTTCGGGCACTTCATGTTGGTTCTCTGGCCCCGAATCAGACTGCAGGTCTAAGTTTACTTCCTCTTCTTTTTCATCCCCAGACGAGTCTGTGTCCTCAAATACCACATTATTCCTCATCATTCAGCTCCTTGTTTATGTTTTCCTCTCAAAACTCGTCCTCCTCCACGCCGCCATAGCAGGTGTGTGTACCGGGCGAATTGGGAGCGGCGGCGGCCGCTGTTTCACCATCGTGACCGTCAGCCGAGTCGTCCACTGAATCGGCTCTTAGGCGTCGCTTTTTACCAAACACAACAAACCGGTCCATTAAACTGGACTTAAAACAAACGGTGCAGCAACCGAGTTAGTTGTTGTTGTTTTTTGCCAGGGCTCTGCTCCGTTCCCTCCAAAAACACAGTCAACAGGTTTGTGAACTATGAACTTGGCGGACGCTCTGTTGATTGGAGGATTGCAATGCGTATTGCGTACGTGACCGTGCGGGCGAAAATGACAGGTGGTGAGAATTCTGAGAAATGGATTATTTCAGTATTATACATCATTCCAAAAATAACAAGTATCATGATTTTATAGCAATGATTTACATGAAAGTCAGTCAGTTTGGTCTTCCATATATTTTATTTATTCCCTGAATATTTTTCATCACAGTCATGTTTTTGGCCAGGGGGGGCTTAGGGGGGGCTAAGCCTCCAGCAGGGGGGGCTAGAGCCCCTGCTAGCCCCCCCCTGGCGCCGTCCATGTGCTCTGGCCATTGTCACCTTATTGAAAGTGGGACATTAACACATTGTGAACCACTAGGCTAGATCAATACAACAATAGTGAACACTTAATTTAATATGCATTTTTCTTTTAGGGCCTTTTTTCTGAGTGTAGGCTATACATTTGTATGATCTCAGAAAAAATGGGTGGAATTCCCAGCAACCAAATGGACCTATTTGGTGTAACGTTTTGGCCTGTAAGGTACACTTTTAGAATGGTCACTATGTCTTAGAAAAATGGCCTTATAAAGGCAAAATGTATTACTATATTCATTTTAGCTACTATTATTAGGCTATTATTCAAACACCCTGACTCAACAATGCCCCCACACTATTGAGGAGGTATTCTCATGCCCAACGAAGAGGAAACAGCAAAGAAGAGGAAACAGCGCCCCCCTCAATGCCCAGACCAAGAACTGCATCTTTAAAAGCAAAATTCTCAAATTCCTGTTTCTCTAGTTACTGTTACTCTATAAACCATATCTCAAAAACTGGTGGGTCAAACTGCACAAGCAATATGTCAAATTGTAGCTATGATTCTCTGCTTTCACATGACATGATAAAACAAAAATGAGAATTTCCTCAAAGACTCAACCTGGGTGGTGCTGGGACATACTGCAGGCATATGCAAAGTCTCAACTTACCGGTATGTGTCTTAGATAGTATTTTATGTAGACTTAGATCAGAGGTCCCCAACAACGGGTGCCATGACAATATAGTTTTGGGGTTTTGGGGAACCATGATTTTTGTATGTATGTATGTATAGCATTTCATGTAAACATAGCACTACACAGCCTATATAGATTTACTGTATGTACGTGATGTATTGCCATGTTTTTTTCTTGCTTTTTTATTCCTTAATAAGTCCTTCTGGATTAAATGCCTAAATTGTAAATTGTATTTGAATAAGACCAAAAGTAAAGTCTTTAATTGGCTGCCTCATGACGTAGCGCGCGCACACACAAAAGTCAAAGTACAGAGAGAGAGAGAGAGAGAGAGAGAGAGAGAAAGGGACAGTACAGAACAGACAGAGAGAGCCTTTATGCTCTTGAAGATGAGAAATCCAAACAACATGTGAGCTGTATAACGTATGAAACACTTCATCTGGAGATTACAACTGTAGCTTTATGTGAAGGTTTGGTTTGTTAGTGTTTATTTTCTCGTTTAGTTCTTATTTAGTCAAAGAGTTTGCCTTCGACAGCAAACTGCTTAAACGAGGCACCCAAACCGCTCGTTATTTTTGGGTGATTGACACGGTGCCACAGACGCGCTGGCGTAAAGTAACTATGTATGTTTTTTTTTTTTTTAGGAATCTGTACTTTACTCAAGTATTTCCAATTTACAGTACAAATCAGGGCAAATATTGTACTTTTTTACTTCCCTGGAATTATTTAAAGGTAATAGAAGCAACTTACTAATCAAAATAGATATATAGCTATATTTTTTGCATTTTTTCCCTCTGCGTTGCTTCTACTTTGATGCTGCATACGTTTCCCTGCAGACAGACACTTGCTTTGTCCTGCAGACGGTCCAGAACTTTGTTCTTGTCCACAAATCATGAAAACAAAACATGTGTCAGGCTCAGGACAGGTGTGGCTGATTTGTGAGGGGGAAGGAGTTGTGTGGGATGAGGCAGCGTTTTAGCCAATCACAGCGCAGCAGTCTCCAGCAGATTCATAATGAGCCAATAGAGTGGAGGTGAGGTGGAGTTCGATTATGTTTTTAAACAAATCTGTTTACAAACTATGTGTACACACTTCCCTCTATGCAAAGTTCCCTCTATTACCTTTAACAAATAATGTGGTTCATAGCATTATAACCACTTCAGCCATTTATACTTCTAGGCCTTTGACAATACCTCAAGTTAGGTGTACAATTAGTACTTTACTGGTCTGCTGCACATTTGTTTGTCTCGTCTGTCTTTGCACTGTCTATTGTCTTGACTATTGTCTTATTGCACTGTCTATTGTCCTTTGCACTGTGGAAAAATGTAAACGATAGTTCATCCCTGTATATGTCCTGACATACACTGGAGTGACACAAAAAAA
The DNA here is from genome assembly GCA_039105355.1 of Benthosema pterotum. Taxonomy (NCBI): domain Eukaryota; kingdom Metazoa; phylum Chordata; class Actinopteri; order Myctophiformes; family Myctophidae; genus Benthosema; species Benthosema pterotum. The sequence continues at coordinate 13,874,578 of CM076968.1, read as the reverse complement.
ACCTTGAACCTTGAACCAATAGATGATCTACACACACTTTGTGTTGCAATGAGACACATTGTGAGCTTGCAGATCTGCTCTTTTCAATAACAATCTTCTAATGATGTCATACATTAAAGAAATATCTACTTTTAGAAATGTCTACTTTTACAGAAGACTGATGATTGATGACAATACCCTTTACTTTTATACTTTTGCTCTGGTCAAGTACATACAAGTTACTTTAAAAAAAATATTTTTTCCACCACCGGTGGCATGACGAAATATGAACCGCAGCAGGAAAAGAAAACAGGCTCTGTACAAAAATATACGGCACAAACAGTTATAATTATATATACGCTAAATCCACACGTCAACACAGATGCGGAATTGGGCAATTAAGGAAATTAAGCGCACAGTGTGTCTGTCTGTTGGACGCGGCCTGATGACGCTGCTCTGAGGTTAAACAGAAACTTGTGATTCTTCCTCGCCCTAACCGATGTGACACACGAGGCTGATTTACGCCACAGTCACGCGGCAGAAAATAGCCGCCAACGCGGTCACAACGGAAGCGATCTTGACGGATTCGGTGACGCAAGTCCCAGGTGGTGACGCAGGGACACTTTGACTCTACGTGGAAATCTATCAGCCACTTTGAGAAACCCTGCTCTAACCTGGAACCACCGCCACTGGGCCTCAAAGGACAAATACATTAACACAATTTTTAGGTTTTGTGACAAAAAAAATGTAGGGCTGCAACTAGGGATTAATTTAATATTTTTGCTTTGCAGTTGCTGCTGTGCATGTGCAGATTGTTATAGAAGAGAGATTGTTCACTCTTCAAACAATCAAATCATTTCCAAGAAAAACGAAACGCAAAGTGTTGTATCCTGCCATTTTTTTCTTCTTGCTAATTAGATATTGTATGGTAATATTGTGTTTGTTGTGTCATGACTTGTCACAACCAGAGTTGGCTTTGTCCATGGCACAATATTGTCTTTATATGTTGTCGCTGTCTTTGTCTTTGAAAAGTGAGGAAAACGAATGGGGACATTACAACAGGACTATAATTCCATAGCTTGTCACACTTGACACGTCTGAATCGATCTTTTAGACATGGCATAACATTTGTCAACTAAATCCCCTCTAGATCTCAGGGGCGGATAAAACATGTCCCATTTGGGGGGGCAAGAGAAAATGGTATGGGTGTGACTTCATCGCCCGTGTCACTTCGCACCACGGGCGATGAAGCCGCACCCATACCATTTTCAGTTACAGGACTTTTATTAGGCAAGTAAAGCAACAATAATATCATCAGTTGTCGAAGTTGCAACAGGCACACAGCATGCAAACAGCTAAAGGTCTGACTACAGAGTTTTCTGTTTTCAATGATGAAATGCTGTTGGTTTAGTGGTGCCAAACGTGTAGTTAGTTAGTAGCAGTAGTAGTGTTTTAAATATTAAAGCAAATATTAAAGCATAATACTTTAAGTACTTTAATTTGCATGCCATCTTGTTTGGTGGGGCAGACTGGGCTTTTAGGGGGGCATAGCCCCCCCCCCCCCCCCCCCCCCCCCGTGTCGCAGCAGCAGATTTTTAGCAAGTGGCAGCTGCAAACAACTGGATGTAACATGAACTTGTCTTTTAGGTCCACTGGATCTCTTCTCCAGTGGTCCCTCCCCAATATTTTATTTGCTATTATATTTACTTTTAGCTCACCATACCTTAGTTTCAATTTAGTGTTTGTCTGCGAAAAAGGCAGTCGACTAATATGCTTCGCCATAGTTTGAATCAACAAAAGTAACACTGGTCTCAATGTACAATGTATTCTCTTGAAGTTATCATTCTTTGTTCAGTCAAAGCTGCGTCAGACTGCAGGGTTTGAGTGATTGGGCCTGCGACCTACTCCGAGTCCCAAGCTGTAGTGAAGGCTGAGCTAAGAGTAATCTAATCTCGCTATAAAACGAATGGTTTGTCCTCAAAATACCCACTCCAGACAGTTCACTTTTTATGGCCTATGGGAAATGTGCACAGACTGTGGCCAGAGCTATAAATACACAGGAAACCCGTCAGTGAAATTATTCCATAGTGCAAATTAATCTGAACATCAACATTTTTCCACATGTGGGTCGACTGACCCACATGTGAACAGCTTCTGTTTAGAATAGATATTGTCATAGCAGCGAGAAATTAAGAAATTAAATTTGGGAAAAGTCTATGGTTTGTTTTGGGTAAATATTCAGTGGCGTCATCTCACTGCCATAATAATATGTTAAATGTATTTAAGTTTTCACAGGCATGACGACGTTAAATTGCCCCGACGATGCTGGATGCTGGGTCACACAAGTGTGATTTAAAAATAATAATAATAATCCAGAAACACTGATTTCAGAGGAGTTTCATAGAAATGAATGGAAAACGGCTCCATTACTCTCATTCAGAACTACAGGCCAAAAACATTGTTATGGTGATGACAATTAGAGCTGCAGTGAGATGAACCAGACATTGGACAAGGGGTGATTTTGTTCACTAAAAACTACAATGTGATGAAAAATGTTAAGTCATTACATTTTACATTTCTTCTTATTCTTTAAAAAAAAAAAGAAGAAGAAAAATATGAGGACTAAGATGACTAAAACTTAGAATTGATATATTAGCAATTTGGCCAGGAAATAAAACTAGTATTAAACCCAAAATGTCAGGGAGCAAAGATCAGAGTATTATAACAAGTCATTGTAAGGTTGGCTCGAGCGGCCCAGGCTCCAAAAAGTGACAAGTCCAGAAGATACCTTTTATGATTTTATTTTCTCTCTCCTGGTTTGCAGCGAATTGGGATACAGGCCTCCAAACAAAACAAAATGAACCAAAAAAGAACACGGAATACTCAACTATAAAGAAAATGACTTAAAGCAAAATAAGGAAACAAACCCAGAACTTAAGAAACTGTTTTAGGCTATAAGCTCTCCCTGGGTGTGACCATGTTGCATCAAGTCAGACTGAACTACCTCACTACCCTACAGCCTCCCTCTTATACTAGGCAAGACTATACCAAGGAACACGTCTGTAATTGGTAATCTACTTAACTTCACATTTGGCTACCAAAGGCCCATGAGTTAACTTACACAATTACCATGTTTTACTAAACCACTTCTACTACATTACATGCGCAATAATAGGAAAATAAACAGGACATGCAACACACGGCATAAACAGACACCCCTCCTGCTCTATAGCACTTGGTGCATTCCCCCACTCAATCAAGGGGAGCACCAGCACTGCAGGAGAGCCAGGTGCCAAACAATCAGAATTAAGCACCATTGACCATAATGAAAACCTGTGTAAAGTTCTAATCCACAATTCACTGAGTTACCAGTCATAAAGATAAATATGCATTAATGTTCATTTCATCCCACAGTTTATTTATATAGGGCACAGGCTGCCCCGTGACAGTCATAATCTTTGCTTGTGCTCTTCCGGTGTAGAACTCTAAAAATAGCAGATCCACAAGCTTATGACGCATTGCGCTGCAAGACGTACCATATGTATGACCTTGTAGATCGGCCATTTTCACTGTGAAACCAGGTGTGAAATCTGCCATCAAGGCCTGTCAAAAAACATTTGAGTGTTGCCAAAATCAACTATAGCTATAACTAATATACTACATCCACGGCGTGTGAGACCGCACACACACACTACACACACTCAAACCCAGGTGCAGACTGAAAAGGAAGTTTGGCAAATTACAGACTGCCAAAGTATGCATGCTGAACAAGCATGAGAAAGCATATTGTAGTGGGCCGCACACGCACACACACTGATGAATTTGAGTGTGTGTGTGTGTGTGTGTGTGTGTGTGTGTGTGTGTGTGTGTGTGTGTGTGTGTGTGTGTGTGTGTGTGTGTGTGTGTGTGTGTGTGTGAGAGAGAGAGAGACTACTGACTGACTGACAGTGTGTGTGTGTGTGTGTGTGTGTGTGTGTGTGTGTGTGTGTGTGTGTGTGTGTGTGTGTGTGTGTGTGTGTGTGTGTGTGTGTGTGTGTGTGGCCTACCTTCTTCTGCAGCACGTTGACCTTTCTCTCCTTGACCTCCAGCATGTCCTTCATGTCCCGGATCTCTCCGGCCAGCGTGCTCTTCTCCTCCGTCAGGTCGGTCAGCTGCTTGGTCTTCTTGGTCAGGAACTGTTCCTTCTCCTCCAGACGCACACGCAGAGCGTCCACCTGCACACACACACGCACAGAGAGAGAGAGAGAAGGAATTTACACACCATTTAGTTTTTATCTAAAACATTTGTCTACTTTCCTGACAGTACTTAATTAGACCCATTGGTGTGTGGTTTTATGTGCAATGATGTCTTCCCTTTGGATTTCTTTCTGGGCACTTAAAGGGGATTTACACCCATTTTCAACATTATAATATGTCATTAACATTATAATATGTCACCTCTGAGGTGTTGGGTGGACATGATAAAAAAAAGTTCCCCCATTCTGTGTTCTCGAGAAACACCTCACCCCTTTTGCAACCGGAGATTTATTTTAAATGGTGTTTGGGACACAAGGAACACTTTCTTGGGGTTTGTGTGTGTAATATAATGTATTTTAGGTATTTTAGTTATGGATGGATGTTCATGAGGTCATGAACATAAGGCCTAAGGAGGGCATGGCATTGGAGGTGTGACTTTGTAACGGGGCTTGGATGAATGTGCGATGCACTGACAATTTACCATTCATTATCAATGAAAGCCAACTGCAAGACCTACAATCTCCAGTTACAAATGCTCTGTGTAGGTTTGTTTTGTTTTTAACCACCTGTATGAACGATAATATAAGACTGAATAATATGCTGTAAGACAAATGGAAGGGAGTAAAGAGGGGAAATAGGGGAAAATGTTTCTTTGTATGCGTGATAAACAGCAATCAAATAAACATTTTATTTTTTGGTATAAATTAATGTTCATCTGTGGGCCAGGTGCCCGAGATGCATATAGGTTGGATCTCGTCATTTTATCAAAATCACTGAGCTGACTTGGGAGTTGCTTTTGGTTCTACTCCGAGTCCCTCATATATGACTGAACGTATCACCTGGTCTATTGGCTAAAGGAGAGGCCGTCTACCTGTCTGAAAAAAAAAAAAAAAAAAAAAAAAAAAAACTGCACATTGATACAAACTCAAACAGCTGCAGACCTCCCAATTCCAGCGTCTGAAGTATCATCTTAAAATATCCCAAAGGGAGTAAGTCCTGCAGTGTAATGACATTCTGGAGCTGATTCCAGGACTGTGGAGCATTACAAACTATCCCTGGGTTGTCTGGACGCACCAGGAGGTGTGTACGGTACATATAAGGGTGCATGTTCTGCGTGGCCTGAGAAAGTAATTCTAGAAAAGTATAGAAGAAAACAGCTAGAAAACATCTAGTGTTCCTTGGAGCCAAGGTTGGTAGATTGACTACATGACTGTAGAGATAATGTGTACTGATTTGCATTCATACATACGATCTGTAAGAGTAATATATTTAAAAAAAAAAAAAAAGGCGGGGGGCTGACCCATGCATACCAACAACTTAAAAGATGAGTGGAGTTAAAGTTAAAGAAGGAGGGCTAGACAAAATTGTCCCTGAATATGACATGCCACGAGGGAAAGAATTTGCATGGGCTGTTTTTAAAACATTTTTTGAAAGACTGTTGAACAACTACTGACTTATAGAAACAGTGCAGTTTTGCTTCCTACAGTGATTCCAGGTCCACACCGCTAATGGAAACACTAACCGTAGACGTTTGCAAAACTCCCGTCACGGAACAGAGCGCGGCGGCGAGGCGTGGACTCATTTGGCCCTGGGACAACGCTCATGGAAAGAAGCCTAAATATCGAAAAACGCGCCATTGCGCAACAGTGAACTTTTCCCCTCCCTCGTTTCTCTTTTTGTTCCCCCCCTCTCGATAAGGCGGCCCCATGTGTTCTCATTCAGCGTTCGGACTGACACATATCAACACATTCGTCTTGTTGACGTTTGGAAGTTGTAAAAACGTTTGCCGTTGACCTCCACGTCCCGAAAAATATGAACCGCTGTGGACTACTGCAGTAACGGGTCTGTGTGGAGAGACTGAGAGAGAGAGAGAGAGAGAGAGAGACACAGAGACAGAGAGAGCGTTTGGAAGGTGGTCCAGTCATTTGTCATTGAGTGTGTTGTGCATCGGGTTCATCGCTGCTATAACACTCTCATATTCGGTTCTGTGGGACCATGAGTGATACCTGACCTCTGTCCAGGACTCTGTTATTGGACGAATATATCAGTGCTGCCGCGGTGCAATGGCTACAGTAAAAACACACACATCACGCCTGGACGCCACACACACACACACAGACGCACGCACACGCACACGCACACGCACACACACACACACACACACACACAGCTGGTGGTTTCATGAGCAGACTGTGTGTTCCTCGGCTGCTCTTCAACACCTGATTACATTTCCAGCTCGTACAGCGTGTGAACAGGCAGGTTAGGGTGACCAGACGTCCCGGTTTGGCCCGGGGGATTGGTGCCCGGTTTTCAAGCTGTGCGTACCGAGCTGCCGAGAAAAAATATCTCCGAAACGCTTAAAGGGGCTCCACCGTGAATGTAAAATCAAATGTATCATATAAACGTTACTCTGTAGTCTAAACCACCACTAGGATCATTATTTTTCCATATTTTCACTGTGTGCTATTTGTCTGCAGTACCAGCCTCCTCACTGCCAATCCTCAATACAACAGGCAACTGTTTGGGGGGTGTAAAAATACACCAAAAAATCTTGAAAAATGTAAAATTCATGGTGGAAAACTATTTTGACGAACATTTTTTTATATAATTCAACATCTACATTGGCACATTGTGAATCATTTTTAGTAATTTTTCAAAAAATGATTTTCAAAATAGTAAAAAAAAAAAAAAAAAAAAGCCCACCTGTAGTGGCCCTATTTGCTCCAAAGTGCCATTCATATGCATTAATTAATTTGGAACATTTGCATTAATTAATTGATATATTTTTTTAAGTTTAAGTTTAAATCCCCACCACCCTGCTTTTCAACATGTATACGGGTAAACATCAATTATTTTTTAGACCGTAATTCTCCCCTATTCATTGAATGCCAGATTTATTTCTGTTGTATGTAGCCATTGCCAAGCTTTTTTGGTATTTGCTTACTGTTTAAAGATGACACACACGCACGCGCACACACACACACAAAGAGAAAACTGTTCATGCACACATACACAAAGAGTTCTTGCATAACATTATAACAACTTCCATCCCAGCATCCATATTCCGGATGAGAACATTAAATACAACTCTGGCAGAGACACTGTGAGACACCTGAGATCCAGTTCCTTAAGTCTACAGCGCTCAAGTGCTTACAACCCGTAGTAAAGTGTTACTGCATTTGATGTCTACGCGTTTACCTTTATAGCTTACTGTAAGTCACTCTGGTTAAGAGCATCTGCTAAAATGCCTCTAACTGTAGCCTGTGTAAATATGTGAGGGAGAGGGAGAGAGAGAGAGAGAGAGAGAATGAGCGAGTGAGTGGGAAAGCTCGTTAACAGTGGGTTTTAACGAGCATCAGGTGGCCTTTGAGGGAATGGTGTGAGAAGTGCTTTAAGTGTGAGCTGCGTTGTGTGAGCAGCAGCACATATCTCTGAGCTGCTTTACAGAGCACTTAGAGACGGAACCACAGGATGGGTGTCACCTATAGTGCCCAAGTAACTCAACCCCAACTCAATCTATACTAAGTATACCTTTCCATCAAAACCAATCTTAACTTTGATATCCATTATGACTGGCATCTTTGTCACATTCCCTGATTTTCACCCCCGGAAAGCCTGTTCTAAATATGTATTAGTTTAATAGAAAAGTGATGGGGGTACTGTGGTTCACACGGTTCCTGGGAAAATGACGTCACACAAATCTGATTGGTCCTTGATTGCAAGAACCAATCAGAATGTGACTAAAAGTGCAAGGGATGCTGGGAAATGTAGGACTCGTTCTAAAACTGCAGTAGTGGCAGTGACCATCAGAAAGTTGCCTAGTACACCTTTGACTAAAAAAAAAAACATTTAAACAGCAAACAGTGCAACAGATACCCCCCTCATATACAGTATATGTGGCTGCTAGAAATGTGTGAAATTGTGGTTGCATTGAGTCAGACTGAAAGCTTACCAGAGTGCACATGTGTGGTGAGCGTGTGTCCACACACGTGTGTGCATGCGTATGTGTGCGCGTGCAAGTTAGGATCTTCAGGTGTTAAGATGATGAAGCATTTATCTCATGTTGCTATGCTGGCAGAGAACCAACACCTAATACTGAGAACCACTCTGTAGCGCACGCACGCACGCACGCACGCACGCACGCACACACGCACACTAAAATGACATGCGGGTGACACAGTGTTTGCTGTGTGTGTTTGTGTCTGTGTGCGCGTGCGTGGCCGTGTGCATGTGTGGCCGTGTGCGTGCGTTAGCCACTGTAGCATTGTGTGTACGAGACAGAGCAAAGCATTACCCCTGACCACACACCATTACACACACACACACACACACACACACACACACACACACGAAACACAATTTCTAAAGAATGTAGTCAGAGAGAGGGTCTTTGGTGGCCGTTTGCTGGAGGGGCAGGAAATCCCTGCTGTCTGTCTCACCTGCCTCAGTCCGCTAAGCTGTGATAGTGCACTGACAATCCACTAACACCCTGTTAGAGACACCTCCACCATGCAAATGCGTGCGCACAACACACCAAGCACAAACGAGCCGTGCGTGCACTTTTGGTATGAAACATTTGCTTGAGTAATAAGTAAAAAAAATCTGTAAAAAATACACATGAAAAGTCAGTCAGAATGTCCTTTTCATAACATTAAAGCAATCCTTCGAAAACAGCTGATCTACAAGCTCACAGTGCAATGAAAACAGCCGATGTAGAGGGATGACATGGTTTTGGTGTATGTTTTGTACAAATACTAGTATTCTGACTTTTCAAAAAAGTAGAGCATGTAGAATTAAAAACAAGTATTTTTCAGGCAGCAGAGGTTATCAAATGTATGTTGTTGCTCCAAGTGTGCTGTGCCTTGCATACAAACGTGTGTGAATGGGTGAAAGTACTGCACTATGTCAAGTAGCTTGGATAAAGGCGCTATATGAATGCTCTGTTTGCCCTTTTACTGCGTGGCATATCAAGTTTATCCACCTTCCATCTAGAACTCATTTGACCCCTTGATGGTTTTTGCTTTGGTGGAGTGACTCAGGGCAGAAGACGCAGTGCAGCAGTACAGCCAATAGGCTTTCTTCAACTTTTAGTAGACCTTGAATTGTGCCACACTTGCGCATGCAAACTGTTAATAAATTACTGTATTCAATCAATCAAAGAAACAGGGGCGGATGTGACATCTGCCAATTGGTGGGGCAGGAGAAAATGGTATGGGTGCGATAAAGCCGCACCCATACCATTGTCTGTTACAGGAGTTTTATTGGGCAAGTTTAAGCATCAATCATAACATCAGTTGTTGTTGGAGTTGCAACAGACACGCAGCATGCATAAAGCTAAAGGTCTGACTCAGAGTTTTCTTTTTTCAATGATGAAATGCTGTTGGTTTAGGGGTGAGACGATTGTAGTTAGTCGGGTTGTTTTGCATGCCATCATGTTTGGTGGGGCAGTCTGGGGGGCATTTAGGGGGGGCATTGCCCCCCCATGCCCATGCCTAGATCCGCCTCTGCAAAGAAACATGCAGTACGACAGTAAATGCAATTAGTTAACTTTCCCCACCACTAGCTGAATGTCACATAACATTCCTCTCCGTGTCATAATCCATCTGTGTGTTATGCCTCAGCGGGGGTCCTTCCTACAGGGGGGGGGGGGGGGTCCTTCCTATATGTCCGCAGCCTGAGGTGTGGCTCCCAGAGAGAGCAACAGCCTTGATGACCAGTCATGGAAGAAAATCCTTCAAATCCTCCGCCAGGTTGTTTTCGATGGGGGGGGGCGATCGACCCACATTTCTCAACACCCACCGGCTTTTATTGTGCGCGCGACTGTGTGTGCGTGTGTGCGTGCGTGCATGCGCAAACATTGCGCATGGCGTGTGTCGGTCTGTCTGTGTGTGCGAGATAACATGCAAACGGCGGAGCTCCCTGCCGTGTTATAGGAGTGACCGGGGGACTCATTTGGCACCATTATGCGTTTGGACGCGCTGGCTAGGACATTCTGTTTTGTAATTATATAGCGCTGTTACTGGAACACAGAGCGAGAGAGAGAGAGAGAGTTGGAACTGTTCCCGTAATTTGTCATTGCGTGTTGTTTATGGTTGATTTATTGCTGCTATAACACAGCTAGTTGATAATAAAGCAGTATAGCTCTGTCCACTATTTGTCCGGTCCCGATCCCAAGGGGGACATTTAGTTTTAGTCGCAGTCTTTTGAATGAATTTACTTTTTTTTTTTTTACAATGGGGGGGCAATGCTCCCCCTAAATGGCCTGACTGCCCCAGGCCATGATGGCCTGCAAAAAGAATGTATTCCTACTGAGGCATAGATGTTATTTCTGGCGGACAACTTTTTATAGCAGGGTAAATACAGAAATCTAGAGGAATAAAGGGATTACTCCAGGTGGGTATTTTTGCATTTTTACATGATATATCATGTAAAACTGCAAAATAGCACTGTCATGCCTCCATTAGAATATATAACCAGCTCCATTGGATTCCTTGAACTGAATAAACAAATGTTGATTTAACCACTGGAATCTTGATTTTAGGTCATCTAACGAGGTTGAGATATTCGTTTTGAAAGAAAACCTAAAAAAAATGGCATTTTCTGATTTGTTATGCTATAGGGTTTCAAGTGTGACAGGTTAGATCCGAGCCTGCATCCTGGCTAAATATACTGTAACATAAGATTTCAGTCGACTAAATATGCAGTTGATTTAGTCAACGACAAAGTATTTTGGCGTTGCCTTGATGGCGTCATATGATGGCTCATTTTATAGTCTGTTTGCATCATGCATGCTGAAAATAGTGGTCAAATAGCTTGTAGACCTGCTATGTACAGAGTGCAGCCGAATCACGAGTCCCTCACTAACATTTAACGGGGAATTCCACCCATTTGCAACATTTTTTTCTGAGTGCGTACAAATGGAACCAAATGAACCCTAACAGGTTCATTTGGTTCCATTTGTACGCTCTCAGAAAAAAGAAATCCAGTAACATGGTAAAAATACATCTTGATGACGTCATCAAGATGTTTCACCATGTTAGTGGTTTTCTTCAGGCCTCCATTTCTTGGGAACACAGAATGGGGGAACTTTTTTATCATGTCCACCCAGCACCTCTAGGGTATACTAATGACCTATTAGAATGTTGAAAATGGGTGGACTTCCCCTTTAAGTCCTGTGTTGACGAAACGGTCCATTCTGTTCAGTATCAGTTTCAGTCGTCATAGGAGATTTTTATTTATTTTTAATCTGTGAAAAAGGTAACCATATAACCTATTTTGACCTGACAACATACTGTACTATAGATTCCACAAAACGTTTGCTCTGAAAGAACATACAGTATAATATTCAAAGATTTGCATTGCGTTTTCACGATTTCCCCAAAAATAGCAGGTGCCACAGAGTGGTGTGCTATGAGGCGTGTACACCTGCTATTTTTCCATAAACCTTAAAACAGCCCGTACATAATGGAATAAAAGAAAACATCTATATCACCTTATTCCCCCTCCCTCCTCCCTGCACCCCCACCAAACCCGTACAGACCTTCCAGTCCATCTCTCAGCACCACATCATTTTAAAAAAGACCTTGATATGTTTTCAAGATCCCGCGGTCGCAAAACTATTAATTCTTGGCAATATCAGGAATTTCTTTTCTTTTTTTCTGTGTACGTTTCGAACGAGCAGTCACACGATCGTAACGCAGAAAGTGCACAAACTCGACGTGGATTCCCAGGCTGCGCGTGTGCCGTGCACGCCAAACGCAACCGTGCAGGCGCGCGCACACACACGCACTAAAAAAGAAAAAAGACCACACGAACCCCCCCCTCACACTTGCAATGGCGGGGCCAAAATGTGGATTCTGGACATTGGTTAGCAAAATGTAAAACAGGGGCTTAAAGACAACAGCTTTTCTATTTGTCCTCACCTCGCTTTTTCTGCATCATAAAAGTTTTTCTGGCAAAAGCCTGGATCTCGCAAAAAAAAAAAAAAAAAAAAAGGTATGGGGACCCGTGAGCGTCCGGCCGGCCGGCTCCGGGCCGTGCAATAAACAACAGAGAGATTCTAAAAAGGCTGACTGTGGCGGCCCAAACACACAGAAAAATAATCTATAAAAGAAGCGGCAGAACCAGAGACGACGGAGAGACCACAGCAAAGGCCCTGGGACACACCGACAGTTACGCACTCGCTCACTCGCACACACAGTGGACACGCACGCACGCACGCACACACATGCACGCACGCACGCACGCACACACACACGCACGCACGGGGGCTTAAGATCGCCTCGAGAGCAGGAGGCTGATCAGAGAAACACTCACACTAATGAACACACGCACATACAGTACTGTACAGTACACAAGTACACACACACACACACATTGCTCATTGTTGTGCAGCAAGCGTAGTTCAAACGAGTTTGACTGACAAAACCACCAGAGAGACTTCTCTGGTCGCCCTGGAGCTTTAGGGTTTCTGTCGATGGGTCTGGAGGAGTTTAGCTGAGGTCTAAGAGCTCGGGGTCTGGTTAAGATGCTGTGGTGTTCCACACAGCTGCGTATGTGAGCCATCCACGTCTCTCTCTCTCTCTCTCTCTCTCTGCACAGTCTATCTGGAGTTTGGGTTGTGGCCGGCCAGGGTCTATATACTCCACTCCAATACACAGAGCTCCCTGCCTGTACAAATATGGCACAAGAACAAGCCATCGGACACACTTTATATTTCAGGGATTCTGCTGGGAAATTAATCATACCGAATTTATGGGTTGATATTTGACTAATTGATGTTTGTCTTGTCGTTAATATGGGGCAGGGCCTCCCTGAGGTCGAGCGGGGTATCGGTCGAATGGGGAGAGAGAGGAAGAGAGTGGCGGTGTTTCAAACGGCACTGTCCAGAGAACGCCAGAATAAATGAAAAAAAAGGTCTTTACGCTGCAGCTGTAATCATTCAAACATCTCGTTTCGTTTGGAAATACCTCCGTATCGAAGCAGGAAAACAAAATCGGAGAACCCTCGTATTATGAGGAGGATGTGTGCAGGATTCAAAGTGCCGGTTTGCCCTCAGTTGTGGCGAAAAGAAAAAAAAAAAACACGGAATCCCTCCCTGGAGGAAGATTAATTGGAGTTAAAGCAAAATAAAAGAGGTCATAATATATACCATCAGCTGATCAGTGGTGGGAAAACTGATGTACTTGCCAAGTACGACTACCAATTACTGCGATGTAGAAATCCCTTCAATGCAAGGGAAAGTCTGGAAGTTAAAAATGTACTAGAGTAAGTTTACTACAGTATATATATATTTTTTCAGTATTTCTCCATACCCAGCAATGGGTAATATGCAACACCGTCTTCACCCACCAGGATTAAACTTTATTTGCAATTTCATTAGACCTTCATCAGGCATAAAGAGGCAACAGTCAGTAGATGTACAAGTTCAACTGGGAGGAAAGCAGAGGCCAATCAGGTGCCTGGCGCCAATCTGTTACCATAGAGACGTACTACCGAATAGTGCATTCAATGCATTAATTGGTCCATTTGCCTAATTCTTGATTGGTTAGTGATTTCAGGAGCTAGGTTTGTGCTGAAATACAAACAGGGCAGGTTGTGGTTAATGTCTGTTTTATAATAATCATAATTGACAAAGTAACTAGTAACTGAAGTGTTCAAATAATTGTAGCTGACTTTTTTTGACCACTTCGAGATCGCAGAATTGATACCTTCAGTTACGTAAGAAATGTGAGTACATTTTCGACCACAGCCTTGAGCGCACATGTTGAGGAGTGGAGAGAATGATCCAACAGTTTCAACAGTTTCCCCCCGCCAGGGAACTATGGAAAGTTCCAACATAGCGGTCAAAAGGTCAAACAAAGTAATGGTTCAAAGGTAGAGAGGTCAGGAGTGCTGGCGTATAGGTACATCCAAGCATTACGTTCAACACACACAAACACACACACTGAGGACGACTTGTTTAAACAGCAAGTGCCAAATAAGCAACTATAGGTTAGAAGAAGCCTCCCAAAAACAAATATTTACCATTAAAGGGGAACTCCACCCATTTTCAACATTTTTTTCTGAGAGCGTACAAATGCATCCAAATGAACCCTAACGGGTTCATTTGGTTCCATTGGTACACTCTCAGAAAAAAAGAACCGTCTAAAGAATATCATTAACACAGTGAAATACATCTTGATGATCTCATCAAGATGTATTGAAGGTATCAATTCTGCGATCTCGAAGTGGTCAAAAAAAGTCAGCTACAATTATCTTGATACATCTTGATGATGTCATCAAGATGTATTTCACCATGTTAATGATTTTCTTCAGACCTCCATTTGTAGGAAACACAGAATGGGGAAACGTTTTTTATCATGTCCACCCAGCACATCTGAGGTATACTAATAACATATTAGAACGTTGAAAAAGGTGGAATCCCCCTTTAATACAAACGGTAGATTAGCTCAAAGTTGCTTATAATATCCAGACATGGCAACGTTGGCAACAAAGGGTAAAGAAGTGCTAAATTGTGCATTCCTGTAGTACTTCTAACATTACGTTCACCACACACGCGCACACACACACGCACACACAGAAGTGATGTCACTGGAGGAGGAGGACATCCGGACGGATGTCCTCCTCAGATGTCCCAGCTGTCTCCCCACAGGAAGGTGACGTGTGTCATCATCTCATTTCATCACATCACAACACATCGCGGCCCGCCTCAGGCCACCAGGAAGACAAAACCACTCTCAGACCACTGGCGGGAAAGAGCCACGTAACAGAGGCATCACTCACTCACTCACTCCCAGGCCTGTTTGAGGACTGGATGATGATAATAATAATAGGGGGATGTACAGCAGTGCCAGTGCCGCAGGGCATGCTGCCTAATAGAAGTGTGATGTGCACTACATCCAACGTTAGTGATGGTGCATGGAGGCACGGAAGGCAGATGTATGGTTATTTATAGAAGTTTCCTCTCATTCATGCATTCTTTCCCTATTGTTCACAGTTCTGCCCCTTTAAAATCAGCTGCTTCTCTGTGGTCATCTCTCTCATTCGACACAACACACATTCTCATTCACGCCCACTTTCCCCCACAAGCAGTCATCATCAATTCAGGTGCACTTCTTAAAGGGGAATTCCACCCATTTTGAACATTTTTTTTTTTTTTCTGAGAGTGTACGATGGCATTTGTACACTCAGAAAAAAAGTGTCTAAAGATTCCATTAAAATGGTGAAAATACATCTTGACGATGTCATCAAGATGTTTCACCATGTTTGTGGTTTTCTTCAGACCTCCATTTCTTGGGAACACAGAATAGGGGAACTTTTTCATCGTGTCCACCAAACACCTCGAAGGTACATCAATGACATAGTGAAATATTGTAAATAGGGATGTTAAAAAAAAGTTGGAAATCGACTCGATTTTCGACACGTGCTGACGGCGACACAAAAAAGTACAAGTCGACAAATCGCCTCTTTTTTCTTTTTTATATTAATGATTTTTATTTTGTATTCTTTGTCATTTCTTGTTCAAAAACATCAGAACGTTACTGTTTTCAAGGGAAGAGAATTGCTTATTTCGGGTATTACTATCACTGTAGTGAGAACATGTCTGTGCTGCGCGCGTCTGTGCGGCGTCCTCCTCCTTCCCCCGCGTTCTGTCCCAGCGAGTCCGGCTTTCCCTGAGGAGGAGGAGGAGGAGGCGGCAGCGCCCTCCACCAGCACCCGCCGAAAAAAGCTAAACAGGCGGACGCAGGGAAAAGAAAAGATGCAGTGAATCCGTCGCAAGGAACGAGTAAAACTCCTCTGTCAAGTCGATTAGGCTACTAATGAATGTGGAATGCCAGGCGCGGGCGTGCATCTGTTGTCTGTGGTGCGCTCTGCCGTGCGCTCTGCCATGCGCTTTGCTTTGAGAACATGCCTGATCATTGTCGAGCGCAGTATGGAACGTTCTCAGACATGCATATTTTGGTATTATATATTACCGGTATATATTGCTGGATTTCGCTTATTTTATCTTGACCGCAGCTCTTTACAGTATATGCCACCCGCGCTGCAACATTTTGCGGGCAAAATAAATAAATAAATAAATAAAAATCGATCGATTGTGTCGTGTGTGATATGTGTCGATTAACATCCCTAATTGTAAATGGGTGGAGTTCCCCTTTAAGCAGCCCCAGGCCATTATACATTTTACCCACCAAGCTGTCAAGCAGCTTGTCATGTGTTGTTGCCATGGTTGGTTGCTGATATCAGAGCTGTGTCTCAGTGCATGAGCCCATGGTACATGAGCCCATAAAAGTTAAAAAACAAACCTATGTAACTTTGGGAATCCAGTCTAATGTGCCAATGAAAAACACTGTAATACAGTAATAATCCCCTAACTCCTCCCCCTTTATCAAACAACTACATCTATCACCCACCACCACGTACCAGGCATACATAATGGACGGGTGGGGGAGTTCACATAAAAACAACATTTTAACAAATATTGCACACAAATGAATGAAAATATTCCTCCTTATATGCTTATAAATGTTCCTTATAAATGTTTTTTTTTTCTTCTTTTTTTTGTTAGTTTTAGTTAACTATCATAACCCTGCTTATATCACAATTAGACATGTCCCGATCCGATACCAAAGATCGGGTAGTCATCCGATTTTAGCCTAAAGTCCCCCTACTCGGCATCGGGAAAAGGGTCCGATCATTAATCCGATGTACAAATAAACAAAACGAAACGAAACGCTATTGCAGCACACACACACGTGATGGAACACCAGCGCACAACAGCAGCAGAGAGAGAGAGAGAGAGAGAGAGAGAGAGAGAGAGAGAGAGAGACAGAGACAGAGACAGAGAGAGAGAGAGAGAGAGAGAGACAGAGACAGAGAGCAGAGCGCAAAGTTAGCTTACCTTACAGTGTCATTATATCCACTTGTTGCTTGCTACTGCCAAAGGCTACAGCAAAAATGTATAATCCACAAGTGGGTCCGTAATCCTTTGCATTTAGAAGGCCTATATTGCCAGCTTGCACGTTGCATTGTACTGGCAGACAGTTAAAAGAAGTCTGCATTCTGCTGCTGCACTCAAAACACAACGTCGCGTCCCGCGGTTATATGAGTAGCCGTGACCCGTTAAAAACTGTTACCACTATCCTTTTGTGGTGCTAAGGTGCAGGTTTCTATATAGACCAGTGGGATTTGTGATAAAAGTGATTGTTAGAGGCATTTGGGGGTAAAAGTGGGGAACCAGTCCATTTTACACAATTCAAGGGTGCTGAATCCGAAAAAAATGGTTCCCAAGCAAAATTTTGAGTCCTTACCCCCCAAATCCAAGATTTTGGGGGGTAACCAAAGGTTTTTCAGACATAACTTGAAATGCATTGATTTTACGCCCCATAAGTGTATTGAACGTTAATATAAAGTTGGGCATTACGGACGATTTGGTACCAAGTACATGTCTGTACCTCCTATGGTTCTTGAGATACAGCATTTAGGTACTTTCACAGATTGAGGAGAGCAGGACATCTGTAACACTGATTCTTAAGTCCACCAAATGGTGATACAGGCGTGAAAATTGGTACACACACTCCTCAAACCCAACTATTTCCAAAAGTACTGCATGTCCTGCAAAATTCCAAGATGGCAGCCACCAAAATCCAAGATGTCCGTCCAAAAATGTGGTTTTGCATTAATAACTCGAAATACGAAGATTTTAAGCCCCATACACGTATTGAACGTTAATATAAAGTTGGGCATTACGGACATTTTGATACCACATACATGTCTGTATGTACTACGGTTCTTGAGTTACAGGATATAGGTAGTGATGAGGAACCATAATGGTAACATTTTGGCACGTTTGACTCTTTTACTCAAAGATCCCTTTATCATCATGTCAACCATTTTCAGGAAACGGACCTACATGTGTCCGCTATCATAAACCACTTCAAGTTTTTTAATTGATGAAACGGGTCGGGAGTTATTAAACCGAACGTGAATGCTGTTTCAGCGTTAAATTTGCTGCGTATATTTTGCAAAGATAAGCCACCCAGAAATGTCTGTCTGTGCATCATCACACTGAGTCTGTCCTTCACAATAAGAGTAAATGTGAACCGGACGCACCAAGTGTAGCATGTGTCATACAGTAATGGTATAATATGCTAATAAGTGTAATAGTGTAATAGGCTAATACGTGCAATAGCATAATATATGTACAATATGGTAATAGTGTAATATGCAAAAGTGTCATAGGATAATATGTGTAATAGTGCAATATATGTGCATTAGGATAATAGTGTAATATATGCAATAGTGTAATAAGGATAATAGTGTAATAGTTTAATATATGTGCAATAGGCTAATAGTGTATTATATACAATTATGTCATAGTGTAATAAGTACAGTAGGCTAATATGTGTAATAGTGTAGTACATGGAAAAATGTCATAGGCTAATATGTGTAATAGTGACATACATGTGCATTAGGGTGATAGTGTAATATATACAATAGTGTAATAGGGCTAAGAGTGTAATATATGTGCAACAGGCTAATAGTGTATTATGTACAATAGTGTCATAGTGAAATAAGTACAGTAGGCTAATAAGTGTAATTGTGTAATATATGCAATATTGGTATAGTGTAATAGGGTAATAGGTGTAATAATGTTGTGGTGTAATATGTGTAATATGTGTAATAGGCGGATAAGTGCAATAGTGTAATATATGTACAATAGGGTAATGTTGTAATATATGTAATTGTGTTCTAGAGCAATATGTGTAATAGTGTAATTAAACTATACCACTATTGCATATATTACAACATTACCCTAATGTACAAATATTGCACTATTACACATATTACCCTATGATTAGCCTACTGTACTTATTACAATATGACATTGTAGATAATACACTATTAGCCTATTGCACATATATTACACTATTACACTATTGCATATATTACACTATCACCCTAATGCACATGCATTGCACTATTACACATATTAGCCTATGACACTATTCCATGCATTACACTATTACACATATTAGCCTACTGTACTTATTACACTATGACATTATTGTATATGAATACACTATTAGCCTATTGCACATATATTACACTATTACACTATTAGCCCTATTACACTATTGCATATATTGCACTTTCACCCCAATGCACATGTATTGCACTATTACACATATTAGCCTATGACACTATTCCATGTATTACACTATTACACATATTAGCCTACTGTACTTATTACGCTATGACGTTATTGTATATAATACACTATTAGCCTATTGCACATATATTACACTATTGCACTATTACACTATTGGCCTATTGTACATATATTATGCTATTACACGTATTAGCCTATTAACCTATTACACAGCATGCTTACTTACAGCATATTATTCCATTACTATATGGCACATGCTACACTTGGTGCGTCCGGTTCACATGTACTCTTATTGTGAAGGACAGCCTCAGTGTGATGCACAGACAGACATTTCTGGGTGGCTTATCTTTGCAAAATATACGCAGCAAATTTAACACTAAAACAGCATTCACGTTCGGTTTAATAACTCCCGACCCGTTTCATCAATTAAAAAACTTGAAGTGGTTTATGATAGCGGACACATGTAGGTCCGTTTCCTGAAAATGGTTGACATGATGATAAAGGGATCTTTGAGTAAAAGAGTCAAACGTGCCAAAATGTTACCATTATGGTTCCTCATCACTACCGATATGTTATAACTCAAGAACCGTAGTACATACAGACATGTACTTGGTATCAAAATGTCCGTAATGCCCGACTTTATATTAATGTTTAATACATGTATGGGGCTTAAAATCTTCGTATTTCGAGTTATTAATGAAAAACCACATTTTTGGACGGACATCTTGGATTTTGGTGGCTGCCATCTTGGAATTTTGCAGGACACGCAGTACTTTTGGAAATAGTTGGGTTTGAGGAGTGTGTGTACCAATTTTCACGCCTGTATCACCATTTGGTGGACTTAAGAATCAGTGTTACAGATGTCCTGCTCTCCTCAATCTGTGAAAGTACCTAAATGCTGTATCTCAAGAACCGTAGGAGGTACCGACATGTACTTGGTACCAAATCGTCCGTAATGCCCAACTTTATATTAACGTTCAATACACTTATGGGGCGTAAAATCAATGCATTTCAAGTTATGTCTGAAAAACCTTTGGTTACCCCCCAAAATCTTGGATTTGGGGGGTAAGGACTCAAAATTTTGCTTGGGAACCATTTTTTTTGGATTCAGCACCCTTGAATTGTGTAAAATGGACTGGTTCCCCACTTTTACCCCCAAATGCCCCTAACCTCTTATAGGAGGCCTTTTTTCTGAAATCCCACCAGACTAATAGGTCACCTTTATGATGTGACATACAACACACGTGGGATTTATAGCCTCAAAGTGGTGACTGTAATGAAGTTGTCTTGTCTGATTAGGAACTTAGTTCCTACTTTTGTGTGTCTAGAACATATTATAGCTACTTATGCATTGAATTAACTGGGTTTATAGCATATAAGCCCAATGCAAATTAATAATAATGCCACCCCATGGCATTAATAATAATGCCACCCCATGGCAGGGGTGTTTGTTTTTATTGCCTAGGCCTACTTTGCTTTGATCATAAGAATTCAATAATGCAAATGCATGTCATTCGATTGTATTATTCTCCAGTAGAATAATATAGTAAAAATATAGCTGCAAGCAGCAATAAAACGTGACCAAGCAAGCAGCAATAAGGAGTCAGAACAATACGCAGAAGAAGGAACATAAAATCTCAGAAGCAGATTATTTTTTTTTTGGGGGGGGGGGGTTTGTTTCTGTGTCTACAATAAACACTACAGTACTACTTGACAATGATTCACAAGTCTTGACTCCTGTTATTGTAATTAATCATTGCATTATCTTTACAAGTAGTAGTTATAAGTTATTAAAATCGTGAGTTTTCGTAAAAAGGCGTGACCGTGGTGGAGCGCCAAACTTCGCCCCAAACAGGAAGTGGTACTTGCACCTGATTGGTCGATACTATTTCCTGCCATAACTCCTCAATGCTATGTCATAGAGACATATGGGTGACATCATTGGACTAGTAATGAGTCCCTGACGCATCCCTGACGTTGATTGGTGTAACTTAGCCCCGCCCCCTCTTCTGATTGGTCGATACTATTTCCTGCCATAACTCCTCAATGCTATGTCATAGAGACATATGGGTGGCATCATAGGACTCAGTATGGCGTCCCTCACCCGTCCCTGACGTTGATTGGTGTAACTTAGCCCCACCCCCTCCTCTGATTGGTCGATACTATTTCCTGCCATAACTCCTCAATGCTATGTCATAGAGACATAATAGAGCTGCGCAGTGACGTCACCACCCCTGTTCCGGAAGTCTTTTCCCCATTCATTTTTCTCATAGACTTTCGAAAATAATTTATATCAAGACTATTACGCTGCGGCCAAAGCCAACTCAGGTCGTGACAAATCATGACAACAAACACAATATCGTCATATAATATATAATTGGGAAGAAGTAGAAAACGGCATGATACAAGACTCTTTGTTTCGTTTTCCATCTTAGAAATTATTTTATTGTCCCAAAAGTTTGTGTGTGTCATCATGATTCGTCACGACTCGAGTTGGCTTTGTCCGCGGCGTAATCGTCTTGATATAAATTATTTTCGAAAAGTCTATGAGAAAAATGAATTGGGAAAAGACTTCCGGAACAGGGGCGTTGACGTCACTGCGCAGCTCTATGGTGGTATCATTGGACTATGTTTTGGCTCCTTGTGACTTAGCCGCGTCCCCTTTTCTGATTGGCCGATATTTGCCCGACACTTGCACGATCGAGGGCCCGTTAATCGCTGCTTGCAGCTTTAATTATGACATTGTAATCAAGTTGGAGGAAAATGGAGTAAAATAAGTGGTTACTAAAAAAAAATCTTGGTATCGGTAATAGGTATCGGGAATCGGGTGACTACTGAAAGAAAGGTATCGGTATCGGTATGAAAAAAGTGGCATCGGGACATCTCTAATCACAATAACACCTGATGATGTTTTAAAAAAAAAACATGGCACTCCATCCCTAACATTCATTGGTACAAAAAGCCAATTTTCTCAAACACCTGTATAATCTCATTTAATTGTCAACGGCAAACGTGACATGAGTTGCAAAAAAAAAAAAAAAAAAAAGTGTATAGGAGGAGCTACAGTAGTAGGGCCTCTCAAAGAGAGGGGGTCCAGATTATGTGTTCGGCCCCAAAAGCAGCGTGACATCCCGCTAAATACAGCTGTCTCCTCGCCTCGTTCACCCCGTTCACCTCCCATCCATCATGCTTATACGTACGCCAGCGGAGACGGACACACAAACCGTCACCCAGCGAACCAACCAACGCCGCCTCTGGCTCCGATACGTAACCACGTGCACGCACGCGCGCGCGCACACACACACACACACACACACACACACACTACAATCCCACACGCGCGTGTGTATAAAAGTAAGAGACACTGCAGGCGTTCCCCCTCATTAACGCTCGCTCCCCTCTTTGATTATTTTTCCTGATCATTTCCAACGCGGCACGCCAGTTGCTACATCCTGTTTCCAGGGAATCCATTTCCTGTCAAACCACCGCACCGAAACGGTTCCTCTGGCGAGCATGTGGATGGAGAGGAGGAACGCCATCCAACATCCCTCTCTGCCTTAACCCGTTATAAAACCAAAGGGATCCTTCTGAAATCATTGTTTGCGTTGGCCATTAAAAAAATAGCAGATATACAAGCTCGCATGCAGCGATTGAATACTCTGTGCCTTGCACGTCTTCCTTTTTTTTCCAAAACTGTGAGCACTACTCATTTATCAAGGTATTTGGAGAGTCCTCAAGTGTCTTCACGGGTTAAAGCTCATGCTCCGTCGACAAGAGAAACCCACCGCAAAGACCCGACTTCATTCATCTATGCGTCAGTCCACTTGTCTGTCTGTCCATCCGTCTGTCATTTCCAGGTGACGTGATGAAGGATAGATGTTGGTTTGGGAAGCTGGCAGGGAACACGGGTGTCTCAGTCCAGCCCGCTGACACATTACAGTTCATAAGCCTGATTTACGGTAACCCTTTTTTGCGAGTCACATTGCCGAAAATAGACCGTAGCTTGTAAAAAAAAAAGGGGGGGGGGGCTGCTATTTTCGGCACGTACTGTAATTCCGGCATAAGACAGATAAGTCCTGTAGTAAGTCTATTTATACTACTATGTGTGTCTGTTTGGAAGACAGAAAGATGATTACATTCGCCAGCCACTGACCTCACAAGCTGCCCCTTTATTTTACATTGTATATCGTTTTGTACTAAAAGTGTAAATACAGTCAACTATTAAAGTGTCAATGCAACAGCGGGGAGATGCTGCCCTGAATTCCAGATTTAATTAAAAATATTGGCATCAAATATGCTACCTAAGTACCAAGAAATGACATGCCAAGAAATGCCAGTCAAACTCTGAGTTATTGTTTACATTGTTTTAGCTTCTTTTCTTTAAGCGTCACATTTTGACATGTGCGCATATTCACTGAATTTCATTAATTTAAGTGTGGCAAGTACAGTACATATACTAAGTTTAAGTACTTTTCACTAAATGTCTCTAAAAATTAAGGCCCAGCCCTAACTGGGCCCCAACTGATCAGGCCCGAGGCCTGGCCAAGCCTGACTAAACGGAATAGTTTGGCCCGACCCGGGTTTGGTCCTAGTCGGGTACGGACACAGTTTGAGAACTCTACTTTTCACCTCTGTGTTAGACAGATGCGTGTGTGAGTGAGTGAACTCAATATGACAGAATGTTCAGGTTCGACCAGTTGCTTACTAGTCGCGACCTGCGACTTGCATCACTCTGTGCTTATAGTGCTGTTCAGGCATACTGTTAGCGATCGATTCTGACCCATAAACTAGCCGTGACCATAACCAAGGAGTCACAACCAGGTTGCAACTAGCCGCAACAGCGGCCAGTAAGAAAGTAGTCGCGACCTGCAGGTCATTGGGCGTGACTGAATTCCGATGTCTCTCGAAATGTGCTCATTGTGAAATGCATACAACACTAATCACCTTATTTATTCTTTCTGTACTTGACAACTAGTGTGGACAACATGCTGTAAATCAGCCATCAGTGGATGAAGGAGAACAGCAGTTTCTTACTCTGTAGTTTCACCAATACACCAAGACATGTGGGGGAATTTACTTGAGAGTACATGGGTGGGGATCGGTAACAGTGTGTGTGTGTGTGTGTGTGTGTGTGTGTGTGTGTGTGTGTGTGTGTGTGTGTGTGTGTGTGTGTGTGTGTGTGTGTGTGTGTGTGTGTGTGTGTGTGTGTGACTGCCCCCTATGTGTGTTGTGTTTGAGAAATGGTCTCTGAAATTGCTTCCATATGTCCGCAGTGGTCTAGGTGATGCTCACTGGCCCTTTGAGCCAGTTGATGGAACTAAGAGGCCCCTGGGAAAAGATACTGTACACGGAGGAGAGGAGAGATGGGCAAATACACATGGAGAGGAGAGGAGAGGAGAGGAGAGGAGAGGAGAGGAGAGGAGAGGAGAGGAGAGGAGAGGAGAGGAGAGGAGATTATGGCCAAGTTGACAGATTCAACTTAAGTCAGTGGTTGGCAAAGTGAGACCTCCAAACCCTTACAATGACCGACTGACCAGATCCTTACTTAACCGCGAGCACGGAACAACGGAACCCCTGTGCAACCACTCCACCACCACCGGCAGCAGCGATTGTTGCAACGGCTAACCCCAATGCCGGGAAGTGCACTTGGTCCTTCTGCAAGGCACTGAACCAGGGCTTTTCAAGATTTTTGACACTACTATTTATTCAGTATTTCAGACCCCAAAACTAATATTTTATTTTGCTTTTGTCTTGGCTGGATTTGGAAAACAAAACAGTCAAACATACAGATCAAAATGATCATTAATGTTCTACATTCTCTAGTTGTGTAGACTTGGCCAAATTCAGATGATGAATATTTTAAATCTTGAGAGTGTAAACATGAAACCAAATGAACCCTCAGGGGTCCAATTGGTTTCAAGTTTACGTTCTCAAAGAGTTACATCTGGTTCACCAACTGTCCATCATTTAGCCTGGGGACCACCTGGAACCCTATTAGGGATGACTTGTGGTCCCCGGACCACCTGTTGAAAACCACTGCTCTAGTGGTTAATGAGTCAAGACTCAAGCCCCTCCAAAATGATCCAAAATGCGGCAGCACGGCCGCTGTCGGAGAAGCCAACAATTTCACAATTTCCAAGCTGCCTTCATGAGCTTCCACCCGCTGCCCGCAGCGCGTACAAAACACCGATGTTGGCCCCGAGGCAATGCGTCCAGAGGCACATGGTGCACCCTCAAGGTCTGATCTGACGGTGCAAAACACCGATGTTGGCCCCTGAAGCGCAGTGTGAGTCCAGAGGTATGGCACACCTTCAAGGACTGATCCCACCGTATACAACCGTTTCCCGCTCAACTTACATCAGCTGTACAAGCCTAAAGAAGAAAAAAAAAAACACCATGGATAATATCCTACCCACACTCAGTTCCACAGGTTGAGGAGCAGGGGAAAAAACTCTAACTTTTTAACTAAACAATTTGGGTAACATTTAAAGGAGAATCTCACACCAAAAGTTTTTTTTTTATTTTATTTGCAGTTATTTATTTATTTTAGAAAAAAAAGTGGTCTAGGTGTTATTTTGTTAAAACGCTCCTTAATAGCTGTTTTCCCTCTCCCAAAATAGGCTTATAATTGGGCTCATGGGTCTTGTGCAAGTTTGCCTATATACATCACTCCGAAATGCAATTTTCTGTTATATATTGTCTCACCATTATTATTATTATTAAATTGTTATTGATTTTTTCACACAAAACATAGACACATGTTGCATTACATCATTAGAAATGACATGGAATGGCGACAGTGACAATAAAAGAAAAGAAAAGAAATAACCAATATAAAAAATACAAGACCAAGACTGAGACAGGACAATGAAAAAAAATAAACCAGATCATACAAGAACTATTATGATATATCGTGTTGCACCACTCTGAAGCAGATCACCACCTGCTTTACAGGTACTATTCAAACTATGGAACCCGCGTCCTATACCTGACCATCTTCAGCCGGGAGCTTTTGATTAAAGTAATCCAAAAAGGGCTGCCAGACATCATAGAATTTATTGACTGAGCCCCTGGTGGAATATTTAAGCTTCTCAAGTTTTAGGTGTGCCATCACATCCCCAACCCAGCGCTTATGCGATGGGGGAGTAGCTGACTTCCAATTGAACAGAATAAGGCGTCGGGCTAGCAGGGAAGAGAAGGCTATGGCTTCGGATTGGGTAACAGAAGCCTTCATCTCACCAGGGACCACTCCGAATATGGCAGTAAAGGGGTTAGGGCTGATCTCTTTGTCACAGATATTTGAGAAAGTCTCAAAGACAGAAAGCCAGAAATGTGAAATGGATGGACAAGACCAGAACATGTGGGAGAGGGTGGCTGGGGCCTGGTGGCATCTAGGACAGGCTGGGTCCACACCTGGATAAATTTCCGCAAGTCTACTTTTGGAGAAGTGTAACCTATGGAGCACTTTGAACTGGAGTAGCCCATGTCTTATACAGACAGATGATGAGTGAACTCTTTTGATTGCCATGTGCCAGGAATTGTCCGGGATCTCAATACCAATATCTTTACACCATGACTCCCTTATACGGTCCAATGATGGGGAAGCCATCTCCTGAATGTCATTATAATATTGTCTCACCATCATGTCAGTAGTGTGTTAACACTCACACTTTCACTTTTAGTACAGCAGTGATTCAGCTGTCTTAAAAGGTGGGGGCGTGGCACATTGATTATGGCTGAACCACTGCTGTACCAAAAGTGAAAGTGTGAGTGTTAACACACTACTGACATGGTGGGGAGAAAATATATAGCGGACAATTGCATTTTGGAGCGGTGCATATAGATGAACTTGCACAAGACCCATTATCATTATTCCCATTATAAGCCTATTTTGAGAGGGGCAGCCATTAAGGAGCGTTTTCACAAAATAACACCTGGACCACTTTTTCTAAAAAAAAAAAAAAAAAAAAAAAGATTTAAAAAATATTTTGGTGTGAAATTCTCCTTTAAAGTACTGTAACAGTACTGTTCTACAATGATCACAATGTGTTGCAATGAGAGTAGAGTACTATTGGAAATTGCAAATACTAAAAAAAAGTCAGCATTTGTGGGCGGATGCATGTGTTTTTAAAGGTTAAGTGGTGTGGACTGAGTGGGGTCTACACCCTTGGGAGGGCAGAGGTCAGCTCTAGCAGAATGGACACGCTGTCATAGAGTAATAAAATATAGAGTGGCAACCGGAGCGATAGCCCCGTCCCCTTGTTATTCATTTCAATACAAGTTGCTCATTGGCGTTTTGAAGCACCCGCAAGACCGCTGGAAGTGCGTCTATTTCCGCATTTGATTACCAAAATTTGGTGGACAAATGCGGAGGCATTTCCTCCATGAACGCGCCTGAAGCAAGGGATTATGAGGATGGAAAGGATACATGAAAGAGGGCCGTCGAGAACAAGCAAAGGAGAAAAAAAACTAAACAGCAACAAAAAACAAAAAACAAAATGACCATTAACCTTCTAGTTGTGTAGACTTGGGCTAATAAAATGGATATTCTAACTCTTGAGAGTGTAAAAATGATTTTTAGGTTCTCAAGAGTTACATCTGGTTAACCAACTTAGCCGAGGACCACCGGCAAAATTGCACCCTCTTTGGACATTTTTAAATCTCATTCCAAAACTGTTCTTCTAATTAATATACTATACTATACTATTTCGTTTCTTTTTTTTTTACGAGGAATGTGTTTTTTTAATGTTTTTTTCTTTGTTCTAGTTGTGTAGACCAAAGTGCTGTCCTTCACTTTGGTCAACCTTGGTTGTTTTTAAATGTGCTTTAGAAATAAAATTGACTTGACTTTGGAAACCACTGGACTGAATGATTGCGTATACCAGGGATCTTCAACAGGTGGTCCGGGGACCGCCAGTGGTCCTTGAGAGTTCCAGGTGGTTCCCAGCTAAATGATGGACAGTTGGTTAACCAGTCTTTGAGAGCGTGAAAATGAAATGGACCCATTTGGGTCCATTTGGTTTCATGTTTACACTCTCAAATATTCATCATTTGAATTAGCCCAATCTACACAACTAGAGGATGTAGTAGATTAATGGTAATTTTGATCTGTATGTTTCACTGTTTTGTTTCTGAAATCCAGCCTGGAATTGTGGACCATCAAATGGTGGTTTGTGGCTCAAATGCTGAATAAATAGTGGGCCCTGGTATGAAAAAGGTCGAAAACCACTGGGCTATAACAAAACCCTGAAAGGTACCGTTTAATATAAGGTCTACGAAGAGGATTGAAAACACAAGAAAGCACTACTTTTGAGATCTTTCACATTCAATTCATCTCTCAGCATGTATGCTACAGTAAACATGCACGCAGCACTTTCATTTCTGAACAAGCTATAAGAGCGCTGGTGTCTTTCACCAAGCCTAGGCGCACAAACAAATCCGGAGGCGCGCGCAAAGGGTTTGGTCTGTCTCTCTTGCGCGCACACACACACACACGCTTGCGCTCACTACCACGGCCTTGCACACATGTTTACCTCCCTTCCCTGTGTAAACCATTAAATATCTCATCCCTGTTCTGACCCCTATAACTCCGGCTTTATGGCTTTTCCACATGGTCTCTGAAGAACGCGCGGGGGCTTTACTTTGGACCGCGCCATGTTTGTTCTGGGGGGCCCTGACACGGCGCTCGCTAACGCCGGCGTCCCAAACCGCATGCTAGGCCCGACCCGAGTGGAGAGGAGAGGAGAGGAGAAGAGGAGGAGAACCAGAGGGAACGGAACACGTTTGCCCTGGCTGGGGCCAGGCCTGGGCCAGGCCAGGCCAGGGGCCTGGGAATGGTCACGGCGGTCAGGCCGGTTCAGATGAGGTCATATTATATCGGGAAAAACCTGGAAACACTTTGGGCAGCGGGGTGGTGTAATGTAGCACCAAGTACATTTACTCAAAGTAAAGTAAAGTGAAATGGTGGGGGTATTTGTACTTGAGATTTCCAAAACTTTTAGCTCCACTATATCTCGGATCAAAATATTGCACTTTTATTCGATACAGTGGTGAGCACTTGCGATCGTCACTTGTGCCATCTGATTACCTATCTGGTACTGCAGTGTTAGACCCCCCGCCCCCCACCACACCCTTCGTGGTACCACATTTCACACTTCATTCAAAAAAGGTGTCCATGGTTAGATATTATTAGAACACGTTAGTTATTAGTTACTTGATTATTATTACATAACTTCCATTAACTACATCAACCTGCCGTAAAGCACCTCCTCGTGGGCCCCAGGACCAGGCTAAAAACAAAGGGTGACCCTTTGAGGTGACGGCCCCTAGGCTTTGGAACGCTTTAGACAACCGTTCCTACAGAGCCCTCTTTAAAAAAAAACTAGACCTGCGCCCCTTCGGGGACGGACACGGGTGTACGGATGGACGGACAGGAGGCGAATTATAGTCACCACTTTACGGTGGAGACAGCAATTTACTGTTCAGACAGGTGTTCGGTCATTTATAGCCACCTCCTTGACATACTATTTTTGTGTTATGTCATTTATTTGTGTCTGTATTAAACACTTTTTTTTTTTTTTTTTACTGAAACTGCCTTCTGTTGTTGTAAATTGTTTTCTATTTTGCCATTTCTGTAAAGCAGAAGGGTGCTACTAGCCTGGCTCCAGCCCTGAATTGCCACCTTGAAAAGTACTAGCTGGACTGGTGTCCCTCCCTCCGGTGTCGTTAGTATTAGTTGTAAATCCAACTATAGCAGCTGATTGGCCAACAGCCCTGTCACTCAACAGTCCTGTCACTCAACAGTCCTGTCACTCAACAGTGTCTGCTCCTCCAAAGCTTCTTTAAAGAAGCGTCAGGTTTTATAAACATCATCATTCGACATATTTTACTGCTTGTATACAGCTGTGTTTTTTCGTTTAGCAACCAAGCTAGCACATTAGCCACGGTATTGACATCAATGTCGCCTGCTTTGCCAATGTTCTTCTGGGTTGGTATGAACCAATCACCACGAAGACTGCCATTCAGTCTGAACAATGAAGTGAAAAGAAGTGAAATGAAATGACAATTCACTGTGAGGTCAGGCTAGGGTGCAATTTGAAAATAGCAGATCACAATGTTATCACATTGTGAGCTTGTAGATCGGATATTTGATGTTTCAAGATCTCATTTCAACATGTCTATACCAGAATATTTCACAGAACAAAATGTATATACGGTACAGCTATATTTGTGCCTATTCCCTCTCTGCATCACTTCGACTTTGATGCTGCAGCAGTTTCCCTGCAGAGAGACACTTACTTTGCCCTGCAGATGGTCCAGAACTTTGTTGTTGTCAACAAATAATTGACGTCAGGCTCACGGCAAGGCGGTGGTAGTGTGTGAGTGAGGGGGTTGTGGTGGGTGAGGCAGCGTTTTAGCCATTCACCACGCAGAAGTCTCCAGTTAGATTCAAATCCGTTTACGAACACAGAGTTTGTGGACACTACAGTTGCCTGTAATACCTTAAAAGGGGAATTCCACAAGTTATCAAAATTTTCCTGAGAGGGTACAAATGGAACCAAGGGTCCATTTGCTGGGTCTGAAAGAAAAATCATTGACATGGTGAAACAACTTAATGAGTTGTGTTTCACCATGTGAATGGTTCTCCTGCATTCTGCGTTTCCTAGAAATGGAGGTCTGAAAAAAGACATTTTTCAGACCTCCATTTCTAGGAAACACAAAATGCAGGAGAACTTTTTTATCATGTCCACACAACATCTCTAAGGTACATTAATGAGAATGTTGAAAATGGGTGGAGTCCCACTTTAAGTACATTTTGAAGCCAGTAAATGTTGAACTCCAGACTTTTTTTTACGGGTAACAAGAGTATTTCTAGTTGCACGGATTGATACTTGAGTGTGTAATCAAAACAGGAGTACTCTCTTCCCATGGGGAACCTGGAAACGCTTAGGGAGAGAGAGATGAGAGGTTCAATGTGTCTGCTAGCTGGCTGGACAGACAGGTCCAGGTCCAGAGGGGTGCTGGTTTATATATATATATACACATATATATATATATATATATATATATATATATATATATATATATATATATATATATATATATATTTATATATATATATACACATATACATGTGTATGTGAAGCTCAGTGGTCAGCTCTCTAGAAGCACACAGAGCTGTTTTCCATGTGTTTACGCCAGCCTGGTGGAGTCTTTAGCCAAGTTCATCAGGTTCTCACCTGCTTCCAAGTCCTCACGTGCCCCCTCTCCCTCTCTGTCCCTCTACTCACTACTACTCTCAGCTCATTGGGATCCTACATCAGTGGTTTTCAACCTTTTTCATCTCAGGGACAACCATTTATTCAGGATTTGAGCCACGGAACACCATTTGAGGATATTTTAGCCCCACAGACCCCAAATTTAAAGATTTATTTTTTGCTTTTGTCCACAATTCCAGGCTGGATTTGGGAAACAAAACAAGCAAAACATACATACCAAAATGGCCAATTCAGATGATGAATATTTTAACTCTTGAGAGTGTAAAAATGAAACCAAATGGACCCGCAAGGGTCCATTTGGTTTCATTTTTACGTTCTCAAGAGTTACATCTGGTTAACCAACTTAGCTGAGGACCATTGGTTGAAAACCCCTGTCCTACAGGCTCTCTGGAAAAAATGTTGCTTATTTTTATATGAATGTCACTTTTTTTTTTTTGTTTCGAGGACCCACAAAACGATGTGTTTGTCCGCCAACGCTCATCTCCTCAGCCATCCCCACACCCGTCCCCCGGGCCAAAGGACAAGGGTTTAACGTATGACAATCACACCTGTGTGAAGTGAGGCCACTCCTGTCCTTTACAGCACAGTGTATAACGCAAGAACAAAATGGCTGACATTGTGTGTGTAAAGGGAGGGGGGGGTGTAAGCGGGTGGGAGATCGCGGCGTCATCAGGGACAGAACGTGGCACAGAGAGAGAGAGAGGGAGAGAGAGAGAGAGAGAGAGAGAGAGAGAGAGAGAGAGAGAGAGAGAGAGAGAGAGAGAGAGAGAGAGAGAGAGAGAGAGAGAGAGAGAGAGAGAGAGAGAGAGAGAGAGAGAGAGAGAGAGAGAGAGAGAGAGAGAGAGCACAGTGTGGCGGGAAAGTCCGCGGCAGGCAGGCGGCCGGCCGGCCAGCGGCCATCGTCACAGTGAGCACACATCGGGGTTCGAGACCGCAAAAACGGTCGCTCCGCCTCACTACCTCGGAACGTCGTCTGTCAGCGAGGAGAACAAGGAAAGATCAACATAAACAGGCCAGGAGCGACCACAGCACACACTGTCCTGTCACATCATTCACCATCTGCACACCCACAGTTACACCCATCCATCAACCGACCCAACCAACTGACCAACCTATACCAAGACTGCAACGCTTGCCTCAATGCCACTGTCTTACTTTGTACCTCCAGGGGCGGATGTAACATTTCCCAATTGGGGGGGGGGGGGGGGGGGGGGGGGTGAAAATGGTATGAGGTTACAGGAATCATATTAGGCAAGTATACGAGTCAATAATACCATCAGTTGTTGTTGAAGTTGCAGCATGCATAAAGCTGAAGGTCTGACTCAGAGTTTTCCGTTTTCAATGATGAAATGCTGTTGGTTTAGTGGTGCCACAACTGTAGTGAGTCAGTAGCAGTATTAGTGTGTCAAATCATTTTAAATATAGGCACTTTAATTTGAAATCTCTTGGGTTGTTTTGCATGCTATCGTGCTTGGTGGGGCAGACTGCCCCCCCATGCCTAGATCCGCCCCTGTGTACCTCCCTCCCGCCACCACTTTCTTTCTTTCGTTCTCTCGTTCCGCTCCGCCGCTATAACCTTGCGGTCGAGGTTCCGAGGGCGGGAAGGAACACTTTTATTGTACTTGTGGCCGAAGAGGGACAATAACATTACGAGACAGGTCGGGTGATTTATCGACTCTGTGTTCGACCGCTGAAAAACCCTACCCTACCCGTCGTGGTCGCCGATCGGCGTGGGCGGGAGAAACCTCTCATCTTCATAATTCTAACTTTTTTGTGTGTTCATGTTCCCCCGTAAATTAGCTTGCATGAGCATGAAACCATCAGTCAAAAGGTTAGTAGGTCCGCAGGCTCAGAAATGAAAGCACAAAGAGACACGTTCTGAGCTCGCGGAACTGTTCCTTTTTTTGTAGTCTTGGAACTTGAATTCTGAAATGGTCAAAGTTTGGGTACACACTATACTTTGCTGACCGGGGAGAGAAAGACACTTTCATTTGGTGAATAGCTGAGCCGATCTGCTGCGTTGTGCCACGTGAAAATGCATGCAATAACCGCAAACACGGTGGGTTGCAAAAATAAAGGAATAAACGGCACAAGGGCCCGAATGAACCTGTTCAAAAATTATCCTTCCCGCAGAATTATCCTTCTGCGTCTGCAGAGCACGCGACCCCATGCCGTGCCAACAGCGTTAGCCTATTTAAGAGCATAGCATTACAATTTAAAAAAACGTATGTGTACTTTAGGCCGTTCGATGCCAGCTGTATGCCTTGGCTCTGCTTTCTTCAGTTAAAAGCTAAATTTAGTCAAAGAGCCTGAGTGTATCTATCTCCAACGACCCAAACCCTCCTCCGTGTGGTTGTAGACCAGGAGCTGCTGTCATTGGCTGATTAAATATTCAGAAGGCTCCTGATAGGTTATTTGATCTGCTGGAGTGTGGTTACAAAGCTGCATTCTTCTGCTAGCGTGTGTGTACGTGCACACAGGCGCGTGCGCGCGCACACACACACACACACACACACACACACACACACACACACACACACACACACACACACACACACACACACACACACACACACACACACACACAGTATTAAGTGTTTAAGCCCTACTATACACTATAATTCTCGATAAGCAGAAATAGCCGACCTATAAGCAGAGTGCATATCACGATTGGTATGTTGTGAGGTGTTGTCATTGCTATGATAATATAACAACAATGTTCACAGGACATAACAATGGTTTAGTTCTCCACCGACCTTGATAGAGCCATCAAATTGCGCACACGCTCGCACGCACACACACACACACACGCGCACACACACACACACGCACACGCATGCACGCTTGTGCGTCTCAGTTATCTGGAGATGCTCACAATCACCCTCATTTAGAAGCCGTCCTTTTATCTTTGACTGACAAATAAAATACACTCCCATTTTCCTCTCATTCTCTCGCTCACCGCACACTGACTCCTCTGGTTTCCGGTGGTTACGGACAGGTCTGTACGGGCAAAGAAAACCTCCTATCTCCACTATTTTTGAAGATATGTGTTTTGTGAAATTAAGACGCTGCTTACTGTATGGTTATGTGTGAGTGGAGTGACACAGGCTTCTCCATGTATTTGTTCAGAGCAGTGTCTCTCCCTCAAAAGACTGACAGTTGAGGATTCCAAGGGTTATGGTTAACAAAAAAACATCCAAAGCAACAGATAGATAAGCTCAGAATTTGACGAGAAGCGACACATTTAGGGGTTGGCAAGAAGAAAAAGCGATATATCCATATATTGTGATTCCTAATGCCACACTATCAATATTGTATGGATATTCACCAAGTCTATGTTGTTTAGAATTGCTTTGATGTGTTTTAGTTGCTTGAAGTTTTCATGGTCCATATTGTGATCGTTTATAGCCAGGCTCCTTTCCAAACGGAGTTGTGAAGTTGAACTTCAACATAGAAATGGAGTCTGGCACCAGGCTATATTGTTGATAATTGTTTTAAAATGTTCTAGTATAATAAAAACAAAGTAATTTGTAGGAGGAGGGAAAAAAAAAAAACTCCAGGGGGTTCAGCCCAATTTCACCTTCCCGCGTCCCAAATGGTCGAGAAATGACAGAGTTAACGCGTTGTAGCTTTCCACACTCGGACATACACCTGGAGACAGACAGAGACCCGGAGACAGACAGACAGACATACATACACACATTGCTACGTAATTAAGCTGTTAGGCACCGCTCAAAAAGTGCCCTAAAAAGCCTGTATATAACGAGATAAGAGGTTTCCTCCACCTCGACAGCAGCAGCGGTGTGTGTGTGTGTGTGTGTGTGTGTGTGTGTGTGTGTGTGTGTGTGTGTGTGTGTGTGTGTGTGTGTGTGTGTGTGTGTGTGTGTGTGTGTGTGTGTGTGTGTGTGTGTGTGTGCGTGCGCGCAACATTGTTAAAAGCATTTTACTGGGCGACGTATTAAAGATAAAAGCCGAGGGTAAATGGAGGCAGGAGAAAAAAGAACCGGATGTGGGGTGGAGTCAAGAGATGGATGGAAAAATACATGGCAGATGATGAGACGACGGACGGCGTGAGAGAGACAGATAATAGGAAGGACCCCCCCGCCATCCTCCTGACTGACAGATAGAGACGCCGGAGGAATGTCTGCTCCCACAGAG
Source organism: Benthosema pterotum (assembly GCA_039105355.1). Lineage (NCBI taxonomy): Eukaryota > Metazoa > Chordata > Actinopteri > Myctophiformes > Myctophidae > Benthosema > Benthosema pterotum. The sequence goes on along the minus strand of CM076968.1, from coordinate 13,838,752 downwards.
CCCCCCTGGATGGTCAGACACCACTTAGAACGGGAAACCCAAGACTTTCCCAAGCATGGGGGAAATAAATGCCACTTCAATACCAGGGAAAATGCTACCTCACGTACGCACGCACACGCACGTACACGCGCGCGCACACACACACACAGGAAAATCACTGTTGGAAAATAACTGAGTACTTCTACTTAAAGGGATATTTCACTTAAAAAAATGGTTGGCCATCATATGTTAACACCACAGTCTGTTTTACATTATAAACTCTAACGTAAAACTTCCATTTCAAGTTCAATTTAGTGCTAAAATATTGTAAATGCAGTAAATGAAACAACACGGCACCCTCATGTATACAATATCAAAGACCAGAAAAAACATGGTTAAAATGAAGTTTTAAGTTAGACAGGGTTTGTATGTGAATAGTGAATCAAATAACGTATAATCTGTGGTGTTCACATGAGCTTGAGGAGATGATATAATGAAGTTTTTATTTTTTTCTTTCAAACTAAAATATCCCCCATCCCCTAACTAACTCTATCATGATTGCGGGGCGCCTCCTCCATCCTGACTGTAGTTAGGAAGCAAGAGAAACATCCCCATATCATGATGCTTGCTCCACCATGGGATGTTTAACTTGTTATGGTGGCGGGCCTATTTATCGCATACCAGGGATCATGGATCAGTTTAGATACATCAAAATACTTGAAGAGGTCATGTTGTCTTATGCTGAAGAGGAAATGCCCTTGAAATGGGTGTTTCAACAAGACAACGACCGCAAACACACCAGTAAGCGAGCAGCTTCTTGGTTCCAGACCAACAAAATTAAAGTCATGGAGTGGCCAGCCCAATCCCCGGACCTTAATCCAATAGAAAACTTGTGGGGTGACATTAAAAATGCTGTTTCTGAGGCAAAACCAAGAAATGCAGAGGAATTATGGAACGTTGTCAAATCATCCTGGGCTGGAATACCTGTTCACAGATGCCAGAAGTTGGTCGACTCCATGCAACACAGATGTGAAGCAGTTCTCAAAAACAGTGGCTATACAACTAAATATTAGTTTAGTGATTCACAGGAATGCTGAATCCTGGATATTTTTCAGTCAATGCAGTAAATATTTGATTTTGTAAAGTAAAATGCAGACACTGCGATTTTTTTGGAACAGCCCAATGTTAATTTTTCTTCATTTTCTGCAAAGTATTTACGTAATTTCTTCTTTTTTCTTCATGTTTTGATTTAGAATATAATGTGCAGTGTTCCCAATGCATCAAAATAAAAACCACTATAAGGATTTTGGGCTTTCCTCAATTTTTTAAACAGACTGCTATTATTTTGAACACAACTGTATATCAACTGAATGATGAAACAACAGCTCACAACGCAACACATTGTTAGCTTGGAGCTCTGGTATTGTCAATAGATTTTGTACATGTTTTGAACTTGTGACACCAGACATTCTGCACTATGAGTACATTTAGATGCAGATACTTTTGTACTTTTACTCAAGTAGATGTTCAATCGCGTACGTTCCACACAAAGTAGTTCTAAATAGGTAATTTCTAGTACTTTTACGTAAATTCGAGTACTTTTTTTTCTGTCACCGGGAGCAATCAGTACTAACTGTGAGTGTGTGTGTGTGTGTGTGTGTGTGTGTGTGTGTGTGTATGTGTGTGTGTGTGTGTGTGTGTGTGTGTGTGTGTGTGTGTGTGTGTGTGTGTGTGTGTGTGTGTGTGTGTGTGTGTGTGTGTGTGTGTGTGTGTGTGTGTGTGTGTGTCTCTGTGCCTGTGTGCATGTGTTGCATGCATGCCAGATAATTGCAGTTCATACAGTAGCAGTAGAATTTAGGAAAATACTTCTTGGTTGGGATTACAGTTGGGATTAGACATTTTTCGAGGTTTGGCTGGTAGGTAATATGATTTCGGGGTCAGAGTTATTGTTATTATTACAGTACATTCGGTTAATTCCTGACGAAAGCCGATCTACGTGCTTGTGTAGATCTGTTATTGCCAGTTTAGTCTTGCATTACCAGACTGTTGACTCTTGTGATTTTCCAAATGCTTTCATTATACAGTCTGGAACAACGGAAGGCTGCTTACAAGCATAAACGGATGTGAGGCAAGCCCCTCGCTTCACTGTCCAAACTAATCCTACTGGAAGCAACAGTTGTTGCAATTGTTTTCCATTACGCTCGTGCATGATGCATTATTGTCAGTATTGTCCATTAAGATTTTCCTGATTTGCAAACAACATGAACCTCACGTCGTCACATTACTCTGCTTAGCTTCTGTCTCGTCTGTGTTTCCAACGGCACTACATTTCTGTGAACACTTGGTCGTGATTGGTCGAATAATCCTCGGTTACTCAGGTCATGGGGGCTGTAGACTTATATACCTTGCAGTAGGTTCATTCACTGAAGGAGCCAGTCTGGAAAAGTGTCCAACCCAACTACCCAACCAGCATTGAATAACTGTAACCCTGTAGGGTTAGAAGTTTGAAAAGGGCCCACAAAACGATAGAAATGCACACTGGCGTGCATGCATATGTCTGTGTCTGTGTCTGTGTCTGTGTCTGTGTGTGTGTGTGTGTGTGTGTGTGTGTGTGTGTGTGTGTGGTCGTATCCCGTTGCAGCCAGCCATGTATCGCAGCAGCCAACAGTTTAAGAAGCGGTTCCCAAACCTTTTAGCCCCGAGACCAAAAGTGACATGTGATGTCTTCCAGGGAGCTGAACTAGTGAAAATAGCCAATCTACAACCTTATACACCTGCTATTTTCACAAATTCTTATTTTTTAACATTAATGGAATTTAATACGATTTCATTTTTTGTTTTGTTAATTATGAAACTGCTTTAATTTGTTTACGTGCGCAGTGCGCACACACGCACACACACAATTGCTTTAAGTATGATGTATTCATCTAACTGCTACCAAGCGCCAAAAAATTCCTTGCACATGTATAGACAATTAAGCCTAATTTTGGCCCAAATTGCTTCCTGTAATGAAGAGTGGACATCGTTAGAGGGCCATTCTCGGCCCTCCGAACGCCAGGAAGATCTGAAGTATCGCTTTCAGCTCCACACAGGAGGACGGGGGAAGAGGGTGCACGCGCACCCACACACGCGCTTAAAAATGCCCTGGCCTCTTACCCCAGTGGCTTTGGCGGCGATAAAAATCATTAAGAGGAAACGTTTGGGAACTTAAAGAGAGCGCCAGAGTCATACGCCATTGAAGGATGGCGTCACATACTGAAAATAGCCAAGTATAAACTCCCACCCACACACACACTTGTACAACATCTAAATACCACACACACACACACACACACACACACACACACACACACACACACACACACACACACACACACACACACACACACACACACACACACACACACACACACACACACACACACACACACACACACACACACACACACACACACACACACACACGGGCTTTCACTTCACTTCTAGTGATTTTTACCAGTGGACTAGTTGCCTAGTTTACTAGTCGACTAGTCGTTTACGTACCGAGTGTTAAATATCATTATATTAAACAAAGAAAGAAAAAAGGTAGGGGTGGGTGGGTGCATTTAGGAGAAGAGTTGTGACATTGACGGGTCAGAAACTGAGCGCTCGTTCATACAGCCTGTATAGGGATAAAATGGAGTTTGTACCCCCAACAACATCAGAATTTCACCATTCTAACCCACATCCAATGATCCATTGTAGCTGTTACTATAATAAATGAAAACTGGACTCACCACCAGGAATACAAAGAAAATAGAATAAATAGAAAAAAAAATGTGAAACCTTAGTTATGAGTTTCCAAAACGGACTGGTGATACCAGATCATAGAATTTTACTCTCACACACACCAACAGGGTTGTCTGCAATGAATCGCTTCTTGCCAGGTGAAGCCTGGTTGGTTTTAATCGACCGGGTCAGGACTGTCTGCCCCTAAACCAATATTATAGTCTGGTTACACAAGGGATGCATACCATTGGCTTGTAGGCCTACAATCATGATTTAAGATTGTATTTTTTTATACCTCAGCCCTCACTGACTCACTAACATGCTTCCTATCATGTACAGATTTTCTCTCATGAGATCCATTTCTTGCTCTGACGCATTGGCGCGACAGATCCGTAAAATAGCCTATACTGTTACGTAATGTACACCGCCACCATTTAACCACTGAAACCAGTGGTTTTCAACTTTTTTTCACGTCGAAGTCCACTATTTATTCGGCATTCGAGCCACAGACCGCCATTTTGGTGAGATTTAGTCTCCCAGACGCAAGACTTTTCTTTTTTTTTTGTTCGAATATTTTGTTGGCAACGACTTCAGCCAGCTGATGGCTGCTCAGACAGTGACAGTTGAGGGTGGGAACACATGCCGCAGGAAGAGGGGGAGCAGTTAGGGTGGGACGCAGACCGTGTGGGGAGGAGGAGCATTTAGAATGGGACACTAACCGCTTTTTTTTCCCCCCAGAAAGCCTCTTTTCACCAGCTCACAAAACACTGCTTGCAAGAAAGGGTCATTTTGACCCAACATTTTAAAACTAACAAATTAGCCCTTCATGTTCCTCCTCTTAAGAGCTCCAGGAACAACATAAGAATTAACCACAACATTACATCGCAACACAGGTCAGGTCACGCAGCAGAATAATCCCCGAGTCCTGCTGGAAGCCAAAGAAGCGATTACAGTACGGAGTGGAAAAGTACATTATACAGTACACAAATCTGCAGCCACGTTCACTCCCCGAGGCCGTTGCTGTTGTTGGCGGCGCGGCGAGGCGCTGCCGGCCTGGGAGTTCTTCAGGGGAACAAAAATACCTTCTATGCAAATAAACACACTCTGACACTCGCCTACGGTTACTTTTTTTTTTTTCTTTTTTTTTTTTTTTTTTTACAAATCAAGCAGTGTTGCACGTGTGCACGCGTGAGCAGGCGTGTGCCCGAGGGTTTCAAATCGGGGGGCCAAGACACAAGGGGGGGATAAGAAGGGGAATATATATATATATCGTCGCAGTCCAGCAGAAACCATCTCTGCGTGCTTTAGTATATTTGCGTCCACCGAATCATTAACGCAAGTGTGCAATTTACGTGAGATCTTTCACAACAATTTCCTACTAGTCTGATTAATATAGTGTATACCTACCGCTTTTTACATTGGCCTGTTATAGCACATCCAAGCAACAGGTGGCATCAATGCCCATGCCAAACAGGTGCTGCATAGATCACAGCAGTTCACTGATGGACGTCCGGGCCCATGCTAACAACTAGAAAAGCTAACACTAAAGAACTTCCATTTCCTCTTGTGCTCCAGCCAAGGACATAACCTAACGATACATCAGAAGTAGTAGAAACATTGTTTGTGTTGTGTGTGTGTGTGTGTGTGTGTGTGTGTGTGTGTGTGTGTGTGTGTGTGTGTGTGTGTGTGTGTGTGTTGACCTCTGACCTCGGTCTGCAGGGTGACGGCGCGCTGCTCCTTGGCGTTCAGAGACTCCTTCAACACCTCGATGTGCTGCTTGCAGTCAGAGTTCTGATTGGTGGCCGTCTCCAGCTTGGTCTGCAGGGCCTGGAGCTCCGCCTCCTTCTTGCTGAACTCCTGCTTCAGCTGCTCCGTCTGCGGAGAAGAGAAAAATTAGTTTAAAGGTAGGGGAAGTGATTTGAAATTCATGGTGTAGTACCAGCCTGGTGCACTAGGGGCGCTTAAGAGTAGCTACACTATGTGAACCTGCGGCTCGATCCTGATTGGAGGAGAATTCACCCTCCACCTGGGGAACTTTTATTAGCTCCTCTGCTAACGTGGGGGAGGGGAAACTCCATATATGGTCTGCACACCTTATAATAGAGCATTTTAACAGAAAGAAACTTTTTTTGGGTGATATCTGACAAAAGTGAAATCACTTCCCCTGACTTCATTAAAAAAAAAAAAAAAAAATGTATTATCGTATTAATTTATTTTACCCAAAAATGACCAGAAACCCGTTCTAAATGCTCCAGTCCCCCCCTAGATCCTATTGAACTTTGGAATTGAGCATTGGAATTGTTGGACGATCTCCTTAATAATAATAATAATAAAAAGTGTGTACATTTACTACTGCTGAGAGAAACAACAAAATCAATGTGCAACTGCGGCAGGCATCGCGGCAGGCATAAATCTGTCGCGGCAGGTATAATTCAGTTAGTTTCACTCAATGCCACAGCAGTTTTATGAACTGTTTTACTACTAAATCCCTAACCCTAAACATATCCTCAGTAAAACCTACACCTAAAATGGACCTTAACCCCCAACCGTTAACTGTCGTGAGCATTACACAAAACGGTCGGGCAGGTCGGACGGGTGATACCTGCCACAACAGATTTAAACCTGCTGCGACACCTGCCGCATCACTGCCGGGAGTTGCAAATTGATTTCGCCCCTCACGCACGCACGCGCACACCAGCACACACGTGGCATGCATGTTGTACAATCATCCTTGTAATAACCAAACATTTTAGAGACTGAAAATGGCATGCAATGACACACGCACACACGCCCCACATCTGCTCTCATCCGTGTGTGTGTGTGTGTGCGCGCATGCGTGTGCCTGCACGGGGTTGGGTCAGCAAACGCGAGGCATTGTCAGATTTTATGACAATTTGTAAAACATGGACCAGTTTCTCCCCAGAGTTCATTTGTGGACACATTATCCTCCAAAAACAGAACTTTCTTGGACTGCGGTCTGCACAGTCCGTCCATAACAAAACAGCGAGCTGTTGACACGAGCGCATGGTCCCGTGAACACGGGGAGAGAGACTAGAACACACTCCGTCATATCCATCCTCGGCTCCAGGACGGGAGGAAACACAACGCTCCAAGAAGGCCCCGCTGCATGTACCGTACGGTCTGGCCGCCGCGCTGGAAAAAACTACTCAATTTGCTTTTTACATAACTCCTATTACGCCATGCAGCATTTACTGATAAATCGTGATATAACACCGCAAGCATTTGTCATTGATCAGCGTTCATTTTGAAGAGCCAAATTTCCAGACAGGAGGAAGCAGTGATGTCGATTGCCTGCATCCTACATCCAAAAAATAAAAAATAAAAAAATAAAAAATAAAAAAAATAATAGGTTTTGGATGCAATGGGCAGTAAACTACTGCATCCCATGGATGCATTACTGTACTGTGCATATATAGTAAATAATCAGTTTGGATCTGCCTGCCTTACTTTGGGCAGCAGATCTACAAGTTCCAGACATACCGTACTGCATTTTTTCCCCACTTGCAATTTTTTTACGTTAATCCCATGCCATTATTTTGATGCCGTTTAATGTATTTCAGCAAAAGATTGGCCTCATGTTTTGTGCATGAGGAGTCCAAGCTGCCTTCTTTTCACCTGACAGGGGGGAGTTTCCCTGGTTAGACGTAGCACGTGGAAGGAACATCTTATGCCAACCAGTTCCTGACCCTCCATCAGGCACCTCCGGCTGGTCAGGGGAGGCAGTTTAGAGACCAGGATTACAGCACGTTTTTCGTGAGGGTATCTACCCTAGGGGATACGGGGAGAACATGCAAACTCCAAACAGGAAGGCCCTTTTCCAACCCTACCTCGGGTATGGGCACTGATGATGTGGAGGAGGAGACATGCCGCCAGCATCCACAGCATCCCTAGTGGGAATCAAACCCAGGACCTTCTAGCTGTGAGACGACAGCACAACCACTGCACCACCGTGTCCCGTATGTGTTGATTTTTAAGATACTGTGGTGAAGTGTTCTTTGAGTTGTGTGGATTACAGACAAATACTTGCAGAGCCATGCTTTATTTATAGAGAAGATGTTCCATTTCACAAATTCATTGCATCACAATGCGTGATTTGCTTAATGCTAAAATGTAGAATTGTGTGATTCAGGTTTAAACTGATAATTAATAATAAAGTGTTGGGCAGTAACTAATTTTAGATTACATATTACTGTAATATTATTACTTTTGCTCCAAAAAGTAAAGTAACGAGATTACTCTGCAAAAATGGGTAATAAGTAACGCATTACTTTGCAAGTAACGCCAGTTACTTTTTTAAAATGAGCTTGTTGTTGCATGCAAAAAATAGAACAGATGTACAAGCTATTGACAGGTACTGCAACGACAGAGATGTGCAGTAGATTGTAGATCCAGTCCACATGCTGCATCCTGCGCAGTTATGTACACTACAAATCGCTTGCTGCTTTATTTTGTAATATACAGATTATGTTGTACTTCTCTATTTTTTTTCAAAAGCGGTGTTGAGAACTTGGGAAAGTAATAACGTAATATGTAATATATTACTCTTCAAATCCAGTAATAAGTAAAGTAATGATATTACTTTGTCTAAGGGGTAACGAGTAAAGTAAAGAAGTTACTTTCCTAAGTAATATAGACCAACACTGGTCCTGAACGCGTTTTGGTGTTTTATCTGTTGAAAAATAGCAGATCAACAAGCTCATGTCGCGCCACCGAGTGGCGCGACATGAGCTTGTTGTTCTGCTATTTTTGAAAAATTGTGAAAAATGATGCGCAAATCTAAGAATGTATTCTATTTGACACCTGGTTGTACTTTCTGACAGTAAATTCTAGTTTGTGACTAGTTTCTAGTTTCTGATGCTAGATTCTGACAGATTCTAGTTTCTCTGAAAAATCTATGTTCCTGTGTCAGTGATGCTTAACATGTTTCATGCCAAGGACCCCCAGAATTGTCCATATTTGGCTGCAGACCCCCCATCTGAAAACATGTTGTTCTAGGAATCCCCCAGAAGCAAAAAAATTAAGTTAAAAATGTTTGCTTCCAAAATAACATTCAGAGATTTGCAGCACATTTTCACAATTTTTCAAAAATAGCAGAACAACAAGCTCATGTCGCGCCACTCGGTGGCGCGACATGAGCTTGTTGATTGCTATTTTTCAACAGCTAAAACACCAAACGCGTTCAGGACACAATGGGTTAAACTGATAATTAATAATAAAGCTTGTTCGACAGTAAAGCCTAATCAGTCAAAGGCGGGGCCTATTTGGACTAAAATGACAGTGTACAGGTCAGGTAGGTAAGGGAAGCAGTTTCTGTGTTATAAGACTGTGTCTCAAGCAGTAGGTTGAGTTTAGTCAGTAAGTGGGGATACAGGGCCCGGGTTAGGTCCGAGTTTTGACCATGTGAGTGCATTACAAAATGCCAGAGCATGTACGTATATAGGGGGTAATGTAAATGGTAAACGGTGCCTTTATACAGTACATTACATTCGCCCAAGAGAAGCCGGGATTCGAGCCGCCGATCCATGGATCATTGGACGACCCTCTGTACCTCCTGAGCCACAGTCGCCCCACAAAAATGTACATTTTTTGGTAATAGAAGTAAATTAGTTGTCTCTGAGATGTAGGAGTAGGAGAATGAAATGTGGAAATAATGAAAAAGAGAGAGGAGAGGAGAGGAGAGGAGAGGAAAATACATGCAAGGGAGAGATGAGTTATGAGGAGCAATATTACACTCCAAACGTCTGGCAGATTACACATTGTTTTTGAAATGGTGTAATTTAAGGGAAAGGGCCTTACAGAACAGGGCAAAAAAAAACACAAAGGAAATCAAGTGGACCAGCGGCTGGCGTGTTTTCTCTCCCCAACTGTTCCCTTCCTCCCCTCTCTCTGTGCTGCTTATAGGCCTGGCCGATGCTACAGTGTGAGTGCGAGAGAGTGAGAGGAGAGAGAGAGAGAGAGAGATTGTCATCTGGTTCACCGGTGCCAAAAATGTGCGAGGTTGATTTGGAGCAAAGATTTCTCTAATTGTGGTGCTGAGCACACATACACAGGGTGCTGCGTCACGTCACGCCCCTGGAGCAGGGCTCTGGACCAATCAGCTACAACCCCCACATCCACCCCAACCCCTCCCAAAGTGTCAAGGAGGGAATGAGAGAGTATGAAGGGTATAAAGGAGTGAGACCCACATGTGCAAACAAGGGGGAGACAAAGAGCCGCACAGCCGTTAAGAGTCTCTTCCTGTTTTTTTTTGTTTTTTTTTAAACACAGCCGATGGATGTAAATGAAGCTCCGCCCATGTCGCGACCAGTGTTGGAATTATAACGCCCTTACTGTAAATTAAGTTACTTTACATAGAGAAACTACTTATTACTTGCATATTATATCCATATCAGACTGCATTATTGTACTATTGACATACATGTTCTATTCTTGATTTTTTCCCCTCTCTGTATTAGCAAGTAGAGCTTAAAACAAACCACAACTAGACCAGTGACATTGTATCTTAATAGACCTTGCACTAAGCCCCGCCCTCTCCCCTGTGTCCAAACATGGGTTGGATACTTTCCAGCCGGGTTCATTGATTTCAATATAAATATATATTGGACATGGCACATTAAATACTAGTTCATTTTTGGAACCAGACCTTCAAAATCTCTTCCAACAAGGCCTGCAGTATGTAGTGGAAAAATGGGTGTGAATGTTTAGCTGTGATTGGACCATAGCAGTTTGGGAAGACGCTTACTGAAAAGTGTTGATATTTTTTTTTTTTGTTAATGTTAAAAGATAAGTCAAGTCCCTAGTAATTTGTTACGTTCATAATTTAGTATCTCACAAAGTAATACTCTCAGACTAGTAACTAGAACTACAACTAATTTTGAAAAGTCTAACCAGAAGACCAGAAACACTTTGCTCACGTGGCATTTAGCCACGTGGGTGTAGCTTCATTTATATCCACCAGGTGTCTGAAAACCAGGAAGACTCCTGCCACGAGTGGCTTTTTGTCGCGCCTTGACGCGTATGTCTGGGTGTACTGAGGTAGAGTGTGTGCGTGCGTGTGCGTACGTCTTTCAGAGGGCTGTGAGAAAAGTGTGTGTGTGTGTGTGGGGGGGGGGGGGGTGGACTAAATGATGGGAAACGAGGGGAAGGTGTGGGGGGGGGGGGGGGGGGGGGTTGGTGGAATCAAATGAGCCTCAATGTGAGATATGAGCAGCGGAGAGAGTGCTGAGAGACACGACGACAAGGAGGAACAGAGGAGGAGAAGAATAACCAGCAGAGAAAAGTGTGGGGGAAGAAGGAAAATAAAACGTGAGAAAGGAAAAGAGAGCGACTCGTTATACATTCAGAAGATCATTATAGGAAAATAGAAGGGGGAAAAGGAAAAGGAAGGGGGGAGACACTAAAATTGAGAGTGAGCGAGAGAGAAAGAGAGAGAGAAGAGAGATTAGTGAAACGCTAGAAAAAGAGGCCAAATACATGACGGTTTATAGGTCAGTGGTTCTCAACCTTTCTTAGGGGTCCCTCCACAGATATGAACTGGGCGACCCCCCCCCCCCCCCCCCCCCAAAAAAACAACCGAACTTATGTACTGAAGGAAGGAATTGAAGCATATGTACTGCAAATTTAAATTTAAAACCGGTATACACTGTATATGAAAATAGCCGATGTACAAGCTCACAGCGCCCTCGTTGAGAGCTTGTCGATTGTTTCTTTTTTTGGCAATTTTGTTGCCTATTTCTTATATAGTGTCGCAGTCCCGTCACCCTTTCGTGACTTTACCACGGCCCAGAGAAAAAAAAAAAATCATTTTCCTCATACTTTTCCAAAATGATTTATATAAAGACGATTACGTTGCGAACAAAGACAACTCGGGTCGTGACAATTCATGAACCACACGCACATTTTTTTTTTCATGATTAGAAAAAAATGGCATGGATACAAGACTTTATTTTTTTCTTCTTCCAAATTATTTTATTGGCCCAAAACATTGTGTTTGTTGTCATGATTTATCACAAGCACGAGTTTGCTTTGTCCACAGCGCAGTCATCTTTATATAAATCATTTTGCGAAAGTCTATGAGGAAAATGAATCGGTAATGTATTTCTGGGTCGTGGTGACGTCATGAAAGGGGACCTTCGGGACTGTGCAGCTCTATTAACAACTTGGATGATGTTTGACCAGTCTTTAAAGTCTCATTGTTTGATTACTTTACTTTAAATGTTAATTACAATTACTTTAGACGTAGTCATGGTCTTGAAAACCTTAACAGAAGAACAGAAGAAGGAGAATTCCACCCATTTTCAAAATTTTCCTCAGAGCCTACCAGTGTGAACCAAATGGACCTTAGCGGGTCCATTTGGTTCCATTTGTACACTCTCAGAAAAAAAGGTCATAAAAGAAACCTCCATTTCTAGGAGACCCAGAATGGAGGAACTTGTATATTAATGACATGGTAAAATGTTGAAAATGGGTAGAATTCGCCACTATGGGGACCCCCACTCGCCCTGGGTGTCCCTCCCGTCCCGACCCACAGGTTGAGAACCCCTGGTACATAGGGGTGTATTTAGGGTAGGTACTTGGGGCTGTTCTGTGGTCCAGGAGGGGTGTAGGAAGGTGGGAGGCGGTCGCATGTTGGCGGCGGAGCTCAAATTCATGACGCGGGGAGACGAGGCCCGATGCGCCTACGGAGACAACACACACAGAGACAAAAACGGCAGCTAGCAACGCTGCTGCACAGACACACGCTGGACACAGAGCAGGGACGGACACACATACCACAACAAGAAGGGGCTACCCAGCCCTTTCTGGAAAACAACTGCCCTTTTGCTACACACCACGAATGTCACATTTTGGAGGGTGAAACAAAGACAAAAACTAGGGTTGGGCAAATGCCATGATATCAATATCGTTTTGTATTTTTATTTTTTTTTTATGTAGGGCCTATTTATTAATGTGTTCATGTCAGAAAGACTGACATTATCAGGCTGCATGATGTGTATGATTGAACTTTTTGTTATCATTCTCATTCTCTGTTTCCTAAAATGGAGGTCTGAAAGAAATCAACATGGTGAAACATGCCTTGATGACAGTTGTGTTTGTTAATGAGTTTTCTTTTAGGACCTTTTTTCTGAGGGTGTACACATGGAAGCAAATGGACCCGTTAGAGTCCATTTGGTTCCATTTTGTACACCCTCAGAAAAATGTTCTAGTATACTAAAAGCATGGTCATTTGTGGCAAAAGACACGATAAATCTAATCTAATCGCAGTATATTTAACAATTGCAATTATTATAATTGCAATTGTATATTATTATATATCATTATAATTATTAATAAATATCAATCCATTCAGAACCCTAAATATCGATATTGTATCGTATCATGAGGTAAGTGAATCGTCCCACCCCTAGCAAATACCACCCTTACAGAGCCTGACACTCATTGTTCAGTCGTAAAGCCATCCCCATGACAGCGGTTTATGCGATGGACATTGTCAAAGAGGCAGCCTTTGGCGATTATACGTTCATACTAAGCACCAGAAAATATTTTAAAACTTTTAGATTCAGTGTTTTCAACGAGGGTGGTGCAAAATGTCACCAGTTTTGTGCATTGTGCATAATGCCAACTGTTCTAAAGTAATGGTACAGAGACAACACACAGAACACAAGAACAAGAACAGCTAGCAACATTACTGCACAGACAGACGGTGGACAGAGATGGTGAGGTGAGGTGAAGACTAGGAGAGTGTGGCGTCATTGAGGGGTCAGAAAACAGTGCTTGAGCGCTGCCCTGGACTGGGAAAAGCTGGAGTTTTAGAGCTACTTTCTTAATGAAACAAAAACAAACAAATAGTTTTACACAAGCAAACACACAGAGGGACCCAAATTAGTTATTAACACGATGAAATGTAGATTTCATTCTTTAATCCATCTATTAGTCTGAGCGCATTGTCTGATAAAGATCCCGTTGCTGACTCTCATTTGGGACAATGAGCGTGGCCATTTTAATTTTTTTTGTTCCATTCGCACCCATTCAATCCAAAGCATTCTATTCAGGAATAACTAACTAAATAAATGTGAAATTATGGAGGTTTCCATGTGCCACCAGCAGAGCGTTTCGGTGTTCCCAGAGGAGCTCCATGCAGGTTGTGGTGTCAGGGCAGATCAAAGCCCCTCGGGGGTCTGGGGGGGACTGGAAACCAGAGAACCTGTACTGTCCTCCTGGTTCCTCTAATCAGAAACCTCCCCTCACCACCAGATGACCCTGCTGCTGACAGGACAGGGTGTGTGTGTGTGTGTGTGTGTGTGTGTGTGTGTGTGTGTGTGTGTGTGTGTGTGTGTGTGTGTGTGTGTGTGTGTGTGTGTGCAAGATATAGGTCAAAGAAAAGAAACAAAAGAGTTTTGCTATCCGAGACCTTTCTGCAGGTCATGTACCACGTGCGTGCGCGTGCGTGTGCGTGCGTGCGTGTGTGCGTGCGTGCGTGCGTGTGTGTGCGTGTGCGCCCCGGTCTGTGCAACCGTATACCATCTCCGACCGGAGGAAACCTCATATGACCGAAAGAAAAAAAAGTTGCTTTTCACGCAATTCCGATTCAGAAAGTATAACAAAAGCATACATGGTGAAAATACATCTTGAAGATGTTTCACCATGTTAGTGTTTTTCTTCAGACCTCCATTTCTTGGGAACACAGAATGGGGGGAACTTTTTTTTCATGTCCACCCAACACCTTGAAGGTACATCAATGACATAGTAAAATGTTGAAAATGGATGGAATTCCCCTTTAAGGGATAAATATTTTAAGGGGAAACATGGTTTAGTGGAGAGAGATACAAGGAATCTGCACCGACAGGGGCGGAATTCTCTAGAAAGACTGGAAAAGAAGGAGGGAGAGTGGAGGTCTGGGATGGGAGAGGAGGTAAAAACACTAATTCATTGTTAGAACACTATCCAATCAGAAACAACCTAACAGGTAACTTCAGGGAAATGCAAGTTAAGCAGGCTCTGGCCAGACTGATTTGCGAAGTGAAAATCATAATTTCAGATGTGCAGAACGCAGTGAATCTAGTCTAGGACCCCATAGCCCTGTAAGGAGAGGCCTCCTTCCCCCCTGCTGTTGGAAGCTCATGCTCATCAGTCAGGGGACCATTCATAAAAACATAGGGGGAAAAATCCCTTTGAGTGCATCAGAAACCCCTCTCCCCTCCCCTCCCCAATACATTGACAAATTAACAAATGGAGCCTACAAGGACCATTTTTTTAGAGACAGGGAAATAATCTTGCGACCTTGACCTGTTTCTGAAACTGTCCAGGCCGTTTTGTAAAGCACCACATAAAAGATTTCTCAAAACGGCCTAGACCGTTTTAGAAATGCTGACGACCTAGGTAGGGGTCACAAAATGATCTCCTCAGTAAATGGTTTTACTGAGGTTACGATCAGAGCTAAGGTTAGGTTTAGTTGCGACCAATGAAAAAAAGGGTTGCCAGCGCTCCCAACCTATAAACCTTAAAAAAAAAAAAAAAAAAAAAAACAGTCATGACCAAGGTCGAGGTCGCAAGATGATCTGTCTTTTCTTTTTTTTGTTTTCTTTTTCGTTTTTTAACTGGTACTCATCTAAACCCAAGTCATCATCGACACTCACAGCCCCGAACACAACCTCTGTGAAACCCAAGACTTCATTTTTAAAACGTGGACCGCCGACACACATAGACATGTACTGTACGCGCACACACACACACCCATTCACCCAACTCTGTGTGTGTGTGTGTGTGTGTGTGTGTGTGTGTGTGTGTGTGTGTGTGTGTGTGTGTGTGTGTGTGTGTGTGTGTGTGCGTGCATGCGTGTGTTCCTGTCTCTTCGGGCTGCCCAGTATCCATGCCCTGCATTCGAGTAAACGTGTGCATTCACACGAAGCATGTGGGGCCTGTATTTGCGTGTGTATTGTACAGTATGTGCGCACGATAAGCGCAAACGCCTGTGGGTGCGTGTGTGTGGCGCCTATGAATAAACCAGTATAAACTCTAGGACAGAGTAATTTGAACCCAGGCCGTGTGAAGTGCTTCCTGAAATACGGGCTAAAAGCTAAGCAGGACAGTATAAACAGTAACGTAACAGCAGTATGAGTTGATAGAGTCCAGCGTTTGTTCCGTCAGGAGAAGGACAAGCGTTGAGGCAGGATCAACTCTAGTGGGTATTATTTATTGTGCCCCAAAGGGACATTTGTCTTCACAGATCTGTCTGTTCAAACACACAACAACACGTCACATGCAACACAGAAAAACGATGCCACCGAGACAAATAGGGCATCTTATCGGTGTGGGGCAGTTTGTTTAATGACGCAAAGGTTGAGGTGGACAAAACTCCTACTAAAAACAGACCACACTAAAGGTTCTGTATCTTTGCCCGTATGGCATGACATCAAAGACGTAATACAAAGGATGATCGGTGTCATTTGATATAGATAAGGTACTAAGACGATACTAAGTGCTAAGGAGATCAGAAGGAGCAAACACATATTCCGGGCACACATAGTTAAATTAATCCATGGGATAAATCTTCATGCCCACGTGGTGCAGGATGCCGCTTGCAAAAACGAATAAGACGACACTATGTTCAGGTTGTATTAGATCAGTTATGTGTGGCCTGCAGATGCACCGTTTTGAGAATACGTGTCTTGCCATTGACAAGTCAGAAGTGCATTGTCAGAAACTGATCAGGCAGTGAGAAAGTGGCCGATTGCTAAGGTGTTTATATGCTAATTCTATTCAGATTCCCCCTGAATAGATAACAGTTCCTCTTCTGCATACTGCTTTTCAGTAGCAAAGCAGGTACAACCAGACTAATAACCGGCGAAGAAAAAACAGCTGGGATAACATGGGTTTCATAAAAACAAAAAAAAAACCTCAGGAAAAGCGTGAAGGGATGGAACGCACATGTGTACTAAGCATGCAAGGAAGTGGTTTCAAAGGACACGGAGCTGTCAGTAGCCACATGCAGCGCCCAAGACAGGCGTTTGAGGGGGATGTTTCCTGGAGGATGGAGTAGGGTTGGGATCTCTAGAACGACTCTAAATCCAACTAACTTTCGAAACTAAATGGTTTGATTCCTTAACAGATCCGTTCCAAAAAAGATGCCCTAACATGTCTGTAAGTCTGACAGTGTACAAATGGTTACGGTGGACCATTAGATGCATACAATAGAGCGTCTGTGCATGTCTACAGTGAGTAACAAAGTGAGGAGCTAGCTTAGTTCAGGATGCCTCTCGTGCGTCTCCCTAGAATGGAGATCCTCGTGACCTCCCTTGGTTCCCCATCGTCGGTTCTTTGTTTTGGCTGGTCTTGTAAATGAAGCCCGGCGACATCATGTGCGTATGAAACTCGGTCTTGATGGAAACGATCACAGGTGCAATGATTTAATGGGCACTAATGGTTCCGCTGTGAATACTGTGAAATAAGTTGTAAACATATTCAATCAAAGCGATTCCGGTTCCACCATGCTGGATCCGGTTCCTCCCACGTGCAACTAGGGGGATCCCAACCCTAACAAGGAGACATCATCTCCCACGGCATGCAGTTTCTGCACATGCTG
This sequence comes from Benthosema pterotum, assembly GCA_039105355.1. Classification (NCBI taxonomy): domain Eukaryota; kingdom Metazoa; phylum Chordata; class Actinopteri; order Myctophiformes; family Myctophidae; genus Benthosema; species Benthosema pterotum. The sequence goes on along the minus strand of CM076968.1, from coordinate 13,821,402 downwards.
CTCCAACACACACAGCCCCCATCCCCACACCATGCATCGACGGGGCACAGGCGACGATGCAACGGATTAGTCGGCAACATTGCATCGTCAGAGTCATGCATGGGGCGACGGAGATGGTGGAGGAGAGAGATGAGAGAGAGAGGTGTTCTTCATCAGGGGATGAAGAACAGCCCGGGGTTTTCTACCTTGGTCTTCATGAACTTAGAGTGGCTCTTGTAGACCTCCACCTGCTTGGTGTCCTCGGGGTGCACGCCGCTGGTCTTCAGCATCTGGATCTCATCCTCCAGATCGCGGATGTTCCTCTCCAGGGACGAGATCTTAGTGTCCTGCACCCAACGTGGTGACAATAAGCAGGCAACAGGGACGAGATCTTAGTGTCCTGCACCCAACGTGGTGACAATAAGCAGGCAACAGGGACGAGATCTTAGTGTCCTGCACCCAACATGGTGACAATAAGCAGGCAACAGGGACGAGATCTTAGTGTCCTGCACCCAACGTGGTGACAATAAGCAGGCAACAGGGACGAGATCTTAGTGTCCTGCACCCAACGTGGTGACAATAAGCAGGCAACAGGGACGAGATCTTAGTGTCCTGCACCCAACGTGGTGACAATAAGCAGGCAACAGGGACGAGATCTTAGTGTCCTGCACCCAACGTGGTGACAATAAGCAGGCAACAGGGACGAGATCTTAGTGTCCTGCACCCATACAGTAGCCCAGGGGTAGGGACCCTATGGCTCGGGAGCCAGATGTGGCTCTTTTGATGGCTGCATCTGGCTCACAGACAAATCTTTAATTATATTTTTAAAAAATTGTATTAGACTTGAATGCACAAAACGGAAACGGTCACCGGCGACTAGAAAGCCGGTTCACAGTAACTTCAAATTGAATCTATTTATCTATCAATCGCATAGGCAGGGCAGATGAGGCAGACTCAGACACCGATGTATTTGGCTCTGCTGTCAAAAATAGTGGCCAATGTGCGCATGTGCAAGAAGTTCCGTACAACAAACTAATCGCATTAACTAAAAATAAACTTTTTTGAGATGATGGCTAAAAGACAATTAAAGGACGAGGAGTATTGTATTTTTCAGCAGGAAAGGACAGAGGAATTTGCTTTTGTGGAGAGAGCAGGTTTTGCAATGTCTAATATGCAATGATAAAATAGCAACAGCATAAGAATGTTATTAAAAGTAATTCACGCTCATTGTACTTTTAAAGTGCTCAAATTATAAAAATGCACAAAAGATGTATGGCTCTCACAGAATTTCATTTAAAAATGGGATGTTCATGGCTCTCTCAACCAAAAAGGTTCTCGAACCCCTGCAGTAGCCTATGTCCACAATATGTAGGCATCAGGGATGACATCTAAAGCTGCATTCAGACCTGAAAACATGTTTCCAGACGTGCTGATCGCTTCCCCTTCGCTGCGTTCAGGCCGGGCCCCTTCACACGGTGTGTAATCACACCACTTTAACTATCCTGAGTCTGAACGCACTTTTATTGTCCTGCATTTTTATACTGGCAGTAGATAGACATCAGGGATGATTGATTGCTAGTACCTTTTTGTCCTGCACCCATTATGGTGACGATTAATAAGAAGGCAACATTATACTGTACAGAAAGGGTCTGCACCACAAATTTAGCCTAGTTACAGCTTAAGACTTACGAACCGCACCACACAGATTAGTTGTAACGTCATCTCTAAGCAAGAACTTAGTATTTATGCAAGCTTTTTGGCAGCAATAGGTCCTATGGCCCGTATTGATTTCATTGACAAAATTAATTCAATTTAACAAAGTTAACAAATGGCCGCGGCCTTGCCAGCATATTTTGCAAATTACACTCGCTACAATTGACGATGTTGACATCTCTGCCAGACTCTGTTTCAGCAGAGACAGCATTTAGGACTATGAAGATAACTCTCCCCAGAGCTCTTCTCCAGGGCACCGCACTGTGTTCGCTACACACACAATTTGCGAAAGTCTGCAGAGTGTTGGGACGTTACTATAATAGGTTTCAAGTGGTTATCTACTTAAATTATAAAGGGATAAATTCACCACCAAAATGTACTTTTCTTTATTAATTAGCCAGACCATGGAGCATGCAATTCAAGATCTGTTCAGCTTTTGTCTCATTCGTAAGCCCATGCAGTAAATGAAGCAGTGTCTACTCAATGGTTCCCAAAGTGGGGTCTTGGGACACCCAGTGGTACCTGTTTTAGTCCCAGGGGGTCCCCAGTTGAATTATCGTCTGGAACCAAATAATTCTGGGAGTAAACAAATGGACCCAACACGGATTTTTACTATAAAAATAGGGCGCCGCAGTCTGTAGCCTAATGCATGCCAAACATGCAGTTCTTGAAATGAAATACGTTTAGCATCACTTCTAGAGATAAAAACATCACTTCTAGAGGGGTTCTGACAGAATACAACTTCATGCAAGGAAAAAGAGACGAAAGACAAGAGAAAAGAGGAGGAGGAGAGGCTGGAAAAAGATCGCTACAGCGACGGAATCTCAGTCGCGTATCGAAAAAAAGAAAAAGACAAAAGCCAAGCCAGTACTTTGACGGCAGATGAAAGGCGAACAGGGGGAACGACAATCAGTTCCAGTTTGAAACCTGACATTCTGGAAAAAAAATGAAACTCGAGAAGGGAGTTTGAGGGGTTGGCACTGAATGTTCTACCTCAGTCATTTAGTGCTCTTGGATTTAGGTTCAAAAAGCCACACCACTGCTATGCCACCACAGACGACGTGCTACTGTGGGTTGGTTCACATCATTTTAAAATACTGTATAAGCACCTTAATTTGAAATATCTTGGATTGTTTTACATGCCATCATGTTTGGTGAGGCAGTCTGGGAATTTAGGGGGGCATTGCCCCCCCCCACCCCATGCCCATGCCTAGATCAGAAACATCCACGCAGGTGAAGATTCCTTTTTTAACGAAGCCTCGCTATAACTTTCCTATGCCGTATTTATGAGGGAATGGAAGGCTCTGACGCAGACTAGACGTGTCTCCCTGGGTTGTTAAGAAGAACCCATGGAATAAGACATACATTTAAACGGTAAACCTTGGACGGCGGGAGGAAAAGGTAATTGAATAAATGGAAGCAGATTGCATGATGCCATCAGTATAGAAAACCACAGCATCTGACCTCCATTACGTCCCCTTGACATACCGCATGACCAGGCTCACAACCATGTACATAGGCTATATATAGATCCTATACACAGTTGTACACACACACACACACACACACACACACACACACACACACACACACACACACACACACACACACACACACACACACACACACACACACACACACACACACACACACACACACACACACACACACACACACACACACACACACACACACACTTTGCTCTTTTTTAAATACGGTAATGCGGTAAAATAGTTGATCATACTACTATGTTACACACAAACATCAAAAGTATAAGATCCATTGAATTTGAATCGTGAAAGCAAGCAGTTTTGACCCAACATGCTGATGATGCTGCATGCAGTAACAACAATGTTTGGATTCTCGGCTCCGTCAATGCCACAAAGTCACCCAGAGGGCAATTCCCACATTACTTCCGGGCATGAAGATGATGTGTCACGTATATACACACACTATAGCACAGTGATGGGAACTGCTGCTACCCCCCCCCCCCCATCCCCCCTCCCCCGTCCCAACAGGAGGGACTGCCCTAAAGGGATTTCTTATCTTTATCAGTTAATCCAGTTTTAGCCCTATATTTATTGAATTTATACACCATCGCATGCCTTGGTAAACGAGCGATCACAGATCTTTTGTTAACAGGAAAAACTCAATAGTGATTTTTCCCCCAACCTTTAACTGCATTGCAGTACTGATACTTTTCCTTGAGTTCCCTTGACATTACGTTTATCCACTCTTTAAAAGGATCCCTGGATAATGACACACAAAGCAGGAACTGCACCTGTCAATGTTAATGATGTCATGTCCATGAGCTATGGAACATATGGAATGTGCATGCAAATAAAATATTAAAAATATAGCTTTGATGCACATATTAAATAAGTGTTTTTTGTTAGCATATACATTTCATACATAAATAAAAAATAAGGTGATTTTAATTTGTTTATGATACTTTATGAGGCACACAATGTTTTAAGGCATAGTTGTCTTATTGGCCAGGAATCCTTTTAACATGCATGCGTTGTATAAAAAGGGGGGGGGTAGGAATGCAGAGTGTATCAATGAAGGGCATGCAACTTATTTGCTACTTTGGGTCAAAGTATACAGCAAATAAACACAGCATAGGAACTGTGAAGAAAAGGGTGTACAAATGTACCCCGGTGGTTCCATTTGTACCACATTCCAGAGTTAAATGAACAGACAGACAGACGGAGGAGAGTCGGTTTACTGTACCTGCCACACAATGTCAGGATCGAAACAGTAAGGAGGGTTGTTGGTCTGAAATCACATGAAATGACACACACATTAAGAATACCGGACATCCCTCCGGGTTACCAAGTCACCCCAGTGTAAAGTAGTAATTTATTATATACTACTGTATATAAGATATTCATTGTAGTGTGTCAAACCCAGATATGCTTGTTAATTTCCAAATTGAGCAAATTATTTTGTGCAATTAAATGGTGAGCTAGCTAAAGATTAAAAAGGTGGGCAATGATTTGTCCTTTAGGAACAATGTTGTCTTTTTGAAGGAGTAAAAGCAGTGACATCTCTGTATACTAGATCGAATAAGGGTTACGCCTGAAATGACAGAGAAATGATAGAAATGTACAGACAAATGACACAGAAACACGCTGCATGTCTGGCTGCAAGATAGTCAGTGCAGGACAAATGTACTGTACGAATGCACCGATATGGAAATTCTTGGCCGATATTGATGTTTAAAATAACAATTTAACCGACGGTATAGATACCAATATAATGTATGCTTATTTAGTTTAAGTTGTTTTCATTTCTTCCTTTTGTGGCAGGGAAACCAGTGGCGTTTCTAAGCAATTTGGAACCCTAGGGGGGCTCCAGGGAAAATCTCCTGTCAAATCACGCCCCCCAAGGGATAAAATATGAACTACTTTTAAACTAAAGAACATATTATGTGTTTTAAATGTTCAATTCTAGTTATAGAGGATAAGTATAATGTATTTATCCATATTAGGCTTATTAACCAGGTATCCTTTTCAAGCAAGGCCACTGTGAGGAATCTGGGAGTCATCTTCGACCAAGATTTGACATTTAATTCCCATATCAAACAAGTATCAAAAAACGCTTTCTTCCACTTGCGTAATATCGCAAAAGTCAGACACATCCTGTCCCAAAATGATGCAGAAAAACTTGTCCATGCATTTGTTACCTCAAGGCTGGACTATTGCAACTCGCTACTGTCGGGTTGTTCAAATAAATCCTAAAAAGCCTCCAGCTAGTCCAAAATGCAGCGGCACGCGTGCTGACAGGAACCAAGAAAAGAGAACATATCACTCCTTCACTGGCCTCTCTGCATTGGCTCCGGTTAAATTTAGAATAGAGTTCAAAATCCTCCTTCTTACCTACAAAGCCCTAAATGGTCAGGCACCGCAATATCTGAAAGAACTCATAGACCCATACAAACCGAATAGAACGCCCTTGCGTTCACAGTATGCAGATATGCTCGCTGTCCCAAAAATACAAAAATCTACAGTAGGAGGTAGAGCGTTTAGGTCACAGGCACCCCGTCTGTGGAACCTTCTGCCGGTTTCGGTCCGTGGGGCCGACTCGCTCTGTACCTTCAAAACCAGACTAAAAACCTTTCTTTTTGAAAAAGCCTATGGCTAGTGTGTGCCTGTCACAAACGCACCGGCTGATGGCTGGGTGGTCTGTCATGCTACTGATGGAGTGGTCCGTTATTTACACATCCTGGCCCCAGTATGTCCTGTCACTAACACTGCATCCGGGGAGCCATTCCCCGGAGTCTCTCTTGTCCTCTACCACGCAGATCCATAGAACCCTACTGTGGACCGCCATCAGACTACCAGGTGCCCTGACAAGACCAGGACCCTCCACGACGCCCACCAACATCCTCACTGTGGACCACTGTGGACCACCGTGGACCAAGCCTCATCGTCGATAACGACCATGAACTGCCCCCTATGAACTTTAAACTACATACCACCAACCCATCCTGAATTATATAACCAAAATGTTCTACCATACCGCCATACTACATTACTGCACTGTCTACTGTCACTACTTGTTTTCGTGTTCATCTCTCTCTCTGTCCCTTCCTCCCTCTCCTCCCCCCACCCCCCTCTCCCCACCCCTCTTCTTCTCTTCTCCTCTTCTTCTCTCCCCCGACACGGTCAAGGCAGATGGCCGCCCACCCCAGAGTCAGGTTCTGCCTGACGTTTCTTCCCTTAGGGGAGTTTTTCGTTACCACCGTTGCAACCTTTGCTTGCTCTGGGAGGATCTTTGTCGGTTCCCCTCTCTTCTTTTCTCTTTTGTAAAGTGTCTTGAGACAACCTGTTGTGATTTGACACTCAAATAAAATTGAATTGAATTGAATTGAAGCATGTCTGGTGGTCGCCCCCTCCCCTCACCCCCCTCCCCTCATGGCGCCCTAGGCAACTGCCTATGGCAAAAACGCCCCTGAGGGAAACTATACATCTTAAATACAAGTGTGACCCCGAGTTAATGTTAATAGGTTCCCAACATTGCACTTTAAATCAGGGGTTCTCAGCGTTTTTTGGCTGTACCACATCCCACATGTGGAACCCCCGGGAAATGCTTTGGCCATGTCTCAGGACCCAAGCCCCACTCCAATACAAATTGACCACTGCTATCGACAGTCCTATGTATACTATGTAAACTCCCAATTTCCAGCCATTCAGTTGTGGGAAAAAACAGCTTTTGAAAATCATCTGGGGAGCCCTGCAAAATAATTTCAGGGCCCCCCCGAGGGGGTTGAACCCCCAGGTAGAGAACCCCTTCTTTAAATCTCGGCCGTGCACCAAAGATGGGGATGTGGGGCTGCTATGCAGCTGGACCCCATCAGACTCCATAACAGAAGTGAAACAACATTAAAGAAACCTGAGAATTAAAGGTGACATGATAGATTGACATCAAGAAGGGCCCCCGTCAGCTCCCATCACAGCTCGTATAGCAGGCAGGCAACGCTTTGTGCCGCTCACAAATGACAGCAGTATAACCAGTATAGCAGCGTTGTATAGAAATGTGCGGGGAAAACAACACGAAAAACATCCCACTTCCATACATGGAATGGGAGGAAGGCCATCTACCCTCCCACACAATGTTGCCAACTGCTAAAATCAAAAATGCACTAGTGGTACTTCCAAAATGCACTAGAATGCGCTAGACCAGTGGTTTTCTACCATTTTCATACCAGGGCCTAGGCATGTCACGGTGTCAGAGTCCTATCACCGAAAAACGAAATGTTTGATAGCGGTTTTACGGTGAATCCCCCCCCCCCCCCCCCCCCCCCCCCCCCCCCCCCCCCCCCCCCCCCCCCCCCCCCCCCCCCCCCCCCCCCCCCCCCCCCACGTCCCCCGTTCTCATAGTAACCCGTAACGGCCACATTCGTAGTTTTGATCCACGCGTTGCAGATGCAATCAGCTATATGCATCCTACACGGAGCCTAAGAGAATAGACAAAGTTACGCCAACTCCATTTACTTCATGGGGCCAGTCCAATGGCGGCTCTTGTACATATAAATGCATTGGCAGCAACCTATTTTGAATTATCTCAAGCCCCTTTATTTTAGATCGTTTACTTACTGTACAATACTTTAAAACAGTTGACTTGTTGCACATATGCCTAAACAGCTCTTATTTGCGCCGCCCTCGTTGGAAGCGATGCATTTGCAACTCCAGCTTGTTTCTATTCAGGCTTTATGAACAGCAGCTCGAGCGCTCAGTTTGTGACCCCTCAATGTCGTAAAATCTGACACTACAGGCTCTGATACGAAGGCAGCAGACCGTGCACACATACAAAGACAAAGGAGTCTTCAGCCCCTGCCCTGTGCCCATTTACTCAGTATATAAGACTGGGTGTGGCCATGGTCACCCATCCCCCCTCTAAAACTCTTTGCTCGTCCTTGCAACAGTTTCGCTCCCGTGCAACAGGGACAGGTCCTGGTCAGCTGGTTAGCTCTCCAAGCTAAAAACACAACACAACACAACACAACACGCTGCGATGCTACTCACGTTGTTGTGCCTGTTGTCCATAAACAGCTTACAGATTTGGGAAGGTTTGATTACGTGGTCCTTGTATGCGTGTAGTAGGCATGTGGAAGTATTCCTTGACACGAAAAAGTTTAGGAGCAAATCGAGCAATTATGCTGCTCCGTGTGCAGCTAACAGTCCCGGATATAACGTTTCCCAATTGGGGGGAGGGGCAGGAGTTTGCATTCCATCATGTTTCCATCATGTTTGGTGGGGCAGTCAGGCCATTTAGGGGGCATTACCCCCCCTCCATACACATGACTATATCCGACCCTGGTGGAGTACTACTCGGCAGCGCACATCAGGTTTGCAGCGATGGTGACAATTTTGTAGGCAACTCTGGCGCATATATTTTGTAGTATAAACATCGACAACAATATTACCATACTTACAATTACAATACTTAACATACCAAGAACGTACAATATTGAATGAATGGACGCAAAAAATAATAATAATAATAATAAAAAAATAAAAAAAGTTTTTTTTTTTTTTTTTTTTTTTTTTTCGGTATATTCGGTGGGCAAGCAAAGTACCGGTTTTGGCGCCCCCTACCGGTAATACCGGTAAAACCGGATATCGTGACATGCCTACCAGGGCCCACTATTTATTCTGCATTTTAGCTGATGAAGTTGATGTCTAATTTAGGAGAAATAACCTGTAAAAGTTTGGTCAAAATAGCAATTCGTATACATGTTCTAAATGTGTAGACTCTTGAAAATGTGTTAATTCAGATGTTTAAACATAATTTAACTCTTGAGAGTGTAAAATGAGCGGGTCCAGTTGGTTTCATTTTGCGATCTCAAGAGTTACAGATCTATAAAGGGTCAACTTGGTTACTAATGGTAATTTCTAGGAGAAAAAGTTAAATATAGCGACAAATATGCCAAGTTGGCACACTGCTCCCACCATTTCCTTTTTTTTATCCCACGCTTTTGCAACCCATTTTTCCACCCAGTGCCAATTGCTAATGTGATCCTGGACATTACCTCTGCACACCCTCCACCAACATGAGGAGGCAGCGGACTGGCCTCATGCCTCCTTCAATGCATGAGGAGTCCAAGCTGCCTTCTTTTCACCTGACAGGGGGGAGTTTCCCTGGTTGGACGTAGCGCGTGGAAGGAACACGTTATTCCAACCAGTTCCAGTCCCCTCCATTAGGCGCCCCGGCTGGCCAGGGGGAGGCAGTTTAGAGTCCAGGACTAAAGCATGTTTTTGTGAGGGTATCAACCCTACGGGATACGAGAAGAACATGCAAACTCCACACAGAAAGGCCCTTTCGTCAACCCCGCCTCGGGTATGGACACTGATGACGTGACCACGTGACCACGCCACCAGCACCCACAGCAGCGCCCCTAGCAGGAATCGAACCCAGGACCTTTTAGCTGTGAGGCGACAGCACTAACCACTGTGCCACCGTGCACCCTGCTCCCACCATTTCCATTTCAAAGTCCCCTCGGGTAAATGGGGTAATACTTTTTTTTCAGGGGGTTGCGTAAATGTTGTTGAGCTGATAATTTTAGAAGTAGCTCTGAAGTTTGAAAAAAAAAAGGTGTGGGGTTACACCCCTGCCCTACGCAGGCCACTGCATCTCAAAAGGTACTGTACTTCCAAGGCAGGCAAAAATCGATCCAACAGCTGTTACCATAGAAACCGTTTTCTTTCTCCTCTCACTCATTCCTTCTGGTCATGTTTTATTTTGCTTTCTTCTAATTATTCCAGTCAGATTCAATTCGGCCGCTCTTCCCCTCTCATGCAGTTTGCAACCAGCAGAACTGTCCCAGACTCTCTCTCTCACACACACACACACACACCACACAACACATGTGCCGTTTGTTAATGGGCAGACAAATCACATCCTATGTGTGAAAAATAACTGTGGCTTCGCTGTAAAACAAACCACTTCTGGAGCGAAGCATGTGTGCGCGCTGTGTGCCACGTGTATGCGAGCACGCACGCGCGCAACACATGTGGAGCCGGAGCTGCGTTTTTCACAGCTCTCACAGACTTCAAAGGGCAGAGATGAGAGTGAAAGCTTCCATATGTGACATTTGAAACAAATTGAATAAGTGCCGCTCTCCGCATGGGCCAATAATGGACTTTTTCCTCAGGCATGGCCCCCATACTGACACTGTAGGCAACAATGAGGCCGGTTTGAAACCGGGGTGTGCCTCCCCCGTGATTGGGTCAAATCGGTGTCCCGGCCTAAAAAAAAAAAAATCACTTAGGATTTCATGAACTTCGGGACGGCGCCCGTTACTGAACAAACAATATGGAGTGATTAAACAAAAAACACCTACAGTAACTCCAAGATCCAAATATATTCGAAATACATGCTCTTATGCAAACTCTTAGGCAGTCAGTCAGTTCTGCTTTTAAACCAAAGTCATTAAACCAGTTCATAATGTTCTTGGTCCCGTGTGTTTTTTTATGCAATGTCTATCTTTTTGTATTGTATTGTGTCCAATCTGTATTTGATGGGCGCAAAACAAATTCCGGTGTAAGCCGACAATAAAGTTGCATCACTTCGAGATCCAAACGTAGCCTTACATTACAAATGCCCAAGTAAAAGTAAGTGTGCGTGTAGTAGTAGTACTGCAGATCTTTGTTCTCCATGTTTTAACTTTGTGGGTTTTTTTCCTGAATTAAAGTCCTCATACTCATGCGGCGTCACACAAAAGCCATCAAAAGTAACAGATCTACAAGCTCAAAGTATATCACTTCGTGCTGTATTTAGAGCTTGCACCATCTGCTATACATGTACGTCAGCTTGTACTGTACCACGTTACACAGGAATATTTATTGTAAAAAACACTTTAATTGACGTTCGCGAGTTGCCAGTGTATCGTTTTATATGCAGTGTTGTAGTGGGACTTTTAGAAGTGGGGGGGACGCCTCTTAAAGGGGAATTCCACCCATTTTTATTTATTTTTGCTGAGAGCGTACAAATGTGAACCAAATGGACCCTAGCGGAACCAAATGGACCCGAGCGTACAAATGGAACCAAATGGACCCTAGCGGGTCCATTTGGTTCCATTTGTACGCTCTCAGAAAAAAAAAGAAACTCATTAACATGGTGAAACACATCTTGATGTCATGAGATATATTTCACCATGCTAATGATTTTTTAAGACCTCCATTTATAGTTAACACAGAATGGGGGGGACATTTTTACCATGTCCACACAACATCTCTAAGGTATATTATAGTGGCACCAATGCAAGGTTGTGTATCATTGTACATAGAGCATCTTTGGTGTTATGATGGCGTAACAGGAAGGCAACCATGCCGCTCCGGTGGCTAGGGCTTCTGGGAGACTGAGGCCAATGCAATGTGAACGAGCGCATACAACTTTATTAAAGGGATACCGTATTTTTCCGGACTATAAGGCGCACCCAAAAGCCCACAATACTAACAGTCTGAGTAGGTTATAGGATTAAAGCAGTAGAAGTGTTAATAATTGATACTTTCGCTCTACTGACCTCATATCAAACAGCCAGGCAGGGCAGAGTCTCACCTTACAATTACCTACACACTACAGTAGCCCGGGGACTCTTCTTGTATATCGTCACACAACACACCTTTGTTGCGTTAGCTCTGAGTTACAGTGACAGTAAGAGGCCTATATTGGCTATACGTAAAATCTTCCTACTTCTGGGCCCCATTTCCCCTATACTTCCTTCACGGGTGTTCCTGATGATACTAGTTTATGGCTCTCTTCCACTTAGTGGTTCTCAAACTATTTGTGCACATGAGGCCCATACAAGGACACTTTGAGAGCCACTTTTCAGTGCACAATTATCAGTACCCTGGCTGTGTTTGACCAGAATTGAATAGAGCCCTTCGTTATATATAGTCTTGTATATAGTATTTAGATTTATTGTTGTAGTTTCTATTTGTAGTATATATATATATATATATCTATATATATATATATATATATATATATATATATATATATATATATATATATATATATATATATATATATGTCCTGTCTGGCTGTCTGTTAGCTTCACACTACTGCCACTTTATCACACCTGGTTAGCTTAGCACCTTCACCTCAAGTTAGGTGTACAGTTAGCACTTTACTGGTCTGCTGCACTATTGTTTGTCTCGTCTATATTTTGTCTTGACTTTGTCTTATTGCAAGGTCTATTGTCTTGACTATTGTCTTATTGCACGGTCTATTGTCTTATTGCACTGCGGAAAATATAAACGCTATTTCATCCCTGTATATGTCCTGACATACACTGGAGTGACAAATAAAAAAACCTTGAACCTTATAGTATCATCCGCAAAGGAAGGACATACAGTAAAAAGGGGCCCAGAAGTAAGAGTTACTATGTGTGCATAGAGCCCTACTGCACCGTATGTATGTGACAAACACATGTTTGAGGAGCCAATCAGGTGACAGGTCGGTGAGGCAGAGGGCCGGCCCAGCCAATCTTCTTCCTCTTACCTTCATGTCAAGGACCGCGGACTGCAGAGCTCTGTTCTTGGCCGGATCGCCTCCCAAAGGGAGCTGGTTTTTTCGTCTCTGTTGCTGCTCAGTAGGCACGCGGTAAAAGTAAGCCTGGCGACTCATCATCTTGACCCCCCCTAGATGACTGACCCCGTTGTGGCTCTGAGACTCTTGCAAAACAATCGATTTGAAATAAAAATAATGCACCGCAGATCAATCAATCTACGGTGAAACCAAAAATAACCCTGGCAAGTTGTCACCATCTGTCCCTATATCACTTCGGTGCTCTCCTTGTCGCCAACTTGCCCTACGCACCGCGGTCTCTGGCCGCCGGCCATCCACACCTCCGCTGGCTTTTCTCTGGGTGCGTGTTGTATCTACACGGTGTGCGCGCACACACACACAACTCGATCCGGTTAGCACCACGATCGCGTTCCGGAAACTATCTCTCTCTCTCGTCTCGATCGCTCTCTTGTCTCACTTTATCACAACTGGTCGCAGTTTAGAAGCAACAGGTTCAGATGCGACAGTTCCCTCTCAGTTGTCCGTCTGTTCTCTCTCTCTCTCTCTCCTTTCTCTCCCTCCCTCTCCCTCCCCCTCTTTCTAACGCACTAAAGCTATCGCTTAGCAACACTTTCAGCACTAACACATGTGCCAAGCTTCTTCCATCAATAATTAATGCTAGTGAGTTTGCATGCCACTACTATAACACAAAAGACACACTCGCGGGAGAGCACGCAGGCGTGCGCAAGAACGTACCTGCGAGTAAGACTGGATGCTACAGTTAAAGGTATAGTTAAATGATTTCACTTAATTCAAATATTGTTATCTTTCCTTCTGTTTCCTCTTTTTGGCTAATCCTCCCTACTATAGTGTGGTAACCATATAAGCAGTTCCTCCCTGTCTCTAGGGGTGAGCCCCTGGGGTCACAAAAAAATAGTTTAAGGTTGGTCCTTGGGAGAAAAGCATTTCGTCCAATCAAGATGAGAGGGGCAACAAGTGGGAAAGGGTCATGGTGGTGCAAGTGCTGTTGCTGTCACACACACCCCCACAACCCACTGTAGAGTGAGTGCATGTGCACATCTTGTTAAGAGGATTTTACAAAATCACCTAAATCACTAAAATGCTCCAATACATGAGTCATACCCAAGAGGCCAATGGCAGGAGGGGCATATTGGCTTTGCTTCCCGACTCTAAGGAGGCGGGTACAAAAATAGGAGACCGAAAGAATGCTGGAGTCTATTCTTTTCCAATGATAGAAGCCATTCCTTAACTCCATGGGCACTGAACTAAATACTGGACCCGATCATCAAAAGGCATATAATATTTACAATATATTGATAGTAAAATGGCTTCTATTAGCTGAAACAAATCAGAAGAAATTTCTGATTTGTTTCCACCAACCAACTCTCGAGATTTGTTAGGAGTCAGGAAGAGTGTCTTCCTGACTCTGTAATCTGCAGTTTCACATACGACAGATGGGGGACTCTGAGAGAAACAATGACTACTTAGTACTTAGGAGACCTTGTAGTCCATGTCGCCTATATAGTGGTGCCAATGGAAGTATGCCATATTTATACATAGAGTATCTTTGGTCAGACTACTACTGGTGGTACAGAGACAGAGCTATAGCCCGTCTGATGGGGAGAAACAAGCAGTGCTCTACCTCCACGCGTACACTGCCTATCACAGTTATTATGACATGATGGCCATAATCGTATTTATTTGAGATAATCGCAAATTATCTTTCGTTTCAATAGTTTACATGTTGAAAAAACGTCCAGACGTTGTCAAACTTTTTTTTTCAAAAATGTCAGACAGTAAAATGGCACGTTACAAAACCACCTACCTGTTCTGTAGTTCCGCTATTTTTGACATTTACCGCAAACATGATTTTAATGTGTAAATGTGGATAAGTACAAATGGTAACTGTCAATGACTTAAAGGTGTCAACGTGACAGCCCTACTCACCGAGGTCCCTGTGACTGATGGATGGATGGACGGACAGACGGATGTACTGATGGACGGACGGACGTACAGCCGGATGGATGAATGGAAGGAACAACGCACGGATGGATGGAAGGACATATGGAAAGGTCATGGGTGTCGACGCTGGACAGAGATCAGATACGGACAGAAGAAAGACAAAAAAAATGAAAGAAAATCCCTCATGGAGCCAATCGTTCCAATAGTAATGTTATATCTCACTGCTATAATACAGCAGGGACGTATCAGAGACATTAAACACCATTGCATTCCATTGGGATTTTTCAAAAAGAAAAAAAAAAAAAGAAAAGTACTAGAGTGCCCAACAGTAGAGGTAGATTTATTCCATTAAAGGCTTTCCAGACGGCAACGATAAACGCCCACATTATCGACGGGCGATATTCTTTATGTTGGTTTCTTTATGCATGACAATTAACGGCAGGCGTTTTATGCCGGGTAACCATGGCATGGAGTGAACGGAGTTTGTGTGAATCCGTCTATGCCGCTTTGCGTTTAGTAACACTAACAATACATTAGCCGCGCTGCGGACATTACACTCAACACAACGTTGATGTAACATTACATTCTACAACCAGCAGCATACTCTGCTCATTGCTTTGTGGTAAATCCTCAGTCTCTCTTCAGGTTTGTAATCTATCTGCCATCTTCACTGGCAATGCTGTAGCTCCATCAGCCCATCAGTGTAAAATGAAACCAAATGGACCTGCAAGCGTGCAGTTGGTTTCATTTTTACGCTGACAAGTGACCACAATATTAAGTATATATACAAAGTGATAGGCGACTGTGCTCCCGGACAGCCCCGGCGTACACTTCCGAACACAACGTGCGCTTCATAGCAAACTACTAGTGAGCAAAAACAGATACGATCATTATAATATATTTCGTATCGTCTTCGTTCGTGAACAAAAATGCCAATAGATTTTAGCGTAGTCTTTATTTTGTGAACTACATTTTCGTCTAGTCTTTATTAGGCAAGGAAATTGCATATTGATTAAGTCCCAGTTATTGTTTATGCACATGTTTTTGTTTAGTCTCGTTTTCGTCCCGTGAAAAATGGACGAGAACAACTATGCTTGGCAACGGTGCACGGGACGACTGTTTTTATTAACCATTTTCGAAAAGTCTATAATGAATAGGGAATCCACTCCTGGAACAGGAACGGTGACGTCACTGCGCAGGTCTACTGGTAGGGTAGGTCCTCACTATGTTATTTGCTTTAAATCGCCCAGCGTGGAAAAAAAAAACTCACTGGATTGAGTTTTGAGAAAAAATTGCATGTGTGTGCACAAAACAAGCACACGCGCAACAAAAATCAGTGACGCCCCGCGATAAACGACCGCTTACTCGCTGCCTGTAAGCCCCTTTATTACGACCCCAAACCGGGATGGATAATGCTCCGTTACCTCCTCATGGCTGATCTCTCTTTAGAAGCATCCGTCACTCTTTTTGATACAGATACTGACTGATTTTTTTAACAAGCACAATACAATTACTGTTAAAGGGGAATTCCACCCATTTCAATTTTTTTCCATTTTTTCCTGAGAGGTTAAAAATGTGAACGAAATGGACCCTAGCAGGTCCATTTGGTTCCATTTGTACCGTCTCAGGAAAAAGGGCTCTGAAAGAAAAATCATTAACATGGTGAAATACATCTGGATGTCATCAGATGTATTTCACCATGTTAATGCTTTTTTCAGACCTCCATTTTTAGGTAATACAGAATTGGGGGAACTTTTTTATCATGTCCACACAACATCTCTAAGATATATGACATAAGAAAATGTTGAAAATGGGTGGAGTTCCCCTTTAACTGTGTGTGGGCGACACCATAAAGCATTTTCTACGTGTTTACCGTGTTTGTTTCATCAAAAACAAATGTAGAAATATTCACTAAACAAATATTCACTGGAAATAATAGCAAATAAAGGGAACAAAAAAAGACAGTCACTGCATTCCGCCACTTGTGCACAGGAAGAGACAGACCGACAGACAGACACTCATATGCATCTATTTATAGACAAGGTGACAGACACACCAGCATAGTGTCAAATACAGAGCTGGGTTCTTCTTTGAAAGAACTCCATCTCACCCCATAGCACTTGTAGTACATATCAACCCACCCATAGTACTAGCAGTAGCATCCTAGGTAGTGTAGATATCTAGCACCTCAGTAGACTTGGATAGCAGTGACCAACATAGAATGTCTAATGTATTACCATCTTTTAGTGATTACATTATAAATTGTAAAGTATATTCTGATTAAAAAAATGTAATATGTAAGTTCTGTATGCAAATGATGTATTGCAATGTTTGTAGTTAATTTAAGTCACTCTGGATTTTGTAAATTGTAATTTGAGACAACCGCTCAAAGGGCAGAGTGGTTGCAGTCGCCCAGTTCGATCCCTGTCTCCTCTACAAACAACGCAGTGCATACCTTGTTCGTCTTTTTACTGTGAGAGCTAAGACAGCGAGCGAATCACACCTTAAAGGGGAATTCCACCCATTTTTTTATCTTTTTTTTCTGCAACCAAACGGGTTAATTTGGTTCCATTTGTACGCTCTCAGAAAAAAGTAGCGTCTAAAGAAATCCATTAACATGGTGAAAATACATCTTGATGATGTCTTCTAGATGTTTCACCATGTTAGTGGTTTTCTTCAGACCTCCATTTCTAGGAAACACAGAATGGGGGAACTTTTTTTTATCATGTCCACCCAGCACCTCTAGGGTATACTAATGACATATTAGAATGTTGAAAATGGGTGGAATTCCCCTTTAATGACATCATAAAGATGTGATTCATGCGAGTGATTTTCATACCAGAATCTCCGAGGCACATTAACCTTAAGAGATGTACTGTAGTAGGAAGTTGAAAATGGGTGGAATTGCGGCCGGTCGATTAGGGAAGAGGCAGTGACACAGAGGTCACACTGGTGGATGGTGGAGCCCTGACAGCCCTAATCCTCTCCTCTCCCTCCTCACCCACACGCTGACACGGACAACAGGATAATCCCCTCGTCTCATTCTCCCATGCGCCCATCACTACTCAACCACACACCTCTCCGGACGGAGGCCCAGGCCGGGGCTCCTGCACCCTCCCTCCCTGCCTCCACGTGCACGACCTGTGTGTGTGTGTGGGGTGCATATATTTGCTCTTTGGGCGGATCCAGGCATGGGGGGGCAATGCCCCCCTATAGTACATACCCTGACTGCCCCACCAAACATGATGGCATGCAAAACAACCCAGGATATTTCAAATAAAAGTACTTATATTTAAAATGATTTGAAACACTACTGCTGCTACTAACTAACTACAGCTGTGGCACCACTAAACCAACAGCATTTCATCATTGAAAACAGAAAACTCTCTGAGTCAAACTGTCAGACCTTTAGCTTTATGCATGCTTCAACAACAACTGATGGTATTATTGATGCTTTACTTGCCTAATAAAAGTCCTGTAACTGAAAATGGTATGGGTGCGCCATGGGCAAGAGAAAATGGTATGGGGGCGGCTTCCTCGCCCGTGGCGCGATTTTCTCTTGCCCCCCAATTGGGATATGTTACATCCGCCCCTGGTTTGGAGCACACGCTGCCAGGTTACCAGTCACCCGTGGCTTCCGCATGCAGTTAGGGTTTAGGTAGGGTGTTGAGCCCAGGACTCTAGGACTGTTGGCAGGTGGTGTAAATCTAACACCACCTGCACCCCGACCTTCCACCTCACCATGTGTCAGTTGTTGATGTCAACTGGCCCCCATAATTTTCAATTAATCTTCGTGTTCTACGAGTTCGGCAAAAAAGGGCTCTGAAAGAAAAACCATTACCATGGTGAAACAACTTGATGACGTCATCAAGTTGCATTACACCATGGTAATGATTTTTTTTTTTCAGACCTCTATTTCTAGTAAACACAGAATGGGAGAACTGTTTTTAATTATTTTTACACAACATTTCTAAGGTGTATTAATGACATGTTGAAAATCGGTGGAATTCCACTTTAACAAGTACAATCTGACTCCGAGGTGTGGTGAAATAGAAGTAAAAAAAAATAATTGAAAAATGGAAATACTTCAGAAAAGTAAAGTAACGTCCATAAATCGTACCAGGTCACTTTATCCACACATCTGCCTGTGGTGCAGGGCGGATGTATCATTTCCCAATTGGGGGGGGGGGGGGGGGGGGGGGGGGGGTAAACTTTGGTAAGGGAGCTTCATCGCCCGTGCCCATGAAGCTGCCCCCTTAGCATTTTCAGTAGTGTTTCAAATACTTTATAAGCACTGAAATATCTTGGGTTGTTTTGCATGCCATCATGTTTGGTGGGGCAGACTAGGCATTTAGGGGGGCATTGCCCCCCCATGCCTATGCCTAGATCCGCCCCTGCTGTGGTGTGTATGCGCGTGCGTGCATGTTGCGCGTCCACTCACGAGGAGCGCAGATCTCCGACACTGACCAGCGTGGCGTTCCCCGACTCAACTCGGCGGGGGGAAATTAAGTCATGAAAGTGAGAGCGTGTCATCAAAGCATGTCTTCCTCTGCAGGCTCCACACGTGTCAAGAGGAACATAACAGAGGCATCATATGGAATGCATAGGATCAAACGCTGCGTAGCGGACAGACGGACCGACAGACAGACACTGCAGGCCTGCCTGCGTGTCAGCATCCTGAGCAAAGCATACCTACTAGAGAGCATGTACTTTTATGTATAGCACCTGAAGCAATGCTGTCATATGTGAGCTACTTTCAAAATGACCGGCTCAACAAGATCTACACATCAAAAATGTGATTGCTCCATTACTGAAAATCCATTTCAAGGCCTCCTAGAAAGTTTGAGCTTTAAAATAGTGGTGATGGTGTTACCTACTGTTATAGTGTTTAAGAATAATGCATTTATAATGAAAAATAATTGGAAGGTTTTCTTGTACAGGTATATGCTACTACTAACGTTTGAGAAAAGAATTTGGGGTTTGAGTTGATAGTTTGTAATGTTGAGTTTAGTCTCTTGCACCCAAAGCTAAGAACTTTCACGCTTTTGTCCACAACTGGGAAATAGAACTGGCAAAACATTGGTCAAAATAACAATTATTCTCCATTTTCTAATTGCGTGGACTCTTGACAGTGTAACTCTTGAGAGTGTAAAATGAAACGTTTCATTTCATTCAACGCTCTCAGGAGTTACAGATCTATGGGGACTGTCGTGTGATCTACCTGCACGGTCTGTGTGATCTACGGGTAGATCAAGATCTACCTTTTGGGCATCCCTGCTGTAGGCTTAAACACAACTGCTTCTCGGGTTCCGGAGGTGGTATGGCATTTGAGAGGACTGTCGGCCAATACATAGCAGCGTTGCGATTTCAACAAGTTAAAAAGTGTTCGGGTGCAGCAAAAGTTGCTCGAATACAGTGGTCTTCAACCTTTTCGATTCCAGGGCCCACTATTTCTTCAGCATTTGAGCCACGGACCACCATTTGTGACATTTTAGCCCCACAGAACCCAAAACTAAAGATTTGCTTTTGTCCACGATACCAGGCTGGATTTGGAGGGAAAAAACAGTAAAACATACAGATCAAAATGACCATCTTATACATTCACTAGTTGTGTAGACTTGGGCTAATTCACATGATGAATATTTTAACTCTTGAGTGTAAAATGAAATGTTTCATTTTTACTCTTTCAAAAAAGACCTATATCTTGTTATCCAACTTTCTATCATTTGAGAGCCTGAGAACCACCTGGAACCCCCTCAAGGACCACTGGTTGAAATCCACTGCTCTAATAGACTTTTGCGAGTAAATATAGGACGTCACTGGCAGGGGCGGATGTAACATTTCCCAATTGTGGGGGCAAGAGAAAACGGTATGGGGGCCTGCTTCACGCCACGGGCGATGAAGTCGCACCCATACCATATTCAGTTACAGGACTTTTATTAGTCAAGTAAAGCATCAATAATTGTTGAGTTTTCTGTTTTCAGTGATGAAATGCTGTTGGTTTAGTGGTGACACAGCTGTAGTTAGTAGCAGTAGTAGTGTTTCACATCATTTTAAATATATCCACTTTAATTTGAAATATCTTGGGTTGTTTTGCATGCCATCATGTTTGATGGGGCAGACTGGGCATTATTCTAGTCTAGATCTGCCCCTGGTCACTGGCATGGCGCAGTGTCACTTGCGCTACACAACTGCAGTCTCAATGAAAAACAAGCATTCTAATGAGTTTTCGCCATCGCTCGCTCAGATCGCTACAGTGTAAGACCTCTATTTTACAGAGTAATGGGTACATTGGACAAACGTCCAGGCAAGACAGGTACATGCTAAGTACATTTATCTATTGGAAGTTGTTGCACATTGCCCGCCCCAATGGCAGCATACATTGCCCCACCCGATGGCATGCGCCAGGCAAGTCGACATACAACACGAGTGATGACATTGCACGGTATCAAAACATACAGCCAAGAGTGGATACATACGTTAATTCCTGGACGTATTCACCAGTTTAAATAATAAAGCTTATTCTAGTTTATGGCTAGACCTGACTAGTAGGGATTGATTGGTTTAAGTTAGTCTGGCATCACACTGACTCTCAGATTTATCCAGGGATATCCGTCTTCAGTGGAGAGAATTGGTGTTGGTTGATATCAGGTGATGTTCTGGGCATATATATATATACATATATATATATATATATACATATATATATATATATATATATATATATATATATATATATATATATATATATATATATATAATATTATAATATTCTTCTTTCCTTCTTTTAATGGCTGTACTGTTGCCCAGATTAACTTTTTTCCTCCGCTCTGACATTCTAGGAGTTCAGTAGAGCCTGACCAGGATGAGGAGTTCGGGGTGTGCTCAGAAGGTCTGGGGGGGGGGGGCTGCTGTGTGTCTATGTGTGTGTGTGTGTGTGTGTGTGTGTGTGCGCGTGCATGCGCGCGCACGTGCGTGCGTGCATGCTCATAGGAATTTGTGTGAAGACATTGTGAATGATATTAGATCACGTGCATTGTGTGTGTGTGTGTGTGTGTGTGTGTGTGTGTGTGTGTGTGTGTGTGTGTGTGTGTGTGTGTGTGTGTGTGTGTACACGTCATCTTATGTGTGCGTGAGTGTGGCTTGTATTTTCAGAGGAACTTTTTTTATGGACAGAAAAGCGAGAGAGAGCTTCGGGCAGCCAATCAGGATGGAGCTTTTAAAGAGTCCTGCCCGGGACCAAACTTGCACTAATTAGACTAAACCACAACACATAAAAGAGAGAGAGAGAGAGAGAGAGAGAGAGAGAGAGAGAGAGAGAGAGAGAGAGAGAGAGAGAGAGAGAGATAGAGAGAGAGAGAGAGAGAGAGAGAGAGAGAGAGCGTTTGCCAACAGAAAAGTGAAAAATGAAGACATGGTACTATTGATGTGATACCAAGAGAGGCCAGGCTGGTTTAAACATACCGGTGTATATTAAACCTGAAGTAGATTCAGCGCTTGAGCAAGAGAAAGCAAGAGAGAACTGCCCAAGTTGTGCTTTGCACACAAGTAGGCCATGCGAGCAGAATGCAAATACCCCCTACTCCAGCCACCCCACCCCCCTCCCTCCAGGAGATAATACTTGTGACATTACTTATGAAGACATCTTCATTACATTACCGTCACATCATTAATCATTGTGTGTATTCTTGCATCAAGTGAACTCGGTACATAGACATTGATTTATTGAAGATTCTGACTTTGAAATGTAAAGCATTTTTATCCTGATTGTATTGTTGTACTTTTGTATTGTGCTTCTTGCTTTGGCAGAAGCACAGTAAACATATGTTTTCTCACACCAATAAAGCCCTTTGAATTGCATTGAGAGATGGTATGAGATCAGTGGCTAAACAATTTGGACCCCCAGGCAAGATTCTCCCTGGAGCCCCCACAGACCCCAAAACTAAAGATTTCTTTTTGCTTTCGTCCACAATTCAAGGCTGGATTTGGCAAACAAAAAGCCAAAATGACCATTAATCTTCTACATTCTCTAGTTGTGGAGACTTGAGTTACATCGCATGATGAATATTTTAACTCTTGAGTATAAACATGAAACATGTTTACACTCTCAAAGAGTTACACCTGAGTGAACCAACTGTCTATCCTTTAGCTCAGGACCACCTGGAATCCTCTCAGAGACCACTGGTGGTCCACAGACCACTGAAAACACTGGAGTAGACCCACCCGAGCCATAGAGTAAGACGATTTTGACGACTCCATTCACTTCAACTAATGATTCCCGAGTGTGCCTCGCTGCGGTTCACCGCTCCAAGACATGAGTCAAATGTGGAGTACAAATCTCACATTTTACACAGACGAATCAAGGACATCGGGAGGTTTATGGGCTCTCACGAGTATATGAACCACGTGACCGGGCTGGTTTCTTGCCCCATCAATGTCGCAACTCTTGTCTATACACCACAGGTCTGGACCAACCTTGTCTCATCGATTAGGGTGTTCATTTTGTTGACCGCCACTAAAAAGACAGTAGATTTTGATACTTGGTCGGCTAAGCCTATAGACAAAATCTTACACAATGTCACAGCAATAAAAATGGGGACTGAAACCAAAATGGTATATGCAAATGGGACTGAATCAGAATTTGCAGTCACCACTGGTCCCAAAGGACCATGGGTAAATAGGCACGGCATTGTGGACCAGCTCCATGCGTACTTGTATCTCTACAAAGCATATGTGCAAAGACAAGTGGGTGCGTGTGTGCACGCAGATGTGTGTGTGTATGCACAGTGCACATGGATGCATGTGTGCACAGTGTTTATGCATGTGCGTGTATGTGTGCGTGCACATGGCAGCAGGTCAGGGCTGGGCAGGAACAGGCCAGTGCCGTGGCTGTTATTGCTGGGCCTACTGGGACCAGACAGCTGGGGAGAGTCGATTAGGCCCAGATTTATGCCTCAGACTCGGGGTGTGTGTGTGTGTGTGTGTGTGTGTGTGTGTGTGTGTGTGTGTGTGTGTGTGTGTGTGTGTGTGTGTGTGCGCGCGCATGCACACACATAACTTTGGCTGGCAGTCAGTGTACACAACTTCAGTCTCTGTGAGGATCTCTCACACACAGCAGATTGAACACTGGTTGAGCACTGCCACTTGGTGGATGTTACCTGGTACTGCAGTACAAGCGCCTTTATCCAAGGCACTTTATATACTAGTATAGATTATGCATCTGCATCGCACGTGCACACACACTTTCTCAGGGACTAAAACTAACTCTACTGGGAAGCTCTGGTCTGCTGCCCCACAGTATTGCAATAAGACACCTCATATGTATTTGGTAACATTAGTTGTGTTCTCGTATAAAAGCAGTGTCAAGGGGCACATTTTCATCTCATCGATCCGCCGTTATTGGATATGTAACCCACCCTCCCTACCAGTGACATTTTTAATGATGCAAGAACAATGGAGTACCAAAGTCGTGGCGTCACTCCCATCCCCTGCCATTTGTTTGTTTGTCCTTTTAAATTATTGTCACAGTGCTATTGTTCTGTAAACTCTGTGACCGACGCTCGTATATGATACAATCTGCTTACAGCTAACTGTAATTAATTTGGCTGTCAGTTAGGGCTACATATCGAGTCGGGCTCATTTGTTTATTTTTGGAGCAGCTGCTGTGATATTAAACACTGGTATGGAAATTCAGAATTAACTGTGTGCTGCAATGCTCATGTGCCTATCATAACATTGCGAGATCTGATAAATAAGATTTAACCAGCAATAAAAAACAATATTCACGATTTTTTTTACTCACGCCATAAAAAAACAGCCTACATCTGAACCCAACAGGCCACACAGCTATCATCCTCCCCCGAGATCTTTGTTTTCGTGTCTTTTTGTGTCACATACCTCCCCTACATGGCTCAATTGTCAATGTTACTATGCCCACTCTGATTGCCACTTCAAGGCAAGAAGTATTTTACTATGTTTCTAACTTACAGTAGGCTGGGAAAAAAAGAATAGAAGCACCTCAAATGCAGTTTGAAAAGGAGCAAACTAAATGAATCCCATTGACACTCATTGGTCATGAGGTACTGCATAGCACTCTTGACACACTCTTGTATAAAAAAAAGTAAAGAAAACAGCACACGTGGTGCTATTGCTCAAAGCGTGGGGCTTCTCGAGGATCTGCTAGTTTTCATGCTTTCATGTGACGCTCCGGTATGGCCAAGTAGGACGTACAATATATGGAGAAAAGATGTCTGTTTTAACGAGAGTAAAGACCCCCACCACCACCTACTCCTCCAAGTGAATAATGTGATGCATTTGAGGAGGGGATTTCCCCTCTTCAAATTAATTTCAGACCGTGCTGACACTTCTGACGCGCACAAAAGCACATGTGTGACCGTGTGCCCTTGGGCAGGAGACAGACCAGCAGAGGAGAGGCAGACATACAGACTCAGAGGAGGATTAAAGGAACCTTTCCTTTACTCGCTCTCTCACTCGCACACGCACACGCACACACACCAAGCATTTTCCCAACATTGAGACTCATAATAATTATTAGAATTAATGTAATGAATCATTCAATCCACCTGCCTCATGGTGGTG
Organism: Benthosema pterotum; assembly: GCA_039105355.1. Taxonomy (NCBI): domain Eukaryota; kingdom Metazoa; phylum Chordata; class Actinopteri; order Myctophiformes; family Myctophidae; genus Benthosema; species Benthosema pterotum. The sequence goes on along the minus strand of CM076968.1, from coordinate 13,796,112 downwards.
CTAATAGGACCAGGAGGGAGTAGAATAAGAAAAAAACTCTAGATTACTTGGCTCATAATGCATCTCCCCATACAGGCCACACCCATTTGCATCAGGATAGATTACCCGCCATTTTGACTTTTCTTCAAAACACTCTTTTGGCTCCTCCGGCAGCTTTTGTGCAAATATCATCAAAAATGCTACACATGATCCCGGAGCGATCCGATTAAGACACCACATGAAGGATTCTCATAGTCCATAGCGTTCAGCAACCCAATAACAAACATTATTTGGTATTAATATATTAGTATTCATATATTATTATTATTATAGTATAATAACCTAGTATTATAAAGTGCAGGAGAAAGTCTGAATACTTAGCAATTATTATTAATGATGACAATTTAAAAGCATGTTATAACCCTCATTAAATGATGTCAAAGTGGCAGATGTACAAAGCAGTTACGAGTTCACAATTGCGAATTTGTAGATTGGCTATTCACCACCATGTTCACCATTACTCAAATTGTATACAGAAAGTACAATAATTACATCTGAAATGTAGTATGAGAGTCATACTTCGTAAGTAAATTACAAAAAAAAAAGAAAAACACATAAAATAAATAGAATAAAAATAACAGTCAACTCAAGTAAGTTCCAGACACTAAAAAAGCAGTACTTAATTGCCAGTACTTAATTATAAGGGCATGTACTTGGTTGCTCAATTATATACATCCACCACTTTCGAAATTGCGTCATAGGAGCAAGTGCGTACGCACGCGCGCACACACACACGCAAACGCACACACGCGCACGCACAGAGAGAGATCCAAACCATCTCTGACAAAAGCCCTTCAGTGCGCGCCTCGCCTTTTAAAGAAATAAATAAGATAATGTAAACACAAACGTAAGGCACTAATTTCACCTGGTAAAGACTGAAGAGTATATAGCCTATAGGTAGAGTCCCCTGTCTGCACTCTGCCAGCCACAGGTTTAAAAGGAAGACAGGGGGGGGAGAAGAAATGGCACAGGCGGGGAAAAGAAAATGGAGGCATTTATTATCCCCGACCCAAGCCAAACAGGCTGGGTCATTTAAAGGAGAGTAATGGGGAAGGTAATGGGAGGCAGTTGGGCCGGTTTCCTTTGGAGCTAATCAAAAAGGGGGGTGAGGGTAGTTCCCCCCCACCCCTCCTCTAATTGGGGCAATAGTCACACCGCCATCAGCAGCCCCCCCCCCCCCCCCCCCCCCCCCCCCCCCCCCCCCCTCCTCTAGCCATTGACAAGTGTACACACGGGCCAAATTGCTAACCCTGACACATAAACAGGGAGGGGGTCGGGGAGAGACGGAAACGCGTTCCCAGGAAGCGGAGGCTACGTCCCCGCCGTTAAATCACTCGCTGCTGCGCCCGAGATCCTCCAATTAATAAACAGACAGCAGGCCATAAGGTAAAAAAAAAAAAAAAAAAAAGCTCAACTGGTGATCTCTGGCAACTGTCCAAACCGTCAAGTAAAACACACTGGCGTACATGTGAGCACGTTGTTGAACTGCCTGGTGGTGCCATTTTTCTTTCGCCAGCGGATTAAAACCTGGAGTCAGTTCCCATGAACTGCCTACATATCCGTGTCCGAGACCCTGTCAAATGTACATTTATATATCATGATTATTGTGCATTATGCACGAGTCAAATGCACATATGGTATATGAAGGACCAACATCGAGATATATTTGCAGGCAAAGAGATCTAGAGCACAGCAAAAAATAGCAGAAATACTTGATGTAAGTGTTGCAATAGTTAGAGGGCTGCATTGGGAAGTGGGAACGGGACCCGACGCAAAATGTTGCGGCGTGGGCGGCATGAAAATGCCTGCGGGAGGGAGAGGGCGGTCAAGATAAAATAAGCGGGACCCGTGAAATCCCGCATACTCCCGCAATTAACCACATGATGACGCAGAGTTTATATAATACCAAAATATGCATGTCTGAGGAAAACGTTCCATACTGCGCTCGACAATGATCAGGCATGTTCTCTAAGCAAAGCGCATGAAAGAGTGTGCCACGCAGGCGCACGCCCGCACCTGGCATTCCACATGCATTAGTAGCCTTGATAGAGGAGTTTGTTTTCCTCATTCCTTGCGATGGATTCCCTGCCTTACCCTGTGTGCATCTGCTGCGTTAGACATGGTCACTCAGAGCAAACAACGTGAAAGTAAGTAACCACCGCCAGCACGTCTCTCTCTCTCCCCCTGCACATAATATGGATATCATATCACTCTACCGAGTTTCACAGTTTCACAAGTTATCAAATTTCAGAAGGAAGATCTTAGTTAGACCGAGTTACCTCCTTCAAATTCCTCAGGACAACCATTGATGAATCCCTACCACGGGAATGAAACACCAAACTCATAAGCAAATGGCAGTGCTCTCACCTACTCCACGCTTGTCTGGTTTGGTCACACAACCTCTGAGGACAAGCTTGAAAGTGGGCGGATCTAGGCACAGGCATCGCCTGTGTCGCCCCTTACCATTTTCTCCTGCCCCCCCAATAGGGAAATGTTACATCCGCCCCCGAGTATGACACATCTAAATCATTAGACATAGCCTTCATACACTTTCCTCACACTTTTCCATTACAATAATCAGAAAGGCAAATAAAATCATAACAGATCCCTCACCCCGCACAACAACACCTCTTCAATCTCCTCCCATGAGGCAAGATCTACAGAAGTATTAACTGCTCAGCATCTCGAGAGCTTCAGAGATAGCACTTACCCTGTAGCTATTAGACATTTGAACTTGAATTGCTAGGATACAGTTGTAATGATGCATGTACAAAGCAATACGCACTGATTTTACAGTAGCACTATGAACAACCAAATGCAATCTCTATGCTGCCGGTCTTTGCACTGTGTTGTCTTCTTGTATGTACAATGTCTGTATATGTTCAGCATGAAGCAAATTCCTATCAACTTGTTGGACGTGGCAATAAAGTTCTTGAATCTTGCATCTGAATCTTGGATCAAAATCTTTTGAAAACAGCACATCAAGGACTGATGTATATTGGGGTTTAGTTGAGGTTGTATGATTTGTAATAATAATATTAATAATAAAAAGGTCATGTTTTTTTTATAATTCTGAGGAGTAGTACAAAGTACAATTACCTCCACACTGCACTTACAGTAAGTAAATGTACTGTACATGGCTGCTCTGGATGAGTGAGTATATACTATAGGGGTTTATTTTTAAAAGGGTAAATTGGTCAACGCTGTGTGGGTTATATAGTGACAGACAGCCGGGGGTCTGGAATCAAACGCACATGGAATTTTATTCAGCGTTCAATTAAAACATTTGGCCTAGGCCCGGATCTGAAAATAGATGTCAAATATTTAAGTTAAAAATGTATGGTTCTCTCTATGTTCCCCTCTCTCTCACTCTCATTCCAACGAGTGATACGCTCTCGCTTCGCTCAAACGTGCATGCACACGGGCACATGCGCACACGCAAAGAAGAAAGCGTGGAGGTGGAGGAGAAAAAAAAAGGAACCTCTAAGAACAACAATCCATACTCTCTCCTCAATCAGGGCGTCGCTGTGTTTCCCCTCATTAATCATACATTAATATTCAGACAAACAAACTGTGTTTTTCTACCTTAGAAAAACACTCATTTCATCCCCCTCACTCTCCTCCCCTCTTCATCTCTCCCCACACTTCACTCAACTACTGCCTTCCCTTTACGCACACGCACACACAGGCACACGCACACACACACACACACACATACACACCCCTCCGTCGGTGGGAGTACTCACATGTTTCACAGTATCAATACGTTCCATGTAGAAATACTCTGGGTGTTTTGAGGAATTAATCTGGTTGGTTGAACCGGGTCACATGCAGTTACATAAAGCTACACTAGGCAACTTTTGTTTTATTAAAAAACAAATCATACATTTGATATCCATTATGAGTGGCATATTTGTCATAAATAAGCCATTCCCTGAATTTCATCCATCAAAGCCTGTTCTAAATATGTTTTATCGAAAAGTGATGGGGGTACCGTTTCCCTGAAAATGAGGTCACACACACATCAGATTGGTCCTTGATTACAAGAACCAACGACTTGGGAAATGTTGGACTCTATCTAAATACTGTACCACCAGTCAGAGTTACCTGGTACAGCTTTAAACCACCACACAGCAACACCTAATCAATACAAAGGTTTCAGCTGGTGTTTTTTCTTTCAGACTGCAGCAAACTCACTGCTAGGCTAGCTATTTTCTTGGGGGAATTTGTAGTCATATTGACACTGAAAAAAATGTTTTTTTTCAGTTTTTTAGTTAGTTCAACGATTATCTTGGTTTTAAGGTTAATTGTTCTTTTCTATGTAATATCACACTCGAGGCCAGTGCTATAACGTGATTTAAGCCACATGCTACACCCATGACACCGCAGGCATGGATGAAATCAGGTTAAAGCATATCCTCTCATTTAATCTTGTAAAATCTCATCAAATTCAGGACCGGTGCTTGACACCTATATAGGCTGCCTGGCAAGCTCATCCATAGCCTGCATTGCGGGTTCCACTCCCGATCATGACAGTCTTTGCCCCGTGCCACTCCCGATCTCTCCCTCTCTCCCCCATTTCAAGTCAACTTACAGGTATTTTGGGCCTTTTTCTGCCTGGTATTCATAATGTACTTGAGTAAAAGTGAAAAAAGTGTTTGGCAAACACACATACTTATACAGACTACCAAAGTAAGTTAGCAGTTACACAAGAATTCTTTTGGCAATAGCCCAAATTCATTAGGCTTAGAGCTGAAGATGTTATGAGTGTTTTGTAATAATGAAAATCTACAACTTAATTTTCATAGGCTACAATTGTAGTGGAATAATTGTACAATAATGTCTGTATTTGAAGTTTGTATTTGAAGTACTGAAAGTAAAAACACCTCCAAATGTACATATACTTAGATCCCTCCCTCCCTCCCTCCCGACAGTTATAAATAGCATGGCAGAGCGAGTGTGAACAGGCACTCACCTCTTAAACACGCCACATGACGGGGTCCCACACACCATGCTTGTGATGACCCCCCCCCCCCCCCGCACACACACACACACACACACACACACACACACACACACACACACACTACATACAGTGTACGAGCAGAACACAGCCGCGCATGCACACACACACAGCAGTGCCAGTTTCAGCACAGCCTCAAACAAACACACACCTTGGTGCTGCTGTCAAAATGCCATCAGCCACTTGAGAGTGGCATGAGGGAGGGTCCTCGCTTTGAAATGTGATTGTAAGCCCACAGACACAGGCAGTCACACACACACACGCGCGCACACACACACACACACACACACACACCAGTTACAGTGTATTCTGTAGAAAGTAGAATACTTTAAATTACAACAGTTTATTCTGCGGACAGTAGAACACTAGGTTAAATTACAACTGGTGGACATCTGGTCATGATGACCACACCTACATACATGGCAGACAGACACAGACACACACACATGCGCGTACACACACACAGTGAGGTGTAGGGCTCAACGGGGGCTTAGAGATCTTCGTCTGTTAATCTAGCCCATTGTTAAGACCCACTGAGCTGCTTCATGCTCTCCCACGGCGTGCCCCCCCCCCCCCCCCCCCCCCCCCACACACACACACACACACACTATTACTTACTTGTGAGGACATTGATATTTTAGGACAGCAATTTTGCCGCGAGAATGTCCATTTATCACATTTGACAACACATTTGACTACACTTGTGCACACACACACACACACACACACACACACACACCCATCTTCTCTGATGGACAAGGCAAATGCCACCGCATAAAGTAATAATCAATCATTATTCAATGATTGATTGATAAAACCACAACACACTGGCACTTGATCAGACATCATCTGAACCCAGACAGCCACAATAAAGTAAATGTCTGCACAATTAGACAATGTAGAAGAAACGTAACATTGGCCAACGATTGCCCATTATCGAGAGACAGTGAAATCCACTAGCGACCAAACTGGTCATGACCAGGTTCTTGCCACTTGGCAATTTACCGCATTTTACCGCTCTCAAGAGTTAAATTGTATTTAAACATCTGAATTACGTAATTTTCAAGAGTCCACATAATGAGAAAATGTAGAATAATTGTTATTTTGACCAAGGTTTTGCCAGTTCTCTTTCCCAATTATGGACAAAAACGTGAAAGTTCTTAGATTTGGGTGCAGGAAACTAAACTCAAGATCACAAACTGTCAACTCAAACCTCAAATACTGTTTTCAAACGTCAGTAATGGCATGTACAGGAAAACCTTCCAATTCTCCCCCTCTATTTTTCATTATAAGTGCATTGTTTTAAACACTAACAGTAAGTAACACCATCACCACTGTTTCAAAATTCAAACTTTCTAGGGCCTTGAAATGGATTTTCAATAGTGTAACAATCATATTTTTGATGTGTAGATCTTGCTGAGCCGCTCATTTTGAAAGTAGCTCTCAAGTCAAAAAACTGTGGGCACCACTGCATTATAACAACTGAATAGTATGACCACGCCACGGCCATTTTGCCATGCAAGAACAAGCCCACTGTCTACAGCCTACTGACACACCTCTCAATGCCACAACTCTTCCACTAGATAACCTTGAGAGTTATAGACAGAGTTTTACAAACTATGTTAACTTCATGGGGCCAGTGAGTCCAACAATGACTCTTCTACATAGACTTACATTGAGATTGGGGAAAACAAATAGGCGCATGCTGACGTCCATAACTCTTGGACATGGAATATATACTTTTACGAAGCAATAGTTCAAAATGCTACGTGCCCTGGGGACAACGGTGGTTTGTTTTAAAAGAGCAGGAGAGGACGACGACAACATTAACAAAGTACGCAGGTATTCATCATTGCATAGTCGCACCGCTCTGATGATGGATATTGGGCTGCTGTGTCAACTGAACTGTAATTCTGTTCTCACGGGTGTTGCATCAAATACAGCATGGAGTTGTGAACAATAAATTTGTATCCACTGACAACAAAAATAAAGAGGCTAGATGTTATCAGCTTGGTGGAAAAAAAGGGTTGTAAACCACTGCCTGTAAGAAGTAGTAATCTGTGAAAACGCAAAAAAAGCTGAGAGAAGCACCAACCTCTCTGACGTGCATGTTCTCCAGCTGGACCTCGGCCTCCCGCGCCGCCATGCTTATGACCCCCGATGACCTCTGAGTGCCGGACCGGCTGCCATGCCCTCCCTGGCCCTGACCTCCTGGTAGGGATAGTAGACCATAATCAGTTGTTATAGTAGACCATAATCAGTTGTTATATTGCGGGTCCATTTGGTTTCATTTCACACTCAAGAGTTAAAATATTCATTATCTGAATTACCAAGTTTACACAACTAGACAACTAGAGATTGGGGCAAAAGGAAAACACAATTTCAGTTTTGGGTTCTGTGGGGCTAAAATGCAGTCAAAAGGTGGTCCGTGGCTCAAATGCTGAATAAATAGTGGACCCTGGTATCAAAAAGGTTGAATACCACTGTTATAGGGTGTTCCCTCCAACACAATTGTTTGCCAAGTGGCAAAAAAAATACTGTACTTCCTGGCCTTAACAGCCCATACATATGAAAAACAAAAAAGCGCTGACTGCACTAAACAGGATCATGTCTATGTTCCCTCAGCTCTATGTTTCTCTCAAGCTCCGGATTCAGTTTAATTCAGAGTGATTTACATCAAAAGGATAGTTCACATTTTTTTAAAGTCAAGTTGTATGAAATACTTGACATTAATATAGTGCTGTAACAATTGATGTCCAGAGTCCTGTTTGTGGGAGTTCTGCTTTGGTATCAAACCGTTTTGAAACCACCAAGATAGAGATGCTCCAGATTCAACAAAAGCTTTGAGAAAAAAATATGACTATATATCAATTTTTTGCCACAATTAACGGTGACATGTAGCATTCCTACATTCTACACAGCATGCCCACCTCCTTGCAGCATCTCCAGCAGCCTCTGGATGCTCTCGTCGCGGGCCCCCAGGGTCTGCTTCTGGCTGTCAATCCTCATCTCCATCTCCTCCAGGGTCCTCCGCAGCAGGTACATCTCCTTGGCCTGGCGTTCATGCTCCGACTGCAGCCGCAGGTAGCTCTCCTCAGACGGGTCCTGGTGTGGGGGGCAGAGAGAGAGAGAAGGCTGTCACCACTAACGCGTTTAAAGGGGAACTTTGCCCATTTTCAACATTTTAACTTTATACCAGTCAAGGACGAGTTTGGACGAGTTAGCCCTGCTCCCAAAACAAAATGGCCACCATTTATTTTTTTTATTTTTTTATTAAAAAAAAAAATAAATGGCTTTTTTTGGGGCTGTGAAAGAGTTGTCATTAATATATCTTAGAGATGTTGTGTGGCCATGATAAAAAAGTTCCCCCAATTCTGTGTTCCCTAAAAATGGAGGTCTGAAAAAAAAATCATTAAAATGGTGAAATACATCCGATGACATCATCAAGATGTATTTCACCATGTTAATGATTTTTCTTTCAGACCCCTTTTTTCCTGAGAGGGTACATTTGTATCCTCTCAGGAAAACTTTGAAAATGGGTGCAGTTCCCCTTTAAGCTGGCGATTACATTGCCATATGATGAATTTGCATTTATCGATTTTGTTTTTGAAATCTGTTTTGACTATGACTATTCATCATCATCATTCGTCATTGTGATTTATCACAATGCCACGGTATAGAGCACGTTACTAAAAGTACACAATGGAAAGTATGCAATGCAATACACAATATACAGACATAATAATAAAAGGCTTTTACTATTTGAACAGTAGTAGAACTTTTTTTTTTCCAGAAAGGCACCCATCCAATGTAAACAATGTATGCAGTGGAAAAATATGAGTGCAACGTTTATTTTTTGAAATAATGTTTTGTCATATAGAAAATGTATCCGAGGAGATGTTTGTCCATCACGTTAGCTTAGGCGTTATTGGACTAAAGCAGTCTGGGGGGGGGGCTTACTTGTGGCTATCTTGGAACATAATTGCAGTACACAGTACCTGTGGAGGGGGCGAGGAGGAGGAGGGGAAGCCGTCACATCCGGGCACCTGGCAGGGCACCTGGCAGGGACTGCGCGAGCGTCCAGGGGTGGTGGCAGGGACTCCTCCTGGACTCTGACCCAGGCTGTAGAGGTGCTGGCTGGGACTGTTCCTGCTAGGCCCGGGGTGGAGGGTGTTGGTGCCTGCAAGGTCATTAAAGGGGAAGTCCACCCATTTTCAACATTCTAATATGTCATTAGTATACCCTAGAGGTGCTGGGTGGACATGATAAAAAAAAGACAAGTTCCCCCATTCTGTGTTCCCAAGAAATGGAGGTCTGAAGAAAACCACTAAAATGGTGAAACATCTTGATGACATCATCAAGATGTATTTTCACCATGTTAATGGATTTCTTTAGACACTTGTTTTTTTCTGAGAGCGTACAAATGGAACCAAATGAACCAGTTAGGGTTCATTTGGTTGCATTGGTACACTCTCAGAATAAAATGTTGAAAATGGGCGGAATTCCCCTTTAAAAGAAAAGAGGTCATAACGAGGGAGTGCTGTGATTTTTGTATTATATATATTTTTGGGTACATGTTTGAAGGGGAACTCCACCCATTTTCAACGTTTTACTATATCATTAATATGCCTAAGAGATGTTGTGTGGACATAAAAAAACCCTCACATTCTGTGTTTCCTTGAAATCGAGGTCTAAACAAAATCATTAACATGGTGAAACACAACTTGATGATGCCATCAAGTTGTTTCACCATGTTAGTGATTTTTCTTTGAAGACCCTTTTTTTCCCCCGAGATTGTACATCCCAACCCTGCAATCGCAGCGTCGCTATTGGCTGCACTGCCAGCTGACCAGCCGTAACATCAGGGAACTACCCAGGGATGCATTGCGTCTTTGTTGTTGAGATGCTCGAAATGCCAAGTGCAACATAATGAAGTGAATTCAGCATCGTTCTGGCCGCCGATTGTCACATTATGCTCAGATATGGACCTTAATACCACGGGCGCGCACGTATGCCTGTGCACTCACATATTTTGATCATTAGGTGAAAGCGATCCCGGTGTTACCCCGGAAATGCTGATTCGGTACTTTCAACTGAAAGCACTTGTTTTAAATTATCATGGCTGGTTTGCGATACTCGTTCAATATTGCACTTTTGGGTAGTTTTGGACGATTATCCAATACTATAGTATTGGTATCGGAACATCACTAGTGTACAGTAGATAAACAAACATGGTTAATATCCTCCAATTCAGCAGACCTTGTCACGAGTTCTCCAAATAACATCCCATTGATGGCTGCCATATGGTGTAATCTCCAGGCATTGAAGGGGCTACTAGTGCACTCTCAAAAATCAAAGTACCTATCCTAGCACTGACCTTGGTTTCCTGGGCTGAGTCTCTGCGTGATGCCCCCACTGTACCCAGGGCTGTGGATGATGATGTCTGCATGCTGCTGCTGCTGCTGCTGCCTGGGGTTGTAGGTGTTAGAGGGGCTAGCGTGGGGGCTGCCGTGCCTGGTGGTGGTGGTGGTGGTGTTGGTGTTGGGGGGGCCGGGGCTGTGATGGTGATGATGATGATGGCTGCTGGGACCCCCTGGGGGGCCATGATGAGGTCCGACCGGGCTGTGTCCTGGACTGGAGGAGGAGGGCTCCCCGTCTCCCCTGTGGTGATGGTGGTGGTCCTGCTGGTTCACATGGTGGTCCCTGGAGTAGGAGGAGGTCTCCTGTTGATGCTGCTGCTGCAGGTGACTGTTCATCTCCCTGTGAGCCCTCAGCTCCTCCTGCAGTTCTTGCACCGTCAATGGAAGGTGCTAGAGAGAGAGAGAGAGTGAGTGGAGAGCGGCGAAATGAATGGGCACTCTTTTGCCCGTTTAACTCTTAAAGGGGAATTCAACCCAGGCTAAATGACGTAGAGTTGTAGCCTGGTAGAGTTGGTTAACCAGATAACTCTTTGAGAGCATAAACATGAAACCAAATAGACCCGCAACACAAACATGAAACCAAATAGACCCGCAAGAGCCATTTCGAGAGTTATAATATTCATCACCTGAATGGCAACGGCATGTAAACAACCAAATATGTTATGTAGCTAACCAAATGGACCCGCAAACGGTGTGCTGGAAGTAAATGCGGAAGCGCGCCCCGGATTGATATTAGCACAGCTGTTTTCACTTTGGGGACATTGATTATGCAGCGGTGAAATATAGAGCAGAGCGGTGAGTTATAGTGCAATATGTTACCGCTCACGTGACCAGAACGCTGGCTTGATTGGAGCATTCATTCAAGCCATGTAATAAGTCTAGATAAACCCACTTATATATAGCTCTGTCTGTTCTTGGCAGGGAACTTAAAACATACTGACTACTTGAGAAGTACACAATATTACATAAAACGGTGGTTTTCAACCTTTTTCATACCAGGGCCAACTATTTATTCAGAATTTTAGCCACGGACCACCATTTGAGGATATTTCAGCCCCACAGACCCCCAAAATAAAGATTTATTTTGCTTTTGTTCACAATCCAGGCTGGATTTGGGAAACAAAACAGAACAGTCAAACATACAGATCAAAATGGCCATTAATCTTCTACATTCTCTAGTTGTCTAGACTTGGGCTAATTCATATGATGAATATTTTAGCTCTTGAGAGGGCAAACATGAAACCAAATGGACCCCCAAGGGTACATTTGGTTTCATGTTTGCGCTCTCACCTGGAACCCTCTCAGGGACCACTCGTGGTCCCCGGACCACCTATTGAAAACCCCAGCTTTATAACTTTTGTTTTTATTCTGTCCTTGCCCACTGCGATGCTCTCTAGACAGATACTTAATCGACTATTAGAAAATAAAATAAAGAATTTACTCAGAAACTCTACATTAAATGTCAAAAAGAAATGATGCATCAATAAAACATCAAATTACAACAAAAATGAATACTTACGGGCCTATATTTCACAGGAACTTACAAACAAACGGAGCTGTGTGGACTGTAGCCCAGATAGCCTAGTACTAATGAGCAAAACCAGGTGTGTTCAAACCTCATTGACAATGCTGCCACTAGGGGGTGCTAATAACTAAAGAAATAAAAGACATGAACTAACAACTGTATGCATCCCAGCACAGTCTTTTAAACTATTTTTAACTTGTAATCCCATCACAAACTTGAGTAGGATGAATTAGAATGACTTATAATGAAATAAATAAAATAGGGGGATATTAATATATGTGGCCAAATTTGACTAAGGGACTGCCATTGTATCTTTGAATTTCCGTTTGTTTCATGTCATAATATGAAAGTAGGAACCAGAGCTTAAAATTGACATCTGGTTGTTTCGTTTAAGGCTACGGAGATTTAGTACTCACAGAATAATGTATAGCAGAAAACAGGTTTGAGACATTACACGTAGGCTACATATTTAAAGCATTTATTTCAAATGTACAGGTCGATTTCAGCTCTGAAGAGTCTGTGTTATTTAGATTGGAACTAAATCACTTCAACAAATCACTTGTTGTGAGCTTGTAATTTAGATTGTCCGTTTTCAGTATGCAAACAAGTGTAGAATCAGCCACAACTGTAGCTTTTTAACAGTGAATCAAAAATCTTGTCTAAATCAACACAAATGCTTTTGAGGGGCAAAAGTATCACTTGTGTGGGACAGGACAGGGTTAGCAACTTATCACTTTAGTTGCTCATGGCCCATCTGCTTAATATTGACCATCATATTGTAATTAAATCCCTCTGGAGTCTCACATTTTTTATTTAAAATTCTATTTTTGTGTTGTTATTTTAACGGGTTTAAAAGCACTTCTGGCAGGAAAAGAGACAATGAGAGAGCTTTGGAAAGCCACTACACAGGACTAACTATTGGCAATTTGGACACTGACGCCTGCCAGTTAGTGTGGGATAGATACAGTAGTCTCAATACGTGGGACAACTGAAAAGACTTTGAAATGAGGGGCTTTCCCACATAAATGGGGACATCTGGTCACCCCAAATGCAGAGCCAGGATTCACAAACAACATGTTATATGTATGAAAGACGCTCTTGGTTTTAAACTAGTTCATTTTCTCAGTCAACATTAAGCTCTCCTGTAATGGAAAATTGTCTGTCTGCAATATTTCTTCGGCTCTGTGTCTTCCCTATGGAGACACAAAGGAGTCTCCTTGGGGAGCTTGGCTTAGGAATAAGACAATCTAAAAACATAGGCATACCCATGTATTCAAGTCTCCAGGGGGTGTTGTTTGTGCTGTAATTGGTCCGGTTTAGCTACATTGCTGGCAGTTACGCACACTGCCCATACGAGGGCGACATTTCACATTCACAAAAACCAGACCGTGCAAAGATCATGCAAGGTGTGACTGGAGGAGTCACACCTTGCATGAACACATGAAGACACATCACAACTTGCTGAAGCCAATTAAAAAATACATCTCAAAATAAACTCTACCTCACAGAGAACAGCATGATGCCAAACAGCCCCCCCCCCCCTTTTAGCTCAAACACTACCGAACAATAAATTCCACCTCATTCATGTGAATTCCTGCGGATTTCATTACACAAGCACAACACATCTTGTGTTGACATGTGCTGCACGTAACGTTTCACATTACGAGACTCGCTCACCGTTTTGCACTGGTCAGAAAATGATTCACCGCCCCCCTATGACTTCGCTTTGCCTTTTTCATGAATGCTAATTATACAATACAGACATCACCGCAGCAGCGCCACTACTCCTAGCCATTTCATCTTTACCTGTCAATCTCCACTGGCCCACAATCAGTTTTTCCACCCAGCAACAACCAACTAAGCAGGGCTTGACACTAACACTTGCCCGCTTGCCCGGGGCAAGTAAAAAAAAAAATGGTCGGGCAAGTGAAGACTGTTAGCTGGTTGCCCGATCGGGCAAGTGTACGACTTAGTTCGCTGTAACACAACACAAGATACAGTATATTTGTCTGAAGGTGGTGGTCATTGCGCTCTGCCTCTGTGTCTTTCCCTGCTTTCTAGCTATCTCTCAAACTATGATTTTGACCCCTGAGTCCTTGACCACTGTGGGAAACACTGATGTACACTGATTTACAAGTTGAATATTTACTGTAGCTGATTGTGACTTAAACAAAACAGTCTTCGACTGCGAAAGGAAATGGTTAAAGCACCCAAGTAGAAAGTAAACTTAAATGCAAAATTTACGATTATATTGGGGGCAAGTGACCATGACCTGAGGGCAAGTAGAACCTGACTTGCACTTGCCCGATGGGCAAGTGCCTCGGAGACCTTAGTGTCAACCCCTGTGACTACCATGAGAGCACCTATAGCATTGGTTACTGTATACAGCATATTTGCGCATCACCACCCAGAAAGTGTTCCGCTAGAGGTCTCTAAAAAAAAAAAAGAAACAGAAACAGGGTGTTTTAAGTTTTATTGAAAAATAGCAGGTGTACATGCCTCATAGCGCACCGCAGAGTGGAGTGCTTTCAGAGCAAACGTTTTGTACAATCTACATTGTTCTGTCAAAATGGGTTACCACATCTATTTTTGAGGCATAATTCCACTAAACCGGTCTCTCTCTAGCAAATCTAGTACTTGCCTATTGGACACAATTCCCACCAAATTATTTTCAAGAGCGGTATACTGTTCCAACTCTTTTCAAAAAAAGCAATGATTAAACGCATACTTACAAAACACACCCACATGAACTGAGGGGGTGCCTGTACATCATCGATTCATTGCCAGGGGGAATTCAATGTTTGTGTAGGACAATATTGGCCGATTGGCTTGTATACATGTGGTATGACGTAAATTCTACATTAATTATCAAAGGCATGTCATGTTTGCGTTAGGACAAAAATCATTCTACAAAAATCGCACCTGTGTGAAGTGAGGGTGGTAGATGAAGGTCATATAGGCCTGGAAACAATTTCACTGCATTTGAAGACATGCAGTGAAATTGCATGTCCAGAGCAGCATCTGCTCTGGACCCTTGCGGGTCCATTTGGTTTCATTTAACACCCTCAAGAGTTAAAATATTCATCATCGGAATAAGCCCAAGTCTACACAACTAGAGAATGTAGAAGATTAATGGTCATTTTAATCTGAAGTTTGCCTATTTTGTTTCCGAAATCCAGCTTGGAATTGTGGAAAAAAAAAAAACACCATTTGATGACCAAAAAGTGCTGAATAAATAGTGGTCTGTGGTATCAAAACGGTTGAAAACCACTGTTGTAGACCAAAACATTTCAGATGACTAAAAGCTAAATGAAGCAACATTTGCTGTCAGGCTCAACACCGTGTGAGACGCGTGAACACATAAGGTGCTGGACACGACATTCTCCTTCCAGGCGTGTTTTGCAGCCTAACAGCAGGCTGAGTGAGATGTGGAGGAGACACACGCACGGCAAGGCCGAAACCATGGAGACGGAGCAGAACTGTACCGACGCTGATGTGAGTAGGAGATGGAAACACGTAAGGACACCAAGAAAGGGTTATGAAATGAATTAACAACTAGAAAAAGTGCCCTTCCGGGCACACGTCTCTCTTCACCAGGTCTGGCTGTGGCCAAACCTGGTGGCGCTATAGGCCAACGTGAAAAACATTTTTTTTAATCCACCTGTTGGTGCCACTATGAACAGGCCAGTGTTTCATTGACCTGTTTCACACAAATTTCACACTGCGTTCAAGATTTGATGATTTTGATGCCTGTCTTGAGCACAGACACTGTGTAGTGATTTGCAGGATTTGGGGGGGGTCAAAATGACTAAAGGTTGTGCCACTGTTTATATTTTAAAAAAAGAAAAATCAATAACTCAAATAGTTATTTGTTTATTTTCATTTTTAATTTATTTTTTAACCCATTTTTTCACCCAGGCCTCTACTGAGCTCTACACACGCTCCACCAACCCAGGGAGGCAGCGGACTGGCCTCATGCTTCCTTCAATGCATGAGGAGTCCAAGTTGCCTTCCTTTCACCTGACAGTGGGGAGTTTCCCTGGTTGGACGTAGCACATGGAAGGAATGCGTTATTCCAACCAGTTCCTGTCCCCTCCATCAGGCACCTCCGGCTGGCCAGGGGGAGGCAGTTTAGAGACCAGGATTACTGCATGTTTTTGTGATTGTGTATCTACCCTAGGGGATACGGGGAGAACAAACTCCACACAGAAAGGCCCTTTCGCCAACTCTGCCTCAGGTATGGGCACTGATGACTCGTAGGAGGAGATACATTTACTTTTCATTTACTTTTAATGTGTGGCCCAGTAACTCCCACAAAATGACCGGAACTACTTAATATTCACCAACACCGGAGCAGAACTCCCACCACAGGACTTGACAATGAATTCAGTTGACACAACTAAATTAATGGCAAGTATTTCATAAACCTGAACAATCCCTTTAAAACAGTGCAGTGAGCCAAACAGGTAAAAAAAAAAAAAAATAAAATAAAACAGATTTGGTCAGGATGCACCTTGTGTATTTGGCCAAAAAAGAATTCATCAGACCAACGTGGACTCAGAACAATGAGCCATCGGACGAATGACACATTAATGTGTCACCACCGCCGCCGCAACTGCGTTGGCGGTCCAAGTGGTTAAACTTAACTCTTATTTCCTTCATGCATATGGTCTATTGGAAGACGCTGCGGGGTGCCAGTCTGCCTCCGCTGTTTCGTGACTAACGAGGCGGAGTGCCAAGGGCATGGAGCTGACATGTAGGAGGGAGGGAGAGAGAGAGGGAGTGGACTACTGAGGAGTTGTGAAACGGTCATAATAAATGCAACAAGCTAGGGGTGAATATCAAGTTTAAGAGGGTGGGGGTGGACCACCTTCAGTGCGCAGGCACGCACGCGCACACACTCTCACAACAAAGAGCCCGGAACATGCACATGCATGTGTGTGTGTGTGCGTGCGCACAAGCATACAGTATGAACCCTCTCTCTCATCAAGCAAACAGATGGCGTTGGTGGGAGAAAATGCTGGTCATATTTGCGCGCTGAAGGAAAAGGTGACATTCCTTATGCTAATGGGCTGTGTGGTCCGCTGTCATAACAAGCTACCCTCTGGCTGTCTTTAAATGAGAGGGAGGAGAGGGGAGAGAGAGAGAGATAGTCTTGCTTGTTTCCAAGCAATACTTGGGGAAACAAAGAGTAAAGACGATGGGAAAAGATTTGGTATCTGATGAAACCAAGAGCTGAACGAAACAAAGAGCGATGTAAGAAAAATAAAGTGTTCTGAGTAAAGGAGACCAGGAAAAGAAATGTCTAGTGCTCTGTCTGTGTGCGTGCCAGTGCACGTATGTGTGTGCGTATCTTCGTCGTAGAGCCTGTGGGAGCGAGAGAAAAGGAAGGACGGACACATTCATCCATCAGAGGCGACTGGGAGGGTGAAATAAGGACAGACCTGTGCTGTTGACATCATGGCCTCTCTCTCTCTCCGGCCCACTTTCACAACAACAATCTCAATATTCAGCGTGCCGTGGCTTTGTGTACGTGTGCAGTACGCACACCGGAAAGGGGAGGGGCAACAAAATTCAGAGCTGAAGCAGGGGCAGATATAGGCATAGGCATGGGGCAATGCCCCCCTAAATGCCCTGACTGCCCCACCAAACACGATGGCTTGCAAAACAACCCAAGATATTTCAAAATAAAGTGCCTATATTTAAAATTATTTGAAACACTACTACTGCTACTAACTAACTACAGTTGTGGCACCACTAAACCAACAGCATTTCATCATTGAAAACAGAAAACTGAGTCAGACCTTTAGCTTTGTGCATGCTGTGTGTCTGTTGCAACTTCAACAACAACTGATGTTATTATTGAAGCTTTACTTGACCAATAAAAGTCCTGTAACCAAAAATGGTATGGGTGCGGCTTCATCGCCCGTGGCGCGAAGCAACACAGGTGATGAAGCCGCACCCATACCATTTTTCCTGCCCCCCCAATTGGGAAATGTTACATCTGCCCCTGAGCTGAAGCAGTAGTTATCAAATGGCCGAAGCGTTACGTTCTGAATGGGGGAAAACGCATTGCTTTTCGCCAGACACAAACATAATCGTGTCAAAACAGGGAAATGTCATAGCGACGTCCCCATGTTGTCCCCATTAGCATTTCAATGGGGCAGTGCATTGATTATACCAACCACCACCCCCGGTCCCCTGTGGTGTTCCCAACCTTTTCTGAATCGGGAGCTCGCTTTAGAAAAAAAATCGTTTAAAAAAAAAAAAACACATTCGCACCACCACCACTCACCCCCCTATCCATCTGACCACTTAACGTCAGCCACCCACATTTAAGTATAAATATACATAACTGGAGAAAGTGACGCACCGCTTGAGATGACAGGAAATGCAAATGTGAGTGGGGAGAAAAAAAGAAAACTGTAGTTGGCAGAAGAAAAATACGGTAGGGAAAACTATACATGACAACAGCTGTTCTACAGGCACACGTTGGGAGCCCCATGCGGCGGTGTGAAATCTCTGTGGGTGTGTGTTCTCCACTTCCACTTCTTACAAAAGATACTGTAAGTGTAAGACATTGTGCGTTCATATAAGGTTATCTTGAGGCACATCCTGTGTAGCTGCTGGACAGCACTGAAGGGCACAGGGTTGAGATGATACGGGGGGAGGATGCCGGCATGACCAGGTAGTAAGGAAGCAAGTGAAACATACAGGGTTTAAGCACATCTGAACTTTGACGTGTTGCATGAAGGAGCTGGAAGCTGGCTTCTCTTTTGGGGTTTATAGACAGCTGGTGGACAGAAAATAAGCTTGACCCTCGCGGCAGAACGGCGCGTCGGCCAGATTTCCCACAAACTCTTGCCCTCCGCGACATTCTGCCGCATGGGTGGAGCTTCATTTCCATCCACCGCAGCTGTCTAAAAAAGCTTCCAGCTTCTTTATGCCACGCATGGAAGCTCAGGTGTGGCCTACACTGACAAGAGGGCATGAGAGGCCTGACCAATCAGAAGCCAACAGAGGCAGTTGGTCCCGTTTGTAACAGTCAGACAAGCTGAGAACAACTGGCCCAAAAGAAAACAGAACAGCGGAACAAACTCCAGGCAAAGACTGGTCAATGAGAGCAGACCTTAACTCAAGTGAACTCAATTGTTTCTGGAGGTGTCAGAAACACTTGAGGTGCTTCTGATAACCTAGACCAGTTCTAGAGCAGGGCAAACAATAAAGGTGGATCTGTGCATAGATTTCAAATGACATTAGGAAGAACAGCTACAATAGCCAGAAGCAGGATCTCTTTGACTCAAGTAAAACAAGCTATTTCACTTATATCTGGACAGGAGGCTACCTCAGACCATACTACTAGGTTGACTCTCAAATGACATGAAGCTGCCACTGCTGTAAACCAAACTTTTCTAAACGTGATGGATCAAAAAAAAGAGCACAACCAGAATTAGACTTCATCGAAGAAGAAGCCAAAAAGAAGTTGGCTGTTCAATGTCAGCACACAGGAGGTGTCACAGCAAGAAGCAGATGAGTTAGAAGTACCGCTTACCCCATATAGATAAAACTTTACATGCGAACTCTTGAAAGTGGCACCTTTCATACAAGCCACTTCACAAGAAAAATATTATGGATATTATATCTGTTTTGCATGTCATACATTATTCTTGTAAATTACAAAATTATATATGGTTCACTTTACAAAAAAAAAATACTATGGTATATGAAAGGTGGCACTTTCAAGAGTTCGCATATAAGATTTTTCCATATGGGACGACACAAAGCAGACTTGGTGAAGCAAATGAGCAAAGGAAGAGGAAGCCAAAATGAATGGTCAACTAGAAGTGCCAAGAGAATCTTGAGTGAATCTTTGAGTGACACTGATTGGCCAGAAGAGAATTAGAAGATATACTATGAAGATACTGTACTGCACAGGTTGTCTAAGCTAAGAAGGCACTTGATGGCTACTTCCTGCTCAGAACAGTATGATACAGCATGGTTGAGAGATATGAAATTGAAGACTGTTAAGAGCGTTTAATAAAGTTTGCCTGTGTGCAGTAGACGACATAGGCATAGACTAATATGCGAGTGGTTTGACATTAAAGCCAGTGTCAACAAGATTGTAATATGCTAGGCATTATTGCAATACTGTATGTTACTAACAAGACTCTGTGTGGGGGAATACTAAGTGTGAGCCAGAAAATAGCAGCCCAGAGAATGAGACTAGTAGGACACTGCCAGATACATCAAGAACTGTTGCACTGGGAACCAACACACGGTGCATCGGTCACAAGGACATCACATACCAACATGATGAAAGATGCAGTAGCACAAAGTACCAACGAACTGGCCAGATGTATGGAGAAACGGAACGACTGGGAATGGCGATGGAGGGCTCATCTATAGGATTACCTAGAGATAGAATGATGTAGGTTAGGTTTTTGTTCTGGATTGTGGATGGACCGGGTAGTGAGAAGAACAATTTGACAAAGAGAGAATGGAGTCCAATGAAAGGCGTCTTCAAAACCTGGCGACCTAGACTTTGCAGACCACATAGCGTGGTTCTCCTCCACTAAAGAAGGCAGAATGAGGAAGTTAAAGGGGTATTCCACTTTAAAAAAAATGTATGGTCATTTTATGGTCTACTCAGTCTCCTGTGAAAACACCAGACAGTTTATAAGTTACTCCTTTCAGTATTTAGATATTTGATGTTCATTTTAGCGTATCCACTCCTTCCTATACAAACCCATTATGACTTAAAACTTAATTTTAACCATGCCAGATTATTCAAAAGCAACATTATCCAAAACAATATTTTAAAAATAAATGAAATCCCACCGCCCGCTCACGTATTAGGAGGACAATATCAGTCACCAGAAAAAATATTGGTCAATCTGTCATGGTTAAAATTGAGTTTTAAGTTATAATGGGTTTGTATAGGAAGATGGTGGATACGGTAAAATGAACATCAAATATCTAAATATTGAATGGAGTAACTTATAAACTGTCGGTGTGTTCAAAAGACTGAGTAGACCATAAAATGACCAAAAGTTTTTTTTCTGAAAGTGGAATACCCCTTTAAGCGGAGTTGGATGTTAGCTGATTGACACATACCACGACATGCGGCATACACAACGACGACCGCAGTGACACGGGCACCAGAAGAGACCAAACAAAGAGAAAGGAAGACCAAAGACCACCTGGAGGGCGTGCCGTTGAGAGAGAAAGACAAGAAATGCACTGGAAATAATGGTCTGAAGTGAGGACTTCAACAACTGACCGTGAAAAGCACTGGAAGCGTTCTGCGACAGCCTTGTGTGAGTGGATAGGTCAACAGCATGCTGTCATCTTATGTTTTGTATTTTCACAGTGGTTTTAGAGGAAGAGAACCCTTCAAATAAATCAATAGTGGAAACCACATCTGTGTCTGTCTGTGAGAGGGAATTACAGACACCATGGAGGGTGTGAAGTGAACTCTCAACTCTGTGGGTTGTGTGTTCACTCCTTCTGCAGACAGAAGAGACAGTCGAGCGGCAGCGACTCCTTCGGCGACAAACAAAGGCAGGGAAAACTGTCGAGTAGCTTGTAGGTCAGATGTTTTCACAGCAGTGCCAAGACATAAGAAAACATTGCTTTGAGTGCCCAGAGAAAGAACACCGAATATCAAAAGGAAAAGCCGGCTCCATGGTTACGTCGAAAGTCAGGAGGATTGTCGAGAGACGCTGAAGCATGCAGGGTACAATCACGAGCAGCGGGTGGACGGCATACTGGACACACACACACTCACACACACACACACAAATGAATCATGCTGAAAGGGGAGACAGACAGACAGACAGACAGATACAGACAGAGAATAATGAAGGCTCCATGAAGGACAGCCAAGGAAGATGGGCAGTACATTAGAGGAGAAGAAAAAAATAACAGAGCCAAATGACAATACTATGAAGCCAGAGAGATGGGTGGATAGATATATATGCTAATACATCATATTTATACATAGGCCAATAAAGAAAGCAGTACAAGATCAAGGTGAGCGTGCGCGTTTTGTCATTTTTAGAAACTATTAATGTCTTTGGATAATTTCTCTCCTAATTCATCCTTACCGTCGGTCCCTGACACTAAACATTCTCAGGTGCGTGGGGGGGTGGGTGGTCCACAGCCTAATAGTTTGGGGTTCTTAGAACGAACACTTTTGACACCCGCGGGGTGTAACATTAAAGCAGGTGTCACTTCACTTCAGGGGTGGCTGTGAGGGAAACAGAAAAGCTGCGGATGGCACCTTGAACGTCTGCCTGCCACTAGGGCACGTTCCCATGGAAACAACACATGTGCACGCACACGTGCACGCACTAAAGTCTCCCGAACTACACTACACAGAAAAAAGCCTTGGATGTGGCCACGCCCTAGGAGACACAGCGAGGCACCCAGACGCCTGAGCGCACTGCAGATTCGTCGATTCGGACGAGGTAGAGTCGTTTTTAAAATAGAATATGCACTGGTAAACAAAGGGGTAAATATGACAGCCAAGTGAGCAATTAAACGTAATTTTTGGACCGAAATGTGCCATTAAATATGGCAGGTTATTTCCTACTTTGTGTTGGCAAATTCCCAAGGCACACCTGCATGTATTCAGAGCAGATATTGCTGATATACAAGCTCACAACACAAGCCGTATCAACAGGTGCATTGCGTGCCTTTCTTTTTTCAGGTGTAGTTTATTTATTTTTTTAAATCACACCTGTGTAAAGTAAGTGGGGCAACTCCTTGTCCACGGGACTTCCAGACACACAAGTTACCCGAGGACCCACAAGTTTAAGACCCAACGAGAAGTGGACCTGGGAGAGAGATAGGAGAGATAGCTAGAAAGCAGGGAAAGACGCAGAGGCAGAGCGCAATGACCAACTTCTAGACAAATATATCTCATGCTATTTCATAGCGCACACTTGCCCGATCGGGCAACCAGGTAGCAGTCTTCACTTGCCTGAACATGTTTTTTACTTAGCAGGCAAGTGTCAAGCCCTGCATTGGGCGGGCAGGCGGTGCGAGGGGTTTGGCAACAGAGAAACGGTAAAAAAAAAAAAAGAACAATCCCAAGATACACATGAACCTCAACACACCGTTTATCAACCACTGATCAAAGAAGAGGCAGCAATTACCACTATGACAGCTCAGCCGACGGGTGAGCTGTCATTCAGTGCACGGACCGACCGCGCGATGCTCCTTGCGAGTCGCACGGACCCTGGAGTTCTAATCTGACTCCCGTCACGTCTGGCTCGTCTCCGCTCTGTCTCGAACCTCAATAAAAAAGTATAATGCCACAGAGAACAAATGTATTAGCTGTCTTTCTTGACCCGTTAACCTTCCAAGTTTGACTCAAACGCAAAATGGGCTTACACTTTTGGAATGCCTAATCGCGTGTGTGTGTTTGTGTGTGAGAGAGAGATAGAGTGAGACGACAACAACCAATAAAAAAGCCAGCCAGAAACGTGCCCAGCAGCATCAGAGGGAAGCCGAGGCATTCTTGAAACATCCGAGGCATATCGGCGACGACGGCACTCATGACCCCACTAAATATGCGTAGAACTCTTAACTCTATGAGTGCCAGTTTTTTTGCCTATAGCACCCCTAGGGACCGGTTTTATGCATTAAAAAATGTATTAATTATCTCAAAAACAAAAAATCACAAACAGCAGTTGTATACATTTTTTTTCACACATATCTCAGAGATGTGTAACTAAAGGGTTAAACCCCCCCACCCCCCACCCCCACCCCTGGCGATCGCATCATTTCTGGTCCAGGAATTGTCACTTCCTGGACCAGAAAAAAAATAATAAAACTTTTCCACCATTACACACCCACAGGAGAGATGCTAGGATGCTATTATGCCAAAATTAATCATATTGAAGTGAAAGTGAAAGTTAACTTGCCATTGATTGCCACAATAGGCTCAGATATGGACCTAAATACACCCCCTGTCACCCAATTATGCACCCCCGCGGGTGCACCTCCCGTGGGGGGGTGCGGGGGGTGCAGGGAGTGCGGGGGGACCCGCGGAAATCCCGCGGAAATCTCACGGGACTTCGAAATCTCGCAGGATTTCAAATCTCGTCTTAACGTTCCTGGCAACCTGTGCAAAGGCGATTTTATCTCGTCTTAACGTGCCTGGCATTTAAACTCTTAAGATGCCACGATTCTAACCACTTGAATGCCGGCATCCATATTCCCGAGCTTGTAAGCTTGTAGATCTGCCATTTGACAATAATGATCGACTCCAGTGCATGACCGAGGACACTTTCACAAATTTACGATATGCAACACAGAGGATCGTCCCGTTCACGCCAATCCAAGTCATGCCTCTGTTCCAGTGTTGCCAACTGCCAAAACCCAAAATGCACTAGTGGCACGTTCAAAATGCGCTAGAATGCGCTAGAGCAGTGACTTTCAACCATTTTCATGGGTCCACTATTTATTCTGCATTTTAGCCACAGACCACCATTTGATGTTGAGTTTAGTCTAACTAGCAAAATGTTGGAAACCAAATGGACCGGGGGTCCATTCATTTTACGATCTCAAGAGTTACAGATCTATAAGGGTCCATTTGGTTACCAATGTTCCTTTCTAGGAAGGAAGGGGGACTCTACCATAAGAGGAAAAAATTAGCGTTTTATTTCTGGCGCCTGTCCGACCAATTTCGCCCCAACTCACCAGTAAAACAAACGCTAGACTTTCCGCCAGGGGTTTTTCACTAATTTTGGCACTGGGGGGGTCTGAAAAAAAGCTAAATATAGCAACAAAGTTAGCAACAGTGCTCTGCTCTCCTCACCTGCGTGTCGTCCTGGTTGGCTCGGTACTGCTCCTTCAGGATGGAGGGTCTCCCCTGGGCCTCCCCTCCGTCACGCCTCACTCCCCGCTCTGCTCTCTTCACCTCCGGGCTCCAGAAGTTGACGGCGTTCATGCTGGAGCCTAGCCGCCCATCTCTCCCTCCTCCTCCTCCTAGGATGGTCACGGTTAGACATTTAAAATCCATTATTAATTATTACAAATAAGTGTGATTAACGATTTTTTCGTGGGAGTTTTTTTTGTCATTGAAGCATTGGGACATGTGAATGCTTCGTAATCACACGTTGTGCAGGGTAGATTAGGGGAAATTACAAATAAATGACTGAGACATTAAATAATGTACTTTCAAGGAACAAAATAGCTGATCTACGAACTTGAGGATCTGCTCTTTCTACACATTTGGAAAAATGTATTGATTATGACCATTTATGCAAAAATCTCACTCTCAGTTAACTAGACATAGGCCACCAGTTTTCAACCAGTGGTCTGAGGGGGAAAAAAGTGAAGTGAAAACGAAAGCAAATTGTTTCATTTTACGATCTCAAGAGTTACATCATTATTGCACTCTGAATTGGTGGATTTACAAGAAATCTACGCATTTCAAAGTTTGCCTGCTATCTCTTCTGACGGTACCAACATCAATACAGAATGAAATTGCGGACACATAATTTATTATATCATTACATCATGTGAGTGTGTGTGTGAGTCTATAGAAGTATATATAAGATACAATCCAGTTTTTTAAGATATTTTCATTGGAATCAAACACAGTCTCATATTGAAGCTGGTATATAGAGCATATAGTTTTGGAATAAAAAGGGTTGAAAACCACCGGACTAGGCGAGTATTGCAACGATTGTAACCTGAGCTAAGCCTGTCTGCACTTTGGCCTATAGAGGGGGCGGATCGCATCTCGGATTGCAGCCACCCTGATTGGATCTGACCGATCCGTCAGTCAATCCTGGCCCCTCCTCTCCTCCCCGCTACTGCGCTATGTCACATCATTTGATTTGGAGTGACGACGCTAACCCCAACCCCACCCAGAAGGGTTTGACTCCCACTTGTAGGCAGCCCGATTAATTACTCGAAGACGATTAGGTGAAAAATAGAACTAAGCATTAGAGTAAGCGAGAGACCGGAGTGTAACTGGGTTTGGCTGGAAACCTCAAGGTGTGATGGTACAATGAGCTCTTCTCTCCCTTTGGTTTGGGGTTTGCTCACTGTCCAATGGCAATCCAAATACTTTAGCAACTGTTGTTATCCAGGTCAAGCTTTCCTGGTCAAGCTTTCCTCTTCCAACGTGCCTATTGGACAAGGCCGGATTGGGGAGGAGCTTAGTGAAGAGCTAATTTGGGAGTTTACCAGACTTTGCTGATAAGTTAAACTTGACTTTACCTGTAACATACAAAGCCGTATTCCATGCACCCAACACCTACAGGAGATAATACTCGGGATGTGACAACAGAGATCTCTCAACCCATTCTATACGGGTGTTTTAAGTTTCATAGAAAAATGGTAGGTGTTCACATCACATAGCGCACGCTATTTTGTGGGGGTTAAATCGTTGAATGTTATAGAGTGAATGTTTTGTATCACCATTACATCTTCACCTAAACCATCCAATCAGAGTACTTTGATGGACGACCGACGACTGGCGGGTGACGACCGCGAACCAATACTTGCGGTCGCTTTGCAAGTAATGACATCCTGGGGGCAGTGAGGCTGTGACAGGACCTACCTCCTCCTCCCTCCATCTCTCTCCTCAGCAGATCGTTCTCTTTCTGCAGCTCCCTCAGCTGGGCCTGGAGGTCCGGCGTGGAGCCGTCGCCGCCCCGGTGACACCCCACCGAGTCCAGCCCCTGCGCGCTCCGCGCCCCGCTGTTCCGCCGCCGCAGGTTGGCCGGAACGCCCAGCTGCAGGTGGTCTCCGTAGCCGCCGGCGTCCGAGGTGATGTTGGGGCTGCTGCCCGTGGTGGCACCGCGTCCCATGTACGAGGAGCGACGCGTGGTCCTGCCCAGGGTCATGGTGCCCTTGGGGTAGCCGCCTGACGGTTCCAGGGCGTCCCGGTCGCAGGGGTAGTTGGTGCCCGGCGTGGCGTAGGCGGCGCTCATGGACTGGATGTTCTCCATGGACAGGGTCTTGCCGCCCGGGGCCGTGGCCGAGCCGGCCCCCATCCTCCGCCCGTCCGCCGCCAGACACGGCTTCATCTTCAGCCCGGCTTTGGACGCCATCCCTCCTCCGGGCGGTCTGGAGCCCGGCGTGGGCCCCGAGGCCACAGAGCCGGGCTCCAGGCCGGAGCGACAGCCCGGGGTGGACGTCCCCGTCCCGAGCTTGGTCTTCCCTTTCGGTGGTTTGGACGAGAAGCGCGCCGCCGCCTGGGCGCTGTCCGTGTGTTGTCCGGCACTCTTGGCAGACAGCTTGCTCTGCGCAGGCTTGGCTCGTATGTTTAAAGGCATGGCTTACGGATGTGTAATGGCAAACGGATGGACGTTAAAAGAGGCGTTTAAGGTTTAGAAAAGATCCGCTGTCTTGCGCCGATTGGATACAACATGCGCACTGTACGGTTCTGGCAAACGTTGGTGCGTAGCCATAATTCACAGCTACAGGTCCGCTAGGCGTTGCCATTATATTTACTGAATGAAATCAAATATTCCAAACATTTCAAAGGTGTCCTATGGGTGGATTTTGGGCTGAAGCTTGATGGTAGCAGTCGCTGTGGGTTGCAGACAGGCTCCCGGATGGCAGACAGGCAGGCAGACAGACAGGCAGGCCGGTAGAGTGGTTGTCTCACCGTGTGGCATCATGGATTCTAGACAGGAGTAGACACAAGACACACAAGACGACACGAGAGGCATAGTTAAGAAACAGGTATAAAAGTAAGTAAGCCTTGTGGAGCCATGAGGCCCACAGGTTAAGAACATCTCCTCCTGTTTCTGTAATGTGAGGCAGCTTGATGTACAAGTACACCTCCTGGACATGATGCTAGCCGTAGGGAGTTACCCCCAAACAGACCCTTGCTGTGGGCCAACCAGAGAGGCTTGGCATACAGCCTCTCTGGCTGTCTTTGGTATGACCCGGCCAGGAATCTAAACCCCCGACCTCCCAATCTCAGGGCCGACACTCAAACCACTCTAATCAAGCCACTGAGTTGGTTAGAGTTTGGATTAGGAGCCAGATTTCAACAAGTTTTCTCAAAAAAAAAAAAAAACGTGTTCAGTCTGCAAGGAACCCCCCCAAAAAAATGTTGATCTACAAGCTCTCAACGTGTCACCAACCGATGTGTTGAGTTTGCAAATCCAATTACGGTAATTTTTGCACTATAAGCAGCTACTTTTATCACATGCTTTGGACTCTGTGGCTTATAGAACGGTGCAGCTAATGTATGGATTTTTACATGTAACAGCCACCAAGGACGCACTAGCAGGAGGCTTAGTCAGCTGCAGCGAGTCAGAAGTGGTTTATATCAGAAAATCTGTCTTTTTTCCCCCAAATGTAGCTGGTGCGGCTTATAGTATGAAAAATGCATAGTCGGGTCGGGCATGGATCTCCAACTTTCATCATTACCGATTTGGTGAATCTGAACTTCACATGTTGTACGTGTGTGTATTTGCCACGGATTGCTTCTGTAATCCACGTAAAATATGCAGGAATAAAGACATAGAACAGTCATACTCTGACACAGGTACTGCATAGCCCGAGTGGGGTAGGGATCTTCACTGTTACTAGACTAGAGACGGACACTGATCTAGTATGCACGAGATAACTTAAATTAAATGTGAAAACGAGGTGGCAATGACAAGTCCCTGATGCCACTTTATGACAGGGGCAAGACAAAATGGTATGGGGGCGGCTTCATCGCCCGTGACGCTTCGCGCCACGGGCGATGAAGCCGCACCCATACTATTTTCAGTTACAGGACTTTTATTAGTCAACTAAAGCATCAATAATAACATCAGTTGTTGTTGAAGTTGCAACAGACACGCAGCATGCATAAAGCTAAATGTCTGACTCAGAGAGTTTTCTGTTTTCAATGATGAAATGCTGTTGGTTTAGCAGTGCAACAACTGTAGTTACAGTAGTTAGTTAGCAGTATTGCTAGTGTTTCAAACCACTTTAAATATGAAGACTTGGTTGTTTTGCATGTCTTCATGTTTGGTGGGGCAGTCTGGGCATTTAGGGGGGCATTGCCCCCCCAGGCCCATGCCTAGATCCGCCCCTGATTTAGGACACCCTTGCGTCCATGCTATGCACCAAGCGTCCATGCTATAACCAATAAAAGAAAACCAACGTCAATGCAGTGTCTGGGCGTTGGAACAAAGGACTTCCACCACCATGCCTCGTCGAGCCAGATTCAGGCTGATCCGGGTGATAGCTCCACTGCAAGGCAGAATCATAGAGGCAGTGGGGCTAGGGAACCAGAACTACTCTGGATGCATCTGAGGAGAGGGACTGAAAAGTATGAAGAGGCGAGGAGGCAGGAGCAAACTCGGAAATTAAAGCCCTTTTTTAATAACCCTGTGAAGGAAAATTAATGAAGTTTCAATGTCAATGAATAATACATCTTCATCAGGTCATACAGAAGACGTATAGGCAACACCCCCCCCCCATCTCTTTTACATACATAGTGTTTGTATGAGCTGGATGACATGTATGGTGCCGGTTTGTTTTAATGCTGATGAACAATGATCAACAATCATAACATTCGTTTGTTATCCTTTTAGCCTCACTCATGTCCAACCTTATAGATAAGACGTCTTATGTTAGGCATCAGCAAGAAAAAGGAAGGTTAAAAATGAATTTGGGCTGAACCACAGTTAAAATGCATTGCATGTTATTCAACCATGTGCTTATGATCAAATAATATAAAATCGACTGCACGGGTGAGTGGTGGTGCCTTTGGTGAGTTGATCTGCCGCACATGCACACCATCACGTGCATCACACACACACACACACGAATAGACATGATGTCACATGTGGAGCTCATGTTGGAGCTGACAAAAAAAAAAATCAAATTGTGCCAACTAGAATATTTTGTGAAGCAGCATCTGGCATAGGGGCAATCAAGGGTCACGTCCTTAACTGTCAGGCGTTAACTAGTAAACACTGTAAAAAAAAAAAAAAAAAAAAATATGAATCTCTGCTGGGCCTCTGTTAATACAAGCCTACCCAGAGAGACCGGCCGGCCAGTATAGCCTGACTGAGTAATCTCGGGGCATGTCCATGGACCAGACCTGGTGGATTGAAAGACTGACTGCCTGCCTGCCTGACTCACTGAGGGCAAGGATGCAAATCCAATCCATAATCCCTCCTCTAATCTGAGAGGATTGGATGTGGAGACAGAGCCCCGGCGCGGACTACAACAGAGAGATTGGTTCGGCACACTTGTCAATCTTCCAGCTAGCTGTCAATCCCCTGTCCATCACTATGTCCGTGTGGGAGAGAGCAGGGACAACGATTTTTAGCCCCTGCGTGTCAACAATCACACAATCAACTTTTGGGGGAATTGAGTGGTCAAATGTATCCAAGCTGAATGTGGAGAATTGCAATAGGCCCGGTTTAAGGATTAGGATTTTTACTATTGTTCAGCAATATGGGGTAACAGCATATAGGCCTACATCATTACATGACTGCCCCCAAGCAAATAGAGAGCTAACTTGTTAGCTTTGCTACTACACTGGACCATTTATGATACCATAATACCTCTCAAATGCCTGGAATACTAGGCAAGATATACAGTTGATCTAGAATCACCAGGATATATTCAGGGAGCCTATAGTTTTGATGCACCGCCCTGGATATCTAGTATAGCCTATACACACATCCCCACTCTGAGTCCAATCCAAACTGTCACTCACACTTGATATCCATCAACCTGATCTAGTAGTCTAAAACCACAATAGTAGGCAAAAACCACACTCACTCACCAACCATAGACTGTATGCTCACAACCTAGCTCTGATCCATAGCTCCTGCAAGCCAAGGCAGAATCATACAGAAGCAATGGAGCTATGGAGCAGAGCTACTCACAAGTTAACCAGCTGCCAGGTAGGGCAGGGTAGGGCAGTCAGCCTCAATTTAGATACAATGTATCTTGCAGAACAATGAATAAGAATCCGAGCTCTGGTCCATAGTTCCAATGTTCCTATGATCCTGCCTGCAAGGTAGAATCATAGACGCAGTGGAGCTATGGACCAGAGCTATAGGAATCCCCACCATGAGAGAGTGCGTGAGAGACAGGGAGAGATATAACCCTACTATCCAGTAGAGTAGTTGCTGGGTCACCAGCTGTTGCACGGAACGAAAACTCCAGTAGATCCACGCCCCATGGCTGACTCACTGACTGACTGGCTGTACCTACACCCCATTATTCCGTTCGTTTCATTTCTCCACCACACACACCCTTACCTTACAGACAGTTCATTCCGATCGCCCCGAGGCAACCTGGTGAAAACGATTGTGAGCCTAGTAGTTCAACAGATCAGACGGTGTGTGTTTTATTACACGATGAGACATGGTCATCACAGCTTTGTAGTGAGAGAGTCAGACGGCGAAATATAATAACTGTTATGCGAACACCCAGTGAGAGTGAGGAATGAGGATGGATAGAGGGGATTAGATATGATGCACACACCACGCGCGACTCCAGTTATACGACCGCACATACACTACTACAGCCAGCTCCGATTTAATAGATTACATAAGAAAAAAGCCAAATACTGTCTCAATCAATAAAACAAAGTAGCCCGCCCTGATGCGATCGAGCTTCGTTTGTTTGTTAGTTTTAAACTCACGCGTACAGGAGGAGGAGGAGGCGGCGTGGATGATGATCCATCAGTAGAACCGCGTACGGCGTCTCGTCCGTGTGTGTGTGTGCTGTTGTTCGCACACGCGCAAACTAGTATAAGCACTTGTTTAACTTACCATCCATTCCATCCATGCGTCCAGACATACAAATGTAAATGTCTTCAGTGTGGCTACGGACGTCCAGCGTGCAGCGCATCTGTCATCACAGTAACTCCATGTATGATCTCATCACCACAGCAGCCTCACATTATTATCCCCTTCGTTCTGAATTCTGACCTGTCCTGGCTGGCTGCTGGCTGGCAGCCATGCCACGGGAGCGCGCATATTTACTATATCAGCCTGGCCACGTGCGTGCGCAGGCAGTGCGTGTGCGCGTGTGTGTGTGGGGGGGGGGGCACTCCCCCTTTGTTTAAAGAATTCCACCCATTTTCAACATTTTACTATGTCATTGATGTACCTTCGTGGTGCTGGGTGGACATAATAAAAAGTTCCCCCATTAGGCCTATGTAATGGAGCCTCCATTTCTTGGGAAGGTCTTGGGAAGGTTTATGGAGGTCTGAAGAAAACCACCAACATGGTGAAACATCTTGATGACATCATCAAGATGTTCACCATGTATGGATTTATTTAGACGCTTACGTACAAATGGAACCAAATGAACCCGTTAGGGTTCATTTGGTTGCATTTGTACACTATAGCTCTCAGAAAAAAATGTTGAAAATGGGCGGAATTCCCCTTTAAAACATGTTTAATGGTTTAAAAAGCTGTTTTACCTGGGCGTGCTGCATTTCTATAATCCATGTATCTACCGTCATGTAAGCTATACATGGCTGGGATTTAATTTAATAGGCTGGCCTTTTGAAATGAACTAATTAATCACCAGCGTGTAGGCCATGTGACAGCTGAGAGGGGGGGGGTAGTCGATTTTTGTTCACATTTTTTTTTAATAATGTAGCCTAATGTAAACGCATTATAAGCTAGATTCAGGATTCAAGAACTTTATTGCCATGTCAACAGGTGTTGATAGGAATTTGTTTTACTCACTTCCCCCCACCCACCCCGCCTCTCCTCATTGTACATTTCTCTTTTCCCTTTTTTACCCCCACTATGATTTTGCCTCCATGATTTGCTGCTTCTGATTTTACTGAAGTAGTTGTTTTGTATGTACGGTATTTGAATGCCTCAATGAAATGAACAAGTTGGCCACTATTGTAAACAAGTGTATGCTTAACTAGTGTGTCCAATCAGTTTTTCAGATTTGATGTAGTTGTACTTGAATTGTACTGTAATTCTCCAAGCTGTTATCAGTTTTGTAGCAGTGTGTACTTGACTTGTACTGTAACTCTCATCTCTGTTAATAAAAATTTCATTCATTCATTCATTCACTCATGGGGGAGGGGGTACCCAGGTTGTACTGAGCGAGGCTGCCATTCTGCGGCGGCGCGGCGCCAACATAAATACAGCCTGGGGGGTGGCGTGGGATAACATAGGGGAGAGATTCAAAAAAAAGAACGCAATATTCATGTCATAGGCCCACATTTTGAGTCATAACAAGTACATGGCATTCCAAAAACAACCTCAATTAGACAGACAAGTTACAGGCAGAGGGGGGAAGGAGGGGGTAGGAGGCAGCTTGTGTCTGCAGTTTATCAGTCCACCAGGGCCTTCGGATACGCGCGGCTGTGTCTAGCGATGGGAAGGCGAAAGTTCATGGACCCAGGCGAAAGTTCATGGACCCAACTAGGTTACTTTAAGAATCGAAACTTGAGATGTCATTGGTTTGTAGAATAGGCCTGCTACAGCTCAATTCAATATTCAATCATTATTGCAACAACTGTGGCTAGTCCAGTAGTCCTTGAGTCGAGCATCAGCCAGCCACCTGACAAGCTAGCCACAATGCAACTCTAGATTCTTTTCATCTGTGATCTTGTATTAAACGACGTCAAACTCACCAACTTTGCAACTTTGTAGAGAAAGCTTGAATTATCCTCTTTCGATCTGCAAAGCTTCTGTGCCATAAAATCCACCGTAGACAAATACGAGCTACTTTCTGTCCAAAAGATTCTTCTACATACATCACGAGCTGCCATCTTGAAAATAAGACATGTGCGTGAGCGCTTGTTTTATACACTGACACACACCAGGTGCACACCTGGTCGGGGCACACGCAGTATCGCCACCTGCTGTTTGAAAAACGAACAGGCTTAATAAATGCTAGGAAACGTAATGGTGGGTTGTTTTGCATGCCATGATGCCATCATGTTAGGTGGGGCAGTCAGGGCACTTAGGGGGACATTACCCACCCCCCCCCCCCCCCCCCCCCCCCATAGCCATGCCTAGATCTGCCTCTGATCGGGACAAAGGTGATTGATGGTGTTGGAGTAGTGCTCACCATAACCAGGGGCATTTTTGCCATTAGGCAGACTATGCAGTTGCCTGGGGTGCCATGAGGGTTCTATAACTAGAACTGAACATTTAAAACACATATTTGTTTTTTAGTTTTAAAAAAAATATCAGAAAATCTTAGAAATTGCCTAGAAATTGCTTAGAAACACCACTGACCATAACCATAACCCCCAAATATAGAACCTATTTGACACAGAGACCAATGTCTGGCTGAACACACCTTCTACACCACGGGTGTCAAACTCAGATACAGAGTGGGCCAAAATTTAAAACTGAACAAAGCCCAGGCCAAGTTTGAACGAACTAACAAATGTGAACCAAATGGACCCTAGTGGGTCCATTTGGTTCCATTTGTACCCTCTCAGGAAAAATGCGTCTGAAAGAAAAATCATTAACATGGTGAAATACATCTTGGTGATGTCATCAGATGTATTTCACCATGTTACTGATTTTTTTTCTCCATTTTTAGGAAATACAGAATTGGGGGAACTTTTTTTTATCATGTCCACACAACATCTCTAAGGTATATTAATGACATATTAAAATGTTGAAAATGGGTGGTCTTTCCCATTCCCCAGACATTATCAAATTAATGTCCCCAGACATTCATTTGATAATGTCTCAAGGGCCAAATGAAATTACACGGCGGACCAAATTTGGCCCGCGGGCCAGTGTTTGACACCCATGTTCTACACAGTGTCTTCCAGAAAGACATGAATTCCATTCAGCCTTTGCCTAGAGCTGTACATCTACGGTTGCAGCAACTTTTACAAGATCTTCAGGAACTTCAGTGACCGGAGAAACCTTCAGCTGGAAGGAAATTGAGAAATAAGGGAAATTACCCGTGCTCAAAGCACCGGTTTGGGTGCTGTTGCCTCACCGGCTTCGGTATACAGACAACTTGTGAAGATGAAGAAACTGTATATAACGTATGTTGGACTTGTATCCTCGTTTGAAAAACTCAAAATTATGACGAAAAATACCTCTGGCTCTTAGGAGTTAGTATCATGCAACATTTCCACTTTTGGTCACCCAGCCTGGTATTGTAGCTGTTCACACCCCCAACAGACCCTAAACAGACCCACATATTGTGATATTGGGTAGTTTATATATTTTTTTTCCTATTGCTGTATTCTTTGGCCCCCAAATCAGTATACAGTATGCCAGTTCAAAGGCTTAATTTTCTGGTTTCTGACTGGTTTCAGTGCTTTTGAGCCTGGCCCTCCAATCCTCCATACTGTACTATACCCATACTGTAGTTTTATAAAAGTGTGACGGATATTCAGTATGTATATTAGGGGCAGCAGAAGACATTTTCTTGCAGACACATTGCATGAATTCTCTGTTCATTGTCATTAATTTGTGTGCTAGGGCATCTAGCCTGGCTCAGCCCTGAATCAGCACCTTAAAAATACTACATTATTTTTTTCCCTGTGATTGAAGGACTGGCTTCCCTGCCTTTGGGGTCATTGGTGCCAGTTGGAACACAGATTGGCCAACAGCTAAATCCAGTCACCCACTTCGTTTCACTTCATTATTCTTTAAAGAAGCATCAGGTTTTAGGTTTTATAAGCATCATCATCCGACATATTTTACTGATTTTGTTCTAGAGAGCTGGTGCCGTTTGGGCACTTACTTGGAATGATGCAAGTTGGAAATGCATGCCCCACCCAGATATCATAAGGGTCTGTGTTCCTTTTATGACCATATGACCAAAATGTATTTGCAATATTAGCTGTCAGCCACTTCAGAAGAATGGAATTTGAACGAATTTGAGGAGTTAATTTATATGCCTGAGTCACATAATACTGTAAAACAACTCTAAAGGTAATAGAGGCAACTTTAGTGTGTACAAACACTGCGTTTGTAAACAGATTTGTTTAAAAACAGGATCTAACTCCACCTCACCTCCACTCTATTGGCTCTTTATGAATCTGTTGGAGACTGGGATTGGCTAAAACGCTGCCTCACCCCCACACAACCCCCCACAAATTAGCACCGTCTTTTCTGAGCCTGTTGAACGTTTTGTTTTCATGATTTGTTGACAACAACAACATTCTGGACCGTCTGCAGGACAAAGCGCCTGATGTCTGCAAGCATCAAAGTAGAAGCATTGTAGAGGGGGAATGGCAAAAAAAAATAGAGCTATATGTCTATTTTGGCAAAAAAGTTGCTTCTACTACATTTAAGCAGGAGTGAAACCATTTCACCATTTGTGTGTGTGTGTGTGTGTGTGTGTGTGTGTGTGTGTGTGTGTGTGTGTGCGCGCGCGCGCGCGTGCGTGCGTGCTTGTGTGTGTGTGTGTGCGTGCATCTCAAGGTCATACTACAGTAGCGCATGTACCCTTGGAGCGTCTCAAGCCACTGGGCCAGGCAGCCCAGCTGTCCTTCAGTCCCGTTGAAGTGGACTACATGCACAGAACGTTGGGGGGAAGCAGCACCACGGTTGGTCGGGTTCAAGGTTTAACTGTGGTTGTGTTTTATTTATGAAGCATGTGTCCTGATACACTTTACAGCCAGTGAAAGTACAACATGCAACAACACTGATGACAATAATAAAAACTGATACTTTAAAAAACAAGAAAGTCACAAAAAGGCACAAAAAGTCTGAAAAAAATGATTTGTTTGCTTTTGTTGTATTTTTTTTTTGTAACTTTTTGAAAAATAATAAAAAATACTAATCGTAAAAATGATTTGGCTTCAGTGGTCGGTATACTCATGCTCGAAGAAGGTCAACGAGGTTGAAAACTTTATTAAAACTTCACGAAATGTTTTATTACTACTCCGGTAATAAAGTTTTCAGGGACTTTTATAACGGTGTGCAGACCTCTTTCCTTTTTGCCTACGGTTTACTTTGTAGACTGTGTCGAGCTCCTGTTCAATTATTAGGGCAGTGTGTTTTCTGCTCTGCCTGCGTCTATGGAGTTAACATTACTCTAACAGACCCCCAGGTGTCATTATAATCTTCAAATATGTCTTCCCTGTGTTACTATTATGTTTTTTTTTTTTCTTCCCAATCGAAATAACACCATATAATATCATGATGACCCCCAACCACTCCCACATTATCATACAAGAGCAGTTGTGGACAGGTGGGTGGTGCTCAGTGTTGGGACATGTGCACTACGTAACTCAATATATTACATAATATATTACCAAAATGCAGTAACTTGTAATATAAATATATTACTTAACTAAAACAATTTAATATACTATACTTTTCTTTCTGCATTACTGCATTACTTTCAATATTACTTTCTGTCAATCTGTCTCGTTGAAAATGTTCTTGTGAAATTTTCTTGACAACTGCAGAAGTTAAATCATTACTTATTTTCTATAATTTGTCATCAAATTATTTATTCTGGAGGACGTTTTTTCAAGTTGATTTCATATGGATTTCCCAGATAGCCAAGTGCGCTTTCTTTATTGTAGCTATGCCACTGGCCTACGCAATATTTGATTAATAGTGACACTAAATATTTAATTATACATTTTGGACAACATTTTTCTTTTAAGTAATATGTAATAGTAATATTAATATATTACACTTGCTCAGTCAGCAATATTGTAATACAATATATTGCTTTAAAATGAAGGTAATAAGTAATAAGTAATACATTAACAAGGTATAGTAATATTCCCAACACTGGTGCTAAGGTGAAAACCATGGCAGGTATACTTAATTTGAGGAAAGACTTCCACGGCACTTCATCTTTAATATGCAGGAAGAAAGAAGAGAAGTCATTAGATCTGACGCTTTGTACTGAGGTGCAGTGTTGGGACATGTGCACTACGTAACTTAAAGGGGAATTCCACCCATTTTCAACATTCTAATATGTTATTAGTATACCTTAGAGGTGCTGGGTGGACATGATAAAAACGTTTCCCCAACGTTTCCCCAATTTTCTGAGTGTACAAATGCAACCAAATGAACCCTAATATATTATACTTTTCTTTCTGCATTACTGCACTGCAGAAGTAATTAAATAAATGTTCTATAAATTGTCATCAAATTATTTACTCGATTCCATGAATCCAAGGAATACATTTATCTCCTGTGTTAACTGTCCATAGATGCGTAGGATGAGGTAGGTCTACATTTAACTCCTGTGTTAACTGTCCATAGCTGAGTAATAATAAGTATATTACACTTGCTCAGACAATATGTAATATGAATATATTACTTTAAAATGGAGGAAATGATTAATAAGTAACATAGGCCTATTAGAAAAACAAAGTAATATGCTCAACACTGCTGAGGTGGGCAGTTGGTTCCAAAGGTGTAGGTAGGGGAGTGTGGGTTAGACAACGCCCTGCTGTCAGATACCTCTGGTGTTATTAATCCTGTGAAGGGACATTGAGCTCCATAGCCAGTGTCCTGTGAACACAGGGAAGCATGATGAAGTCTGATATAGCTAGCCCACCCAGTGATTTATTGGCCAGCCAGGGGACCTTGATGTCTGAGTGAGTCTTATAACAAGGATCCAGTGAAGGGCACTGATGGAAGATGTGCTAACATTGTTTTTAAGTGCACTATCAAGTTGTGAACACGATATACCTCTCAGCCTGGTTGAGAGGGCAAGAGTACAATACAGCCTAGTCGAGTGATGACAACTATCCTCCTTTTAACCTCTTGGTTGTTCCCCAAATTGGTTATTATATATATATATTTTTTTTTTCTTCTTTTTTTTAACCTTTTATGGTGATTTGAATTACTGTTGTTGTCATGACTTTTTCAGTGATCCCATTGGTTGTGTGTTTGACTATACCCACACTGATTGTGTTTGTATGACTGGGAGGGGGGCAGGAGAAAATGCTATGGGTACCAGACCATTTTCACAAGACTTTTATTGGGCCAGTAAAACATCAGTAATAACATCAGTTGTTGTTGAAGTTGCAACAGGCACCCAGCAAGTATAAAGCTAAATGTCTAACTCAGAGGGTTTTCTGTTTTCAATGATGAAATCGTGTTGGTGCCACGATCACAGTTAGTTAGTAGCAGTAGTAGTGTTTCAAATCATTTTACATAAGCACTTTAATGTGAAAAATCTTTGAAATTTGGTTTGTTTGCATGCCAACATGTTTGGTGGGGCAGTCAGGGCATTTAGGGGGGCATTGCGCCCCCATGCCCATAGTTCCGACCCTGGTTACATTTCTACCAATACAGTAGAGTCCATCAAGTGGCACGGCGTGCCTTCCAGACTTCCACTGAATGCTGGACACACATGGCTCCAATGAACTGCAGCGGCCAATGAGGCATCTGTATTTAATATCTATGATACAGTAAAGACGCCCCTGAGCCGACGGATGCATTTATCTTTCTATGTCCATTGTCTTCGGGATAACATTACATACTGTCACTGTTGAGGAGCCAACGAACATTAAACCAATGTAACAAATACAAAAATTAAACTTCAAATGCCCGGCCAACTAGTCCAGTAATGTGAAAGATGTTCTAAAATGCCAATAAAGTTGTGGTGACCATGTGTAAATGGTCACCATGTGTAAAATAACGCTGATCAAAATATTATGCAACATTACTGATGTCAACCACTTCAGAACAAATTTGAGACTTTTTTTAATTGTTTATACCGGAGTCACATAATCATAATCATCATAACCTTTATTTAAACTACTTTATTTGAAATACAGTTGAGCGGCAGTCCCCAATTTTCAATCCAAAATACAGAACACCAATCAAATATCCAACACAATAATTTACAACAGGAATCATAAATATACACATCAATCAAAGTGATGAAAGCAAAAGAAAAAAAAACTATGAAGAGGTAGACAAATAATTATTTTTAAACAATTACATTGGTGAGCAAGGGTGCCAGAAATCATCCCTAAATTGACCCAGGGAGGGCAGAGAAGAAATGTTTAGGTCATGGTAGTTCATTCCAATCAGAGGAAGCGCTGACAGAGAATGCTGCTCTGACTAACTTTGTGTTAGCAAAAGGAACCTTGAGGGTCAAGAAATCACTAGAACGGGTCAGATATGGTATTGTGATTCTGCTCCAACATAGAGCAAATATAAGGAGGAACCATTCTAGAAATGACTGTAAAAATAAATAGAAATCCAGTGCTTATCATGGAGAGGAGTGTACAATGATTAATGGGTACCGAAACTGTCACCAGTGGCTCATCTTAGGACAGAATTATATACTTAGAGGTCCTTTAAAATAAAAGGAGCAGCAAACATGTATGTATAATGTATAATGTCACCAAACAGAAAGGCAGCGTCAACAATTGACTTCTTACAGGATGCCATTTTTTCCCCTTTGTTTTGTAACAAGGCTGTGGAAGAGTTTATCATCAAGAGACTTTTTTTTTTTTTTTTTCAATTAAAGTACTTAGGGCTACATTTTCATGGACTATGGATCTAGCTGTACTGTATCAGCAAAACAATATAGGACGGTATTATCGGCGTAAAAGTGGGCATGGCAGTTAAAGTAAAAAGGTTGGTTCAAAGGATTGAGCCCTGTGGTACACCCATGGTGACTGGACGAAAATCATATTGGGAGCCCCCTGCTTTCACAGATTGATAACAGTTATATAAATAGTTTTGAAACCATTCACAGGCTGCTTCACTAAAACTAACATTTTGTAATTGCTGCAAAAGTGTGGTGTGGTGTACAGTGTCAATGACCTTAGATATGTCCACAAGGGCAGTGCAGTGCAATCTATTGTCCAGGGCAGAAGGAATATTATTAATAACTAGACTGACAGCTGTGATTGTGCTATGGTTGGATCCAAATCCAGAAAGTTCTAATGTTAAGCAGCTTTTGGAACAATTTCAGCATTAATACATTACAACAACTGACGACTGTGTCCTACGCTATTGCACAAGATGCGACTTTTCTTCTTTTCTTTTGCTGCTTCCACTCAGACTGTCTGCCACCCTGTGTGCAGTGCCCACTGTGTCCACTGAAGTGAAACAGAGGTTTCACTTCTTGTGACACTTCCTATGAAATCGAATCCGAGCCTGCATTTTTATAAGGAATCCCTGTCCTAGATGTGACCGTTTGGCACCAACAACGGGATAGTCTAGAAATCTCAAACAGTCACAAAAGGATAAAAAAAATAAATAAACTCAAATGCAATATTTGACAGAGTTAATTTGGCACAAAGAGCCAAATTAGATGAACTGAATCTTAAAATCAGGTATGATGCTTGAGACTACTGTATATGAATCAAAACTGTCCAGCTTTGGATATCAGGGATGCATGAAGCTTTCACTCATCTTGCTGTCATAGTATTGCAGGTTATTCAGCGACAGGGCCATTCTCATCTGGGTCCAGAACAGAGGGTGGGCCCTGGGGTTTCTAGGCCAGGACAGCACAGACTTCCTGCAAAGACGTTTCCTCAGCTGAAGGTACTTCAACTTGGGAAATGTCTCGTCCAGCAGAACCAGCACTGCCACATCGATCTGGTTAAAAGAAGAAAGAAATACAGGTGAATTTCCTGAAATATTTGAGTAAAGCACAAGTCTCAACCATTTTCTTTTCCAAGTCCCGGCTTATCAGACTGAAGCTGTAGTGTTCTCATCTCTGCTGGCCAGACGTTTAATTGTGTGTGACTGGAAAAAAGCAACATCATCAGTGCACAAGTGTTGGGTGGAAGAGGTCATGTCACACCTCAAACTTGAGAAACTAAAGTATACAATTAGGGGCTCTTTACGGAAATATGATCTGGCAAATGTTCCTAAGCTATTTCACAGTAGTATTTTCTAATCAGCCTTTTGCCACTCTTTCTTTGTTTCTTTCTTTTTCTTTGGACAATATCGCAAGTCCAATATTCATATAAATATTAACATATTGAATGAAGAAACTTAAACAACTGTATGGGTGTGTTTTAAAGTTAAATGCCCCTTTAAATGATTTTCCTGAGGTGAACCCAGGAACCCCTCTGCCAGGATCCCGCCCACCCCACCCCAACCCTTCTTTGAGAACCACCAGAATAAAAACATTGGCAAAGTTCCTTTGTTACAAACCTTCTCGTCCAGAAGCCTCTGCTGGACCATGAAGAAAGCCTGGCGTATCATGCCGTTCACGGCGTCACCGTGCCCGTTGCTCCCTCCTCTGGAGAGCACGAACACCGTCTTCATGCTGCCGTGCACGGCGTTGTGCAGGTTCTCGATGCGGGAGACCCCGGGGATCCAGTCCCTCTCCTCCAGACACAGGCAGAACCTCCTGTGGCCTTCGCTCTCCATTTGGATGATCAGCTCGTTGTAAACCCAGTCCCTCACGGCCGCGTTCTCTGTGTCAAACACGACAAAGGCGTCGTATTGCTTCTGGAGGTCGCTGCTTCCGGGCAGCTGGGAGTAGCCTTTGTGTCCCGCCCACAGCACCTGCAGGCCGTACCACAGGTCCCAGCCGTAGAGGTGCTTCAGCAGGGGCAAGACTGTGCCCGCCGCCACCAAGAAGGACGTGAGGAAGAACGCAAGGCTGCCGTAGATTTCTTGGCAGGAGCGCCGGTCCGTGGCCAGGACGCTGCTTCCCTGCAGGGACTCCGGGAACTCGCAGAGGACCTTCGTGGAGAGATAGGGAATTTCCACTGTGGTGGACCACAGGAAATCTGCCAGCCCCGAAGCGTCGCAGCTACATTCAAGCTGGTTGGCGTGCAGGGCCAACATGCGAAGGTTGGAGGGGAGCACCCGCTGGTCTAGCAGTTTGATACGGTTGTGGCCGATGTAGAGAGAATCCAGGTTTTTGGCGCCTCGGAAGAAGTCATTGGGGAGAGTGGTAATATAATTGTGACTGAGGTCCAGGAGAGTAAAATTGACACCAAATGGTATCTCTGCATTAGGCAAAAAATTAAAGTAGTTTCCACTGAGGTTGAGGTGCCGCAGGTTGTTCAGATGCTCCAGTTTCTTCCAGGGGAAATTGTTCAAATTGTTGTCACTGATGCTGAGTGTCTGAATGCTTCTGGGTAGGTTATGGAACACCCCTGAGACTGTGTAAATCTCATTGCGAGATATGTCCAGGTAGATTAAGCTGACAAGGTTTTGGAAGAAGCTGATGTACTCCTGTCTCCCAGGGAGCCACATGAGACCGAGCTGATTGCCGGAGAAGTAGAGGTACTTAAGAGAGTCGCTGCGTAAGTTTTTACTTATTCTTACTCCGATGCCATTGTTTGCCAGGCTTAGGACTTCCAAGTTTGGGAGATGTTGGAGGAACTCAAAGTTGTGACCCATGCCCTTCAATTGGAAATGGAAGTCATTGTTACTGAGGTCCAGTACCTTCAGAGTGTCTCGAAGCTCAGTGAAAGCTTCAGGGTAGTAAATGTCGATTCGATTATAGGCCATATTAAGATACACCAAGTTTTTCATATTAGTAAATGATCTGTTCCGCAACGCTTGGTTCATGTAAT
Source organism: Benthosema pterotum (assembly GCA_039105355.1). Classification (NCBI taxonomy): domain Eukaryota; kingdom Metazoa; phylum Chordata; class Actinopteri; order Myctophiformes; family Myctophidae; genus Benthosema; species Benthosema pterotum. The sequence continues at coordinate 13,752,676 of CM076968.1, read as the reverse complement.
TGTAGGACAGATCTAAACAAACGCCATTTTCCATACCCACAAATACATGTTTGTTTAGTGATAGAATATCATTTTGAGAGAGGTCATAGGTCACCACATTATGGCAGTAACAACTTTTGAAGTACCATATTGTTTTATTTAGCGCACTGTCACTGTCACACTGTGGTGCGTTAGTATCAGTCAGTTCCCAAACGTCACTTGTGGCATCCTTTCTATCTAAAGCAATTCGAGGAGGGTCAGTGAAGTCACGGAACGTATGCAGATTCATTTGGTGAGAGGACGGCCAGGAACAACGCGGGACGAAGGACAGAATGTTCTGGGAGACGTCGACTTTGGTGAGGGCGGGCAGCCGTCTCAAAGCGTGCATGTCCATGGAGATGATGAAGTTCATTCGCAGCTCCAGTGATTTGAGTTCTCGAAGCTCCGATAGAACGTCCAGACTTTGATTTGAAAGCGCGAAGAAAAAGTTCCCACTGAGGAGGAGAGTTCCAAGCTTACTGACGTTTCCGAGATGTGGCGATAAGGTCAGTTCTTTTAGTGTTTCATGTGGCTTGTAGTTGTAGAGGAGGCTAATCCATCTCAGGTTCTTGAGCTCAGAGAAGAAGGTGCCATTTTGGATGGCATCGATGAGGAAGTTGTCCGAGAGGTCTAATATTTTTAACATTTTCAAAGGTTCGAAGAGGCCCTCTGGAAATGTGCTCAGCGAGTTTCCTCTCAAACTTAAGTAATGAATAGAGCTGTTTGGAATATTGAGGGAGTTCCTGTTGAGTTCGAGAGAGGCGTTGTTTGGGCAGGGAATGCACACTCTTGCCGCGTGGTCACAACGCTGACAATTCCACTCCAAAATGAGTTCTTTGAGACGAGTGAGGTTGGCAAATGCACCCTCCTTTATCTCAGTGATGGTATTCTCTCGTAAATCCAGTTGCTCCAGCGACGGCGGCAACCCATCAGGGACCGATGTCAAATTGCTGTACCCTAGAGTAAGAATTTTTAGTTCTGTAAGATCATTGAAAACGTCCTTGTGGATGTGTAAAGACTGACCGCAAGGGTTTCCATAAAAGCAGTTCATGGCCAGAAAGAGCTGGTTTAGTTGCTTAGTGCCTAAAGGGTGTTCTATGGTGAAGATGTGGTTCTTCTCCAGATCCAATGTTTTGAGGCTTGCAGGCAGATAGGGGAGAGATTTGAGACTGTTTCCGGACAGGTTGAGATGCTCGAGATTGGCCAGGCTTTTGAAGGCATCGTAGTCGATGTCCATTGTACAATTGTGGCTGTCCAGAGCTCGCATGGGCTTAGGCAGGCAGTTCCACGATATATTCAAAGTCTTAAGATTTGGGACACCAAGGAAAGCATTCTGGCGAATCTTCGTGATCTTGGCCTGACTTAGGTCAAGTGACACGACAGTGTCGGAGCTTATGTGATGAATGTACTGGAGATTGCGGTGCGAGCAGTCGACTCTAGTCAAGTTAACATCATTGTCACAAGGGAAAAAAATGGGACGCCTCGCTGCCACAAACGGTGGCAGTGTGAATATGAGATTAAGTATGAATATGAGATTAGGCCACATGATCTGAAACACAAGCACAGTAACACATGTATTAGTATAATGCACTAATATAATTCTAGTTATTGTATTGTCAGTACAATGACCATTGCATGTCTTGCTTCAATTCCATGGACAGTAAAATCCTGTCCATGGAAGAGAATATGTTCATAGGCTTGTCAGTAAATCAATCCTGACTTTTTTTTAGACAATTGTACGAATCTTGAAATACAAGAATGTCACATTTCAGAAATGAACCAGAATGTCTAATTTCAGTGAACAGATATTAGACAATATGTGCCCACAGTTGCCCATGCATCACTCTTTCACCCAGTGAAAGATCTGATGTACATAAATGCTAAAATTGTGCTTACTTTTTGAGCTTGGATTCATCTTCCAGAAGCATATGGAGGAAATGTTAATCCAGTTGAGTGGCACACTGTAATAAGCACTGCAGCCATATGCTGGTCCGTTGAATGACTAATTCAAGCTTAGGCACAATACGTGCATGAAGAAGTGAAACCGTCACACCATCACATCCCACATCCACCAGATGCTGCTCGCCGGATTACCAGTGAAACCCTGTTCTGTACAAGTTTCACAAGATATATGTGGTAATTTAAGTTAAAGATCTATAAGGGTCCATTTGGCTACCACACTCTGCACTTAGCTGGGACCACCTGGACGCCCCCTAAGGTGGACACTGGACGGGGACCACCTGTAGATAACTACTGCTTTAAATCCTTAAGATCGTAGCGCTTTGTGCGAACCGTGCCTTTTATGAAGCTGAAGGACATCATCTTTCAGTTGAAATGCGAGCTCAGTCAGAAGGAGAAGCTAGTCACTGTGTTCTTGACAATCGCTACAACCCAGGCTGTCCTATGAGCCTCGTTCCATGTGTCTGGGTCCTCTGCTGTCATGGCATAGTTGCTGTTAACTATGCCATGCACGCTCCTCCCAACGCAAGAGGGAATGTGGTCCAACAGCTCCGACCTGATAAAAAAAACCCTGACACTCTTATTGAAGCATCTCCCATGATGAACTATGATTTTAGCATCTATCAGACACTACAGGGGGAGGGAGAGGGGAAGCCTTTATAATGGAATCGATGTTTTAGGCAGGAGTACAGTGTAATATTACTTAGGAAAGTAATTTGTAAGTAATATTGCCCAACACAGACCATAAAGGGGAAAAGCTCATTCAGTGGGAAAAAAAACATTTCCCTCACAATCAGTTTGTCAATTTCTTACTTGCAAACCAAACGCACTGAATGCTGACATACGACATATTTTGGGCATAAGATTAAGTCACCGCCAAGGAGAGTATACAGTAGTTTATTGAATGAATTGTATTAAACCAATACCTTGTCCATTACGGTACTGTCAGAGTAATAATGAAGGCAGTTATAGATTACAAAAACATTTTTGTAGGAAAGAACAGAAGTACATTGGTTTTGAACAGGAAGTGCGTGTGAAGATTAACTTTCTGTGGCTTTGGCTTGAACGTCATGCGCACCAGGGGCAAACAATAGGTCTCTCACATAGCAAACACCCGACACCATATCGGATGTCTGGTTTAGCACGCTAGCATGTAGCGGGTTGACACAGGTGCTGAGTCATCCACAGAGCGATGTTCATGAAGCCATCCGACTCGGCGTCCACCTTGGCCAGGGAATGGTTGTTCCCTGGATACCACAGCAACCTGCACAGCGCAGTCGGGAAACACAAAGACAAATAAATAAATATAGAAAGGCACAGTTACCTATGTAGGCTGATCAGATCCAAACTGTTTTCATTTGAGGGACACAAATTCCCCAAATTTCCTCAAGTCCACAACACTGGTAACAAAACCCACTGCTCTGGTTTATTGATTCAACGTTTTGATCACTAGGATCTTCTTCAAGAATGGAAACCCCTAGAACAGGGGTTTTCAACCGGTGATCTGGGGACCACCAGTGGTCCTTGGGAGGGTTCCAGGTGGTCCCCAGCTAAGTTGGTTAACCAGATGTAACCCTACAGCCTACGTCTACACAATTAGAAGATGAATGGTCATTTTTGTCTGTATGTTTTTGCCTGTTTTGTTGCCCAAATCCAGTCTTGTATTGTTGACAAAAGCAAAATAAATCTTTAGTTTTGGGGCCTGTGGGGCTAAACTGTCCTCAAATGGTGGATTGTGGCTCAAATTCTGAATAAATGGTGGGCCCTGGTATCAAAAAGGTTGAAAACCGCTGCCCTATAACCACCTCAAGGATTCAAAGTTGGTCCTTGAGAAGTCTGTGGTTTACAAACAGGCTACAACGGCAGTAATGTCCAAGTGTTTGTGCCCAAATGGGTAAGTCTACCCATATGAAAAAAATATACATGCAAATTCTAACTCTAAATGTGCATCCTGCCCACCCAGGCAAAGGTTATGGAGTATATACTGTACTTCATAACTTCTGACTTGGAGGGCAGAATGCACATTCAAAAACAAACCTATTATGGAATACTGTAATCAAGCAATTGTTAATTTTTAACTGTCCTACATAATAACTGTGAATGTCAGCAGTCAAAGGAACAGGAACTGTGATGCCGTCGGGCCGATTGTTATATGCTGCATAACAATATGAAAGCCAATATAAAAGCATAATTACTGTATATCAAAAGGACACTGTACTAAAAAAGTTCCAATAAAAACTTGTGGACAATAAAAATCAAATGCAGTATTCCATAAACAAGTTTGTTTTGGCCCTGCAAGTTGCGTGAACTTTAAACACACCACTGAGCCACCGGACAGACTCACAATTATACACAGTAATGACAGTATCATCTTCTCCATTCATTTATGCTATTTTTTATATTAAATCTGTGCTAAATATCTCTGTATTTCTTATAAATAAAAAAAACTATAAAGGTTTAATATATCTTTCAAAGAAATATATCTTTACAAAGAAATACTTTGGATCTTATGTTAACTTTACTCTCTTATATGAAAGGTGCCATAAAAACACCATGTAGAGCTACACAATTGGGCAAAAAAATATATGCGTAATCTTCCTTCAATTATGATAGAGTGGTGCCAGGCGTTGGTGCACGTGCTGTTGGTCTGTTTGGGGGTTTTCCAAATCACCCAAATCACTGAGTGCTCCCATTATTTATTTTTGTCCACCACAAAAGCCTGCATATAACGTTATCGGAAATTAAGAGTTGTACAATATCAGGATATCGGTAAGTCAATATCGGACATCTCTAAAAAAAAAAAATGTTTCCATATGGGCACAGGGTGCGTTGATGGAGCACACTGTGAAATAAAGCTAATACGCGAGTGCCATCCCCATGCACATTACCAAATGCACTCGGAATTTCAACACACCTGCATTCGCAGTGAAAACACACATACAGGTACATAGGTAACACATTTCAACCCTAGAACACTTAAATTAATCTTTGTTACTCCGTCACTAAACACTGGTATATTTAAAAAAATATTTGTCATCACAATATATCAAAAGTACAGCAATACGTGGCAACTAAAGACTGCCATGTATGCCATCTTTTGCTGCTGGGCTCACCCAGGCTTTTGTTTTGTCCCCCTTTGAAAACAAAAACTGACCTATATGTAACAGATGCCAATTTGTCAACTCACCTCACAGGCACCTGCAGTGCTTTCAGAGCTCTGTAGTACTCTATGCCCTGCTTGTTGGGCACGCGTTTATCCTCTTCACCCAACATGAGCAGCACTGGAGTCTTCACCTGGGAGAGAGACAGCGAGACACGCCAAGAGACAGCTTTGATTCTCAACCGTTTTCATGTCATGGACCCCCTTCCCCAAATTTGACATGCACCACTACGCCCATTTTAACTTTATTGCTGCTTTCTACAATTTGATATGTACGTAAGCTATAGACTCCCACGCTCCCTTTACATACGGATACATACAAAGCCGTTGTATGCATACAAAGCTGTTATATGTACCATCGCACCGAGACTTTGATTACCTTGTGGTGTTCTTTTGGTCGCTTGTCGCTATTCATGGTCTCCTGTGACAGTTTGTTCTGTATAATTCAACTCCATTTGCTCCCATTCAAAACAACATTTTTTAAGCATTTTTTCGCCCTTAGATCCATTCCAGGGCGTCCAGCCAAGACGCATAGCGTAAAATCAGATGGCTGGTGCATCGAAACATGCTACTGTTTCTATGGAGAGCCAATTGCTAGTACTTGTCACTTGGAGCCTTCTTAAAGTGGCAGTGTATGAGGGGCAGTCTACCGTGGGATTAGCGATGGAACATCATCAAGCAGTAAACAAGTTAACCGCATTGCTATCTCCGAGACCCCCCCACACAAAATTTATATTGTAAAATCTGAGCGTGTATGGACACATTTGTACAGTCCCATAAGGGTACGGTTACCTAACCTTTAGCTGCGGAGCCCCTGGAACTCCCTCAAGCACCCTTGAGGGTGAACCATTGATAGCTTGCATTTGAAGGCGGACGACGTGAAGCGTACAAACCTGCGCGATGTGTCTGATGGGCGATTTGTGCAGCATCTGTTCCCAAACGGCAGGCTGCGGAAGGCAGTCGGTGGTGTATTCATAGCCAGCTTCCACCATACACCTGGACACAACAGTCAAGAGGGTAGTGGTGTGATCTGTCTGCCCAGCTATACAGTGCGATGGTTTAGCCCAGTGGTCCCCAAGAAAAACATTTTCATGTCAAGGAGCTCCTAAATGATACTCAATAGGCTCCGGGCCACAATTTGAAAATATATGCCAAGGAGCCCCATAAGAGAAGATTCCTTTTATGGCTCTGTTAGTGATTCTCAACCAGTTTAATTTCGAGGATCTCACAGTACATGGCATTGCTACAAGGAGCATTGAGTCATTTGGGTGATTTGGAAACCTCCCTGTTATGCCCGATAACAAGATGCACACCTGATTGGACGAGGCTTGGAAGAGGCTTTCACACCCTTCGATTTCTTCTGCTTTGAGGGGAGCACTTGATCGCCTTGCATAACCCTGCCCGTGTGGGTGTATATAAGCACCGCCCACACTCGTTTGACTGTGAATGTTTGGCCCCCGGGACGGCCTACGCCACTCACCGGGACAAAATCCCAGGTAACCTGCAACCTCTCATGGTTTAATGTCTTAGCAGACATTCTTGAGAAAGACATTCTTGTGTAATAACTTCCATTTATTACCCATTTACTGTACTTTCTGTTGGAGAAAAAAGGCAGTCGACAAACATATTCTTGTCATACTATTAGTCAACGAAATCTGCAAAAAATAAATAAATAAAAATCTGGGCCAAACGTGGCCTTTTGAGGTCCTCTCAGCCACTCTCAGCCACTCTGACATTCCGCGCACGTCCCTGCCGTGCAACCCAAAGGTCAAGTGATGAATGGCTGTGGCTTTTTTTGCGCACAAAGCGTGTGTTTGTGGCGCCGTGTGCCCCTTACATGTGCATTATTGAAGAGCCGGTCCCCCTGCCCTACAGGGAAGCAGAAGACCATCTTCTAGTTGCCCTTCAACCCGCTAAGCCATTTTGCCATTCAGGCCCGGATGTAACACTAGCCAATTGGGGGGACAGGACTTATATTAGGCAAGTAAGCATCAATAATAACCAGTTGTTGTTGAATTAGCAACAGGCTAAAGGTCTGACTCAGAGAGTTTTCTGTTTTGAATGATGTAATGGTGTTGGTTTAGTGGTGCCACAATTGTAGTTAGTTAGTAGTTAGTAGTTTTTCAAATCCATTTAAATATAAGCACTTTAATTTAAAATATCTTTGAAATCTGTTGTTTGCATGCTTTTTGCGTGCATCATGTTTGTGGGGCAGTCAGGGAATTAGAGGGGCATTGCCCCCCTATGCCCATGCCTAGATCCGGCCCTGCTGCCATCAGAGAAGAATGTCAGGGCTCCAAACCTACCAATATGAGCTTACACACAGTCATAGGGAAGAGGGTGTGTGTGTGTGTGTGTGTGTGTGCGCACACATGCACTACGGTAATTGTATTACCTTACTTGTGAGGATCAAATGTCCCTACCAGGTATGGCATAACTTAAGAAATGGACGTTTGTGAGTTTCCTGCTTAGTAAAAGATTTGGGAAATTACAGAATTATTCATTTTGGGGTTAAGTCTGGTTGGGGTTAATTTAGGCATCAGGCAAAATGATGTGCGATATTCATAAAAATAACCATAAAATTCATAAAATCTGCAATCGGTTCTGGAAAAGCAGTGGTTCCCAAACCTTTTTTTTGGCTCAGGACCAAAAAAGGTAAATGGAAACACACTAATCACTACTTCTTAAACGTTTTATGTATCCATTTATTTTAAAATGTTGGAATGCAATTATGATTACCTTTTTTTTTGTTTAATCTTTCGATGAAAAGGGGATGTTTACTCACCCACTGTTTGGGAGTATTGTTCGTGCTGCAGATCACGTAGACCATGTTGGTGACAGGGTTGTGTGCGTGTGTGTGTGTGTGTGTGTGTGTGTGTGTGTGTGTGTGTGTGTGTGTGTGTGTGCGTGTGTGTGTGCGTACCAGTCAGGGATGTCGGTGCTGCCGATCATGGAGGCCATGTTGGTGACGGGGTTGCGCGCCACGCACGCCTTATAGAAGCCTGGGTATTGGCCAATCAGGTGACAGGCCAGGAAACCACCGTGGGAACCCCCGGCCACCGCAACCCTCTGCTCGTCGAAACCCCCCCCTTTCAGAACGCTCTCTACGGCAAACTGGTGACACGACAGAGGAGGGAGGAAGGAAGGAAGGAAAGAGAGACAGACAGACAGACAGACAGACAGACAGACAGACAGACAGACAGAGAGACAGACAGACAGACAGAGTAAAGGTGCGTTCAGACTCGGATGGTTAAAGGGGAACTCCACCCATTTTCAACATTCTAATATGTCATTAGTATACCCTAGAGGTGCTGGGTGGACATGATCAAAAAGTTCCCCCATTCTGTGTTCCCAGGAAATGGAGGTCTGAAGAAAACCACTAACATGGTGAAACATCTTGATGACATCATCAAGGTGTATTTTCACCATGTTCATGGATTTCTTTAGACGCTTCTTTTTTCTGAGAGTGTACAAATGGAACCCAGGAAGTGAACCCGTTAGGGTTCATTTGGTTGCATTTGTACACTCTCAGAAAAAATGTTGAAAATGGGTGGAATTCCCCTTTAAAGGTATACTAATTGATTTTACTTAATTCAGTGTTTTTCAACCTTTTTCATACCAGGGCCCAGTATTCATTCAGCATTTGACCCATGGACTACCATTTGATGTCATTTTACCCCACACAGATCCAAAATCCAAGGTTTCTTCTGTTTTTATCTACACCTCCAGGCTGGATTTTGGGAACACAACATGCAAACATGCTGTAGATCTCTAGTTGAGTAGACTTGGGCTAATTCAGATGATGAATATTCTATAACTCTTGAGAGCGTAAAAATTAAACCAAATGTTTTTTTTTTTTTGTTTTTTTTTCATTTGGTTTCATTCTTACGCTCTGGTTAACCAGCTTTCCATCGTTCCAGCTGGGGGACCACCTGGAACACTCTCAAGGAACACTGGTGGTTCCCGGACCACTGGCTGAAAACCACTGACTTAAATCAAATTTTGTTATTTTTTTCTTCTTTGTTTGGCTAATCCTCCCTGCTATAGTGTGGTGACCATATAAGGAGTTCCTCCCTGTCCCCCATCCCCAGTGAGCCCCTGGGGTCAAAAAACCCTAGTTTCAGCTTTAGGAGAAAGTCCTTCTCATGCAATCAGGATGAGAAGGACCTTCCTCCAATCAGAATCGAGAGGGGGTGGGCCTTGATGTATATGATGTTGGCCTGTTGCACTTCTCCTCGCTTTCCAATTCACCCACATCACAAACTATACCTGTAAACGGTGGCTTTGGGAGAAAAGTCTTTCGTCCAATTTCGTCCAATTAATAATACAAATAACAATAAAAAAATAACACTGAGCTGGCATGAATAAAGTTCTAATCATATCAAGTGTAATTGTTCACCTGTACATCCTGGACGTCCTGTGTGCCCACGTTGCCAGGTAGGGAGAGGATGCTGTCCTGACCGTAACCGATGGAGCCCCGATAGTTCACTGAAACAACACAATGACAAAACTCTGGCCTTTTCAATAGGTCACTGATTCTTTCCACACACGACTGAATTGTTTTAAAGTCACTTTTAACCCGATTTTGACCTGACACTAGATTGTACGAAATGTCTTCTAAATCCTGAAAGTTTTCAGAAAAAAAATATATGTCTGCAGTGCTTAACTATTTCATGTCCAGGAGCTCCAAAATTATCTGTATTTGGCCGTAAACCTGCACAAAAATACCACTATGTCATCTATTCCAGCATCTTCCAAAGGACCACATCTCCACTTTCCAACATATCTTCATATAATACGTCCTCACTAATGCACATGATAAAACACCACTATTTCTTTTCACTCTCACAGGAGGGCTGTGGGACAGTTCAGAAACCTGTCATATCCAGTGACATCATCGATGGGGAATGGAAGCCAATAGAAACTACAGGCTTTGTATTCCTGTAAAGTTGGAAGCCATCGTTCTCCCAATAAAATATATATATCATCTTTAATGCTTTTTAAAAAATATGTCAAACGTTAATGTCACTGGAAGACAGGTTTCTGAACTACCCACAGCCCTCCTGTGAGACACAGACTGAACAGGAAAAAATAGTGGTATTTTATCATGTGCATTAGTGAGGAGCTGTTACAGTATATGAAGATTTGAAAAGTGGTTTGATTTGAAGTGGTCCTTTAAGGCTTCATCTGGACCCCTGGAGGGTCTCTGGGACCGACGTTGAAGACAAAACAAGCACAATATCATCGCCATGGGCTCGGTTGGAAGCACAAATAGCAGCACAACAGGCAGTCCTGTCTTCCAGCATCTTAGTACCACAGCTGACTGCAGACAGAGAGAGAGAGTGAGGCTTGTTGCTCATCCACTTAAACACAAGCCGATCCCATTAGAGTGCCGTCTGCGTCTGTACAGTAATGTCAATGGATGAAAGTCCCCTGGCTGTCAGGGAGACCGGCCTGCTTAGCCTCTATGCAATCATTTGTTGCTCACCAGTGTTCACATTCGTGAGTGTATGCACACTTGCGATTTGTGTCCGCGTGTGTTTTCGGCTCAGCCTTGACATCTCTTCATCAGAAATCTGATGAAGAGCCGTGAGGCTCGAAACGTCATGCTTATGGTGAAATAAACACCTTTAATTTGGAGCTTCAGTCCAGTGTGCGGAGCTTATTTATTTCTTCATAGTTTGTCTTTCGGCCCAGCACCTGGTATTTAGTTATTTTGGATGTGTGTGCCCTTTTGTTTGTTTTAGTACTTATTGTAAAATGAAAACTAGATTGGTGACTATATTATAGCTAAGATGTATGTTGTAGGACTAAAACAATATTAAAAATAAAAATAATAATACCCCCTAGTCAACTAGACTAGTAAACTAGTTGGCTAGTTGGTTAAAGCCAACGTTAAAGCTAGCGTGCTGTATATCAAACACACACTAAACCCCTTATCCCTAACTTCTTTACTATTTTGAAAAACCTTTTGGAATAGTTCAGTAGGGTCAGGGGTCCTCCAAAATCTTGATCACATTAATTTTGTGCCCACAATGTGCTGCATTACATCACAGTACCCACACTACATAATTTACTGTTCTAACCTATTAGCACGGGTAGAGGACTAGTATATTTATATACACACAGTATGTAACTATATGCAACACATACCTCCTGAAAGCACACCTTTTATCAGAAAGGGAGGTGACATGTATATTTATATACACACTGTATCTGAGCAACGCATGCTCCTTCCCAAGTCCACAAATTTTCTTCAGAAAGGGACGTGCTATGACTACAAAAAATCACACCATTTTGCCGAGCTTCGGAAATGTAGCCTCGGATTATGTTGGAAGTGGTGCCCACTGCCCACCACTGTGCTGAATATTCTAAATGTATGTATTGGCCTTTAGGAATGCCAAGACAAAACAGTGATTATATGACGTTGCTGCAGGGCAGAAATCCTTTACCGGTATATCCATATTCTAACCTCTGGTGTTTTGTTCTCAGATACAGTGTGTATATATTGTAAATATATATACTGTAGATGGATGGATGGATGGATGGATGGATGGATGGATGGATTGGATGGATTGGATGGATGGATGGATGGATGGATGGATGGATGGATGGATGGATGGATGGATAGAGCATTGTACATCTGTGAAGGAGTATACTGTGAGTGTAGATCTGCTACTTTTGAATTAGAATCCTAATTATGGACTATAATAATTTAAATCCTAATTATGTCCCCTGACCAGTAGCGGTTTTGGGACATCACATTTTTATGACAGATGATATTTGTAGACAAAACAGGAGAAGGGCAACACGCCACCATTGTTGAGAAGATGCCAATGGCCTTGTGGCTCTCAGCCACGATGACAGAGAGTATTGAAAAGATGAAACCAATGTATCGACCTGTAAGGTCTTCTTTCCCTGAACAGGCCATTGGTTCCGTTTTTTTTGCAGCCCCTTTTCTCTTCATGTTCTCTGGGGACATGAGATCTGTGACAGGTGCTATTACTCACCCATTAATATAGCGAAGCCCATCCTACACAGCACAGAGGAGGACAGGAGCCAGTCGGCCACGATCACAGAATGGGGACCACCTACGGCGCAGAGAGATAGATGGATGAATTATTTATTTCTGTGTCATGCATCAAAAGGTGCCCACCAGCCCACGTGGACTTAGCCTTACATTTGAGATTCAAGGTTATTTATTTGTCACACCAATATGTGTGGAGACACATAAGATGTAGATGGATAAAAAAACAGATTAAAAAGGTATATAGTAAGTCATTTCACTTAATTCAAATATTGTTTTTTTTTTTTTCTTCTTTTTTGGCTAATCCTCCCTACTACAGAGTGTGGTGACCATATAAGGAGTTTCCTCCCTGACCCCAGTAAGACCCTGGGGTCAATAAACGCTAGTTTCATTTGGGGCTTTAGTCCAATCAGGATGAGAGGAGCTTTCCTCCAATCAGGATTCATCCTCCTGCCGACATGTTGAAGTGCCCTCTTGCCAAGCACTGAACCACAAACTGCTCCTGATGTGCTGGTTGACTCTTCACATGGCTTCTGTCGCACTTGGTGTATGAATGTGTGTGTGAATGGAATGGTGAATGGTGTGTGAATGAAAGCACCATTTAGGAAATCTCTATGGAACAATTTTTCTATAGCGATTTCCAAGTTGGCAGCCACTACTATGCCCCATTATACCACAATACTCAAGGTTATAACATTTATGACAGAAACCCACCATGAGGTGTGACGATGAGAGGCAGCTTCACTCCGTCCTTTACCTCTGTTGGTTTGACCAGCAACGCTTCAAAACTCAGACCGGCTAGAGAACACACACACACACACACACACACACACACACACACACACACACACACACACACACACACACACACACACACACACACACACACACACACACACACACACACACACACACACACACACACACACACACACACACACACACACACACACACACACACACACACACACACACACACACACACACACACACACACACACACTAGCTGAAGCCATAACTGTTTTGGTGTATTATAAATGCCATATACTAGTAATGCCACTTAAAGATGGAGTGCCATGATTTTGTAATCACCGTTAAAAACACGATCATCAGGTATTATTGTTATATAAGAAAAAAAAATCACAGCACCCCATCTTTAACTGGGTTAAATTGTGGGTTTTCTAACACCATGTATCACTAGACAGCAATGAGCATGTGTGGAGATTTTATGGTTGGTTTTAGGTATTGGCTGTTTGTCTACAGTTGGTCTTACGGTATTGGCTGTTGTCCTGGTCTGGGGGAGGGTCAAAGGTCAGGATCTGCCAGCTGATATCTGACTGGCTCTGAGACTCCTCCAGCGTGACCCAGTCCACTGCCTCTGGGGAACCCTTTGGTGGCAGGAAGCCCACCCTCTGGGAAACAGGAAGTGACATCACAACATATCAAGTGTGTTGGTTAATTATTTCTGTTAATTGTATTGTTGTACTGTTGTATTGTGCTGCTTGCTTTGGCAAGGTATACATATGATTTCTCATGCCAATAAACTAAATAAACGACCGGAAGCGACGATGGAGGGCTCGTCTGAGGACGACCTAGAGAGAGAATAAAGCCGTTTTGAATTGAATTTTTTGTGGGCTGTGTGTTTAAAGTGCAAATAACATGGATTCCTAAAAATGTTTTCAATACTTAAAGACCCCGTAAAGCAAAAAAATATATGATACAAAATGTATTCCCAGTTTGTCACACCACAGAGTAATGTATTATAGCCACACAGACCAAATATTCATGTCTACAAGAAAAAGGCTGATTTTGGTTTACGGGGTCTTTAATATTACATTGTATATGTCCCTCAAGCTTATTTCTAATGGTTTGAGCCTTAATCACCACTGATATAACCAGCCCTTGTCATTTCTCTATGGACAGTTTAGCTGCAGTATCACAATGTCCTGAGGTGGTGGGGGCGCTAATATGCAGGACATGTTAAAGTAGAGTCATTATAATACTGATGCTAGATAAAACCAGACTTGTTTAAATTCCATGCTAACTTGGAAAATCAACAATGGTGGACATTATAAGTAGAGGAAATACAAATTTGGAATTGAAGACTGAACAAGAGAAGGAATTATACAAGGCAGGGTACATTCATGACATCATTATGAGGCCAAAATAAAACAAGCTATTCTTGAGAGCGATTTACATTAAAGCTCCTATATGATATGATATGATATGATATGATATGATATTGTGGGGATAGAAAACACACATGGGAGCAGCAAAAACACAAAAAAATATGAACAGTTGAATTTCATGTTACGTCCCCTTTAACACTAAAGCGTCCTCACCAGGCTGGGTGGGCAGTTTGGAGAAGAGCAGCTGATCACCATCAAGTCTCTCTGGATGTTCAGAAGGCACCAGTTACCGACGTCAGACTCTGTCAGCAAAAACAAGACGATTAATGTGAATGTGGGCATACAGTAACAGGGAAGGAAGGTCTGATGTTTCACAATGCAGTGCTTCTATCTAAAGACAAAGGTCATGGTCGAGGTCTGGTGGTTTTCAAACCCTTTTCCTCTCAAGAATGTTTATTTATCGAGTATTTGAGCCACGGTTCTCCATCTGATGACGTTTAGCATCTCAGATCCAGAATGAACAAATCTTTTGTTGTTGTTGTTGGACAAGGTGTTGTCCAACATTTCCATTCTGTATTGAGGTTGGTCCCATTAAGGAGATATAACAGGCAAATGTTAATTAAGCCATAACGTAAATTAAGCAATGCAGATGTGTAAAAAATACTTTAACCCTTTCAGGCTGGGAATCCATTTTTGGATTCTGTACAGTATGTACAGTATTAACTTTTTTTTTATGGTGATATATAAATATTATATAAGATTTTCAGAAACCTTAGATTAGTCCTAAACGGGTTAATGATAATTTAAAAAAAACACAAAATGTACTAATCAAAAACCACATGAAACATCTGTCCGCGACACACAAATACCAATGGTTCCCTAGGGTTGCGGCCCAGTTTATGGGAAAACAGTGGTCTAGACGGGAACCCTTATGTCTGAGGTCAATGCGGTGCAAAAAAACCCCAACACAACAGTCACTGACTCACTGGAAGTGAGAGAGGTGACGGTCCCTGTGGTCGTATCTATCAGCAGCAGATCCTATAAAAAGGAGAAGATGAAAAAAAACACAGACTGATTAAAGACGTACTGTATATGTCAGCAATTATGACAAACAAAGGAAAGGCGGACACACGGCAAACAGAGGAGAGAGTTCCAGAGGCTGAATGCCACGGTAACAAGCTGGTTTCCCTGGAAACTGTTGTAATGTTGGTAGGTACTGGTGCACTACTACAAGCATCAATACTGAAATATTATAGAAATTATAGCCTACTCTTAGAAGTAAATCCTGTCACATGTACAAACATCTTTTTTGAAAATAGCAGATCTATAAATAGCAGATCTATAAGTGTGCTTATAGGCGTGCATGTTCGGAAACGGGCCTCATGGTCACAGCGAACGTATTGCCTGTTAGGCGGAGACAGCATAGTATGTGCATAGTATGCAAGGCGGAACCTCTTCTACTAACTACAGTGAATGAGCAAAGTCAACGATATTATAGTCCGCTCAAACATCACTAACTTTACAAAGATGCCCGGAACAACTGGATGAATCTTTATAGTTTATGGCCTGGAGAGAGACGGAATATCCTTTAGGTACAGCAGTCTTGAAGAGAAAAAAGGGTGTTGGGTAAGACTTTCAGGACCTGTCACTGCTTCGTCTCAACCATTACCCTGTGGCTCTGGTCTCAGCCACCGTGACATTCTGTTTCTCTCCAAAGTTGAATGTCGAGCTGCTGTTGGAGCAGCCACAAACCACACAGATTCACCCCAATGCCCTGGGCATCTTTAGAAAGTTAGTGTCAATGAAAAGCAAAAGAGTACTTTTGGGTAGACCATAACATATGTTAATTTACCATTGAGTGTAGTAGAAGAGGTACACCGTGGATATGTCATCTGCGCCTACAGGAAATACTTTCGCTGTGCTATTTCAAACCACTCTGTACTGTACTTTTGCTGTTTTAAGTTGCAATGAAAAATAGCAGGTGTGCACGCCTGCTACACCACATGTTTGGCCCCGTCACTCAACAGTGCAAAAGTTACAGTGGCAAACAACAAACATGGCGGCTGCAACTGTGGCGAATCACAACCGTATCAGTCTATTAAACCGGCCTATGGTAAATATTTTTTTAAAGAATTGTCGGGTTGTATACACATGACTGACTGATTGATTTTATTTTGGACATTACCAATTGTAGGAGGGAACCCCTAGTGGTAGCACTCCCTTAGTTGACAGGAACCCCTCCAGGGGTTCTGTACAGTATGTACAGCATCCAAAAATATGAAAAGTTTGATGGTGTTATATAATTATTTGAAGTTTTTCAATACTCTTTGGTCAGTCATTAAAATATATATATTTTTTAGAATCGGGATAGTCCGCAATGGGTTAAAGAAACAAAAAACTAACCAGCTCATATGACATTTAATTTGTTTTTTCCGAAAAAGTATGGGCAGAAGCATAAAGCTTATTATTGCCTGCATGATTGGTACGAACCAAACCCCTCCCTTTTGAAATCACTGCAACGGTGGATGAAGTCAGACTCAAGCTTCAGGAAGCTGAACTAGAGTCTGATAGTACCTTGCGTCCGCGCTGGGGACAGGCGACGAGGACACGCTGGCTGTCTGCAGACCAGCACTGAGGAGACAGCTGTGAGCTGTAGATACCAGAGAAACCATCTGTGGACACGCATAGCGCACACACACACACACGCACACACACACACACACACACACACACATAGCCACAGTGTGCATAACCACATCCTAAATGTGCGGCGTGTGAAAGGAGGGTTTCCCCCACTCACACGCAGGTTGAGGCTTTAAACCAGGGGTCTCAAACTCAATTTGCCTTGGGGCCGCTAGAAGCAGAGCCTGGTTGAGGCCGGGCCGTAACCACAGCGCGCCACATGGATGAACGTTTTTTGCCGTTTCAAGCCTATTTTCCCACCCATTTCACTTAAATTTAGGGTTACAAGTAGGCGACCAGATTCAAACTCACCAATGTGGGATAAAGAGTGTGTACGTATGAAGTGTTGTCACACAAAATAAAACAAACATTTCTACAGTATAATAGCATTTCTATTCCTTCCTTCCTCTTCATATACCACTGTGCTATCTGTTTCATTCAGTAGCACATAGGACTATAAAGATAACTGTAATTGAACAGTATTATATTAACTATTTACTGGACAATACAAACTACAAACAATACACCTGGACAAAATAACTGGACCAGGCAACCCAACAGCAAAGGGGCTCTAATTTGATTATGATTGCATGAATTACAACCAATAAGGAACTTTATCAATGTACTGTATATTCCTCCTAACTACAGCAATTTTGAACTTATATATCG
The DNA here is from genome assembly GCA_039105355.1 of Benthosema pterotum. Lineage (NCBI taxonomy): Eukaryota > Metazoa > Chordata > Actinopteri > Myctophiformes > Myctophidae > Benthosema > Benthosema pterotum. The sequence goes on along the minus strand of CM076968.1, from coordinate 13,735,032 downwards.
TCACCTTCTTAAAATAATCGCCTAAGTCATTTTTTCCAGGTTTTTCAGGAAACACACAAAACACCCCCAAAATTTTTTTGGGGGAGTTTTGTGTGTTTCCTGAAAAACCTGGAAAAAATGACTTAGGCGATTATTTTAAGAAGGTGACGATATACAGCCACGACAAAGCACTACCATAAAATAAATAAAATGAAAAATATAGTTTGTCCGTCAGTGTCACTGAGAAACTAGTCTTGCAAACATGACACTAGAGTAGACCATCAGACCATCATCGCCACTTAACTAGCAGCATTGATTTCCCAATGTCGTGTTTTACACATGTCTAAAACGGCTTTTATTTATTTGCGCTGGCCTCTTTAAAAACTATAGCCCCGTTGTGCGATCCCTCATCTTCGATGGCAATGCTGTCTGCAGTGGTCGCGTAGTGGGGTTTTGGAAATACTATTCAGCACGTTCGGTTTCTGACCCCACAATGTCGCAACTCTGCTAGATGGCATGATTCTACCCAGCACAGCCTGGGTAGAGTAGCTATGTAAGCCTGGAGTACAGACAGAGCAACATAAACACCGTTCACTTCATGGTGCAAGGGGGACAACAAACAGCTCATTTGAGGCTACTCACCACAGCTCGACGTGCTGCCTTATAAGCCATGCATCCGCCCGTATCGGGCTTTAGAAAACAGCTCCGCAGTCATTATTTATCAAACCGAACGCAGTCCTTGGTAAAAAGGCAAAGTTTTCTTTTCCCTACGTGTGTATGTAAACAAGGAGCGGAGGACGCCATGACAGGATCTCGCCCGTACTGCAGCCAATGGCGTCATTGCATTTCTTCAGATTGACAGTTCAGCGACAAATCAGAATGAACTAAACTGCACGGGGGATATCCGGTTCCTCTTTGCTATTCTGTGTAAATAGCAAAGCCAGTAGGCGGGCTTTAAACAGGATCTCAGCAATCAACAGTCAATAGTAACAGACTGTTCTCCCGCAAATGCTTTTGGTTGCCTGGTCGGCATTTGACGCGTGAACTCGCGGCCGTCGCGGGCCACATTAATATTAAACGTTCATGTTAAGGTGGGGGCCACAAAATATCATCTCGGGGGCCGCAAATGGCCCCCGGGCCGGCAGTTTGAGACCACTGCTTTAAACCATTCTGTACTGTACTTTTGGTCTTTTAACTTGTATTGAAAAATAGCAGGTGTGCAGTGCACGCCTCATAGCGCGCCACAGAGGTTTAGGCTTATGTTTATGTTTAGGGGTTAGGGTTAGGTATAGTAGCAAACAGTGAGAAACAGATGCGCCTAGCCACTAGGTGACTGCTCTGAGCTGTGGAACATACATTATGTTGTTTAGACCAAAAGAGATTGAAAGGTGATTGAAAGAAATATAATGTATGTCTATGGGCGGTCCACCCCTGGTAACAATATGGGCACATATACTCTACAATGGGGAAACACGCAACAGGCCAACAGCATGTGCACCAAGGCCCGCCCCACCCGATCCTCATTTTTTTTGTTTGTACAAAATTAATACTATATTGACACAAAATGCATTTATCAATAAAAAAATAAAAATAAAAAAACTTACCTGGCCCAGGTCTTGCCACCACATCTACAACCACTGAGGTCTTCTTTGTGTACCAGTCATACTGCGAAAGAAAATAATAATGATAAAAAAAACAATGCTCTTCACAAAAGTATCCACACATGTTGTACCCTTTCTAGCTGTTCTTTATTGATTGCAGTTATATTTAGTTCAATTGCACACAACATTATTGTGTTAATAAAACCTGGCCATGATGACACATAACTTAATTTGTCTAATAAAAACTAATAAAAATCTGAGTCTGCAGCCATCTTTACAATTCCCAGTTGGGTTAAGAGTCGTGCGGCAGAGCCGTCTGGGGCAGAAATGAAGGATGATAAATTTCCACGTTCTTCTTTAATCCATCATCTATCTTTTACAACAGAGGAGGCTCGCCGTGTGTCTTATCGATCCAATAGTTACTGCTACGGCTAGGCGATGGGAGCTCCAATAAGTGTCACAATTATTTAAGCATTTTACCTTGATGATGAAAAATGTATGATTATAAAAAGAAATAGTGAGTTGGTAATTTTTTTTTTTACAAATTTCATATGCCACAGTAAAACAAAGTACTGTGCAATACAGGGAATCAGAATAAGTGAATACCGTAAATGCCGGACTTATTTTAGGGAATGCAGAGATTGCATAAATTTAGGGGAAAAAAACAATTGTGTACATACACAAGCCGTACCGGACTATTAGCACACAAACTTGAAACTCCTTAGTTTTGGGACCAAGAGACTAAACTCAACCTCAAATAGTGGCTAAAATACAGAATAAATAGTGGGCTCTGGTAAAGGTTGAAAACCACTGTACTAGACAGAAATGGGTATGAGGCGCGTCTTGATGACGCTGTGGCAAAACAGGTCTGTCACTCCAGTGCGCAAAGACATCCACCACCCCGTCCTGTGCAAAGCGTAGTGTACTGTACACAGCCAGAACAGAACACAGACGTCTGGTCTGGTCTTACCATGCAGAGCTTGCTGCACTGCATGTGTGGGCCGAAGACGTCACACTCCAGGTAGACGATTCTGCACTGGTCTGGACTGAGCCTCGGGGAGCACACCGCACTGGTGCCCGACGACAGCTGTTCTAAAAGAAACAAAGAGACACGACAGAGAAACATCAGCATTAGATTATATATATCACAACTAGCCTGATTAATAAGCCAGACTCATAATGACACTGATGCTTCTTGTACGTGTACTCAGTGGCTCTCTTACGTTGTTCAAAGGGCCCTACATAAGCTAATATTTGAGCCCGGTAACAATTGGCGACCATTAAATCAGTGGGTCCAGACGCACATGGCGTCACCAAGCTAGCAGATGTGGCTCAGAGCAGCCAAAACAAACATTAAGTAATGTTAAAGTGTTTCAAAGCTAATAAGGCGACACAGACGTGTCCTCCTACAGGGCTTAAAACAGAACAAAGTATTTTTATGCTCACCACATTTCCCTCCAGTAAGATCCACGTAGAACAGAGACGACCTGTTGACACATGCAGAGGGAAAAAAGGGGAAGATTGGGGATTTCAAGCTAAATGATTCTGACCACAGAATGTTTCGATTCCTCTCTTGACTGGCATTACATTTAGAGACAGAGAAAGAGTCAGATGACTTACTGTAGGTGTTGCACACGTGAGGTGTTCACACACACCTGTTGTTATTGGGATATTTCACATTCAAAATAGCTTTGGGTCATTTTATCATCTACTCTAGCTGTGATGTGAACACCGCAGACAGTTTTTAACTTACTGAATCTTTATTTTGGATCCAAAATGAGTTAATCGTACATGCAGACTAGCGTTCACAAAATGATATGATAGATTCATCAAAAACATCCACCCTTACTGGCGACTTATATTGTCCTCCTAACACGTGAGGAACTGTGCTTTTTAACTTACTGTTTTCACAGTTTTCATTTGATTTTTCATTTGTTGCTGCCATTTTCAGTAATTCGTCTTAACAGATTGTGCTTGTGTTTTTTTTTTATTCATGAAAATCTTTAGAAATACTTTTTCTCCACAAAACAACCACACTCAGACTCACCTCCTGTTGGGGCAGTACGTGAGGCCCAGTCTGAACGGCTCATGCCACCAGCCCACAAACACCACACCTGTGTCACCTGGAGCCCAAAACGCCTGCCAACACACACACACACACACACACACACACACAGAGAGAGAGACTTACTTCAAGTAAGTAAAAGTCAGCCTTGTCGATCCATGAGGCCCATGGGCCAGGAGCCTATCTCCTGTTTCTGTAGCGTGAGGCAGCTTGAGGTACAAGTATACCCACTGGACCGATCAGGTTTTTTTGGCCCTAAAAAGCCTGATCGGAGCATACCTAATTTGGTTACAAATTCCCCATCATTTAACTGGAGCCCTAAAGTAGATGAGGTGCTTCTCTATGAGTGGTCTCTCCTGACCTGTCCAGGGGAAATGTCGTCAGGTATTCCCTCCAGCACAGAGACGTTGCTGCCCTCGATGTCCAGCACACACAGCACCGGGCAGCTCTTACTGACCAGGGCCTCTCCCCAGTCCTCGTAGAAGACAAACTGATCCCCCTGGTGGAGAGCACAACGGTAGACAATATGTGACAATATATGAGACAATATAACAGAAAATATGGCTTATAAATGTCATCTTAGGCCTGCTGCACACTTTCCAAACAACTGTTCGATCCGTGTCGATTGTCTGATTGCTGCTCCAATTCATTTTCAAAGGGTGTCAACGTGGTTTAATCAGACAGGTTTGTGTGAAGGATGAGTGTCGGAACGCCACTAATAACAACAATCAAACACAAATGTTTAAGTCCTAAGTTAGGTTTACTTAATATACAGGGTGCGGGTACAAAAGTGACAACGTTTCCATGTATCAGTCACATCTTCGTCAGCTCATAGCCTGAGGCTATGACTATGATCTTTGATGGTGCTGATGTTGATGGCGTTTGGTATGTGTGAATGAGACCCTAAGTATCTGCCCCTACTGAAGGTGTACAACACAGACCTTGGTGACTTCTTCTTTCTTCCCCATTTTCAGAGCATCCTCCTCATCTCCTGTGGAGCTCGACTCTGGTGACTCTGTCTGCGATCAGAACATGAAAAATAATCGCCCATGCTCAGTCATCATTACCAGTGGACATACAGACGGGCGGCAGACAAGGTCTGCCACAGGTTCTTGTAGTTTTTCTTGTAGGTTAATGTAGTTTTCACAGTTACATAAATATCCAAAGTAACTATAAAATAATATATATATATATATATATATATATATATATATATATATATATATATGTATATATATATTAAGGCCGGGACTTTAGCGCGTTAATTGAGACTAATTAATTACAGAAAATATAGCGCGTTATAAAAAATAACGCATTTATTCGCACCTTTTCTTTATCCACCATTGGAACGGAACGTTTGTCACTGATGGCCCATTCACACCATTGAAGTGGAACGTTTCTCTTTGTATCACCGTTTCACACCTACCCAATATGCTAACGCACACGGAAGCGGCAGTCCACCCGGAGTCACGACATTGAGGAGTCAGAAACTGAGCGCTTGAGCGCTGTTCAAATGGCCTGAATAGGGACAAACTGCAGTTGAAGTCAATGTAGAAGAATCGCCATTGGTCTACTAGCTCTATGGAGTAAACGTAACTCAGTCTATACTCTAAAGCTCCGTCTGCCTCGTCGTCCTCTTCCCCCGCAGCAAAAACAAAACAAAACAACTCACAACATGAACGACAAACCAGATGAGCAAGCATTACTCGGCCCCGTCGATGGCAAATTTAGATTTAAGCAAAGAACGGATGGAAGCGTGGACAAAAAGGCAGTTTGTGCAACAAAGAATGTGCATACCATCGCAGCAGTTCGAGCCTCAAATCACATCCAACATGTTGGAGCTAGTGTTACTGTCCCCGTTTCGTAGAAATCTATGTAGAAGAGCCACCATTGGACTAACCCCGTGAAGAGAAGGGAGCTTGGGTAAGTCTTTCTGCATTCTGGCTAGTACCAGAGCGACGTTGAGGTGTCCGACATTCAATGGCTTGAATAGGGACAAACTGGAGTTGGCGACCGGCGCTCATCAGTGCAGCTGTAGTCGAGTTCATATTGGCTGTGTGTGTGTGTGTGTGTGTGTGTGTGTGTGTGTGTGTGTGTGTGTGTGTGTGTGTGTGTGTGTGTGTGTGTGTGTGTGTGCTCAGATGATCAACTGACGTGGGCTCACTTCACTGTGTTTATCTGACGCTAAATTGCATGATAATAATGACTGCTAAATGTACGCAAATGTATGCTCCAGAACAATCAGCACTGTGTGTGTGGCACTGCCTTTCTTACCAGCTAGTCTTCCAAGTACCAGTATTTTATTTATTTTGCCCCAGAGTCAATTATTGTACTGGACTGACTGAGAAATGCTAACGTTTGTACTTGAATTTGGTAAATAAGAAGAAGAAAAAAAAAGAAAAGAGGAAAGCTTTGGAATTGGGGAATCTTTTTGAATCGAGAATTTAAAAAAAATCTAGAAATCTAGTTTTTGGATCGAATCGTGACCCAGAAAATTGATACTGAATTGTATCACCCACAGATTCACAGGCCTAGTATTCAGTTCATTGCTTCACTCATTCAGTTCATTGCTTCACTCATAATATAATAATAATAAATTCAGTTCAAAAATGTGCTTTCTCACTTTTCTCAGGTAAATAATAATATGCGATTAAAATGAGATTAATTGAGATTAATTAATTATTGAGCCTCTAATTAATTAGATCAAAAATTTTAATCGAGTCCCACCCCTAATATATATATATATATATATATATATATATATATATATATATATATATATATATATATATATATATATATATATATATATATATATATATATATATATATATATATACAAAGTAACTTGTAAATATTTTAAATAATTGTGGTGAAGTGAAAAGTACTATATTTGCCTCTGACGCATAGTGGAGAGATTTGACCCTTTTCATAACAAGATAACCTTAGCTTGATATCATTTGCCAATTGAGCAAACACTGATCTGAAACAATGATCAAAATAAAAATTCTTCTACATTCCCTTATTGTATAGACGTCCCATTTAGACCTGAGGCTGTTTCTAAAAAAATCTCTAAAAACCCAACCTTAGCTATTATGAAAACTGTAAATTCTTATTAAGAACATGTAAAAAATGAATATATGTTGAGATATGAGACACAGAGGTGTATGTGACTTGTGACACAGAGGGTGCAGTGTTCATTTAAAGAGGTATTACAGCCATTTTCAACGTTTTATTCTGAGAGCCAAATGAACCCTAACAGGTTAATTTGGTTTCATTTGCACACTCAGAAAAATAGGTCCTAAAAGGAAAATAGTAAACATGGTTGTGTTTGTGTCACCATGTTTTTTCTTCCCCAGACCTCCATTTCTAGGAAACACAAAATGGACGGAACTTTATTATCATGTCCATACAACATCTCTAAGGTGTATTAATGACATAGTAAAATGTTGGAATTCCCCTTTAAGTGTGATGATCAGACTTCAGGGTGCTTTTCAAAGCAAGTGCGTGTGTCAGTCACCTGGAAATAGGATTCAGCCTTTGGCCTCTTCCGTTCTGCCACGTAGAGGAGATGTGTCTCAGAGTGGGACCACACCAGACAGCCAAACTGATCTGTAGACAGCAGAACATAGCAAAAATGTCCCCCTTCTCAGTACAGCACCAATCATAGTAAAACATTTATACAGTACGTTACACAATATTGCTGCCCTCTAGTGGTTGAAAGATTGTGAAATATTACTTGATGTCATTTGGTCTTTTGTTTCATTTTCATCTTAATCTATAAAAATATAACAAGCATAAAGAGAAGGCTTAGACTTTACTAACTAAAATACTGCTGTATTTTTGCAGGTTTCACCTGCACTACAGGGAGGGATCCAATCACAGTCTTTCTATACACAGCCAGGTTTGTGAAACAGTTATTTATAGGGCCAGTCAAGTACTCTACCAAGGTATCAATGTTTACACATACAGTATTCTACAGTTAATATAAAACTCATTATTCAGGCAAATTTCAGCCAACACTTTAGTCCATCAAGAACGCCAATGACATAAAACAGTGACAATGCATGCACTTATGGTAACATCATTTTACAGGCCACAGGTTTCTGCTTTACAGTCATGGGAATGAAAATGAATACACATGAGGACAAGCCGTGTCTCTCACCGTCGGCATAGACCTTGCCGTGCTTCTTCAGGGCAGACAGGTTGATGCTCTTCTCCTTCAGGTTTTTACTCCAGATCTGCAGCGATAAGTAGAAGAGAGAATAGATATTAAGATAGATAAGATCTCACATAAGAAGTGCGTTCACATGATCATACTGCCCATTAGCCAAGCTGTCAAGAGAATTAGAGAACAGCATAGGGCTTCGGCTATCCACAATTTCATGTGGTTAACCAATCAGTTAACCACATAGGCCCCTATATACACCAGTATTTCATTGTCTCACAAAGATGTAGTGCAAAACCTTTGAAAATATCAGATCTACAAGGTCAAACGTGTTCAACGTGTTGAATCACTTGACGATTTCCTATTTCTTTGTTTGCCTGTGACATGCCTATGCTCAAAATAAGGACCAATTACTTTCTGAAATAATATTATGTAATATTATTTATAACTATTGTACCCCCAGTCAGTAGAATAACGGTGGGTATCGAACATATTCACAAATGTTTTGGAATGGGAAACGTGATGTCAATAAATTGTTGCATTTGGGTAGGCTAAAAAGCAGATCTCTTACCATAGGAATCTGATTCCTATCTGAAAGTAAACATAATAGAGCTTGTAACTAAACGGACTGACCTCCAAAAACTGCTTGTCTTCTCCTTTGACAGAGATTTCTCTGACCACAGCCTTCATGTCTCCGGAAGGAGAATCTCTGCTCAGCAACCTGAGAGGGCATTAAACAAAGAATATCATACTCAAGTCCGTATACAGTCCATCACTGGCTGCAACCATCTATTACCACATGATGGAACTAGCATCGATCCCTAGATCTACAAGCACACACACACTACCGCCGTATTATGCGACTTTGTAGATTGGTGATATAGGGGGGGAAAGGAGGGGACTGTATATGGAGCTGCACAGTCCCGCCACTTTCATGATGTCACCTGTGGCCCAGCAATGAATTCCACATTCTTTTGAAAAGTCTATGAGGAATATGATAGGAGAAATCACTTCTGGGCCGCAGACAACGTCATGAACTGGTTCACAAACGTTTAGAGATTAGATTTTTGCCCAGGATCAAAAACAAAGCAGATCGACAGGTCGCAATAAGTCTCTGTGTTTTTTTTAACTTAGATTTAAAAAGGTTTAAATTTAACACTAATGGGGATCCCCGGTCAACAAAAGAATTCAGGGTTAAAATGACATACTCTCCCTTGATCTCAGTGCAGTTCCCTGACGCTCCAGAGTAGACCACAGACTTGTCGTCATGGAACACGATGTACTGCCGGCAGAACTTGACATTCTCCTTCCTCTCCAGGTCACGCTGGCTCCATTCTGGAGGAAAATCAAATCAGTGTCATTAAAAACGCCCACAGACCCATAGATGACCAATTCTTTATGTTAGCAACAGCTGGAAGGCATCCAATTTGCAAACAGCATGACTGCTAGTCATTTTTAACAGATATTTAGGGACAAAGTCTGATATATAGAGAGTATGCATCATCATCATACACGGCGGTTATGCGGGAAAGGAAAAAAATACTTTCTGGTCTTGATAGCTCATACATCCGAACAGAAAGGTCATATCTGTTTGCATCAAATAACGGCTGGTATTCTCAAACAGCCATGGCATAGCCAGGTATGGCATAGGTCTTCTCATTGGCTACATGGCAGCAAATCAGCTCTGGGGCCTTGTGTGTAAGCTAAAAGCCTACACCACCAGACCTGAGATACAAAAAAATTACACACGATTAAAACCAGCTATCAAGAGCTTCATGATGAACAAAGCAGGGGAGTACAGTAACATTTTAATTGGTGGGTAAGGTGATTTCTGGAGTTTTTGAATTTCAGGTTTTAATTATTATGGATAATTAGTCAGCACAGGCAGTGTAGGTTTTTGGCCTACTACAAGGCCCCAGACCTGATTTGCTGCAATGCAGCCAATGAGAAGACTTACACCATACCTGGCTACGCCATAGCTGTTTGAGAATACCAGCCAACATTAAACTCACTTTTGCATGTACATAACAATCATTCAAAACAGACATACTGTATGTTAGATTTTAAGTGCTCTGGAAGCCTGTCTACTGTTAAATGTCAAATCAAAATGCAATATTGTTTGAGTATCTCTGTTGCTATCATGAAGAGTGAGGTTCCAAACCGGGGTTCTGGGTAATAATAGTGTTTGGTTACTGCATTGTAGGATACGGTAGTAGCGGTAAAAAAGGTTTTGCATATCTTAGTTGCCATGTGAGAAAATCAGATTGTAGACTACATTCTATAAATATCTTTGAACCACTCCTACATGTGTGCGTGCATGAGCAAGTGAGATGGCCTCAAAAGTCCAATATCTCCTCCCAGTCAGTTCATAGGGGTATTGCTTTGGGCTAGTAGTGCATTGTGGTTGTAAAGAGAAGTATACAGTAGCATTTATAGAGTTACCCAAATTACCCAAAACGTTTTCTCTTTTTCTTTTATGTTTGAAGCCTGTGCCTGTACTGTACATCAAAATGCTTTCAATGCTGCTACGGTACATGTTTGCAGTTGAATTAAATAAAAGAATGCATTTGATGGAATGGAAACTGAAACACTTGCACTTCCATTTTATTAAGATGAAGTAATAATAATAATAATTGTATTGGCTGATATCGGCTATCTTTTTGATATTCCACAAATTGGTGATCGGAAACATCGTCGAAAACCCTGATCAGACGTCTCACGTCTAGTAGACGGTGCTTTATTTGCCCCCTACCTGTCAATACATAATGCTGTATTGATTTGTGATGTGTTGATGGATGTTGCTTGAGGGCTGCAACAATTAATCGATTAATCATAATCAGTTCGCTTATTCAATTAGTTGTTAACTATTTTAGTAAGTGAATAGTTGTCAACTAATCACTGATGTCTTGGGACTTCAGTGATTAAAAAAAAAGTTTTTCAAGTGTCAAGTGTAACAAATTCCAGCCATTTTCAACATTTTACTGTCATAAATTAATTGTGAATTAATTGTTGTGGACATGACAAAAAAGTTCTCCCATTCTGTGTTTTTCTTTTCCTTCTTTTTAGGACCTTATTATTCAGAGTGTATAAATGGAACGGGTCCATTTGGTTTACATTTGTACACTCCCTTACACTCTCGAAAATCTTGAAAATAGGTGGAATAAGAGTCATAATCCGATTAAGCGTTGAATCGGTTAAATAATCGGCCAATGAGTCGATTATGAAAATAATGGTTAGTTGCAGCCCTAATGTTGCTGTTTTTGCACCTGTACTGACCTGTGATGAGTGCTATTACCTGTGTAGACATTGCTGTATTTGCCACCGTACTGAGAGGTGATGAGTACTATTACCTGTGTAGACATTGCTGTATTTGCCACCGTACTGAGAGGTGATGAGTGCTATTACCTGTGTAGACATTGCTGTATTTGCCACCGTACTGAGAGGTGATGACCGGCCCCACGTCAGCCCTGCTCAGTGAAGGGTAGAGACTGAGCTCTCTGTACAGCTTGGAGATGTCCTCTGGCCTGGTGGTCATGACCTGCAGGTGGACGCAGCAACGCGCAGTCACCACACAGTCACTGCTGCGACCCATCAGTGATGAGGACACCACAAGAAGCCTCTTCACCCAGAACAATGACCTGCTGTTCAGCATGTTTTAGCATAACTGCATGGGCGAGATGGGCAACCAACCACACCAGCCGTTTTTGTTAAGTTGCAAGTATGCAGTGGTGTCGGCACACTGGCATGAGATGCAAATGCTGCATATAATTCTAGATTTGTTCAATCTGACACTCACAATGTCCTGCTCACTATCAGGAAATAACACTTCACGTTAAAATGTTGCAGACCCCTAACATAACAAATACTCTGTTACAACCACCTGAAATCAAAAAATACCATGTAGAGAAAGTACTCATTGTGCAGCATGTCCCAAAAAAATTGTATTAAATATATCTGCAGTTGCACCAAAAATATATATGTTATTAATAAATAATAATTATTATTAGTAGTAGTAGTAAAGAATAATAATAATAATAGTGGGGAGATTGCAAGTTCTTGATACATTGTGTATTGATTGTATTGATTGATGATTGATTAGACTCAGAGCATCTCCCACCCTGAGGTCTCAGAGTTCAGTTTGAATGAATCATGCACAGTTTACTGTACACTTTATTACTGAATGATTGAACACTTTTGTAATGGTGTGCTGGAAGAAAAATAAAAACATGTTATCCCATTCTAGATTGGTCTGCTAAAAAGAGTTTACATACAAGAAAGACAGACAGACAGACTGCCTGACTAGCAGTGATCACAGCCTCCACTGCTATGGTTGTCAAATGGTGGTCCCCGAGATATAAGTTTGGTGGTCCCTGAGATAAGTTTTTTCTCCAAAGGGGGTCTATGGCGTGAAAATGAAGTCTGAGAATCACTGAATGAACACAGACCCAGGAAGTTCCTCTCCTGACTCAGCTGACTGCTAGCAAAACAAGCTAGTAGTTCTACAACAAGACAACAATTCATTCACTGTGTGAACTTTATCCACATGAATAATACAGCTTTGGATCGAACGTGTTCAAGCAGCATGATCATCACTGATTGTGTCAGTAAGGTATCGTTATAACTTACATGTGGGTCCATGGTCATGGTAAGAGGTTTCAGTGGGAGTGTGTGTTTACAACACAATAATAATCCTCCTTCTGGAGCTCCACTGTGTTGCCAGGTTTTACGGTAGAAACAAGCAACCGTGAATGATGGAATAGGAAGCCAAGCCCCCAAGAAGCGAATAGAGCTGAGCAGTCTCGTGACGTCGCCCTTTACCCAGAAATTAATTCCACACTCATTTTCCTCACAGACTTTCGGGAATCATTTATATATTTAAGACCATTACACCACGGACAAAGCCAAATCGGGTCGTGGCAAATCATGATAACACACAATGTTTTGGGACAAAACATTGTTTTTCTTGCTATTTAGATATTAGGTAATATTGTCTTTGTAATCGTAATCGTCTTTGAGAATGAATGGGGAAATCATTTCTGGGGTAAAGGGCGAGGGGCAGGACTGCTCAGCTCGACTATACACTGTTTGTGCTAGTCTTCCTGGTGTCCACATTAAAAACAATATGACTATATATTTATTTTAATGTGCATTATGTGCGTACATTATGAGAGAGAGAAAAAGAAAGAAATTTAATGCACACAATAGTTTATTGTCAAAGCAGGCTCTGGTTTACCTCTGCTGCCACCATGTGGCCGTTCTGGGTACAGACCACAGAAGTAAAATATGCCAACATGGAAAAATGTACTGTTGACTTAGGCTACTTAATGGTATGGTTGCATATTATATATAAAATTGCTCAACATATGGAAGTTAGCATCATTCACAGGCTGAGGATTCTTACTCAACATTTCTATTATACTGTAAAACATGTGTGAGAGAGATGAGATATGAGATGAGATATACTTTATTGTCCCCTGAGGGAAATTTGCCTTGGGCAAAAGTGCAGCATATACATAGCAGCATTAAAACATACTGTACGTAGGACATACATAAAACACACTAGCAGCATTGTACAAAAATTGAAAGTGCAATTAACAGTTCACTTTTAAAAAAAGCAATATAAAGAAGTAAAAAAGAAACAAACAACCCTCAAGTCCTAGACTAAAACCCACCCCACAGAGCCCTATCCAACACTCATCATGTGAGGGCATGATGACTGTTCAATAGGACAATCGAAGTAGGAAGAAAAGAAAGTTTGAGGCGATTTCCTTTGCATCTATATGCTCTATATCGCCGGCCAGAAGGTAACAGCTCGTATTCAGTGAACAGGATATGTGTAGGATCAGACAACACCCTGTTTGCCAGACTGATCACTGCTTTCTCAAAGATAGACTGTAATGAAGGAGAGTCTTTCCTGCCAATTACCTTCATGGCTGTATACTCCATTTTTGATATTCTAGATTTAAGTTGAACAGACAGTGTTCCAAACCAGGCTGCCATACCATATCTGATTACACTGCCCAATCAGACATGTGTTTTAGACAGGTCCGTGGACCACCAGTGGTCCTTGAGAGGGTTCCAGGTGGTCCCCAGCAAAGTTGCTTAACCAGAAATTGAAACCAAATGGACCCTTGCGGGTTCATTTTTACACTCTCAAGAGTTAAAATATTCATCTGAATTAGCTCAAGTCTACACAATTAGAAGATGAATGGTCACTTTGATCTGTATGTTTCCCTGTTTTGTTTCCCAAATCCAGCCTGGTATTGTGGACAAAAGACATTTAGTTTTTGGGTCTGTGGTGCTAAAACGTCACCAAATGGTGGTCCGTGGCTCAAATGCTGAAGAAATAGTGATCCCCGGTATCAAAAAGGTTGAAAACCCCTGCTGTAAAACATTGGTGTAATCAATCATCTGGGTTCACAATTGGACTCTATGGGCAGCAAGTATTCACAGTTTCACTCACACATACCGATAAGAACGACAGAGCCACAAACCCACAAAAAAGAAAGAAAAAATAAAAACGATTAAAATAATAATAATAATAATAATAATAATAATAATAATAATAATAATAATAATAATAATAATAATAATAATAATAATAATAATAATAAAGATACACAAACTCACAACGCAAGGTGTCTGTCTGCTCCTGAGCGCCTCGGAACAAGACGGCTGCCGATTGGATACGGACAATTCCCATGGACCAATCGCAGCGGGCTTTGCTGTCGCTCTCGGCGTCATCGTTGACCTATTTTTTATGCAAATCAGAGACAATTAGTAGAAGATTTGCGACATTGGGGGGTCAGAGAGTGAGCGTTTGGACCGATGTTTATGCAGCCTGAATTTTGTATTTTTTATTTGTATTTTTATATATTGTATTCTTTCGGAAAAGCGAAGAACACAATTGTAACGCCCAGCGGTTATAATTTGAACTTGAATACTCGACACTGATTGGACGGGCTCGCCGTCGCTCAAGCTCAAAACGCGCTGTGACGTCACACGTCCGCGCCACAAGCTCTTATATGGCTAAATTTAGATATATATTGAAAAGCGTTAAGTGCAGTTGCTCAGATGCTTTGAAACCTCCAACGGTTCAGACGCATTTTTGCAGATCTCCAACTCCTTCGAATTTCAATTGATTCATTCATTCTGTATTATTGTATATTATTATTATTGTGTATTCTTTGTATTATTCAAAAGATTTAACTTTATTTTTGCCAGTTTTTTGCTTTCTAACGTCTCCCAGTTGCTTTCGGAGCTCTCTTTTTCTGTCTCTCTCTGTCTATTCTACAGGATGGGGAAGTTCAGGAGAACCCTCGCCAAGGCATGGAGGACCCTCCGGTCTTTGGGATGCTGTGGAGGGACCACCACCAGCGACTGCCACCAGGATCACGATCGATTCGATCAGGCAAGTGTTGGTTCCACAACTAAGCTGTTATTATTTTAGTGTAACATTGTCGCTGTCGCTGCATGATTTCCATGCTGCTTTTGGCTGGTTTGTGCTGGTCTAAACTGGTTTGGCTGGTGGTGTGTGCTGGTTTTTGCTGGTCTTGCTGGTGCACCAGCTGGTGATGCTTTTTCAGTAGGGTGTCCTGGGGGTTGTCTATTTGTTCTCTCTCGCGTGCAAACCCTTTAACGTGTTAACGACCAATCGGATGATACTTTTGCCATGTAAACAACCAGGTGTGCACGTGTGAAGTGTTTCCTCGTGACCGGAGAGTTGGACACATTGTGACCGTGACGTGACGGTCATGTTTCAGCATTCACAGGACTAATCAAGTGTTGGAAGAAGTAATGTAATCTAGAAAGTTACTGTCTAGCTAACAGTTTTTGTTTCTGTTTTGTTTTTTGTTTTCTCTGAACAGTGTGCAGAGACCTATGACGGCTATGAGGTCTTTTACCTCTGGCCTGAACTTAGGACACCTGCAGACAGCGTGGTGGCAGAGGATGCAGAGTACAGCCTGGTGGCAGAGGAGAGCTGCACCAGCTTCTACAGCTTCTCAGACAGCGACTCTGGCATCTTCTACGACTGCTACTCCAGCATCCCAAAGAGGGTCACATTCAACCCTGAGGTTGAGGTAGGAGTCATTCCATGAACATGTTAGTTATGCAATTCATTGTGTGTATATAAGGACAACATGACAAAAAAAAATCTGTTTCATGTCATGCTGCTTGACTATTTCACTGTTCTATTGAAGGAGCTCCAAAATGATGAATTTGTCCCCCATCTGAAAATATGTAGTTGCAGTGACCTTGGAGGTCCCTGGAACTAAAATTTTGTCCCTAAAACTAAACTAACTAAACAAACTTTTGTTTGTGTTTTTGTATGTTTTGAACGAAACAGGTGATCAGCGTGGAGAACCTGGCAGACCTGGTGAGAACCAAGAAGAAGAAGAAGCCAAGGGTAAGGGCACGTGCGTGCGCACGCACACACACACACACACACACACACACACACACACACACACACACACACACGTATTGTGGAAGAGTGTACTGTTACCTCGTAACATATATAACATTGGGAAAAAATCATGGCAATCTACAGTATCTTAAATGTACAACATTGATTTCTCACTCACTCTCACTCACAACAGTAAACAAATCCACATAATCTATGTTAAACATCCATATGCATGATTTTAGCATGATTTTCATATTCCTCCTCTTTGTTTCAGGGTGCCGATCGGTGGTTGATCAGAGAGCTGCTGGATCTCTACAAGGCCACAGAGATGGAGGTCCACGAGGAGAGCAGAATCTACACAAGGTAGTCATCATTTCCTAGCATTTATCAGTGGACTCTGTTATAAACAGTGTATGTCTGTAACAGATTGTTAACGCAAATACAACCTCCCTTACTCATCTGATGGTGCATACCGTCATTATAATCCAAATAGGCCCTGTTTTTGACAGGCTGTACCATCTATAGGCTTTATTATTGATATTAAACAGCTCCCTGACTATAGTCCGTCTGTGACTGCATCTTGCATGTGCACTGCCGTCCACCTCCATTATAGTGGCAGACTAAAACACTTAATAACTTGAGATCTAGAGAACTCTCCCTGGTATGGATAAAAGGTGTGATGTTCAGGGGTCCCTGCTGATTATCCAGTGGGGCTGATGGGAACATTGGGGTTTTCTAGAGCAATGTTGGGTCCGTTTGAGTTTGTTAACATTGACCTCAGTAAGACAGCTTCCCAAACAGGATGTGTGCAGCGTGGTCCTGGTGTTCTAAATCTGTCTCTCTCTCTCTCTCTCTTTCTCTAGATTCTACCATCTTCCTGAGGAACAGCGCATGGAGTACCTGCGTACCGGACCAGTGTGTAGGCACTGAGTGCCGAGGGTTTGACTTCCGACACAAGGCCTATGCCGCTCTCTCCCCCTTTCCTATCGAACTGTTCCTTATCAATTAGGGCTGCAACAATTAATTGATTAATTGTAATCAAATCAATTATGTAATTAGTTGACAACTACTTTAGTATTCGGTTAATTAGGACGGCAACTAACCTCTGGGTGTTTTCACACTTAAACATAGTTTTTCAAATGTGAAGTGTAACAAGACTATTTATTTTTAAACTATTTTTATATATATTTATTTCTATATATATTATATTAATATATTTTTTTAAAGTTATTTTTAAATAATCGTCCGACAAATTGATTCTGAAAGTAATTGTTTGTTGCAGCCCTACTATCAATAAAAACAAAAACACAAAAAAAACATAAAACTTAAAAACCCAAAAAACTGTTAGTTTAGTAATATTATCTCATGCATTGATTCATGCAGCACTTGTATGTTTGTATTTACATGAATTCTCTTCTCCAGGTGGTGTTTTCTGAAAGAAGGTCGCAGTGTGTTTGGCTTCCATGGGAAGAAACGACCAGCCGCACCCCATCGCCCACCCCCCCCACCCCCCACCCAAAAAAAAGACAGAAAGAAAAAGAAATATTGGGGCGTCTGGGTGTGGTAAGAGTTTAAGTACTCTCCCACCACTGCAGTGGGGTAACTGCAGTGCCTCCAGCTTGGCCTGGCGCCCCGGTGGTCACTTGATGGGGCAGGTGACCACCACCCTTTTTTTTTCTCCCGCCATGGACTGTCCACCTTGACGTGGTGCGGGAGCTGAGTATTGCTTACCTCACAGAGCATGTCCTGTCGGACAGCTCAGTGGGTAAGGAATATGACTAAGGGACAGTCCGTAGATTAAACAAACCTTTCACAGAACTCACCAGAAGTCCAAGGACATGCAACCGTGAAGACTGCTAGGTGGTGAGTGGTGGGAGGCTGGGAGATAACATGCACACTGAGCAGTGATCCCACGTGAATCTCTTACATCTTTCACTCTCACGCGCATTTTGAAGTAATTTCATCAATTCTTCTGTATCATCAACACAACTGTATATTTTAGATTATTGCGTTTGATATCAATCTACAAGCTCATATCTGCTATTTGGTATGTTACGTAACAGTTTTAAGACTGTAGTCCTTGGCCAAATGCATATCAATTTGAGAACTACTGATTTTAGAAGAAAAGTTTAAAAATCAACCCAAGGGTTATAATTAAATGTCGGTTTGATTACGTACTGAATGATAATTTGAGGCATGATGGTCTTGTCTCAAAAATATAACCCTAACCCAAGCTGTCATTTCTTTCTGAGTCCACAGAATTGACCTGCATTAAGAAAGCATCCCACAGCAGATGAGTCTCTCATCATCTCTGCCGCTGATGACCGAAGAAGATTGATTGACATCTTCTCTGTCGACATCCTGCTTGTGCCTGTCAACCTGGGGATCCACGGGACACTGTTGGTACGTCACTATGAGTCAACCTGGGGGTCCACGGGACACTGTTGGTACGCCACTATGAGCCTTAGGTTGACTTCACAGCAGAAAGATTCACTGCGATTAAAACCAATCCTGCTGCTTATTGTCGGAATGTGCGCTTTGTTCTACAGGTGTGAAGTCTCATTCGAATCCTAATGTGTGTTGATTTCCTGCATTCTACTCCTCCCAAAATATTGGTTTGGCTTTGCTTCGAAACGCAGCAGAGTGCAGATTACTGCAGGTGTGAATACAATCGTGTTAAACATAGGGGGTGAATATACCATTATGAGATGAAGATGTTGGTTTTTAGCACATGATAAGGACTGTACGCTAAACATCTCTTAAAGTCACTGTTTGAGTACATAAGTTTTTTTTTTTTTTTTTTTTTTTTTTTTTTTCATAAAAATGTTCATTTCCTTGTAAGTCAATAAGGAGCATATTTTGAATCATCAATTACTGGAACGTCTTTCATTATTTCTTGTCCACATTTGGAATTACATCATAAGATAACTACACAAAAAACTCAGCAAAAGTGGTCTTACACTCCCAGGGGTTCTATACAGTATGTATTGTACAGTATCCAATTTGATGGTGTTATAAAATTATTTGAAGTTTTTCAGTAGGACAGGACAGTAAGATTTGTTTACAATCTCCACAATGGGTTAAGTTCCTGTATCATGTTATATGTACTGCCTTTTAGAAGTGTAGTATGAAAGTTACCGTACTGACTACATACTGATATGTGTACCACTACCTTATTGTGACATTCATTAATGAACCACTCACTTCATTCATTTAGGCCCCTGAATGAATTATCTTCATCCCGCGGGATGATATTGAAATCCACTCAGGTCTTCCACTGCTGGCCTGCTTGCGGTGCCCAAAATGGCAACTAAAAAACACGGTGAAGCAGCCTTTTGCTTCTATGGACCGACGGCGTAGAACAAACTCCCATTACACATTCGACAGGCAGCCTCTGTAGACATTTTAAAGCACAGCTCAAGACGTACTTCTATGCACTTGCTTTTAACTGACTCTCCGTGATTTTATATTTTATGATTTCATATTTTATGCCTTATTTCAGGTCCTCACTGTACTGCTTCTTTGATGTTTTGCTATTTTAATGATCTCTTTAATTCATTCGCACTATTTTTTGTCTTCTTCTCTATTGCACTGTAAAGCACTTTGAGCTGCATTTTATGTCATGAAAGGTGCTATACAAATAAAGATTATTATTGTTATTATTAGAAATGGCCCTCCTCTATATTGCACACACCATGATAAGAAATGAATGCTAATCATCGTTTTACTTTCTCATTTTACTATGAAAGCAGTGCTTGGTGAGGATCACAGGACAGGAAGCTGAGCTTTAGTTTAGTTTTTAATGCAAGCAGTTTCATCTTTAATGCAAGCAGTTTCATCTTTATCTAGCTATTAAGGGACATTGCTTTTTGTTGGAAAATTGTTTGCCGTTTTCTTGGGACTTCCTTGTAAACCTGCACCCGTGTGTTGAAACACAGTCCGTTGGCTTCAGCCCTCGACTTGCATCATTTTTTTCTATTTTGGCCCGCCATGCATTTGAGTTTTATATCCCTGCTCTACATAATTATTCAACTTCTGTGAAGCAAGTAAATTGCTTTATCGTAGATGAAACCATTATACAATATAGACCACACATCAGTGTGGTCACACAGTTATCCAACTGGTTCAAACTCAACAGTCACACATTAACTATAGCAGCACTAAAGAATTATTGATGAGTCTGAAACTTGGACAAGCAATTCATGAATGAATAACCATGTTTTATCACCGACACAGGATTTTCTAGTCCGACATGGGTCTCCCAAGACTTGAGTTGTCATGCCTTGGTGTCTGAATACCAAGTGTCTTGACACAATTTCTTGGGATTTGACACTTTAAACTGAATTGAAGTAAATGTAATTTTGCAGTCTATTCAAACACAGAGACTCCATTCTTTTTTCTGCCCATAAGGTGCACATTTCAAATTGTTGCCTGCTACAAATACTAATGACCTTGAGAGACTGTCTTTACCATGTATCACTTTGAATCTATTAGGACCCGGACTTTGCTACGTAACTGCACAATGCACATGGATTAGTGCATTATTTAAAGGGGAATTCCAAAAATGTTCAACGTTAAGTTCCCCTTAGAACTTGTGAAGATCCCTAAGGCTCCATTTTCGTCACACACTAAACCCCTTATCCTAACTTCTTTGCCTTTTTTTTTTTTTTTTTTTTTTTTTTTACTATTTTTGAAAAACCCTTTTGGAATAGTTCAACATGCCAAACCATTGACATGTTGTGAGCTTGTAGACTGGCCATTTTAACTATTCTATTCTTTTTGTTTAATTGGTCAAGAGGTCAACGTCAGAGTCCCTCACTGTATACATACGTATACATTCTGTCCCGCTCACTCAGACCAGCATCATCACACAATGTACACTCCATCTGCCTCGCTAAGCATAACATACTGCATACGTTAGTGAAACTGAGAAACATGACCACGGTTTGCATGATGTCCCATCTCACCGTTATACTCTTGGGAGAGAATTGCCTATATAAGCATTGTTTAGCAGGTGTACTGGTGTGATTCTTGTTGATGAGAAATCCTGAATACTATTTGTGTCCCGCGATCTTTAACTGGGAAAGTATCTGTCGTTATGTGTGTTTGACTAAATATTATAGTCAAAACACACATATACACACACACACAGAGGGGTCTGCAGCCCAATGCTTTTTGGGGGGTAAGAACCCCCCCAAAAAGCATTGGGCTGCAGACCCCTCTGTGTGTGGGGCAACAGAAGCTTTCCAGAAAACTGTTGTAATTTTTTTAACCTCATTTCATGGATTCAAGGTAGCAGATCTGCAAGCTCAAGATGGGCGTTTTCGAGACTTGTTTGAAAGCTTGCAGAAGTCCCATCTTTCATGCTTTTGTGTACCATGGCCCACGTATGTTAATAATTTACATCTCAAAATGTAGGATACATAAGTTTCTGTCTGACAGCAACGATTATCTTTAGATAATCATTGTATACGATATAACTCAAGATTAGATGACCACATTTTCCTTTTGGATATGTACATTATCAGCAAATTATTTTTTACCAGTGAATTGAGGACTTATGAATATTTAACTATTCTTCATGACATTTCACTCACAATACTATAAATTCACAAATTGTATTTATTTGCATATACACAAATTATGATTGAGGTTTTTGTGCAACACCATTCACTAAGATTATCAAAATATTAAAATAAAATATTTTATAGGAAAAACAAAACACCTGTGCATTTTGGGCCTCAACAAAGAACAGATGGAATTAAAAAGAAAGAGTAGATAAAATAATATAGGGGAAAAAAAGAAAATAGCAAAACATATTCCCACAATTTCAGTCTTAATCGCAACTGTCTGAAGACAGTTGCGATTGCCATTTGAACCGTGAAGTTAAAGTTCTTTCTCTATGAATTCCGGATGCACTTCCAGATTTACTGAGTAATTAACCAATTGTTAACTAATCATGAACATATCGAAACCAATATTTAGAATTGACTCATGTAGGCTGGCCTACAGAGCTTCTAGATCCAGTATTTTCACTTGTTTTCACAGTTTTATAACTGTACATTAATCGTAATTGAGGCAGGGGGTTGGCATAATTGCAGTATTGTTTTAAAGGAATATCGCCCAGCGTTGTTGTCTGTCATGACCAAGACCTTAAAAGGATCCCTGTTTAATAAGATAAACATTGCTTAAAACATTATAGTTTCCCTATATAACTAAAATAAACAAATAAAAACACCAATGGCATCTTATTTCTTTCATAAATAGAGAATATTTCACTGAACAGGAACTGCTCCTGGCACAGGATGATGATGTCATGTGTGATCTAACTCTATGGAATATATGGATGAACATGCTCTGTGACATCATCATCCTGCGACAGGAGCACCTCCTATTGAGTGAAAGATTCTCTATTTATGAAAGAAAGTATTGAAGGTGTCTTTATCTGCAAGTCATAGTTATAGAAGGCAAGTATAGTGGTTTAATGCATATTTGTCTTATTAGGCAGGGATCCTTTTAATTGTCTATTGCTATGAAGCATGCAATGCACTTTGAATTTCCTTCTTGAAATGTGCTATGCAAATACACTTGCCTCGTCGCCTTGCCTTGCGTTGCCTACACAAAGATTAGATTTTAAAATCCAGTGCCCTGCATCATCCATGCATCTCCATGGCAAGGGATGAGCTCTTTTCATCTTCTGTAACAGTGTCAACATTTCTGGTCATTAGCGCCGCTCGTTTTGCTTGTGTGCCAGAAAATAAAAAAATACTGATCACAAAACTGAGGACCTCCATAAGTCATTGCCAACTTCGTGCCTCCCCCCATTGTAAAGATGTCCTTGCGTCACATTATTCCTCTTAGAGACTTTAATCTGAGTTCCCGGAAGTTTTCAAGTCAGGCTGCTCCCGCATTACCTAAACGGGAGAGGCGAGGGAAAAGCTGGTCAGAGCTGCTGGATGCTTTTAAGTCACTCGGTGAAGTTTTCGTCTCACAGCTGTGCGTGAGAGAGAACAGAGGCCGACGCCACAGAGCTACAGTGTAAACTGTTGGGATGCCTATTGGATGTGTACACTGAAGCAGAAGCTGTTGTGATGACTGGCTGCTTATAGAGGTTGTTTTATTTCCTGGAGGCGGTGGTAGTGCTGTTGCTGCGCTGGTAGAAGAGCACGTAGGCCTGGTTGGTGTGGAGTTGGTTCTCTGAGACCGCTGTCACACTGGGAGGTTGGGGGCAGAGATTCAAAGAGAAGAGCAAGGGGAGTACATTTAAAGGAGAATTCTGGCGTACAGGGGCAGATCTAAATGCCCTGACTTCCCCACCAAATATGGTGGCATGCAAATGACCCAAATCTCAAATATATTTGAATTGAATGCTTATAATTGAAATGATTTGAAACACTACTACTGCTACTAACTACAATTGTGGCACCACTAAACCAACAGAATTTTATCATTGAAAACAGAAAACTCTCGGAGTCAGACCTTTAGCTTTATGCATGCTGCGTGTCTGTTGCAACTTCAACAACAACTGATATTATTGCCTAATAAAAGTCCTGTAACTGAAAATGGTATGGGTGCGACTTCGCCTTCGATGAAGTCGCCCCATTTTTAACATTTTCGCCTGCCCCTTCAATTGGGAAATGTTACATCCGGCCCTGCTGGCATAGGCGTTCTCAAACGAACGTTTGGATTTTTGGAACTTAAGTTGTATGAACTATTTGCCATTAATATAGGTCGCAACTAGGGATGGGCAGATCAGCCATACAGATATTATCGTCCAATAAAGGCTTTAAAAATCAATATTGGAAAATATTGGTATTGAGAAAAATATAAAAATATTAGTATTTTAGTCTTTTCTTGAAAAATCGGTAAAACACCATTTACAGATATGTATAGAGCCACAAACAGGAAAAGATATATGTGAGACCACCACCACAAAACCCGGCATATATTGGTATCGGTTGATATCAGTTGATATGGTTGTGGTGGAATATCAAGTAGTTTCAGTCATTTTGTGGGGGTCACACAGTAAAAGTAAATGAAACCACAAAAATAACGTAATTTTTATTGTTGAATTATTTAATATTAGTACATCCTTCTTATTTATTGAATTAGAAAGAATCCGTTGCCCTCATCTTTCCTCTACAACGCAGGGGAGTAACTAAAACATGTCTTCCATTAGGTGGATTATTTTACATTTTGGCCAAAAAGAGTATTTTGGACGTGAGGTTGTGTTCCAGTGTGTTCCTAGAAAGGACAGTAGGGCTATAAGTTTCAACTCCATAAAACCAGCTTTGTTTTGGTGAGTAGTGAAAGCGTATTTTTTACGAGAAGGTGAGCACCCTGTGATCCTGGCAGAAGGCTTTGGGAATCGAAAGCCCCCATAGCGTGAAGGACAAATCCTAGTGATATGGAACTGAGCTAGATAAAAAAAATAAATCAGAGGTAAAGTCTCACCTGCAGTCGTTGTAGAAGCACCAGCCATCGTCCTCCTGACAGAAGGCTGTGTAGTGTCCCTGGTTCACTGTCCCAGAGTGGTTGCATATGGCGTACAGGTCATATAGGATGGGGCCTGGGCGGGGAAATGGATCCAATGCACCGTCACGTAAATAAACATACATTACAGTAAAGCAGGGGTGTCCAGACTTTTTGACTTGAGAGCTACTTTCAAAATGACCGGCTCAACAAGATCTACACATCGAGAATGTGATTATTCCATTGCTGAAAATCCATTTCAACGCCCCCTAGCAAGTTTGAGCTTTGAAATAGTAGTGATGGTGTTACTTAACGTTAAAGTGTTTAAGAATAAACACAAATGAAAAATAGAGGGGGAGAATTGGAAGGTTTTCTTGTATATGCTACTACCGACGTTTGTCGACAGTTTGTGATGTTGAATTTAGTCTCTTGCACCCAAAGCCAATAACTTTCACGTTTTAGTCCACAATTGGGAAAGAGAACTTGCAAAACCTTGGTCAAAATAACAACTATTCTCCATTTTCTAATTCAGATGATTAAAAATAATTTAATTCTTGAGGGTGTAAAATGAAACCAAATGGACCCATAAGGGTCCATTTGGTACGATGTGTAGCCTCTATACATGCAGATGGAGATGTACATGTGTAAAAGAATGTGATTGTGTTACTTACCACAGTCCACTGGTCCGTAAGGGCCCAGGTCCAGGTTGGTGAGAGGGAAGGACACACACACCGTGCTTTTACTGATGGACCAGCGGGACATGGAGAAACGGTTCAGATCTGGTGAGCTGTTAAGGCTTTTTCACATCAAGTATACCCAAAAATGAATGGATTTGGCTACGGGTCACCCTCAGGGTCCCTAAATCCTGTCTCTACATCCTTGCCGATCCACATGAAGGAGATTGTGTGCGTCAGTCCGTGAAAAGTGTGGCTGAGGACGCACTTCAAAAGACGGAGGGGGTGAATGTAGCACCCAGCCATGAGCCAGCCGCAACAATCCTGTCAATCAGGCCCAGCCTAGCCTCGATCTCCAGGCTTCCATCTGTGCTGCGAGATGAGAGCCTGAGCATGAGAGATGAGAACTTCCACAGGATGTTGTCATTTTTCAGCCAATCATGGTGCGGTGCTCCCGAAAATGTATACCCCACGGAAACATTTTATTTCTCCCTTTGAGTTCGCAAAGCTGTTTGTAAATGTTTAAAAGATGAAAATCGTGTGTACTTTGCACACTTCTATAACTGCTTTGTTTGTTGGAATCATTTTTTCTGAAAATAAGTCAAGTCCCTAGTGAGGACTGAACAGGGTTGTTTCTCTGGGGACTGTGAATACAGTAACTTTCAAACTACCGTTCACAGTCTCTAAAGCACACTGTTTGCCCAGGGTGGGCTCAGCCCTATTTGCGTGACTGGCAGTGCGTTGGACTGGCGAGTGAGAATCCCAGGTTCAATGCCAGCTGTTTCTTTACTGTCTACTAAGTATCTACTAAGTACTTGGCTTGAGAACTTGTATACTTGAATACTAATCATTTGAAAAATTTACTAGTTACCAGTCGCTCCTTTGTAGATTTGGATTATGGCAAAACATGCATGAACATGAATTGAAAATAAATGAATTGAAATAAGCAGATTTGCTATTTTTTTATATGTTTGAAAACTTGGGAAATGGGACTTTGTGCATAATGAGTACTTATTTACTTATACATTTTGAAGTTAATATTTTTGGACTTTCAGCATATATTGAAATGTGGAATATTTCTGCATAGCAATATTTATACATTTGCATGTGTAAGTAAAACGCATGAGTACTTCTTCCACCTGTGGCTGAGAAGGATACGGATGACGATGACCTGAGGAAACCTCTGTATGGACAGCCTCTTGGTGCACTGTGTTCTCCTCCTACACCTCTCACACATCTGGAGCACGCACACACACATACACAAAATCCTTAAAGTGAACACAAACATGGATATCGCAAAATTCTGTTAAAGCAGCATTTCCACAATTATTCTAGTTCATGTTAAGTTCATTTTTATGTACCCTCTCCATGTACCCTCGCAAAAAATGCCTAGACAATGCTCCATGTGCCACAAACTCTTCTCCCAATCTTCCGCCACAATATGAAAACACAACTCTTCAGACTCTATCTTAGCCCATAGCACTTTCAGTATTACATGCCCTAGCCTCCAAATCCTCAACACTATGTACCAGTATTTTAGATATCATCGGATATCAGTGTATCATAGTACAAAGCCTCAAATCATCAAATTGCCAACAAAGGCATGATAAAGAATGGCCTATAGCGCCCCCAAGATGCCACACCATGATCTGGTGGCAACCTGTAAGTTGTGATGTTTTTTTTATGGCAGAATTGTCTTCCTCGCCAGATGTTGTAGCATAATCTTGCCGCACCAACAATAGCGCACGATTTGGACTCTCAGAGGTGTTTGCGATTCTGACATGATCATCCTACGGCCACTCTCGTAGAGTGATCATGTCAGAATCGCAAATCGTACGTGTCTGTTGAGGTCATACTACATCTGACTCACCGGTGAATTCTCCTTGTCCAGTTTCTCCTCCTGAGAGAACAGGTCCAGGCCAGTCCCTGAGCGTGACATCCGACCCCGTGGAGCCCCTCTTGGGCAGGGGCAGCGACAGGTCACAGAACACGTCGAACGTGGTGGAGTAGTGCGA
The DNA here is from genome assembly GCA_039105355.1 of Benthosema pterotum. Lineage (NCBI taxonomy): Eukaryota > Metazoa > Chordata > Actinopteri > Myctophiformes > Myctophidae > Benthosema > Benthosema pterotum. The sequence goes on along the minus strand of CM076968.1, from coordinate 13,707,651 downwards.
ACACACGGAGCAGTGCAGCGAGCTGCGGAGCTGGCCTGAGAACACGTCTGACGGAGAGAGGAGGGGACCAACCAAGCACTCAGAGATGTCCATGTACTCTTGGCAGTATTTGGGACTGACGCCCTTACATAAGGGACTACTTTTTGCAGTATTTATTTACATTTTCCCCATTCAGTAACGGCATCACAGTTACCATGTTTACCATGGGTGATTTAGTAGTGACTCGCATTACGTAATGTGCCTAGGTCATGTAACGTGATGTGAAACACATTTCACATGACAAAAAGTTAGGTCTGACTATGCATGAGCAGGACATCAGTATTATATCATTAGACTGGATTTTTTCTGTGATTTTGGAAATTGTACTATTGGCATAAGGGCTTTTTTATTGTTGTTTCTTATAACATGTTATTTACTTTCATAATATAGTAACTTGTGAAAAGGGAAAAAGTAGTAACTATAACTCCTTACTTTTTAAAAGTAACTTCCCCAACACTGTTCAAATGTAAAAACTAGCAAAAGTGGACCTACTACAACTATTACTCCTTTTGTGTGCCATATAGGCCTATAGGGAAGTAGGAACCTTTAAAGTTTTTGTCAAATTGACCACTACAGTAACATTCATAATATTTTTCCATTTTTGAGCCATTCCTTTCAGGTAAAAAGAATCACCCGGTTAACCCCACAAAAATATTCTTCATAAGCCCTCCGCGGGTTTGCAACGGGTGGCACTCTCCCTCCTCAATCCTCACCGACTATTTTGCTGTCGTCTCTCTCCAGGTGCCTCTTCCACATCGCTGAGGCCTCTTCTGCGATCCTGAGAGAGACAGAGAAGACGACTAGGTCAATAATTGATACTGTGCACTAGCACGGAAAGCTTTAGAACGCAATAAGAATGTATACAGTAGGCTAGCGCACGCACATCTGTGGCACAGGTAACAGACAAACAGAACTAGAAGAAGTCTCCACCAGGACTGATATTTGGATTAAATCTGAAAGACTAAAAAAAGAAGTGCTGCTCATAAGCAGGCCTCCTGGTTGTGCACTGCTAGAAACAAGCTAGACATTTTTTTTATGACAGTGGGAGATTAGTAGAACTGTGTGCACAGTTTCACCACAATCGGACACGGCATTGATGAGCGACATTTGAAGCACAAAACGGGGCACAACAGAAAACTTTGGAAGCACATAGCCAAATTTAACATATAAGTTTGTTTCCTTCATCTTCATTTATGGGCTCTAGAGAGACTGTACAAATTTGTGTGATGTTTAGACAAAAAACTGTAGGCATGCCGTCCAAAAATGTGCATTGCAAAAAGGCAGCTGGTGCCGCTCTAACAGGCCAAAAAAAAGTGAAACGTTTAGAGGTTCAGCTCTGGCATCCAGTCAACAGTGCCAGAGATTAGCTGTCCAGAGACGGACAGAACGGGAACACGAATATCAGAAAGAAGAACAGTGTACATATGGCCTGATGAAGATGGAATAGAATCGAAACGTTGATGAACTTCAGGGGAGATTGTTTTAAGCATCACCATTGTACCGTTTATTCTATGCCACCAATCATCTTATTGACGTGCAGACATACATAATATTTGAGATGCTGACCTAATTTTGGCATGTTTCTGTTCTTTCTCTATGGCAGGCCGCTTGACGCACGGCCGTCGGTTGATCTCTGTGTGCAGCCTGTCCAGTAGGAACCTGAGGAACTCCTGAGCATCGTGCTGACTGCATGGGGAGAAGAACACACAGAGGAGATGTTATCTGACCACTGACCTCTATTATAGAGGCATACCATCGTATAATGTACCTCCATTATGAACCTAATTTAGGCATAAGAATTATATTAACTACGTCAAGGACATCCAACGTGATAAGCTGCTTGTTGATTAAAAGGATATTTCACCATTGCTCAGTTTATGGTCTACTCAGTCTCTTGTGAACATCCCAGATAGTTTGGGATTCAATCGATTCAGTATTTATATTTTAAAAATATTGTTTCGGAAAATGAAGCTGCCGCAGCTGCACACTGGTGAGCAAGAAAGAATAAAACTATATATATATATATATATATATATATATATATATATATAAAAATAAAATATATGAAATAGTACAAAATACACTCACATTAGGATGACACTATCAGTCATCAGAATAAAAGAAACAGTGCCATTTTGTGGCACTAAAATGCACATGAATAAAGTGAGTAGCAAATCAAGTGGCAAAATCAGATTAATATCATTTTAACACAGCTTCATGGCTCTCAAGGCCAGAAAGATGTCTCCCCCCCCCCCCCCCCCCAACCAGTAGACCTTCCTGCATAACCTCCACAGGTATGATGATAACGTGATGTTCATACCATCTATACTTTGGAAACAGGTCTAAAGACAAATATAAACTTGGTTGGTTGATGAAATATAATTAAACCATATACTGTATATATATTTAAACAGAATAAGATACAGTTGATCATTTGCACAGCAGTATACTGTCATCGGGTAATGCAACACAACCCCTGCCGATAGGTCAAACGTCTTCATTCCAAACCTGTAGCCGCTGAAACAAGGCACTGCTTCTTTGAAGGTAGAGTAGAAATGTCGAGGGTTGACCACCGTGTCTTCACCGTTCACATCCCAAAGGCCCGCCAGCACCTGAGAGAAGGCTGCACACATACAGGACCGCAACGACAGCAGCGTTATTAGTATTAACATGTCTGGGGGGAGAGAAAGTAACTGACACAGCGAGGTTGGAGGGGTTGGGGGGGAAGAGGAGAGGGAGCATTGTGACACATCTGGCATACAGGGGCTATACAAATGCATAGAAATAGTCATCTAGCCGCTAGATGAATTGTCCCTGTCCCTGCCTCAAAAGTTAAATTATTGGAAACTTAATACAGTACTGTACTCAAATACAGTACAGTTTCACTGTTTTTTCCTCAAACCGTCCAAGAGAACCAATGGCATGCATGGTTTGTAAGCGTCAAACTTCCTGGTCTGTACTGCGCATGTCTGTTTCCTCCCATGAACCAATGTGGACTCCCCCATAGGTGTCTTGGCTTCCTGTCCTTATTAGATAGTCCTTGGACTACATGGTTGTCTCAGTAAGACAGGAGCATTATGGGAATTGCAGTCCAGGAGACTTCTGAACCCCAGGAAAATGTTCCAAGTATTCTAAACGTCATTATTTCCACACAATATCTCTAAGGCATTATGCGGCCCGGGGGCCAAATGCGGCCCTTTGGCTGACTCTGACCGGCCCAGGGACCACCAGTGGTCCTTGAGAGAGTTCCAAGTTTAATATGGAAAGTTGGTTAATCAGATGTAACTCTTTGAGAGTGTATAAATGAAACCAAATGGACCCGCAAGGGTCCATTTGGATTCATTTGCACACAATGTCCACACAACATCTCTAAGGTGTATTAATGACATAGTAAAATGTTGAAAATGGGTGGAATTCTACTTTAAGTGCAAGGATCAGACTTGGGTGCTCTTCAAAGCGAGTGTGTGTGTCAGTCACCTGGAAATAGGACTCATCCTTTGGCCTCTTCCGTTCTGCCACGTACAGTAGATGTGTCTCAGAGTGGGACCACACCAGACAGCCAAACTGACCTGGAGACAACAGAACATAGCAGAAATGTCCCCCTTTTCAGCACAGCACCAATCATAGTAAAAACGTTTATACAGTACGTTACACAGTATTGCTGCCCTCTAGTGGTTGAAAGAATGTGAAAGATTATTTGTACTGAGAGCTGTCATTTTGTCTTTTGTTCCATTTTCATCTTAATCTATGGAAATATAACATACCTGGGCATCATGCGGCCCGGGGGCCAAATGCGGCCCTTTGGTTGACTCTGACCGGCCCGTGAAAGGGTTTTAATCCAGTGTTCTGGGGACCACCTGTGGTCCTTGAGAGAGTTCCAGTTAAATATGGAAAGTTGGTTAACCAGATGTAACTCTTTGAGAGCGTAAAAATGAAACCAAATGGACCCTTGCGGGTCCATTTGGTTTCATTTTTACACTCTCAAGAGTTAAAATATTCATCATGTGAATTAGCCCAAGTCTACACAACTAGAGAATGTAGAATTCAAGATTAATGGTCATTTTGATCTGTATGTTTGACTGTATGTCTGTATGTTTTGTTTCCCAAATCCAGCCTGGAATTGTGGACAAAAGCAACATTTTTGTTTTGGGGTCTGTGGGGCTAAAATGTCATCAAATGGTGGTAATCTGTGGCTCAAATACTGAATAAATAGGTTCAAAATGGTTGGTCTTACGCTTACCTTTATCTTGAAATAAATTAATAATATACACAGACTTTAGTTCTTGGCCCTCCACAATATTTTATGTATCTCATTTGGCCCCTTGGGAAAAATAATTGCCCACCTCTGAAATATAACAAGCTTGAAGCATAAAGAGAAAGCTTACGACTTTACTACAACGTAACTAAAATGCTGCTGTATTTTTGCAGGTTTCACCTGCACTACAGGGAGGGATCCAATCACAGTCTTTCTATACACAGCCAGCTTTGTGAAAATAACGGTTATTTATCCCACAACCACAACCAGAATAGGGCCAGTCAAGTACTCTACCAAGGTATCAATGTTTACACATATTCTACAGTTAATATAAAACTCATTATTCAGGCACATTTCAGCCAACACTTCAGTCCATCAAGACGGCCAATGTCATAAAACAGTGACAATGCATGCAAATATGCTTACATCATTCTACAGGCCACAGGTTTCTGTGTTACAGTTATGGGAATGAAAATAAATACCCATGAGGAAAGCAGAGTCTCTCACCGTCGGCATAGACCTTGCCGTGCTTCTTCAGGGCAGACAGGTTGATGCTCTTCTCCTTCAGGTTTTTACTCCAGATCTGCAACGATACGTAGAAGAGAGAATAGATATTAAGATAGATAAGACTTATATTATCTCACAGAAGAAGTGCGTTCACATGATTATACTTACCATTAGCCAAGTTGTCAAGAGAATTAGAAAACAGCATAGGGCTTCAGCTATCCACAATTACATGTGGTTAACCAATCAGTTAACCACATAGGCCCCTATATACACCGGTAAGTCATTGTCTCACAAAGATGTAGTGCAAAACTATGAGATCTACAAGGTGTTCAACGTGTTGAATCACTTGACGATTTCCTATTTCTTTGTTTGCCTGTGACATGCCTATGCTCAAAATAACGGCCAATTACTTTCTGAAATAATATTATGTAATATTATTTATAACTGTTGTACCCCCAGTCAGTAGAATAACGGTGGGTATCGAACATATTCACATATGATTTGGAATGGGAAACGTGATGTCAATAAATTGTTGCATTTGGATAGGCTAAAAAGCAGATCTCTTACCATAGGAATCTGATTCCTATCTGAAAGTAAACATAATGGAGCTTGTAACTAAACGGACTGACCTCCAGAAACTGCTTGTCTTCTCCTTTGACAGAGATTTCTCTGATCACAGCCTTCATGTCTCCGGAAGGAGAATCTCTGCTCAGCAACCTGAGAGGGCATTAAACAAAGAATATCATACTCAAGTCTGTATGCAACCATCTATTACCACATGATGGAACTAGCATCGATCCCTATATCTACAAGCACACACACACTACCGCCGTATCACGTTATTTTGTAGATTGGTGATTTTACATATAGGAGGGAAAGGAGGGAACTGTATATAGAGCTGCACACTCACGCCACTTTCATGATGTCACCTGTGGCCCAGCAATGAATTTCACATTTTTATGAGGAATATGATAGGGGAAATCACTTCTGGGCCGCGGACAACGTCATGAAAGGAGCCTGGACTGCTCAGCTCTATCGCATTGGTTCACAAACGTTTCACGTCAAAACCCAGTAGAGATTAGACTTTTGCCCAGGATCAAAAACATAGCAGATCGACAGGTTTAAATTTGCAAAAATAAATGGGTCCCACAAACTGTTTGAGAACCACTAATGGATAGGGACTTGCTGGGGATCCCTGGTCAACAAAATAATTCAGGGTTAAAATGACATACTCTCCCTTGATCTCAGTGCAGTTCCCTGACGCTCCAGAGTAGACCACAGACTTGTCGTCATGGAACACGATGTACTGCCGGCAGAACTTGACATTCTCCTTCCTCTCCAGGTCACGCTGGCTCCATTCTGGAGGAAAATCAAATCAGTGTCATTAAAAACGCCCACAGACCCATAGATGACCAATTCTTTGTTAGCAACAGCTGAAAGGCAATTGCAAACAGCATGACCACTAGTCATTCTTAACAGATATTTAGGGACAAAGTCCGATATATAGAGTATGCATCATCATACACTGAGGTTATGTGGGAAAGGAAAAAAATACTTTCTGGTCTTGATAGCTCATACATCCAAACAGAAAAGTCGTATCTGTTTGCATCAAATAAGGGCTGGTATTCTCAAACAGCCATGGCGTAGCCAGGTATGACATAGGTCTTCTCATTGGCTGCATGGCAGCAAATCTGCTCTGGGGCCTTGTGTGTAGGCCAAAAGCCTACACCACCAGACCTAGGCCTTGGCATACCAAATAATTACCCATAATGATTAAAAACAGCCATCCAGAACTTCAACTCATAACATGATTTCTGAACTTTTTGAATTTGAGGTTTTAATTATTATGGATAATTAGTAAGCACAGGCTGGTGGTTTTTGGCCTACTAGGCCCCAGACCTGATATGCTGCCATGCAGCCAATGAGAAGACATACAGTACAACATACCTGGCTATGCCATAGCTTTTTTAGAATAGCTGCCAATGTTAAACTCACTTTGCCACTCGCTTTATGTACATAACCTCTGTTGGCCCAAGACATTGTAAATGTCCATCATTCAAAAAAAATGGTGATCAGAAACATCGCCCAAAACCCTGATCAGACGATCTCTAGTAGACGGTGCTTTATTTGCCCCCTACCTGTCTATACATAATGCTGTATTGATTTGTGATGTGTTGATGGATGTTGCTTGAGGAATGCAACAATTAATCAATTAATCGGAATCAGATCGATTATTCAATTAGTTGTCAACTATTTTAGTAAGCGAATAGTTTGTAAACTAATCACTGAAGTCTTGGGACCAGTTTTAAGTAGTTTTTCAAGTGTTAAGTGTAACAAATTCCAGCCATTTTCAACATTTTACTGTCATTAATTAATTGTTGTGTGGACATGACAAAAAAAGTTCTCCCATTCTGCGTTTTCTTTTCCTTCTTTTTAGGACCTTATTTTTCCGAGTGTAAAAACGGAACAGGTCCATTTGGTTCACATTTGTACACTCTCAGGAAAATCTTGAAAATAGGTGGAATAAGAGTCATAATCTGATTAAGCGTTGAATCGGTTAGATAATCGGCCAATTAATCGATTATGAAAATAATGGTTAGTTGCAGCCCTAATGTTGCTGTTTTTGCCCCTGTACTGTCTGAGCTGTGATGAGTGTTATTACCTAAGTAGACATTGCTGTATTTGCCACCGTACTGAGAGGTGATGAGTGCTATTACCTGTGTAGACATTGCTGTATTTGCCACCGTACTGAGAGGTGATGATGAGTGCTATTACCTGTGTAAACGTTGCTGTATTTGCCACCGTACTGAGAGGTGATGAGTGCTATTACCTGTGTAGACGTTGCTGTATTTGCCACCGTACTGAGAGGTGATGAGTGCTATTACCTGTGTAAACGTTGCTGTATTTGCCACCGTACTGAGAGGTGATGAGTACTATTACCTGTGTAGACATTGCTGTATTTGCCACCGTACTGAGAGGTGATGAGTGCTATTACCTGTGTAAACGTTGCTGTATTTGCCACCGTACTGAGAGGTGATGAGTGCTATTACCTGTGTAAACGTTGCTGTATTTGCCACCGTACTGAGAGGTGATGAGTACTATTACCTGTGTAGACATTGCTGTATTTGCCACCGTACTGAGAGGTGATGAGTGCTATTACCTGTGTAGACATTGCTGTATTTGCCACCGTACTGAGAGGTGATGACCGGCCCCACGTCAGCCCTGCTCAGTGAAGGGTAGAGACTGAGCTCTCTGTACAGCTTGGAGATGTCCTCTGGCCTGGTGGTCATGATCTGCAGGTGGACGCAGCAACGCGCAGTCACCACACAGTCACTGCTGCGACCCATCAGTGATGAGGACACCACAAGAAGCCTCTTCACCCAGAACAATGACCTGCTGTTCAGCATGTTTTAGCATAACTGCATGGGCGAGATGGGCAACCAACCACACCAGCTGTTTTTGTTAAGTTGCAAGTATGCAGTGGCGTTGGCACACTGGCATGAGATGCAAATGCTGCATATAATTCTAGATTTGTTCAATCTGACACTCACAATGTCCTGCTCACTATCAGGAAATAACACTTCATGTTAAAACCCCTAACATAACAAATACTCTGTTACAACCACCTGAAATCAAAAACTACCATGTAGAGAAAGTACTCATTGTGCAGCATGTCCCAAATTTTGTATTAAATATATTTGCAGTTGCACCAATAATATATATGTCATTAATAAATAATAATAATTATTAGTAGTAGTATTATTAATGAATAAAATTAATAGTGGGGAGATTGCAAGTTCTTGATACATTGTGTATTGAAGATTGTATTGATTGATTAGACTCAGAGCATCTCCCACCCTGAGGTCTCAGAGTTCTGTACTGTGTATACGTAAACATGTACTGTGTTTTTTCTTGTACTGTCTCAATGTTTTGTTTTTTCTGTTTAGTTGCCCTGTCTTCTTGTGCTGCACACTAATTGCCCTTTAAGGGACATAAATAAAACTGAACTGAACTGAGTTCAGTTTGAATGAATCATGCACAGTTTACTGTACACTTTATTACTGAATGATTGAACACTTTTGTAATGGTGTGCTGGAAGAAAAATAAAAACATGTTGTCCCATTCTAGATTGGTGTGCTAAAAAGAGTTTACATACAAGAAAGACAGAATGAATGAATGAATGAATGAATGAATGAATGAATGAATGAATGAATGAAATTTTTATTAACAGTGATGAGAGTTACAGTACAAGTCAAGTACACTCTGCTACAAAACTGATAACAGCTTGGAGAATTACAGTACAATTCAAGTACAACTACATCAAATCTGAAAAACTGATTGGACACACTAGTTAAGCATACACTTGTTTACAATAGTGGCCAACTTGTTCATTACAGACAGACAGACAGACAGACAGACAGACTGCCTGACTAGTAGTGATCACAGCCTCCACTGCTATGGTTGTCAAATAGTGGTCCCCGAGATATAAGTTTGGTGGTCCCTGAGATAAGTTTTTTTCTCCAAACGGGGTCTATGGCGTGAAATTAAGTGTGAGAATCACTGAATGAACACAGACCCAGGAAGTTCCTCTCCTGACTCAGCTGACTGCTAGCAGTTCTACAACAAGACAACAATTCATTCACTGTGTGAACTTTATCCACGTGAATAATACAGCTTTGGATCGAACGTGTTCAAGGCAAGCAGCATGATCATCACTGATTGTGTCAGTAAGGTATCGTTATAACTTACATGTGGGTCCATGGTCATGCTCAGAGGTTTCAGTGGGAGTGTGTGTTTACAACACAATAATAATCCTCCTTCTGGAGCTCCACTGTGTTGCCAGGTTTTACGATAGAAACAAGCAACCGTGAATGATGGAATAGGAAGCCACGCCCCCAAGTTTACCTCTGCTTCCACCATGTGGCCGTTCTGGTGGTCCTTGAAAGTGTTCCAGGTGGTCCCCAGCGAAGTTGCTTAACCAGATGTACCTCTTGAGTGTAAAATTGAAACCAAATGGACCCTTGCGGGTTCATTTTTACACTCTCAAGAGTTAAAATATTCATCTGAATTAGCTCAAGTCTACACAATTAGAAGATGAATGGTCACTTTGATCTGTATGTTTCCCTGTTTTGTTTCCCAAATCCAGCCTGGTATTGTGGACAAAAGACATTTAGTTTTTGGGTCTGTGGTGCTAAACGTCACCAAATGGTGGTCCGTGGCTCAAATGCTGAAGAAATAGTGATCCCCGGTATCAAAAAGGTTGAAAACCCCTGCTGTAAAACATTGGTGTAATCAACATGTCTGGGTTCACAATTGGACTCTATGGGCAGAAAGTATTCACAGTTTGATACACACACATACCGATAAGAACGACAGAGCCACAAACCCACAAAAAAGAAAGAAAAAAATAAAAACGAAAATGATAATAATAATAAAAAAAGATACACAAACTCACAACGCAAGGTGTCTGTCTGCTCCTGAGCTCCTCGGAACAAGACGGCTGCCGATTGGATACGGACAATTCCCATGGACCAATCGCAGCGGGCTTTGCTGTCGCTCTCGGCGTCATCGTTGACCTATTTTTTATGCAAATCAGAGACAATTAGTAGAAGATTTGCGACATTGGGGGGTCAGAAAGTGAGCGTCTGGACCGATGTGTATGCAGCCTGAATTTTGTATTTTTTATTTGTATTTTTATATATTGTATTCTTTCGGAAAAGCGAAGAACACAACTGTAACGCCCAGCGGTTATAATTTGAACTTGAATACTCGACACTGATTGGACGGGCTCGCCGCCACTCAAGCTCAAAACGCGCTCTGACGTCACACGTCCGCGCCACAAGCTCTTATATGGCTAAATTTAGATATATATTGAAAAGCGTTAAGTGCAGTTGATCAGATGCTTTGAAACCTCCAACGGTTCAGACGCATTTTTGCAGATCTCCAACTCCTTCGGATTTCAATTGATTCATTCATTCTGTATTATTGTATATTATTATTATTGTGTATTCTTTGTATTATTCAAAAGATTTAACTTTATTTTTGCCAGTTTTTTGCTTTCTAACGTCTCTCAGTTGCTTTCGGAGCTCTCTTTTTCTGTCTCTCTGTCTATTCTACAGGATGGGTAAGTTCAGGAGAACCCTCGCCAAGGCATGGAGGACCCTCCGGTCTTTGGGATGCTGTGGAGGGACCACCACCAGCGACTGCCACCAGGATCACGATCGATTCGATCAGGCAAGTGTTGGTTCCACAACTAAGCTGTTATTATTTTAGTGTAACATTGTCGCTGTCGCTGCATGATTTCCATGCTGCTTTTGGCTGGTTTGTGCTGGTCTAAACTGGTTTGGCTGGTGGTGTGTGCTGGTTTTTGCTGGTCTTGCTGGTGCACCAGCTGGTGATGCTTTTTCAGTAGGGTGTCCTGGGGGTTGTCTATTTGTTCTCTCTCGCGTGCAAACCCTTTAACGTTAACGACCAATCGGATGATACTTTTGCCATGTAAACAACCAGGTGTGCACGTGTGAAGTGTTTCCTCGTGACCGGAGAGTTGGACACATTGTGACCGTGACGTGACGGTCATGTTTCAGCATTCACAGAACTAATCAAGTGTTGGAAGAAGTAATGTAATCTAGAAAGTTACTGTCTAGCTAACAGTTTTTGTTTCTGTTTTGTTTTTTGTTTTCTCTGAACAGTGTGCAGAGACCTATGAGGTCTTTTACCTCTGGCCTGAACTTAGGACACCTGCAGACAGCGTGGTGGCAGAGGATGCAGAGTACAGCCTGGTGGCAGAGGAGAGCTGCACCAGCTTCTACAGCTTCTCAGACAGCGACTCTGGCATCTTCTACGACTGCTACTCCAGCATCCCAAAGAGGGTCACATTCAACCCTGAGGTTGAGGTACGAGTCATTCCATGAACATGTTAGTTATGCCATTCATTGTGTAGATAAGGACAAAAAAATCTATGTTTCATGTCATGCTGCTTGACTATTTCACTCCAAAATGTAGTTGCAGTGACCTTGGAGGTCCCTGGAACTAAAATTTTGTCCCTAAAACTAAACTATAACTAAACAAACTTTTGTTTGTGTTTTTGTATGTTTTGAACGGAACAGGTGATCAGCGTGGAGAACCTGGCAGACCTGGTGAGAACCAAGAAGAAGAAGAAGCCAAGGGTAAGGGCACGTGCGTGCGCACGCACACACACACACACACACACACACACACACACACACACACACACACACACACACGTATTGTGGAAGAGTGTACTGTTACCTCGTAACATATATAACATTGGGAAAAAATCATGGCAATCTACAGTATCTTAAATGTACAACATTGATTTCTCACTCACTCTCACTCACAACAGTAAACAAATCCACATAATCTATGTTAAACATCCATATGCATGATTTTAGCATGATTTTCATATTCCTCCTCTTTGTTTCAGGGTGCCGATCGGTGGTTGATCAGAGAGCTGCTGGATCTCTACAAGGCCACAGAGATGGAGGTCCACGAGGAGAGCAGAATCTACACAAGGTAGTCATCATTTCCTAGCATTTATCAGTGGACTCTGTTAAAAACAGTGTATGTCTGGTAACAGATTGTTAACGCAAATACAACCTCCCTTACTCATCTGATGGTGCATACCGTCATTATAATCCAAATAGGCCCTGTTTTTGACAGGCTGTACCATCGTATAGGCTTTATTATTGATATTAAACAGCTCCCTGACTATGGTCCGTCTGTGACTGCATCTTGCATGTGCACTGCCGTCCGCCTCCATTATAGTGGCAGACTAAAACACTTAATAACTCGAGATCTAGAGAACTTTCCCTGGTATGGATAATAGGTGTGATGTTCGGGGGTCCTTGCTGATTATCCAGTGGGGCTGATGGGAACATTGGGGTTTTCTGGAGCAATGATTGGTCCGTTTGAGTTTGTTAACATTGACCTCAGTAAGACAGCTTCCCAAACAGGATGTGTGCAGCGTGGTCCTGGTGTTCTAAATCTGTCTCTCTCTCTCTCTCTCTCTCTCTAGATTCTACCATCTTCCTGAGGAACAGCGCATGGAGTACCTGCGTACCGGACCAGTGTCTAGGCACTGAGTGCCGAGGGTTTGACTTCCGACACAAGGCCTATGCCGCTCTCTCCCCCTTTCCTATCGAACTGTTCCTTATCAATTAGGGCTGCAACAATTAATTGATTAATTGTAATCAAATCAATTATGTAATTAGTTGACAACTACTTTAGTATTCGGTTAATTAGGACGGCAACTAACCTCTGGGTGTTTTCACACTTAAACATAGTTTTTCGAATGTGAAGTGTAACTAAACTCAAGAGCAGTGATCCATCTCTCTACTCTTACAATCTGATGATTTCACATGCACAGTGGCGACACACATGGCAATGATTATAGTAACAAGATTTTTAAACTATTTATTTTTATATATATTTATTTCTATATATATTATATTAATATATTTTTTTAAAGTTATTTTTAAATAATCGTCCGACGAATTGATTCTGAAAGTAATTGTTTGTTGCAGCCCTACTATCAATAAAAACAAAAACACAAAAAAACAAAAAAAAAAACTTAAAAACCCAAAAAACTGTTATAGTAATATTATCTCATGCATTGATTCATGCAGCACTTGTATGTTTGTATTTACATGAATTCTCTTCTCCAGGTGGTGTTTTCTGAAAGAAGGTCGCAGTGTGTTTGGATTCCATGGGAAGAAACGACCAGCCGCACCCCATCGCCCACCCCCCCCACCCCCCCCCCAAAAAAAAAGACAGACAGAAAAATAAATATTGGGGCGTCTGGGTGTGGTAAGAGTTTAAGTACTCTCCCACCACTGCAGTGGGGTAACTGCAGTGCCTCCAGCTTGGCCTGGCGCCCCGGTGGTCACTTGATGGGGCAGGTGACCACCACCCTTTTTTTTCTCCCGCCATGGACTGTCCACCTTGACGTGGTGCGGGAGCTGAGTATTGCTTACCTCACAGAGCATGTCCTGTCGGACAGCTCAGTGGGTAAGGAATATGACTAAGGGACAGTCCGTAGATTAAACAAACCTTTCACAGAACTCACCAGAAGTCCAAGGACATGCCACCGTGAAGACTGCTAGGTGGTGAGTGGTGGGAGTCTGGGAGATATAATTATAATTATAATTAAATGTCGGTTTTGATTACGTACTGAATGATAATTTGAGGCATGATGATGGTCTTGTCTCAAAAATCTAACCCTAACCCCAGCTGTCATTTCTTTCTGAGTCCACAGAAATGACCTGCATTAAGAAAGCATCCCACAGCAGTTGAGTCTCTCATCATCTCTGCCGCCGATGACCCAAGAAGATTGATTGACATCTTCTCTGTCGACATCCTGCTTGTGCCTGTCGACCTGGGGGTCCATGGGACACTGTTGGTACGCCACTATGAGCCTTAGGTTGACTTCACAGCAGAAAGATTCACTGCGATTAAAACCAATCCTGCTGTGTATTGTCGGGATGTGCGCTTTGTTCGACAGGTGTCATTAGAATCCTAATGTGTGTTGATTTAGTGCATTCTACTCCTCCCAAAATAGTGGTTTGGCTTTGCTTCGAAACACAGCAGAGTGTGGATTACTGCAGGTGTGAATACAATCGTGTTAAACATAGGGGGTGAATATACCATTATGAGATGAAGATGTTGGTTTTTAGCACATGATAAGGACTTAGATTGTATGCTAAAACATCTCATAAAGTCACCCTTTGAGTACATAAGTTTTGATTTTTGTTTGTTTTTTTCATAAAAATGTTCATTTCCTTGTCAATAAGAAGCATATTTTGAATTATCAATTATTCATCATTACTGGAACGTCTTTCATTATTTCTTGTCCACATTTGGAATTACATCATAAGATAACTACACAAAAAACTCCAAAAGTGGTCTTACATTCCCATTATAGGCGGGAGCCCATAGTGGTAGCACTCCCCTAGTTGACAGAACCCCCTGCAGGGTTCTGTACAGTATGTACAGTATCCAAAAATTTGATGGTGTTATATAATTATTTGAAGTTTTTCAGTAGGACAGAACAGTAAGATTTGTTTACAATCTCCACAATGGGTTAAGTTCCTGTATCATGTTATATGTACTGCCTTTTAGAAGTGTAGTATGAAAGTTACTGTACTGACTACATACTGATATGTGTACCACTACCTTATTGTGACATTCATTAATGAACCACTCACTTCATTCATTCAGGCCCCTGAATGAATTATCTTCATCCCGCGGGATGATATTGAAATCCACTCAGGTCTTCCACTGCTGGCCTGCTTGCGGTGCCCAAAATGGCAACTAAAAAACACGGTGAAGCAGCCTTTTGCTTCTATGGACTGACAACGTAGAACAAACTCCCATTACACATTCGACAGGCAGCCTCTGTAGACATTTTTAAAGCACAGCTCAAGACGTACTTCTATGCACTTGCTTTTAACTGACTCTCCGTGATTTTATATTTTATGATTTTATATTGTATGGGACATTGCTTTTTGTTGGAAAATTGTTTGCCGTTTTCTTGGGACTTCCTTGTAAACCTGCACCCGTGTGTTGAAACACCGTTGGCTTCAGCCCTCGACTTGTATCATTTTTTTCTATTTTGACCCGCCATGCATTTGAGTTTTATATCCCTGCTCTACATAATTATTCAACTTCTGTGAAGCAAGTAAATTGCTTTATCGTAGATGAAACCATTATACAATATAGACCACACATCAGTGTGGTCACACAGTTATCCAACTGGTTCAAACTCAACAGTCACACATTAACTATAGCAGCACTAAAGAATTATTGATGAGTCTGAAACTTGGACAAGCAATTCATGAATGAATAACCATGTTTTATCACCGACACAGGATTTTCTAGTCCGACATGGGTCTCCCAAGACTTGAGTTGTCATGCCTTGGTGTCTGAATACAAAGTGTCTTGAGACAATTTCTTGGGATTTGACACTTTAAACTGAATTGAAGTAAATGTAATTTTGCAGTCTATTCAAACACAGACTCCATTCTTTTTTCTGCCCATAAGGTGCACAAATTGTTCCCTGCTACAAATACTAATGACCTTGAGAGACTGTCTTTACCATGTATCACTTTGAATCTATTAGGACCCGGACTTTGCTACGTAACTGCACAATGCACATGGATTAGTGCATTATTTAAAGGGGAATTCCAAAAATGTTCCCCTTGGAACTTGTGAAGATCCCTAAGGCTCCATTTTCGTCACACACTAAACCCCTTATCCTAACTTCTTTGCCTTTTTTACTATTTTTGAAAAACCTTTTGGAATAGTTCAACATGCCAATCCATTGACATGTTGTGAGCTTGTAGACTGGCCATTTTAACTATTCTATTCTTTTTGTTTAATTGGTCAAGTGGTCAACATCAGAGTCCCTCACTGTATACATACGTATACATTCTGTCCCGCTCACTCAGACCAGCATCATCACACAATGTACACTCCATCTGCCTCGCTAAGCATAACATACTGCATACGTTAGTGAAACTGAGAAACATGACCACGGTTTGCATGATGTCCCATCTCACGGTTATACTCTTGGGAGAGAATTGCCTATATAAGCATTGTTTAGCAGGTGTACTGGTGTGATTCTTGTTGATGAGAAATCCTGAATCCTATTTGTGTCCCGCGATCTTTAACTGGGAAAGTATCTGTCGTTATGTGTGTTTGACTAAATATTATAGTCAAAACACACATATACACACACACACACACAGAGGGGTCTGCAGCCCAATGCTTTTTGGGGGGGTTCTTAACATGGGGCAACAGAAGCTTTCCAGAAAACTGTTGTAATTTTTTTAACCTCATTTCATGGATTCAAGGTAGCAGATCTGCAAGCTCAAGATGGGCGTTTTCGAGACTTGTTTGAAAGCTTGCAGAACTCCCATCTTTCATGCTTTTGTGTACCATGGCCCACGTATGTTAATAATTTACATCTCAAAATGTAGGATACATAGGTTTCTGTCTGACAGCAACGATTATCTCTAGATAATCATTGTATACGATATAACTTAAGATTAGATGACCACATTTTCCTTTTGGATATGTACATTATCAGCAAATTATTTTTTACCAGTGAATTGAGGACTTATGAATATTTAACTATTCTTCATGACATTTCACTCACAATACTATAAATTCACAAATTGTATTTATTTGCATATACACAAATTATGATTGAGGTTTTTGTGCAACACCATTCACTAAGATTATGAAAATATTAAAATAAAATATTTTATAGGAAAAACAAAACACCTGTGCATTTGGGCCTCAACAAAGAACAGATGGAATTAAAAAGAAAGAGTAGATAAAATAATATAGGGGGAAAAATAAAATAGCAAAACATATTCCCACAATTTCAGTCTTAATCAATTATTACTTAGACAGTTGCGATTGCCATTTGAACCGTGAAGTTAAAGTTCTTTCTCTATGAATTTCGGATGCACTTCCAGATTTACTGAGCAATTAACCAATTGTTAACTAATCATGAACATATCGAAACCAATATTTAGAATTGACTCATGTAGGCTGGCCTACAGAGCTTCTAGATCCAGTATTTTCACTTGTTTTCACAGTTTTATAACTGTACATTAATCGTAATTGAGGCAGGGGGTTGGCATAATTGCAGTATGGTTTTAAAGGAATATCGCCCAGCGCTGTTGTCTGCCATGTTAATTGTCTATTGCTATGAAGCATGCAATGCACTTTGAATTTCCTTCTTGAAATGTGCTATGCAAATACACTTGCCTCGTCGCCTTGCCTTGCGTTGCCTACACAAAGATTAGATTTTAAAATCCAGTGCCCTGCATCATCCATGCATCTCCATGGCAAGGGATGAGCTCTTTTCATCTTCTGTAAGTGTCAACATTTCTGGTCATTAGCGCCGCTCGTTTTGCTTGTGTGCCAGAAAAATAAAAAAATACTGATCACAAAACTGAGGACCTCCATAAGTCATTGCCAACTTCATGCCTCCCCCCATTGTAAAGATGTCCTTGGACCACATTATTCCTCTTAGAGACTTTAATCTGAGTTCCCAGAAGTTTTCAAGTCAGGCTGCTCCCGCATTACCTAAACGGGAGGGGCGAGGGAAAAGCTAGTCAGAGCTGCTGAATGCTTTTAAGTCACTCGGTGAAGTTTTCGGCTCACAGCTGTGCGTGAGAGAGAACAGAGGCCGACGCCACAGAGCTACAGTGTAAACTGTTGGGATGCCTATTGGATGTGTACACTGAAGCAGAAGCTGTTGTGATGACTGGCTGCTTATAGAGGTTGTTTTATTTCCTGGAGGCGGTTGTAGTGCTGTTGCTGCGCTGGTAGAAGAGCACGTAGGCCTGGTTGGTGTGGAGTTGGTTCTCTGAGACCGCTGTCACACTGGGAGGTTGGGGGCAGAGATTCAAAGAGAAGAGCAAGGGGAGTACATTTAATTCTGGCGTACAGGGGCAGATCTAGGCATGGGGGGGCAATGCCCCCCTAAATGCCCCGACTTCCTCACCAAATATGGTGGCATGCAAATGCCCCAAATCTCAAACAATTGAATGCTTATAATTGAAATGATTTGAAACACTACTACTGCTACTAACTAACTACAATTGTGGCACCACTAAACCAACAGCATTTCATCATTGAAAACAGAAAACTCTGAGTCAGACCTTTAGCTTTATGCATGCTGCGTGTCTGTTGCAACTTCAACAACAACTGATATTATTGATGCTTATACTTGCCTAATAAAAGTCCTGTAACTGAAAATGGTATGGGTGCGGCTTCGCCTTCGATGAAGTCGCCCCATTTTTAACATTTTCGCCTGGGAAATGTTACATCCGGCCCTGCTGGCATAGGCGTTCTCAAACGAAGGTTTAGATTTTTGGAACTTAAGTTGTATGAACTATTTGCCATTAATATAGGTCGCAACTAGGGATGGGCAGATCAGCCATACAGATATTATTGTCCAATAAAGGCTTTAAAAATCAATATTGGAAAATATTGATATTGAGAAAAATATAAAAATATTAGTATTTTAGTCTTTAGTCTTTAGTTTTGAAAAATCGGTAAAACACCATTTACAGATATGTATAGAGCCACAAACAGGAAGTATATGGGAGTCCACCACCACAAAACCCGGCATATATTGGTATCGGTTGATATCAGTATTGGAAATTAAGATTTGGACAATATCGGGATATCGATAAAAAAAACGTCTACATCGGACATCTCTAGTTGCAACTGTATTAATTGATTCCCAGGGTCCCGTGGTGGGAGTTATGCTCTGGTTGTGGTGGAATATCAAGTAGTTTCAGTCATTTTGTGGGGGTCACTGGGGCCACACAGTAAAAGTAAATGAAACCACAAAAATAACGTCATTTTTATTGTTGAATTATTTAATATTAGTACATCCTTCTTCATTGAATTAGAAAGAATCCATTGCCCTCATCCTTCCTCTACAATGCAGGGGATTAACTAAAACATGTCTTCCATTAGGTGGATTATTTTACATTTTGGCCAAAAAGAGTATTTTGGACGTGAGGTTGTGTTCCAGTGTGTTCCTAGAAAGGACAGTAGGGCTATAAGTTTCAACTCCATAAAACCACCTTTTTTTTGGTGAGTAGTGAAAGCGTATTTTTTACGAGAAGGTGAGCACCCTGTGAACCTGGCAGAAGGCTTTGGGAATCGAAAGCCCCCATAGCGTGAAAGACAAATGCTAGTGTTACGGAACTGAGCTAGAAAAAAACAAAAAACAAAATCAGAGGTAAAGTCTCACCTGCAGTCGTTGTAGAAGCACCAGCCATCGTCCTCCTGACAGAAGGCTGTGTAGTGTCCCTGGTTCACTGTCCCAGAGTGGTTGCATATGGCGTACAGGTCATACAGGATGGGGCCTGGGCGGGGAAATGGATCCAATGCACCGTCACGTAAATAAACATACATTACAGTAAAGCAGGGGTGTCCATCCACACTTTTTGACTTGAGAGCTACTTTCAAAATGACCAGCTCAACAAGATCTACACATCGAGAATGTGATTATTCCATTGCTGAAAATCCATTTCAACGCCCCCTAGCAAGTTTGAGCTTTGAAATAGTAGTGATGGTGTTACTTAACGTTAAAGTGTTTAAGAATAAACGCAAATGAAAAATAGAGGGGGAGAATTGGAAGGTTTTCTTGTATATGCTACTACCGACGTTTGTCGACAGTTTGTGATGTTGAATTTAGTCTCTTGCACCCAAAGCCAATAACTTTCACGTTTTAGTCCACAATTGGGAAAGAGAACTTGCAAAACCTTGGTCAAAATAACAACTATTCTCCATTTTCTAATTCAGATGATTAAAAATAATTTAACTCTTGAGGGTGTAAAATGAAACCAAATGGACCCATAAGGGTCCATTTGGTACGATGTGTAGCCTCTATACATGCAGATGGAGATGTACATGTGCAAAAGAACGTGATTGTGTTACTTACCACAGTCTACTGGTCCGTAAGGGCCCAGGTCCAGGTTGGTGAGAGGGAAGGACACACACACCGTGCTTTTACTGATGGACCAGCGGGACATGGAGAAACGGTTCAGATCTGGTGAGCTGTTAAGGCTTTTTCACATCAGGTATACCCAAAAATGAATCATTTTTTCTGAAAATAAGTTATTTCCCTAGTGAGGACTGAACTGTTGTTTCTCTGGGGACTGTGAATACAGTGACTTCCAAACTACCGTTCAGTCTCTAAAGCGCACCGTTTGCCCAGGGTGGGCTCAGCCCTATTTGCGTGACTGGCTGTGCGTTGGACTGGCGAGTGAGAATCCCAGGTTCAATGCCAGCTGTTTCTTTGCTGTCTACTAAGTATCTACTAAGTACTGTACTTGGCTTGAGAACTTGTATACTTGAATACTAATCATTTGAAAAATTTACTAGTTACCAGTCGCTCCTTTGTAGATTTGGATTATGGCAAAACATGCATGAACATGAATTGAAAATAAATGAATTGAAATAAGCAGATTTGCTATTTTTTATATTTTTGAAAACTTGGGAAATGGGACTTTGTGCATAATGAGTACTTTGTACTTATTTACTTAATACATTTTGAAGTTAATATTTTTGGGCTTTCAGCACATATTGAAATCTGGAATATTTCTGCACGTGTAAGTAAAACACATGAGTACTTCTTCCACCTGTGGCTGAGAAGGATACGGATGACGATGACCTGAGGAAACCTCTGTATGGACAGCCTCTTGGTGCACTGTGTTTTCCTCCTACACCTCTCACACATCTGGAACACGCACACACACATACACAAAATCCTTAAAGTGAACACAAACATGTATATTGCAAAATTCTGTTAAAGCAGCATTTCCACAATTATTATAGTTCATTGACACACTTCGGCTCAGAATGACCATAGACCTTTTATTGCAAAGCTTTTGCATGTTAGCATGGCGGTGTGGCTCTGCTCGTGTGATATCAAATCTATGTAACGAGACATAGGTCTGATATCACCTTTGATATCTCAGATTTCTGTGTCTCGGCACCAAGACGCAGCTCTGACATCAACAACCCCCCGAGCAGAGCCTAGCATAAACACATTACAACATAGACACAATCATTCCAAATACACAACGAACATATTACAGACCATAGAACACACAATGATCACAGATACCCATAACAGAACTAGGCACCACAATATGTTACAATCCACAATTCATGATCATCTCATAATCGGCCACTCAGAACTAGAGCCACAGGGAGGAGGCCGGGGAGGTGGAGGAAATTTGAACGCTTACATTTGAACAGGCACATGGAGTCGACCAGAAGGAAGGCTGAGAACAGAATGACTGCTTATAAAGAACACCTGATGAATGTGGGCGTGAGTGACTTGCTGTCAGCCAATGAGAGTGAGGGGAGTAGACATGGAGAGAGACTGCTGATTTAAAGAAACAGAATGAATACTGACTGAGAATGAGGAGTATAATACAATAACCATTCTGCCCTCCGTGCCTCCATGAACTATCGCTTACGCTGGATTTCATGTTAAGTGCATTTTTATGTACCCTCTCCATGTACCCTCGCAAAAAATGCCTAGACAATGCTCCAAGTGCCGCAAACTCTTCTCCCAATCTTCCGCCACAATATGAAAACACAACTCTTCAGACTCTCTCTTAGCCCATAGCACTTTCAGTATTACATGCCCTAGCCTCCAAATCCTAAACACTATGTACCAGTATTTTAGATATCATCGGATATCAGTGTATCATAGTACAAAGCCTCAAATCATCAAATTGCCAACAAAGGCATGATAAAGAATGGCCTATAGCGCCCCCAAGATGCCACACCATGGCATCTGGTGGCAACCTGTAAGTTGTGATGTTTTTTTTTGTTTTTTTTATGGCAGAATTGTCTTCCTCGCCAGCTGTTGTAGCATAATCTCGCCGCACCAACAATAGCGCACGATTTGGACTCTCAGAGGTGTTTGCGATTCTGACATGATCATTCTACGATCACTCTCGTAGAGTGATCATGTCAGAATCGCAAATCGTACGTGTCTGTTGAGGTCATACTACATCTGACTCACCGGTGAATTCTCCTTGTCCAGCTTCTCCTCCTGAGAGAACAGGTCCAGGCAGTCCCTGAGCGTGACGTCCGACCCCGTGGAGCCCCTCTTGGGCAGGGGCAGCGACAGGTCACAGAACACGTCGAACGTGGTGGAGTAGTGCGAACACACGGAGCAGTGCAGCGAGCTGCGGAGCTGGCCAGAGAACACGTCTGACGGAGAGAGGAGGGGACCAAACAAGCACTCAGAGATGTCCATGTACTCTTGGCAGTGTTTGGGACTGACGCCCTTACATAAGGGACTACTTTTTGCAGTATTTATTTAGATTTTCCCCATTCCCCATCACAGTTACCATGTTTACCATGGGTTATGTAGTAGTTACCCACATTACGTAATGTGCCTAGGTCATGTAACATGATGTGAAACACATTTCACATGACAAAAAGTTAGGTTTGACTATGCATGAACAGGATATCAGTATTATATCATTATCATTAGACTGGGTATTTTTCTGTGATTTTGGAAATTGTACTATTGGCATAAGGGCTTTTTTATTGTTGTTTCTTATAACATGTTATTTACTTTCATAATAGTAACGAGTGAAAAATGAAAAAGTAGTAACTATAACTCCTTACTTTTACATACAACTAGTACTACTACTCCTTTTGTGCGCCATATAGG
This sequence comes from Benthosema pterotum, assembly GCA_039105355.1. Taxonomy (NCBI): domain Eukaryota; kingdom Metazoa; phylum Chordata; class Actinopteri; order Myctophiformes; family Myctophidae; genus Benthosema; species Benthosema pterotum. Next base: position 13,684,597 of record CM076968.1, on the reverse strand, counting down.
CCTATAGGGAAGTAAGAACCTTTAAAGATTTTTGTCAAATTGACCACTACAGTAACATTCATAATATAGGAAATATATACCACAATATTATCATTAAGTAAAGTGTATGTATGGACTACTATATGTAAACTCAACTTCCATTTTTAAGCCATTCCTTTCAGGTAAAAAGAATCACCCGGTTAACCCCACAAAAATATTCTTCATAAGCCCTCCGTGGGTTTGCAACGGGTGGCACTCTCCCTCCTCAATCTCACCGACTATTTTGCTGTCGTCTCTCTCCAGGTGCCTCTTCCACATCGCTGAGGCCTCTTCTGCGATCCTGAGAGAGACAGAGAAGACGACTACGTCAATAATTGATACTGTGCACTAGCACGGAAAGCTTTAGAACGCAATAAGAATGTATACAGTAGGCTAGTGCACGCACATCTGTGGCACAGGTACCAGACAAACAGAACTAGAAGAAGTCTCCACCAGGACTGATATTTGGATTAAATCTGAAAGACTAAAAAAAAGAAGTAGGCCTCCTGGTTGTGCACTGCTAGAAACAAGCTAGACTATTTTTATGACAGTGGGAGATTAGTGGAACTGTGTGCACAGTTTCACCACAATCGGACACGGCATTGATGAGCGACATTTGAAGCACAAAACGGGGCACAACAATAAACTTTGGAAGCACATATCCAAGTTTAACATATAAGTTTGTTTCCTTCATCTTCATTTATGGGCTCTAGAGAGACTGTACAAATTTGTGTGATGTTTAGACAAAAAAACTGTAGGCATGCCATCCAAAAATGTGCATTGCAAAAAGGCAGCCGGTGCTGCTCTAACAGGCCCAAAAAAAGTGAAATATTTACACAGTATTGCTGCCCTCTAGTGGTTGAAAGAATGTGAAAGATTACTTGATGTACTGAGAGCTGTCATTTGTCTTTTGTTCCATTTTCATCTTAATCTATGAAAATATAACAGTAATAAAGAGAAGGCTTACGACTTTAGTAATTAAAATACTGCTGTATTTTTGCAGGTTTCACCTGCACTACAGGGAGGAATCCAATCAGTCTTTCTATACACAGCCAGCTTTGTTTAACAGTTATTTGTTCGACTACCACAACCAGAATAGACCTGCGCAGTGACGTCACCAACCCTGTTCCACTAGTGGATTCCTCATTCATTTTCCTCATAGACTTTTGGAAAATGGTTAATAAAAACACAATTGTGCCGCGGCCAAAGCCAACTCAGGTCGTGACAAATCATGACAACAAACACAATATCGTCATATAATATCTAATTAGCAAGAAGTAGAAAGCGGCATGATACAAGTCTTTTTGTTTCGTTTTTCATCTTAGAAATGATTTGATTGTCCCAAAAGTTTGTGTGTGTCATCATGATTTGTCACGACCCGAGTTGGCTTTGTCTGCGGCGTAATCGTCTTCATATAAATTATTTTCGAAAAGTCTAAGAGAAAAATGAATGGGGAATCTGTTTCTGGAACGTCACTGCGCAGGTCTATAGGGCCAGTCCAGTACTCTACCAAGTACCAAGGTATCAATGTTTACACATACAGTATTCTACAGTTAATATAAAACTCATTATGCAGGCACATTTCAGCCAACACTTTTGTCCATCAAGACGGTCAATGTCATAACATCATTCTACAGGCCACAGGTTTCTGTGTTACAGTCATGGGAATGAAAATGAATACCCATGAGGAAAGCAGAGTCTCTCACCGTCGGCATAGACCTTGCCGTGCTTCTTCAGGGCAGACAGGTTGATGGTCTTGTCCTTCAGGTTTTTACTCCAGATCTGCAGCGATAAGTAGAAGAGAGAATAGATATTAAGATAGAAAAGACTTATATTAAGTGCGTTCACATGCCCGTTAGCCAAGCTGTCAAGAGAACAGCATAGGGCTTCAGCTATCCACAATTTCATGTGGTTAACCAATCAGTTAACCACGTAGGCCCCTATATACACCAGTAAGTCATTGTCTCACAAAGATGTAGTCCAAAACAAGGTCAACGTGTTCAACGCGTTGAATCACTTGACCATCTTCTATTTCTTTTTTTGCCTGTGACATGCCTATGCTCAAAATAAGGACCAATTACTTTCTGAAATGACGTAATATTGTTCGTAACTGTTGTGCCCCCAATCAGTAGAATAACAGTGGGTATCGAACATATTGATATATGATTTGGAATGGGAAACGTGATGTCAATAAATTGTTGCATTTGGATAGGCTAAAAAGCAGATCTCTTACCATAGGAATCTGATTCCTATCTGAAAGTAAACATAATAGAGCTTGTAACTAAACAGACTGACCTCCAGAAACTGCTTGTCTTCTCCTTTGACAGAGATTTCTCTGACCACAGCCTTCATGTCTCCGGAAGGAGAATCTCTGCTCAGCAACCTGAGAGGGCATTAAACAAAGAATATCATACTCAAGTCCGTATACAGTCCATCACTGGCTGCAACCATCTATTACCACATGATGGAACTAGCATCGATCCCTAGATCTACAAGCACACACACACTACCGCCGTATTATGCGGCGTTTGTAGATTGGTGATATAGGGGGGGAAAGGAGGGGACTGTATATGGAGCTGCACAGTCCCGCCACTTTCATGATGTCACCTGTGGCCCAGCAATGAATTCCACATTCTTTTGAAAAGTCTATGAGGATGATAGGACTTCTGGGCCACGGACAACGTCATGAACTGGTTCACAAACGTTTAGAGATTAGATTTTTGCCCAGGATCAAAAACAAAGCAGATCGACAGGTCGAAATAAGTCTCTGTGTTTTTGTTTACTTAGATTTAAAAAGCTTTAAATTTAACACTAATGGGGATCCCCGGTCAACAAAAGAATTCAGGGTTAAAATGACATACTCTCCCTTGATCTCAGTGCAGTTCCCTGACGCTCCAGAGTAGACCACAGACTTGTCGTCATGGAACACGATGTACTGCCGGCAGAACTTGACATTCTCCTTCCTCTCCAGGTCACGCTGGCTCCATTCTGGAGGAAAATCAAATCAGTGTCATTAAAAACGCCCATAGACCCATAGATGACCAATTCTTTATGTTAGCAACAGCTGGAAGGCATCCGATTTGCAAACAGCATGACTGCTAGTCATTCTTAACAGATATTTAGGGACAAAGTCTGATATATAGAGAGTATGCATCATCATCATACACAGAGGTTATGCGGGAAAGGAAAAAAAAATACTTTCTGGTCTTGATAGCTCATACATCCAAACAGAAAGGTCATATCTGTTTGCATCAAATAACGGCTGGTATCTCAAACAGCCATGGCATAGCCAGGTATGGCATAGGTCTTCACATTTTAATTGGTGGGTAAGGTGATTTCAGGTTTTAATTATTATGGATAATTAGTCAGCACAGGCAGTGTAGGTTTTTGGCCGACTACAAGGCCCCAGACCTGATTTGCTGCAATGCAGCCAATGAGAAGACTTACACCATACCTAGCTACGCCATAGCTGTTTGAGAATACCAGACAACATTAAACTCACTTTTGCATGTACATAACAATCATTCAAAACAGACATGTGTTAGATTTTAAGTGCTCTGGAAGCCTGTCTACTGTTAAATGTCAAATCAAAATGGAATATTGTTTGAGTATCTCTGTTGCTATCATGAAGAGTGAGGTTCCAAACCGGGGTTCTGGGTAATAATAGTGTTTGGTTACTGCATTGTAGGATACGGTAGTAGCGGTAAAAAAGGTTTTGCATATCTTAGTTGCCATGTGAGAAAATCAGATTGTAGACTACATTCTATAAATATCTTTGAACCACTCCTACATGTGTGCGTGCATGAGCAAGTGAGATGGCCTCAAAAGTCCAATATCTCCTCCCAGTCAGTTCATAGGGGTATTGCTTGGGCTAGTAGTGCATTGTGGTTGTAAAGAGAAGTATACAGTAGCATTTATAGAGTTACCCAAATTACCAAAACGTTTTCTCTTTTTCTTTTATGTTTGAAGCCTGTGCCTGTACTGTACATCAAAATGCTTTCAATGCTGCTACGGTACATGTTTGCAGTTGAATTAAATAAAAGAATGCATTTGATGGAATGGAAACTGAAACACTTGCACTTCCATTTTATTAAGATGAAGTAATAATAATAATAATTGTATTGGCTGAGATCTTTTTGATATTCCATAACTTGGTGATCGGAAACATTGTTGAAAACCCTGATCAGACGTCTCACGTCTAGTAGACGGTGCTTTATTTGCCCCCTACCTGTCAATACATAATGCTGTATTGATTTGTGATGTGTTGATGGATGTTGCTTGAGGGCTGCAACAATTAATCGATTAATCACAATCAGTTCGCTTATTCAATTAGTCGTTAACTAGTTTAGTAAGTGAATAGTTGTCAACTAATCACTGATGTCTTGGGACTTCAGTGATTAAAAAAAAAGTTTTTCAAGTGTCAAGTAACAAATTCCAGCAATTTTCAACATTTTACTGTCATGAATTAATTGTGAATTAATTGTTGTGGACATGACAAAAACGTTCTCCCATTCTGTGTTTTCTTTTCCTTCTTTTTAGGACCTTATTATTCAGAGTGTATAAATGGAACGGGTCCATTTGGTTTACATTTGTACACTCCCTTACACTCTCGAAAATCTTGAAAATAGGTGGAATAAGAGTCATAATCCGATTAAGCGTTGAATCGGTTAAATAATCGGCCAATGAGTCGATTATGAAAATAATGGTTAGTTGCAGCCCTAATGTTGCTGTTTTTGCCCCTGCACTGAGGTCTGATAAATGCTATTACCTGTGTAGACGATGCTGTATTTGCCCCTGTACTGAGAGGTGATGAGTGCTATTACCTGTGTAGACATTGCTGTATTTGCCACCGTACTGAGAGGTGATGAGTGTTATTACCTGTGTAGACATTGCTGTATTTGCCACCGTACTGAGAGGTGATGAGTGCTATTACCTGTGTAGACATTGCTGTATTTGCCACCGTACTGAGAGGTGATGAGTGCTATTACCTGTGTAGACATTGCTGTATTTGCCACCGTACTGAGAGGTGATGAGTACTATTACCTGTGTAGACATTGCTGTATTTGCCACCGTACTGAGAGGTGATGATGAGTGCTATTACCTGTGTAGACATTGCTGTATTTGCCACCGTACTGAGAGGTGATGACCGGCCCCACGTCAGCCCTGCTCAGTGAAGGGTAGAGACTGAGCTCTCTGTACAGCTTGGAGATGTCCTCTGGCCTGGTGGTCATGACCTGCAGGTGGACGCAGCAACGCGCAGTCACCACACAGTCACTGCTGCGACCCATCAGTGATGAGGACACCACAAGAAGCCTCTTCACCCAGAACAATGACCTGCTGTTCAGCATGTTTTAGCATAACTGCATGGGCGAGATGGGCAACCAACCACACCAGCCGTTTTTGTTAAGTTGCAAGTATGCAGTGGTGTCGGCACACTGGCATGAGATGAAAATTCTGCATATAATTCTAGATTTGTTCAATCTGACACTCACAATGTCCTGCTCACTATCAGGAAATAACACTTCACGTTAAAATGTTGCAGACCCCTAACATAACAAATACTCTGTTACAACCACCTGAAATCAAAAAATACCATGTAGAGAAAGTACTCATTGTGCAGCATGTCCCAAAAAATTGTATTAAATATATTTGCAGTTGCACCAAAAATAATATGTTATTAATAAATAATAATAATTATTAGTAGTGGTATTATTAATGAATAATAATAATAGTGGGGAGATTGCAAGTTCTTGATACATTGTGTATTGATTGTATTGATTGATTCTTGATTAGACTCAGAGCATCTCCCACCCTGAGGTCTCAGAGTTCAGTTTGAATGAATCATAGACAGTTTACTGTACACTTTATTACTGAATGATTGAACACTTTTGTAATGGTGTGCTGGAAGAAAAATAAAAACATGTTGTCCCATTCTAGATTGGTCTGCTAAAAAGAGTTTACATACAAGAAAGACAGACAGACAGACTGCCTGACTAGCAGTGATCACAGCCTCCACTGCTATGGTTGTCAAATGGTGGTCCCCGAGATATAAGTTTGGTGGTCCCTGAGATAAGTTTTTTTTTTTCTCCAAAGGGGGTCTATGGCGTGAAAATGAAGTCTGAGAATCACTGAATGAACACAGACCCAGGAAGTTCCTCTCCTGACTCAGCTGACTGCTAGCAAAACAAGCTAGTAGTTCTACAACAAGACAACAATTCATTCACTGTGCGAACTTTATCCACATGAATAATACAGCTTTGGATCGAACGTGTTCAAGCAGCATGATCATCACTGATTGTGTCAGTAAGGTATCGTTATAACTTACATGTGGGTCCATGGTCATGGTAAGAGGTTTCAGTGGGAGTGTGTGTTTACAACACAATAATAATCCTCCTTCTGGAGCTCCACTGTGTTGCCAGGTTTTACGGTAGAAACAAGCAACCGTGAATGATGGAATAGGAAGCCACGCCCCCAAGAAGCGAATAGAGCTGAGCAGTCTCGTGACGTCGCCCTTTACCCAGAAATTAATTCCACACTCATTTTCCTCACAGACATTTATATATTTAAGACCATTACATCATGGACAAAGCCAAATCGGGTCGTGACAAATCATGATAACACACAATGTTTTGGGACAACCAAATAATTTAAGAAAATAAGAAAAACAAAACCAAAAGTATTGTGTCTTGTTGTTTTTTCTTGATATTTAGATATTAGGTAATATTGTCTAAGTTGTCCTGATTTATCACAACCCGAGTTGGCTGTGTCTGCGGCGTAATCGTCTTTATAGGCGTATAAATAATTTTCAAAAAAGTCTTTGTGGAGAATGAATGGGGAAATCATTTCTGGAGTAAGGGCGAGGGGCAGGACTGCTCAGCTCGATTATACACTGTTTGTGCCCCCTTAGCTGTGCCCGAGAGGCAGCACTGCTAGTCTCCCTGGGGTCCACATTAAAAACAATATATGATTGTTTTTAATGTGCATGATGTGCGTACATTAGAAAAGAGGGAGAGAGAGAGAGAGAGAGAGAGAGAGAGAGAGAGAGAGAGAGAGAGAGAGAGAGAGAGAGAGAGAGAGAGAGAGAGAGAGAAGAAATGCACACATTAGTTTATTGTTTACCTCTGCTGCCACCATGTGGCCATTCTGGGTACAGACCACAGAAGTAAAATATGCCAACATTGAAAAGGCTATACTTAATGGTATGGTTGCATATTATATAAAATTGCTCAACATATGGAAGTTAGCATCATTCACAGGCTGAGGATTCTTACTCAACATTTTTATTATACTGTAAAACATGTGTTTTAGACAGGTCCGTGGACCACCAGTGGTCCTTGAGAGGGTTCCAGGTGGTCCCCAGCGAAGTTGCTTAACCAGATGTACCTCTTGAGAGTGTAAAATTGAAACCAAATGGACCCTTGCGGGTTCATTTTTACACTCTCAAGAGTTAAAATATTCATCTGAATTAGCTCAAGTCTACACAAAAGATGAATGGTCACTTTGATCTGTATGTTTCCCTGTTTTGTTTCCCAAATCCAGCCTGGTATTGTGGACAAAAGACATTTAGTTTTTGGGTCTGTGGTGCTAAAACGTCACCAAATGGTGGTCCGTGGCTCAAATGCTGAAGAAATAGTGATCCCCGGTATCAAAAAGGTTGAAAACCCCTGCTATAAAACATTGGTGTAATCAACATGTCTGGGTTCACAATTGGACTCTATGGGCAGCAAGTATTCACAGTTTCACTCACACATACCGATAAGAACGACAGAGCCACAAACCCACAAAAAAGAAAGAAAAAAATAAAAACGATTAAAAATAATAATAATAATAATAATAATAAAAAGATCCACAAACTCACAACACAAGGTGTCTGTCATAGAGTAATAAAATAAGGTGTCTGTCTGCTCCTGAGCGCCTCGGAACAAGACGGCTGCCGATTGGATACGGACAATTCCCATGGACCAATCACAGCGGGCTTTGCTGTCGCTCTCGGCGTCATCGTTGACCTATTTTTTATGCAAATCAGAGACAATTAGTAGAAGATTTGCGACATCGGGGGGTCAGAAAGTGAGCGTCTGGACCGATGTGTATGCAGCCTGAATTTTGTATTTTTTATTTGTATTTTTATATATTGTATTCTTTCGGAAAAGCGAAGAACACAATTGTAACGCCCGGCGGTTATAATTTGAACTTGAATACTCGACACTGATTGGACGGGCTCGCCGCCACTCAAGCTCAAAACGCGCTGTGACGTCACATGTCCGCGCCACAAGCTCTTATATGGCTAAATTTAGATATATATTGAAAAGCGTTAAGTGCAGTTGATCAGATGCTTTGAAACCTCCAACGGTTCAGACGCATTTTTGCAGATCTCCAACTCCTTCGAATTTCAATTGATTCATTCATTCTGTATTATTGTATATTATTATTATTGTGTATTCTTTGTGTTATTCAAAAGATTTAACTTTATTTTTGCCAGTTTTTTGCTTTCTAACGTCTCCCAGTTGCTTTCGGAGCTCTCTTTTTCTGTCTCTCTCTGTCTATTCTACAGGATGGGTAAGTTCAGGAGAACCCTCGCCAAGGCATGGAGGACCCTCCGGTCTTTGGGATGCTGTGGAGGGACCACCACCAGCGACTGCCACCAGGATCACGATCGATTCGATCAGGCAAGTGTTGGTTCCACAACTAAGCTGTTATTTTAGTGTAACATTGTCGCTGTCGCTGCATGATTTCCATGCTGGTTTTGGCTGGTTTGTGCTGGTCTAAACTGGTTTGGCTGGTGGTGTGTGCTGGTTTTTGCTGGTCTTGCTGGTGGACCAGCTGGTGATGCTTTTTCAGTAGGGTGTCCTGGGGTTGTCTATTTGTTCTCTCTCGTGTGCAAACCCTTTAAGATGCACCATGCTTATACTGTCAACGTTAACGACCAATCGGATGATACTTTTGCCATGTAAACAACCAGGTGTGCACGTGTGAAGTGTTTCCTCGTGACCGGAGAGTTGGACACATTGTGACCGTGACGTGACGGTCATGTTTCAGCATTCACAGAACTAATCAAGTGTTGGAAGAAGTAATGTAATCTAGAAAAGTTACTGTCTAGCTAACAGTTTTTGTTTCTGTTTTGTTTTTTGTTTTCTCTGAACAGTGTGCAGAGACCTATGACGGCTATGAGGTCTTTTACCTCTGGCCTGAACTTAGGACACCTGCAGACAGCGTGGTGGCAGAGGATGCAGAGTACAGCCTGGTGGCAGAGGAGAGCTGCACCAGCTTCTACAGCTTCTCAGACAGCGACTCTGGCATCTTCTACGACTGCTACTCCAGCATCCCAAAGAGGGTCACATTCAACCCTGAGGTTGAGGTAGGAGTCATTCCATGAACATGTTAGTTATGCCATTCATTGTGTATATATAAGGACACACAACATGACAAAAAAAATCTATGTTTCATGTCATGCTGCTTGACTATTTCACTGTTCCATTGAAGGAGCTCCAAAATTATGAATTTGTCCCCCATCTGAAAATATGTAGTTGCAGTGACCTTCTTGGAGGTCCCTGGAACTAAAATTTTGTCTCTAAAACTAAACTAACTAAACACACTTTTGTTTGTGTTTTTGGATGTTTTGAACGGAACAGGTGATCAGCGTGGAGAACCTGGCAGACCTGGAGACGACCAAGAAGAAGAAGAAGCCAAGGCTCACGGTTAGGGCGCGCACACACACACACACACACACACACACACACACACACACACACACGTATTGTGGAAGAGTGTACTGTTACCGTCACATCTATAACATTGGGGGGGAAAAAATCATGGCGATCTACAGTATCTTAAATGTACAACATTGATTTCTCACTCACTCTCACAACAGTAAACAAATCCACATCATCTATGTTAAACATCCATATGCATGATTTTAGCACAATTTTCATATTCCTCCTCTTTGTTTCAGCGTGCTGATCGCTTGTTGGTCAGAGAGCTGCTGGATCTCTACAAGGCCACCGAGATGGAGGTCCACGAGGAGAGCAGAATCTACACAAGGTAGCTCATCATTCCCTAGCATTTATCAGTGGACTCTGTTAAAAACAGTGTATGTCTGGTAACAGATTGTTAACGCAAATACATGTATACATGTATTTATATTAAATCTCTCTCTCTCTCTCTCTCTCTCTCTCTCTCTCTCTCTCTCTAGATTCTACCAGCTTCCTGAGGAACAGCGCATGGAGTACCTGCGTACCGGACCAGTGCCTAGGCACTGAGTGCCGAGGGTTTGACTTCTGACACAAGGCCTATGCCGCTCTCTCCCCCTTTCCTATCGAATTAGCCTACTGTTCCTTATCAATTAGGGCTGCAACAATTAATTGATTAATTGTAATCAAATCAATTATGTAATTAGTTGACAACTACTTTAGTATTCGGTTAATTAGGACGGCAACTAACCTCTGGGTGTTTTCACACTTAAACATAGTTTTTCGAATGTGAAGTGTAACTAAACTCAAGAGCAGTGATCCATCTCTCTACTCTTACAATCTGATGATTTCACATGCACAGTGGCGATACACATGGCAATGATTATAGTAACAAGACTATTTATTTTTAAACTATTTTTATATATATTTATTTCTATATATATTATATTAATATATTTTTTTAGAGTTATTTTTAAATAATCGTCCGACGAATTGATTCTGAAAGTAATTGTTTGTTGCAGCCCTACTATCAATAAAAACAAAAACACAAAAAAAACAAAAAACTTAAAAACCAAAAAAACTGTTGTAGTAATATTATCTCATGCATTGATTCATGCAGCACTTCTATGTTTGTATTTACATGAATTCTCTTCTCCAGGTGGTGTTTTCTGAAAGAAGGTCGCAGGAAGAAACGACCCCCCCCCCCCCCCCCCCCCCCCCCCCCCCCCCCAAAAAAAGACAGAAAGAAAAAGAAATATTGGGGCGTCTGGGTGTGGTAAGAGTTTAAGTACTCTCCCACCACTGCAGTGGGGTAACTGCAGTGCCTCCAGCTTGGCCTGGCGCCCCGGTGGTCACTTGATGGGGCAGGTGACCACCACCCTTTTTTTTCTCCCGCCATGGACTGTCCACCTTGACGTGGTGCGGGAGCTGAGTATTGCTTACCTCACAGAGCATGTCCTGTCGGACAGCTCAGTGGGTAAGGAATATGACTAAGGGACAGTCCGTAGATTAAACAAACCTTTCACAGAACTCACCAGAAGTCCAAGGACATGCCACCGTGAAGACTGCTAGGTGGTGAGTGGTGGGAGTCTGGGAGATAACATGCACACTGAGCAGTGATCCCACGTGAATCTCTTACATCTTTCACTCTCACGCGCATTTTGAAGTAATTTCATCAATTCTTCTGTATCATCAACACAACTGTATATTTTAGATTTTTGCGTTTGATATCAGCAGATCTACAAGCTCATATCTGCTATTTGGTATGTTACGTAACAGTTTTAAGACTGTAGTCCTTGGCCAAATGCATATCAATTTGAGAACTACTGATTTTAGAAGAAAAGTTTAAAAATCAACCCAAGGGTTATAATTAAATGTCGGTTTGATTACGTACTGAATGATAATTTGAGGCATGATGATGGTCTTGTCTCAAAAATCTAACCCTAACCCCACCTGTCATTTCTTTCTGAGTCCACAGAAATGACCTGCATTAAGAAAGCATCCCACAGCAGTTGAGTCTCTCATCATCTCTGCCGCCGATGACCGAAGAAGATTGATTGACATCTTCTCTGTCGACATCCTGCTTGTGCCTGTCAACCTGGGGGTCCACGGGACACTGTTGGTACGTCACTATGAGCCTTAGGTTGACTTCACAGCAGAAAGATTCACTGCGATTAAAACCAATCCTGCTGCGTATTGTCGGAATGTGCGCTTTGTTCGACAGGTGTGAAGTCTCATTCGAATCCTAATGTGTGTTGATTTCCTGCATTCTACTCCTCCCAAAATAGTGGTTTGGCTTTGCTTCGAAACACAGCAGAGTGCGGATTACTGCAGGTGTGAATACAATCGTGTTAAACATAGGGGGTGAATATACCATTATGAGATGAAGATGTTGGTTTTTAGCACATGATAAGGACTGTACGCTAAACATCTCTTAAAGTCACTGTTTGAGTACATACGTTTTTTTTTTTTTTTTTTTCATAAAAATGTTCATTTCCTTGTAAGTCAATAAGGAGCATATTTTGAATCATCAATTACTGGAACGTCTTTCATTATTTCTTGTCCACATTTGGAATTACATCATAAGATAACTACACAAAAAACTCAGCAAAAGTGGTCTTACACTCCCAGGGGTTCTATACAGTATGTATTGTACAGTATCCAATTTGATGGTGTTATAAAATTATTTGAAGTTTTTCAGTAGGACAGGACAGTAAGATTTGTTTACAATCTCCACAATGGGTTAAGTTCCTGTATCATGTACTGCCTTTTAGAAGTGTAGTATGAAAGTTACCGTACTGACTACATACTGATATGTGTACCACTACCTTATTGTGACATTCATTAACCCATTGTAGACTATCCTGATTCTAAAAATGTCTTTAAAATACTAACCTAAGTGTATTGAAAAACCTCAAATTATTGTGTAACACCATCAAATTTTTGTCATTTTTTGATACTGTACATACTGTACAGAACCCCAAGAGGGGTTCCCGTCAACTAGGGTAAAACTACTATGGGTTAATGAACCACTCACTTCATTCATTTAGGCCCCTGAATGAATTATCTTCATCCCGCGGGATGATATTGAAATCCACTCAGGTCTTCCACTGCTGGCCTGCTTGCGGTGCCCAAAATGGCAACTAAAAAACACGGTGAAGCAGCCTTTTGCTTCTATGGACCGACGGCGTAGAACAAACTCCCATTACACATTCGACAGGCAGCCTCTGTAGACATTTTTAAAGCACAGCTCAAGACGTACTTCTATGCACTTGCTTTTAACTGACTCTCCGTGATTTTATATTTTATATTTTATGCCTTATTTCAGGTCCTCACTGTACTGCTTCTTTGATGTTTTGCTATTTTAATGATCTCTTTAATTCGTTCCCACTATTTTTTGTCTTCTTCTCTATTGCAATGTAAAGCACTTTGAGCTGCATTTAATGTCATGAAAGGTGCTATACAAATAAAGATTATTATTATTATTATTATTATTATTATTATTAGAAATGGCCCTCCTCTATATTGCACACACCATGACAAGAAATTAATGCTAATCATCGTTTTACTTTCTCATTTTACTATGAAAGCAGTGCTTGGTGAGGATCACAGGACAGGAAGCTGAGCTTTAGTTTAGTTTTTAATGCAAGCAGTTTCATCTTTATCTAGCTATTAAGGGACATTGCTTTTTGTTGGAAAATTGTTTGCCGTTTTCTTGGGACTTCCTTGTAAACCTGCACCCGTGTGTTGAAACACAGTCCGTTGGCTTCAGCCCTCGACTTGTACCATTTTTTTCTATTTTGGCCCGCCATGCATTTGAGTTTTATATCCCTGCTCTACATAATTATTCAACTTCTGTGGAGCAAGTAAATTGCTTTATCGTAGATGAAACCATTATACAATATAGACCACACAACAGTGTGGTCACACAGTTATCCAACTGGTTCTCACCGTCTCTCTGCAGTGAGGGTGACTAAACTCAACACACTAAACTGGGCCACATCTGAAAACGAAGTGTCTTGAGACAATTTGTTGGGATTTGACAACTTAAACTGAATTGAAGTACATGTAATTTTGCAGTCTATTCAAACACAGAGACTTCATTCTTTTTTCTGCCCATAAGGTGCACATTTCAAATTGTTCCCTGCTACAAATACTAATGACCTTGAGTGACTGAGGATTCATCCAGCGGTGAAATGTCTCTTAACTGCTCATATCACAGCAAAGGGTCAACGTGCGACCCCTTTCATTTATTACGTGATTATGACACGACTATTTGGACTTTCACAACGTCGTGCACAAGGTACCCTGTCACACTATGCAATTAAAATAAATCCTTGACGTGTATTTTTCTTGAAGGGTACATTACACGTTTTTCTACATTGCCCGACATATTTTCGCCAGGGGAGAAATATAGTTCACGGCAATTAATCGGAGGCCAGCAATGAGTTGTAATTTCTTTGGAAATATACTGTATTCTACAAATCAATCATTCAATCAATAAATCAATGCACAAGGACCACTGGCAGTTGTACCGTTGCACACACACACACACACCCAAGTTGGTTTGCTATGATAGAGCTGTATGGTGACTGTTAAATAATTTACTCGTGAAATTAATTGACCTGCTAGTGTCTGCATGACCTTTTCCACGGAAAAGGACAATAAACAATGACACTTTCATGAATCATTAATATAATTCTGATAGACAACTCAGCAAACATGATAGATTGTGTCTCTCTCTCTCTCGCATGCCCGTAACCTCACTTTGCACAGGACATTACCATGATCTCTTTCTGCCGCCGGCAGAAAGAGATCATGGTATCATAGTTTGAGAACTAGCCTGTGTCTAGTTTGGGTTTTGGTGAAGTTTTGTTTTGGCGTTGTTCCACATTTGTATATCAGTCCAGAGTATTGAGTACCGGTACTTGGCAAAAGTCCTAATAAGTATCCACACAATACAAAATGTTCCAGTAAACATACTTGTCCTCCACCATATTGCAGGTGAGCTGGAGCAGGAATGGTGAGGTGCTGAGCGGAGCGTCTCTGAGCCGCTACTTTGCTGATGAGAATGGAACCTTCTACCAGTTCTCCTCACTGGACTTCATTCCTGAAGAGGGAGACGGGTACAGCTGCAATGTGACCCACCCCGCCCTGGACCAGCCTGTATTCAGTATACCAGCACACATTTTAGCATAGTGGAAGTGGATACTTTTCCAAGATTGGCTGGGAGACAGTCTCTTTGCTGCACCTGGCAGTTATGACCAGTAATTATATAATAATAATTTCATTTTAGAGTCACAGTCATATGTTGTCATCTGAAAAGTTTTCATACTTGCTTATGTTTTTGTGTACTTAAAATATACCCAATTATGGAAAAACAACATTACGCACAATACTTATACTTAACAGCTAATTCCACATTAAACAAGGATACGCAACCCAGTGGGGTTCAAAATGGCGTTTGGAGATTGGAGAATGACAGTAATACTTGAAGGGGCTCCGGATGTTCCCCAGCTAAATCATTGATAGTGTTGTTGTGATTTGTCGTCCCCCTACACCTACAGAGTCTGAGCAGGTGATGAAGGCCAGTTCTACAGGGGATGTGATCTTGGTACTAGGAGTAATTCTGGGCATTCTGCACGACCTGCTGAACCGTGCTGGTATTTGAAAGAGAGGCAGACTATATTTACTATAGCCTTTTTTTTGCTGCAGTTTGTAAATAATTGTATCATTGTATAGGGGTGTGTCTGTTAGTGGACAGTTGGGTTCTTGGGGTGCTTTTGTAGTTCACTAAATGACTTGATAACTACCATGGAAATTAAATGTTTGACACAGGTGTGGCACGTTTGCCAATCAAGTGATGAACATATATTCTGTCTAATATATCTTACTGCTTGATTATGCACCTATGCCAGGTTCAATAGACTGAAAGTTTGCAATACAATATACCCAATTGTGCACCGATTTGAAATTGAGGAACCACCTTTTATTACTTCTAAACTTTTATGACACCTTAACCTTTTCTGTAATCTCAACTGCTCAAGAATCTCAAGAAATGTCTTAGAATAAGGTCATAACACAATTAAGGGAAAAATGATATAATTTGAGGCGATATCTTAAAAAGACAATTGCATAGTGTTAGAATGGGGGAATGCTCTAGTCTACCCAGTGTTATCAATGTACTTTAGATCATCATCTCAACAACAATGATACGATACCTGTGCAGAGCGGTCTCTGTCTCGCTGGTTGTTAGTCTGGCCTCCAAAGCTATGATCAATGACACAGAAATGTTTTGTCATTTTAAACAAAATATTCAGAATATCATCTCACCTTTTATACCTGTTATATCCATCTTTCCATGCCCATATATGGAATTCTGTTTTTTCCCTATCTGGCCAGGCCAGTCTTAACCCTGATACAGTACATCATTGTCATATACAGTATTATACTGATACTGTAATAGGCATGGATAACCCAAAAATAGTGTTTGCACTTTCCTCTTTGATCTGTACATCTACATAAGCATTCTGATTTCTCAACAAAGTACTTCCCCTATTGCCACGGATGTACTTAAAAATGCATGATATGACATTGTGCATGTGTGCAAATACCTGCTTTGTCTTTCTTCAGTTGTTCCACTTTGCTCTCGCTCTCCTTCAGCCTGGCCTCCATGTTCCTCAGCTCCACCACCATGTCCCTGAGGTCTTTCAGCTCTGTCCAGAGGTCTGGGCAGCTGTTCAGTCTCTCTGTCTGTTGACCGCTTGTTTCAACCTCTGTCTCTGCCTGAGCCCTGCATGGTCCAGACAGGCAGAGCAGCAGCAGCACTGTGTGAGCTGAAACACACTTCATGATGAGAGGAACACCACAGATACACCTGTAGGGATCTGTAGCTGCTCTTTATATACACTACTTGGAGAGAGAAGCCATGTGAGAATGGAGCACATGCCGCTGAAAAAAGAATGCGGTAAATAGACGTCCAAGGACTCTGATAAACAGAACCAAGTGTGTCAGGTTTGATAAGCTCATAAACATATTGTGTATTCACACCAAGACTCTGTTAATACAGCAACCATCTTGTAGCTAACAGACACATGCAGGCATGCAATAGAATTAGCTGAAAAATAGGCATATTGCTGAACAAAGTATGATACAACCTAATTTCTTAAGAACAGATTTAAGTCCTCTATTAAACACTTAAACACTTCATGATTGTTTCATGGTGTGAAAACCAGTCATTTAAAATGACTGAATTAAATGTTATAACACAATGCTGTTTTGTTTTGTTGTATTTTTATTTTGATAATATATTTGTATTGAATGTATATGCACAGTGACCCAAGCGAAAGAATTTCCCTTGTGGGTAATAAACAAATTTAATCTAAAAAAAAAATGTTATGTTTACATCATATCGGTAAGGGGGACAATCCCTCAGAAGACAAAAATGGTTTTGTACTTTTGCAGCTGCATGTGAGGCCATAGCCTTCTTCACACTAATTTTATATTGCACTTGCAATTTTATATTGCACTTACAGTATATTGATGGCCTAAACATCAGCTCATATGTAAACAGCTAACCACTGAGTGAACTAAACAGTATAGATTAAAACATGAACACACCCAGCACATTCTCAGACAGAATTCTAATAATAATTTTATATAACATTAGCCCAAAATAACAACCTTGTTGCCGATGTACAGTGAGGTGAGGTCATGTTTAATTTTTGGGGCATGGTGGAAAGTATTTGTTATCTCTGCTCTCTGACTTACAGACTCATTTTTGACCAATTTAATGTAAAACAAGAGAGGGGAAAATACATACATGACATTTACCGGTAATATACACTGTGATAGCTACATGACACACTTGTGGAGATATTCAAATACTGAATACATTTGCATTTGTTACTGTACTTACTTACAGTTCACAAACATACATACATACTATACATACCATACATATCTTTACTTTTTAATATATTCCATAATTGTGTGATATGATTTTTGTGCTAAAATTGTTTGGTATAGTCTTTTATGAATATATTATATATTTGTTCCTGTTATATGCACCCATGTGTCAAGTCCTTTGACACATGGGTGAAAACAACAGGTGAAACGATATAACTATTTGATAAAAGGCTTTTTACCAAACATTTTGTAGTTAATCCTTATGTATTTTTTCCTGTAAAATTCATTTCTGCAATGTATTGTGCATAATTAATGAGATAATTAGCATATTTTACGTGGAAATAACAGGGAAAGCGGAAATAACAGGGAAAACACTATAACAAATTGATAAAGGGCTTTGCCAAACCTTTCTCAGTTGATTATTATGTATTTTGCCACTTAGAATATATTTCTGCAACAATGTACGTATATTGTGTATGATAATTAGCATATTCGACACAGAAATAACAGAGAAAACCACAACAAAAATGTGGGTAATAGGTTTCAGATTAGTGGTTAGATGCATGAGCAATCACAGAGGGATCATCTCTAACATATAGCCTATAGTCCTGTTGATATATGATAAGCACAGGTTATTAATGTGGGGGTCTGGGGACCAACCCACCACAGAGGTCCCTCGGAGTGTTCAAGGGGGTCATGATTTTATAATAACAGGGACCATATGGACCTCTCCTTAACCAGTCCATTTACAATGTAGGTCCATTTGTACATTCTCAGAGTTACGGTGGCCTAATTTATGAATCTTAAATTTAAGGTCCTTGGTTTGAAAACCTCTGCACTGAAATATAAGTACATGGTGTACGGTTGGGTAGCATAGGCTGTGAACTGGAGGACTACAACAGCAATCTAACAGTGTAATACTCAAATATATATATATATATATATATATATATATATATATATATATATATATATATATATATATATATATATATATATATATATATATATATATATAGCTGCATTACATTCAAATCACATCATCCAGCATCTACTGTATACCTTTACTTTTCTACCTACCAAAATTCATTACGGTGGTTCCTACTGTATGGTTTTAAAAGAGGGGTAAAACTCTCTCTGCCACCATTCTACTGATCACTGGTCACAGTTTTATTCAATACAGTAGCGTTCACATTCACATCTCACTCATTTTGTTTCAGACATTACACGCCTTCCTTGTCTTTCAGCGTTGTTATATATGAAAAACCTGGTGGTATGTATTGTTTATTTTTATTATCTATAGTTCATTTAGATTTTCTAAATAGATCATATATATTGCAACAACAACAACAACACAGCTAAATACAATTCCAGCAGTGATTATTCAATCACTGCTGGAATCATTGCATCAGCATCATTGCATTATCATGATGTCACATCAGGGTCGCCTCATAAAGGGAAGAGCAGGAAGCCACTGAAAGTGCTTTGATTATTATTATCATTACAGTACATGCCGTACCCTGAGGGTAGACGCAGGTACACCACATCCCCCTGACTCATTTCAACCATGATAGCATTAGATACAGAGATGTCTCCTCCATCATCATTATACTCATAATTCCACATGAGCTTCTTGTCGTTATGGTAAAGGTAGACACCTGTCGCCAGAGAACTGCTAAAATCCCAAGCAGTGAATCTGAAGTAGTAGACTCCTCCCACGGGGGCAGTGAAGATCCCTTCAACAGAGACACCATATAGTTATTATTAAGGACCATTTAGGGTACATTTTAGGTCAAGACTAGCCTGGCTCAGCCCTGAATCAGCACCTTCAAAAATACTGCCTTATTTTTTCCCTGTGATTCAAGGACTGGCTTCCCTGCCTTTGGCGTCGTTGGTGCTGGTTGAAAATCCAAGCACGGCACCTGATTGGCCAACAGCCCTGTCACTCACTTCGTTTCATTTCATTATTCTTTAAAGAAGGTTTTAGGTTTTATAAACATCACCATCTGACATATTTTACTGCTTTTGTTGCTGCTCGTAATACTCATCGGCGGTGTTTGTTTTGTTAGCAAACAGGTTAACACATTAGCCATAATAATGACAACGTCGTCTGCTTTCCCAATATTGATATGGGTTAATGAACCAATCACCATGAAGACTGCCACTTTGATAATGCCCATCCTAGAAACTGCTTAGGTGGAGAGGAACTTCAGTCTGAATAATGAAGTGAAACTAAATGACAATTCAGACTGAGGTCAGGCTAGATCAAGACCACAAAAGACTTTTCTTAAATGAAAAAGGTCCTGCATGCTCCAGGACCTTTTACATCTCTCTCCTTTCCTGTCTATCTTCACTTGATGTTATCACTAAAGGCAGGAAATGTATTTATTTGTTTGTTTATTTATTCATAAAGAAAGAGCCTGTATGGTTGACTGGAGTCCCTTAGGCCCTAAGGGACTCCAGTCAACCATATAGGCTCTTTATGAAGGGCAACACTTTCCTGCATTGTGAGCTTCAGAATCTGCAATTTTCTGCAAATGCTTTCACCACAATACGAATGCTGGAGATTACAGTATTTACCGGTAAGTGGTTCAGAATATAGGCTGTTGAATATACAGTATATACAGATAATTATTAATGTAAATTGCAGTTAGACAGATACACCAGATTCCACCATACCTGTATTGCTGTTATAGGCAGAGTCAGTGTTGACATGGACTGTTTTGTAGATCAGTGTGGTTTCAGTGTTGAAGGGTCCAACATGTCCTGTAGTCCAATAACCAGCAGAGAACGCCACTTTAGACTCTGTAAGGAAAACAATAATAATAAAAAAAAAACTCATTATTAACCACAGTGGCAATCACACTAATTGATTTGATTTGAGAGTTGCATCCTCAGGCGTTTGTTAGCAAAATTATTTTAAAATGGATGTTCAGATTGTCATGGTACTGGTATGAATATTCAGTAGGCTGCTCGCCCAAAAAGACTTGACCTTTAAATGGTTTAGCATGAGGTCACGATCAAGGGCAAGAGACAAATGAGCCCTTCTCTACCCACCCTTTGGAGCGGGGTTTAGTCACTGTTCAATGTCAATCCAAATAGTTTAGCAACTGTTGATAAACAGGTCAAGCTTTCCTAGTCAGGCTTTCCTCTTCTAATGTGCCTATTGCACAAGAACGGAGGAGGGACTTTACTAATTACATAATCAGTTACAGAAAAAAACATAATCAGAACATCCCTAGATCCCTAGTATTAATACGATATCCAGATGTTAGACTGGATATTGTGTGTGATTTTGGATATTGTACTATTGTTGTGATATGGCAATAAGTGTTTTAGAAAAACTATAAATATTGGATTGGATAGAAAAACAAAAGAAGAAAAAAACAAAAGAAAAAAGAAAAAGAAAAAAACATTGGACAAAAGCATTGGATCAGTAGCAAAAAAAGATGATCACGATTTTGAACATCCCTAAGTCATGGTGGATTTGTGTTGACAACTACATAGGTGTTGGCATGGAGAGAGGTGCTTTCTACCAAGTGCAATGTCTCTACATCATCATAATAAACTCTACCTGCAATCCTTCTCTCCAAGTCCTCTACTTGTTTCTTGTGGACATCCACATCCATAACGGTGGCCTTCAGCTCCACTCCAAGAGCCGTGACCTCGTTCTCGCTGGTTGTTAGTGTGGCCTCCATAGCTATATGAGCAATGACACAGATCTGTTCTGTTCTGTCGTACAGCATCTCACTGGTTGATATCTGAGCTCAATAGACTGAAAGCTTACAGTAAAACAATACCCAATTGTGCACATATTTAGTGTGCAGAGCCCCCCTTTATTTCTTCATTTCTAAAACGTGTGTGACTCCAGTACTGCACCTCATTTTTTTTAATCTCAACTGAAAAATCTATTAGGATAAGGTCACAATCAAGTGCAAAGGGAAAAACATACGTGATCATGACGTATCTTGACAAGCCAACAGTATACAGTAGTGCCAGTTCATGTCAAAAACAATACCTGCAATCTTCATTTCCAAGGCTTGTACTTGTTTCTTCTGGACGTCCGTCTCCTTCTTGCTGGTTGTCAGTCTGGCCTCCAAAACTATATGATCAATGAAACGGAATTGACCAGATTGTATTATTTAACAAAATATCCAGCTACACTGTCAACTAGATGTTATACTGTACATGCCTTATCCCTATCTGGCCAGGCCGTATGACCAGGCCAGTCATACAGTAGCCCTCATGACATGTCATACTGTATATCATAGATGATCTTGAATATAGGCTAATTTATAGCCACTTTCTCCCCCCGTTTGGTCCGTACAATCAGATCTCAAAATATAGTACTTCCCCAATCCCCCTTACAGTAATTATGTATTTATTGTGCATGCAAATATCTGCTTTGTCTTTCTCCAGTTGTTCCACTTTGCTCTCGCTCTCCTTCAGCCTGGCCTCCATGTACCTCAGCTCCACCCTTTGCTCCACCACAGTGTTCCCTAAGCCGATGACCATGTCCCTGAGTTCTTTCAGCTCTGTCCAGAGGTGCTGCTGTTCAGTCTCTCTGTCTGGTGACCACTTGTTTCAACCTCTGTCTCTGTCTGAGCCCTGCATGGTCCAGACAGGCAGAGCAGCAGTAGAACTAATAATAAAAACTCATTATTAACCACAGTGGCGATCACTCTAATTGATTTGATTTGAGAGTTGCATCCTCAGGCGTTTGTTAGCAAAATTATTTTAAAATGGATGTTCAGATTGTCATGGTACTGGTATGGATATTCAGTAGGCTGCTCCCCCCAAATACTTGACCTTTAAATTGTTTAGCATAAGGTCATGATCAAGGGCAAGAGACAAATGAGCCCTTCTCTACCCACCCTTTGGAGCGGGGTTTAGTCACTGTCCAATGCCATCCAAATAGTTTAGCAACTGTTGATAAACAGGTCAAGCTTTCCTCTTGTGCCTATTGCACAAGAATGGAGGAGGGTCTTTACTAATCAGTAGCAAAAAAAAACAAAAAAAACATGACCAGAACATCCCTATATCCCTAGTATTAATACGACAGGCAGAGCAGCAGCAGCAGCACTGTGTGAGCTGAAACACACTTCATGATGAGAGGAACACCACAGATAGACCTGTAGGGACCTGTAGCTGGTCTTTATATAAACTTCTTGGAGAGAGAAGCCGTTTGAGAATGGAGCACATGCCGTTGGAAAAATAATACGGTAAATAGACGTTCAAGGACTCTGATAAACAGAACCAAATGAGTCAATTCAATAAGGTCATGAACATATTGTGTATTCATACCGAGACTCTATTAATACAGCAACCAACCTGGAGCTAACATACACATACATATTATTTTAACATTAGCTCAAAAAGTACCTTGTTACTGATGTACTTAGCTGCCAACGGAGGTGAAGTGAGCCGGTCATGTTTACTTTTGGGGCAGGTTGGAAAGTAATTGTTATCTATTCTCTCTGACTCACAGAATCATTTCTCGACCAATAAATCCAGGAACTGTATGGGTATAAGGAGACAGGACTGGCTAGTCAGTGACATAAAGATCTAAAGTTGTCTAAATAGAGATGCGCAGTGACGTCACCGCCCCGGTTCCGGAAGTCTTTTCCCCATTCATTTTTCTCATAGACTTTTCGAAAATAATTTATATCAAGACGATTACGCCGCGGCCAAAGCCAACTCAGGTTGTGACAAATCATGACAACAAACACAACATCGTCATATAATATATAATTGGGAAGAAGTAGAAAACGGCATGATACAAGACTTTTTATTTCGTTTTTCATCTTAGAAATTATTTTATTGTCCCAAAAGTTTGTGTGTGTCATCATGATTCGTCACGACTCGAGTTGGCTGTGTCCGCGGCGTAATCGTCTTGATATAAATTATTTTCGAAGAGTCTATGAGAAAAATGAATTGGGAAAAGACTTCCGGAACCGGGGCGGTGACGTCACTGCGCATCTCTATACCTGGCACATTCTATCCTGCATGTCGCAATGTGACGTACACTATCACACACAGCCAGTGCAGTACAGTAACTAAGTGCATGTACGCAAGTACTGTAGAGTATTTCCCATTTTCAATATTTATAGTTCTACTACACCACAACTAAGAGACAAATGACACACTTTTTACTCCACTACAACCATTTGTGTTATTTAGTGTGTGTGTGTGTGTGTGTGTGTGTGTGTGTGTGTGTGTGTGTGTGTGTGTGTGTGTGTGTGTGTGTGTGTGTGTGTGTGTGTGTGTGTGTGTGTGTGTGTGTGTGTGTATATATATATATATATATACGTATTGGGTGCACATAAGTGGTGCTCCGGTGCTCAGGAGCACCAAAAATCCTACAATGAGCTGTCAGTCCAGGGGTGGAAAGCTCCTTTGAGCACCACACAGCTGGGGCTCATAATGACTGCCCGACTGGGCCAGTAAAAAAAAAAAAAGCCTTGAAAATGAAATAATTCTAACTAAAGTCTAAAATACTACTAGTATTTGAATGGATGTAGAATGCAGGAAGTAGTACTACTACTAGGCTAGCCACTATTGCCCAAACTATCGCCCTGTACTGTAATACTGTACATTGATCGTGCTGTACGGAGTGTAAAAAAGGGGTCCCACAGTGCCCGGCAATGTGGGTCACCGCATTTTGGGAGCACCAAGTAACATCCCCAGGTGCTCCTCTGAGTACTGGACTAAAATAGTTATGTGCACCCCTATACACACACACACACACACACACACACACACACACACACACACACACACACACACACACACACACACACACACACACACACACACACACACACACACACACACACACACACACACACACACACACACACACACACACACACACACGACACACTTGTGGGGATATTCAAATACTGAATACTATTCTCTTACTCAATAGTGCATGTGTTTCTACATTTGCTATTCATACTTTTACATCTACTTTTACATTCCTCAAGGACCCCAGGGGTCTGTGAGGAGGTTCAAGGAGGTCCCCAGGCTATAGTGTCAAGTTGGGGGTCCTTGAAATGAAAACGTTCCCCAGTGCCTCTCTAAGTTCACCTGTGAAACTGACTGTGTGATCTAATCATTTCCAGAGTCTATATTTACACTGTCATGTCGCCTTCCATTCAGAGTGCTTCTCATTATCTGTTCCACATCTGCGTGGCTGTGTGTTTTTCCTTTAGAAGGCTGTACTTTACCAGTTTAACCCATTTCTGTGTCACTGTGGTGCTCAAGCCTGGGTGGGGCTTTGGCAATATAAGCTACTAGAAAGTAGCCTACAGGAGAGGATCGAACACACAGATTGGGAGGCTGAGTCACCGGGAGGCCGCAGGGCCTTCAGTGTGTGCTCTGGTACATGGAACTATGCTACAATGACACTAGACCTGCCTGAATGCAATCCTGACAAGATGCTAGGATTATGCTATCCTGACGCTCAATAAACCACAATATTATCTACCAAAGATAGCTTTTGCCTCACGTGCTTAGTGTATATTTTTTCGACATCTCACACACACGCACGCACACGCACGCACACGCACACACACACACACACACACACACACACACACACACACACACACACACACACACACACACACACACACACACACACACACACACACACACACACACACACACACACACACACACACACAGCGTTGTGAGTTTGTAGAGTGGGTGTTTTTCGGGGCAGCACAAGAAAGCACCCCCCTCCCTTTTCTCTCTCGCACAAACACACAGACACAGTACATGTTTACATTATTATTTCTACATTCCATATTGGTACTTTTACTTCATTTCATGTTACTCACTATTACAATTTCTCATACTGTATATACTGTATATCCAAAAATAAAATATATGTATTTATATAAAATATATATATAAAAATATAATATATATAATATATATATATATAATATAATATATGCCAGTCTGACCACAGATCTGACAGAGAGGTAAAGGGTTGACATTATGATAGTTAAATAAAATGATGGGGCAAGTGGAATTTGATTTGGCGTTGCCCAAGTGCATATTTCAGCGAGGGGTCTGCTATTCCTGGTTGGTGGAATGCATATGAGATCTTTTTTGTGTCTGTGTATTAATATTATTATATTATTCTATGGTATTGTGGTATCGGATCAGAATTAAAAAAAATAAAATAAAGTGTATTGGGATTTCCCTACTTTAAACCTTTGACTGACTGAGCAACCGCTATATGATTAATCAACAGAAGTTATAACAGCACCAGATGCATAGACCAACCAGGGGAGGATTATACAACGGGCACGTTGAGCTAGGGGGCCCCTGGGGGCCCCTGAGCTAGGGGGTCTGTGTGACAGTGAAGAAAGTGAAAAAAATGATAACAGTGGATAACAGCGGCACATGCGGTCCTCGGCGCTGTCATTAACAAGGGGCTCATTAGTTAATTTGTGTCATAAAATAACCACAAAAGTCCATACTGCAATTGTTTAACCCTCAGTTGGCAGTTATTTGGTGCAGTTGTTTTGGCTGTTTAGAATTTTTAAGCAATCCTTTGCTGTAAATCATGCTGAAATGCAGGTAAATATCGCAGGCCTATGTCATAATTCTTATGTATGTGTGCAGACACTATGCACCACATTGGGAAGAAAAAAAGATTTGGTAGGGGGGCTCTTTATGTGGCGGCCCAGGGGCCCAAAATTTCTAGATCCGTCTATGAGACCAAACCAAATAAAATAGATCAGATGCTCACTATACTATAGTTTATGTGTCATTGTAGCATGAATCCTTAGTTTTAGCATGAATCCTTAGTAGCGCGCACAACCTCGATAGGCCGGCCTATCGAGGTTGTGCGCGCACACACACATGCGCCACACACACACTACACAACTATTATGGTGATTCCTATAGTATTAGTTTAATTTTAGAGTAGAAAAAGAGTAGAAAAATACAAAGCACAGGCAAATAGGACATGAAAATAATACAATCAAACTCAGATGCTCAGATGGAGGTAGGATGTTTCAGAGTTAGGGGAGGCAGTGGCAAGAAAAGAAAGGTCGCTCTTTAAAACGGTTTGTTTGTTAAACAGGCAGTTAGCAGTGGCTGATAGGCCGACCTGAGAGCCCTGGGTGGGGTATAGGGCTCCGGGGGCTCAAAGAGGTACTCCGGAGCCGACCAACCTAATGCTTCTAGACATTCTAATGATCACAAAAATGTATTTATGGGGGAATTTTACTTACTTTTATCAGAGTTAAAGTTTAAAGGTTACTTCGGGAAAACAGCGCAGAACATTTTTGTTTTGAATGGATTCCTATGGAGAGGAGGGGGGCATTTTGGGATCTCCCGCACAACCGCAAATCTGGCATTTTCTGCTTTTGTTCACATGCTCGTAACACTCGTTGGCAGTGTTTGTTTGGTTAGCAAACGGGCTAGCCCATGATGTATATTTTGGACCATATTTTACTGATATTTTCACATTTTGGAATACTACCGGTAGCTCTAGGTAGGATATATGATGAGACATGTCTGCCTAGACTTTAAGGTACCAATCTGATCAAAAGGATCTGACACCTTAGTTACAGGCAGCTCTCTTTCCCAGTCAAGCCAAAACAAAAGCCATCTGGTCATTGTTACAGAGAAGTAGCTATTGGGCTATTAACATACATTAACATTTGCCTATGTGCAAGACGTGGTTTGGGGGCTGTCACCTTTCCTTTGATGTGTCTGTCTGATACAGTATAAATGAGGCCGTCAGTTGTGTCCACCATGCGTGACCATAATGAATATACAGTACAGTAATCAGCAGCATTCAGCAGAGTGCAAACTTGTGTGTTGCGCGGAAGTAGTCCATGGCATACTTGGCCATTCATTCATTTATTCAGCCTACTCGTGCATGAGCGGAGAGACCTCTTGAGTCATGACATTGGCTATAAAGGTCTCTTCCTAACGTCAGCATTACGTCATCACCTAAAACGGCCAATCAGAGGACTCCGCCCGCTCCGCTCACACAACAACAAGCGCCCGAGCCCCCCGAATCTGATTACAGCGTCGATGTTGTTATTAGGAAGATTTGTATCGTTCGTCTCGCATGCCATAATGCCCTCCGCCTCTCCAAAGGAATCCATTGGAAACAAAAACTTTCTTCGAAATAATCCATTCCATTTAGATCCTTATTGTCTCCACCGTAAGGTGGTGACTATAAATCGTACCCCGTCCTTCCGCCCGTGTCTGTCCGCCCGCGTCTGTCCGTGCACGTCGCCCCGTGCATACGATGACGTCATGATGACGTCATAAATGAGCCCGGACGGTGGAGACCTGTGCCCCGTAGGGGCACAGCTATTGTTGTGATTTTGACTGCATCACGTGAAAATACCACTGATTGGAATGAGAGCACACAGCACTGCTGCTGGAGCAGTCCTGTTTGCTTCCTGCCTTCCTTTCTATGGGAACTCTCCGGACGGGTCAAAAATGGTGCTCTACGCGTGGCGCTGCATTACCATGACATGACCAACAGGGAGGCATCATGAGTCTTGAATGAATTTCCGAAATTAACAGGGATGAGCAAAATGAATCGTATTGTTCCCTTTCACCTCCTCGATGATTCTCCATTCTTGGAAGCCGTTTTGTGCCCATGGCCTGGCATAACCGATTCAGGATCATATACGGTTGTTGTGATAATGCACGTCAGGCTGAGGCCTCGGTAGTTAGTTAGGTAGTCTGACTTTGAGAGATCTCCAGCCTTAGGCACCGTCCGGCCCAGCCCTTTTCCCTACTCCCAGCAAGGAGGCATCATTGCAACCACTCTGGAAGAGACATTCCTCCTCCTCCACGTCGGGAGTAAAAGCAACCGTGAGGCTTCCTGTCGTAAGTTCCCAGCCCCAATTCCCACTTGAGGTCCTGTGGGAGTCCAGACCAATTCAGACCGGATTGATTAACTGCTTGTTTACATAATGTCTTCAAACTTGGAGTCAAGTCTAAGATGTACAGGGGTTCGTAATTGGAACTCCAGGTCTTGTTAAAAGCACATCTGACCTCACAGAACCGGACAAAGACGATCCGTTCACCCTGCACCTTGCAACAGCACGTCATTTCATTTATCGAACGCAGTCCCTTGGGCTGAACCTCCTTCCAAGAGAAGGTCTCCGGATTGAATTTCCACAGATCAAACAAGATCGGTGCATCACGCTTGAAAACAAACCCACCGTAGATGTACAGCTCTCCGTTGTAAGCAAAGGCAGAGTGACAACAGCGTCCTTCTGGAAGAGGCT
This sequence comes from Benthosema pterotum, assembly GCA_039105355.1. Taxonomy (NCBI): domain Eukaryota; kingdom Metazoa; phylum Chordata; class Actinopteri; order Myctophiformes; family Myctophidae; genus Benthosema; species Benthosema pterotum. The sequence goes on along the minus strand of CM076968.1, from coordinate 13,655,703 downwards.
GTGCACCAGAAGACGATGTGCTCGACCAGCGTTCCTTCTCCAGGTCCAACACTCTGACGTCATTGGAGCACATTGTATGGTCTCTGTAACCACCGAACACAAACATCTGTGTCCCGATGACGGTGGCAGTGTGACCTGATGAGTGAAGTCCCTGCTGCGTGGTCTCCAATGAAGACCAGACCATCGTGGTGCTGTTTAGTTTGCGCACATCATTAAGGAATCCGGTCTGGTTGTGTCCTCCGTAGACATACATGGCATTCTCCAAGGTGCAGGCCGAGTGCAACTCCCTCCCCTCAGGCGGCGCAGTCGCAGAAACCCCGGGGTTGAACCATCGGTGGGTGTCGACATCAAAGGCATACAGCGCATTGCAGTAGTCCCGTAACCTGTTGTCATTACATCCCCCCCAGAGATAGACCACGTTCCCGATCAGCACGGCCGTGTGGCCGTAACGACTAGAGGGAACCTCTGGGTTGACTTCTCCAGGTGTGGACACGACCGTACTCCACCTCATAGACACTGTGTCGAAGATCTTGACCTTGTTCTGGCTCGGTTTACTCCAACCACGATCACGCCATCCGAACGAGTACACTTTTAGCCCAACTGCAACAACAACGCCTACCGGGATGTTATTCTCTTCGCCTCCCCCACAATTGATTAACTGCAACATGACTATATCTCTAGACGAGAGAACGGAAATCTGCTGCATTTTTTACCGCTGTATAGGATATCGTTAGTGAATAAAGGTCACAGAGAAGCTTTGCCAATCCGTGAAGTTGAAGGTTTAGGTCAGCGGATCAAGAAAACAGGGGCCTGCCGATTGAGACTAAAAACTAGATCAGCAAAATTGCATGTTGCGCACTAGTAGGTCATGGCCTACTTGTGCGTGAGCAGAGCGAGCTAATACTCATGGCTCCGCTCATGCAAATAATGATCAATTTGCAGTAGTGGTTACAATGTAAGTAATGTTTCCATGTGGCCTCTTGGGTGGGTTGAACTGAAGCGATATTGTGACATCACTGAACTGAACTTATATTGTGATATCACAACATCACTATCCCTGCACTATCCTCTTCCCGGAGGCTGGACGGGCAGGACAGGACGGGCGCATGCTTGTGACACTGTTATTACTTGGGTGAAGAGAGGGGCCGCAAGTCGACTGTTTCTCGAAGTGCTCCGATTGGCTGGTTTAGGTGATGACGTAATGGTGATGTAATTAAGAATTAATTAATTAAGTATTGTCGAGAGCATTAACTCCTGGAGGTGTTGGGTTACTTGCCCTCTGCTTACCTGTGCTCCACTCACACACAAGTAGGCTATGGTCTCCTTGTGTGCAACACTCTCGAGTGCTGATCACACACGGGATCAGCAGGTCACGTGCATGATGGTCAGACGGGCGAGATGCGCTGTGGTTGTGGTGTTGTTGACGAGGGTATAGCTACAGTACTAGCATGAATGATGTGTCTTTTAGGACCTTGTTATTTTTCTCAGAGAAAAATAATTTAATTTAATTTGTGGGGTTGCCGTGGGAACCCCACTATTGTGATGGCAAAATGTGTAAACTTTTATCTTTTTTTTTTCTAGAGATACCTGTCTATCGTTAATGTGATGGCTGTGTGTATATATATATATATATATATATATATATATATATATATATATATATATATATATATATATACACTCAACAAAAATATAAACGCAACACTTTTGTTTTTGCTCCCATTTTTCAGGGGATGGACTTAAAGCCCTAAAATTCATTCCAGATATACAATATAACCATTTCTCTCAAACACTGTTCACAAATTTGCCTAAATGTGTGATATTGAGCACTTCTGATTTGTTAAGATAATCCATCCCACCTCACAGGTGTGCCACATTAAGATGCATATTTGACATCATCGTTAGTGCACAGGTGTACCCCAGACTCTCCACAACAAAAAGACACCCTGAAATGTGCAATTTTCTTTTGCCTTATTGGGTGCATGGGCCTCCGAACCAGTCAGTATCTGGCGTGACCACCATTTGCTTATGCAGTGCAACACATATTCTTTGCATAGAGTTTATCAGATTGTCAATTGTGGCCTGTGGAATGTTGCTCCACTCCTCTTCAATGGCTATGTGAGTTGCTGGATATTAGTGGGAACTGGTATGCGCTGTCGAAATGGTAATAATGTGGTAATATTGTGTTATTACCATTTTTACAGTGTGTAACAGTTCCCACTAATATCCAGCAACTTCACCTAGCCATTGAAGAGGAGTGGACCAACATTCCACAGGCCACAATTGACAATCTGATAAACTCTATGCGAAGAAGATGTGTTGCACTGCATGAGGCAAATGGTGGTCACACCAGATACTGACTGGTTCGGAGGCCCATACACCCAATAAGGCAAAAGAAAATTGCACATTTCAGGGTGTCTTTTTGTTGTGGAGAGTCTGGGGTACACCAGTGCACTAATCATGATGTCACACCTGCATCTTAATGTGGCACACCTGTGAGGTGGGATGGATTATCTTAACAAAGCAGAAGTGCTCAATATCACACATTTAGGCAGATTTGTGAACAGTGTTTGAGAGAAATGGTTATATTGTATATCTGGAAAGAATTTTAGGGCTTTAAGTCCATCCCCTGAAAAATGGGAGCAAAAACAAAAGTGTTGCATTTATATTTTTGTTGAGTGTATATATATATATATATATATATATATATATATATATATATATATATATATATATATATATATATATATATATATATATATATATATATATATTCATATTCATTTGTAATCGTTCAGCCAATGAGAAACCACCATTCTAGACAGATGACGTAACTAAAGCACGTTTCAAAATCGGTATGTCATTGAGAGGTACTGTATGTATCGGCAGAGAATGTGTATGAGATTGTGTACCGTGAATTCAGATACCCAAACTTGATGAATGAATTACGTCATTAATCACATCAGCATAATTGAAGAGATTTTTGAGAGAAAGCATCACATCACCATTACAACATCAGTGGGGCCAATACTAGACATGTCCGTCTAGACTTGTTAAGGTTACCAATCCGATCAAAAGGATCTGACACCTTAGTTACAGGCAGCTCTCTTTCCCAGTCAAGCCAAAACACGAGAAGTAGCCATTGGGCTATTAACATATCTTAATTAATATTTGCCTATGTGCAAGACGTGGTTTGGGGGCTGTAAATATGACACCCTCTTTCCTTTGATGTGTGTGCATGTCTTTGTCAGACTTTGTGTGTGCATGACAGTCTTTGTCAGACTTTGTCAGTATAAAGTCTTGTCACTATCCCATAGGTGTGTGCGCCGAAAGCCATGAGGCTGCCGGTTGTGTTCACCAGTGGTCTGCATGACCATAATGAAAGTAAACATGGAAACTTCGAAATAATGCTGCATCCTCTTAAGTTGTTTGCTCTGTTTAGTTAGTATGAAACCCCTCCCCCCTGAAATCGATCAAACGGGACAATTTCAGGCAGGAAGCTGGGCTCGAATCTGATATCAGGTACATGTTTATGTACTGTACATACGGTAGATGAAGAAGTATGTAAATAAACAAGATCAGCATTCGGTAGAGTGCAAACTTGCACCTCGCACACAAGTAGGCCATGGTCTACTCGTGCATGAGCGGATGGACCTAATGCTCATGACATTGGTTATAAAGGGCTTTTAATTATGTCACCATTACGCCATCAGCTAAACCAGCCAATCAGAGTACTCCAAGGGGCCACCGACCACCGAACACCTGTGCCCGCTCCACTTACGTAAGTAACAACTAACAAGTGCCCAACCCCCCGAATCCGATCACAGCGATGTTGTATCGATGTTTGTATCGCATGACATAATGCCCTCCACCTCTCCACAGGAATCCATTGGAAACAAAAACTTTCCGTGCTGTTTCTTCAAATAATGCATTCCATTTAGATCCTCATTGTGATTTTTGACTGCATCACATGACAAATACCACTGATTGGAATGAGAGCACACAGATCAGTGCTGCTGCTGGAGCAGTCCTGTTTGCTTCCTGCTTTTCTTTCTATGGGAACTCCCCGGATGGGTCAAAAATGGTGTACTATGCTGGCGCTGCATTACCATGACATGACCAACAGGGCAGCATCATGAATTCTGAAATTAGCCATCCCTAAATTATTAGGGATGACCAAAATTAATCATATTTTTCCCTTTCACCTCAATGATTCTCCTGTTCTCCAAAGCCTTTTTGGGTCCATGGCCTAGCATAACCGGTTCAGGATCATACGGTTGTTGCAATGATGCACGTCAGGCTGATGCCTCGGTAGTTGTCAGACTTTGAGAGGTCTCCAGCTTTTGGCACCATTCGGCCCAGCACTTTTATCTTGTCCCAGCGTGGAGGAATCATTGGACCCAATCCGGGAAAGATATTGCTCCTCCTCCACGTTCGGAGTGAAGTAAACCGTGAGGCTTCCTGTCGTAAGTTCCCAGCCCTAATTCCCACTTGAGGTCCTGCGGGAGTCCAGACCTATTCAGACCGGATTGCTTAACTGCTTGTTTACATAATGTCTTCAAACTTGGAATCAAGTCTAAGATGTACAGGGGTTCGTAATTGGAACTCCAGGTCATGTCAAAAGCACATCTGATCTCACAGAACCGGACAAAGACGATCCGTTCACCCTGCACCTTGCAACAGCACGTCATTTCATTTATCGAACACAGTCCCTTGGGCTGAACCTCCTTCCAAGAGAAGGTCTCCGGATTGAATTTCCACAGATCAAACAAGATCGGTGCATCGCGCTTGAAAACAAACCCACCGTAGATGTACAGCTCTCCGTTGTAAGCAAAGGCCGAGTGACAACAGCGTCCTTCTGGAAGAAGCTGTGCACCAGAAGACGACGTGCTCGACCAGCGTTCCTTCTCCAGGTCCAGCACTCTGACGTCGTTGGAGCACATTGTCTGGTCTCTGTAACCACCGAACACAAACATCTGTGTTCCGATGACGGTGGCAGTGTGACCTGATGAGTGGAGTCCCTGCTGCGTGGTCTCCAATGAAGACCAGACCATCGTGGTGCTGTTCAGCTTGTACACATCATTAAGGAATCCGGTCTGGTTGTGTCCTCCGTGTACATACATGGCGTTCTCCAGGGCGCAGGCCGAATGCAACTCCCTCCCCTCAGGCGGCGTGGTCGCAGAAACCCCGGGGTTGAACCATTGGTGGGTGTCGACATCAAAGGCATACAGCGTGTTGGAGTAGTCCTGTGACCCGTTGTTATTACATCCCCCCCAGAGATAGACCACGTTCCCGATCAGCACGGCCGTGTGGCCGTAACGTCTAGAGGGGACCTCTGGGTTGACTTCTCCAGCCGTGGACACCACCGTACTCCACCTCATAGACACCGTGTCGAAGATCTTGACCTTGGACTGACCACCTTGTCCACCCCAACGGTCGCGCCATCCGAACGAGTACACTTTTAACCCGACTGCAAGAACAACGCCTACAGGGATGTTATTCTCTTCACCTCCCCCACAATTGATTAACTGCAACATGACTACTATTTCTTGATGAGAGAACAGAGATCTGCTGCATTATGTACCACTGTATAGGGTATCGGTAGTGAATAAAGGTCACCACGAAGCTTTGCCAATCTGTAAAGTTGAAGGTTTAGGTCAGCCGATCAAGAAGACAGGGGCCTGCCAATTGAGGCTAAAAACTAGATCAGCACTTGGTAGAGTGCAAACTTGCGTGTTGCGCACAAGTAGGCCATGGCCCTCCTGTGCATGAGCTAATACCCATTAGAGCTGGGATCGGGCCATCTTTTTCCAGCCCAACACCGACAGCTCGACTAGCTCGACCATTATTATTAAAATATGAGCCCACCCCGACCCAACAATCCGACATCCATTTGCCACTAAAATTTCTTTGAGGAAGGCACTTTAATTATTCCCCCTTCATTTTTCTTTGGTCACACTTTAATTATACTGATAGCAAACATGTGCGGCATTCAATATTGTATAATTTAGCAGTAGACTCATATACCTAACGTGCGCACAGCTGCTGACAGTTATACTCATACTCATACACATTGTCCAAATTTCGTAACCAAACGAACCCGCAAGGATCCATTTGATTTCATTTTTAAGCTCTCAAAGAGATACATCTAGTTAACCAACTTTCCATTTAACTGGGGACTATCAAGAATCTTCTCAGGGACCACTGGTGGCATAGGCGGTTCTGGGCATGGGCACGTGCACAAACAGAGGGGTGGGGGGTGCAGTTGGTAATGTGTTATGCTAGACCGCTTGACTTCGGTGTTAAAATCTTGATATTTGAACAGGCCACAATTCAATGGTGAATGGCGAATAACAGCATTTATAATACAGTAAATTAAAGTCCTATTCTTTAAAAAGGTTGAGAAACTGTGGATTGTTCAAATATCAACTTTTTAACATCTATATCAAGGGGCTGGTGGCCTCCAGACCACCTGTTGAAAGCCCCAGCTTTAGCTACATATTATTATGGAGGAAGAGGATCGCATCTAGCGTGGAGGGATTTAAAGCCGTCCTCCTCTCCTCGATGGTTCTCCCAGCTACGCTAAAATTGTGTTCGCTGCTGCTGCTGGCGGGAATAGCCAGAATTCCACATTTCCCATGTGTGTCGTCACGTGACGCTACATGAAATGGATAAATACTTGGATTGTTTAATATTAAAGTTGTAAAATAATATTATTTTACATGCTATGTTGTTAATATATTGACATTAAAGTTGTAAAATAACATTATTTTACAACTTAATATTATCAATATATTAAAGGTAGGCTAAGTGATTTGTAATTCATCGTGTAGTACCAGCCTGGTGCACTAGGGGCACCCAAGAGTAGCTACACTATGTGAACCAGCTGCTCGATCCTGATTGGAGGAGAATTCACCCTCCACCTGGGGAACTTTTATTAGCTCTTCTGCTAACGTGGGGGAGGGGAAAACTCCATATATGGTTTGCACACATAATAATAGGGCATTTTAACAGAAAAAAATGGGTGATATCTGACAAAAGCGAAATCACTTCCCCTACCTTTAACAACATAGCATGTAAAATAAAGCCCGACCACGAATTATGCACCACCTCTAATACCCATGGCTCCGCTCATGCAAGTAATGATCAATTTGAAGTAGTGGTTACAATGTATACATGTAATGTTTTCATGTGGCCACTTGGGTGGGTTGAACTGAAGCTGTACAAATAGCTGTCATTTTACGTCTGATAAAGGGGAGGAGATGATATTGCAATGTCACAATATCACTGCTTATTTCGTGCTGATGAAATAAACAGCGATATTGTGACATCATAATATCACTATCCTTGCCCGTCCAGCCTCCAGGAAGAGGGTGGACGGGCAAGGCTTATAACACAGTTATTACTTGTGTGAACAGAGCGGGCACAAGTTAAGCGATCGGTTCACAATCGTCGACCGTCTCTTGAAGTGACTGGTTTAGGTGATGACGTAATGACTTGATGTTATTAAGAGATCTTTATAAGTTTTGTCGAGAGCATTGTGTTCTGGAGGTGTCGGCGTACTTGCTCTCTGCTTCCTTGCGCTCCACTCATGCATAAGTATGGCTATGGTTACTTCGTGCAACGCGCAACTTTGCACACTGCAGCAGCAGCTACACATGCATGAGCCACTGGACAGACAGGCGAGATGCACTGTGGTTGTGGTGCTGGTGCTGTTGACGAGAGTAGCTACAGTACTAGCATGGGAGCTGGCGATAGTCTACCTGGTAGACTAACGATAATCTATTCTTCCTCAATAATCATAATGTTATTCCCTTCCATCCTTTCATGTAAACACTCACGCCTGATGCTGCGATTACGTGGGCAGACCCAAAGACGAATGGGAGTCATTTGGAGCAGGTACACTTCTCCGCTGCATGGCTTCCACTAACAATGAATGGGTAGACTAGTGTCTGGTCGTGTTTCCTTAATAGTCTTAGTTTTATTATGCATCTTTAGGTACTCAGAAAAGCATTAATTAGTGTGGTTGCCTGCCTAAAGGGCAACCACACGATTGTTATTGTGACACTTTTCCTCTATAGAACATATACAGTAAATCATGCAATCGGCTAAGCAAGTGACGTAATGTATGATGGACTTCACCCACGTGGTGGGTTATGGTCACTGATGTTGTAATGGTGACATACATCACGTTCCTTGCTCAACCAATCAAATCATTCCGATGTTACATACAGAAAATAATGACAATATATAATCATTCGATTAGCTGAGCAAGGAAGGTATGATGTTACTTTCTTTCACGTCACCATGACAACACCAGGGAACCTGGTGTTGATTTTAGTTATTATTATTATTATTATTCAAAAATCTATTTATTAATTGAGTGGTGCAACTGTTTCACCTTACAGAGTACACACAGCACCACTCAGTTTGTAAACTGAGTGGTGCTGTGTGTACTCTGTATTGGTGAAACAGTTGCACCACCATCGATATGTCAACGCACAGTGATCGAGAGTCGAGGGATAATACGAGAGAGAGAGAGAGAGAGAGAGAGAGAGAGAGAGAGAGAGAGAGAGAGAGAGAGAGAGAGAGAGAGAGAGAGAGAGAGAGTGTGTGTGTGTGTGCATAATGCATGCATAATGCATGCATGCTTGCTGCGTTTCTGTGGTCAGTTCAAATATATATATATATATATATAAATATATATATATATATATATATATATATATATATATATATATATATATATATATATATAATATATATATATATATATATATATATATATATATATGTACCGTATTGTCCCGAATATAAGACGACTCGTTTATAAGACGACCCTCATTTTTCAAGACCCATTTACAGAAAAAAGAACATTGAATGTCAAATAGTATAGCCCCTGAATATAAGACGACTCCATTAATGGGATATTTCCATTGGGAAAAAAACATAGTCTTATATTCAGGCCAATAGGAGATATATATATATATATAAATATATATATATATATATATATATATATATATATATATATATATATATATATATATATATATATATATATATATATATATATATATATATATATATATATATATATATATATATATATATATATATATATATATATGTCTAAAAATGAATATTGCGTTCATTTATAAAAACATGAATAATAATCAATTTAATAAATTAATAGTATTAAAAGCTATTCGATAATATGGTTAAAAAGTTAAAGCTTAAAAAGTCTGTGCATTTAGCAGTTTTACTGCTTGGTAGAAGAAGGTCCTCTGTGACCTTTCTGTTTTCCCAGGGAGGCTTTTATATTTTTTTCCCCATTTCTTTTAGACCGCAACTCCACAAACTGTCCGTGGTTTGGATGGTAGGGGTCCGCGATGATCCTTTGGGCTTTCGCTGTGCACCGGCTGTTATAGAGGTCCTGGATGGAAGGGAGCTCACGTCCACAGATCTTTTGTGCTGTCCTCACCACCCTCTGCAATGCAGAGCGATTGAGAGCAGTGCAGCTCCCGTACCAGGCAGTGAAGCTTCCAGTGAGAACACTTTCTACAGTGCTTCTATAAAAGGTGGTCAGGATCCTCGGTCCCATGCCGAACTTCTTCAGCTGCCTAAGATGGTACAGGCGCTGTTGTGCAGTCTTTACAACCTGCTCAGTATGCACGTGGGCAATGTTGCAGGATATTGTCCAGCCAACTGGTCAATATATTATATAACAATTCAGGTAAAAATAAACAGGTAAGCGTCAAATCCAAAAACACACAACACTGAAGTTATGTTTTACAATCACAGGAAATATACCGGCACATCCCTAGTACATCATACTGTAGTTATGGCATTTGTATGGCAAGATACTAAAGGGAGCACACGAATATGATATATACATCCAAAACAAACACATATTGCAACACAACGGCAGACACATTTTGCCATCATAGTAACAGTATTGGGGTTCCCACGGCAACCCCACTAATGATTTACATCAACACTGTGAGAGGCACATACCAAGTTGCACAGAAGCACGGCCAAACAATAATAGCAACACATGTTTGGCAGGGTGGTGTAATTCAGACTGACTACGCCACCTAGGGAATTGCGCCCTAGGAAATTACCATAAGGTAGTTACCATAGTACATTAAAACCCAGTGCACATGAGTGACTCCTCAACACAGGTGCGTTACAATGTTTGTTACAAAAGTTCAAATCTGCTTTTTAAATGGCTATTTAACAATATCAATTAGTTACAAAGCTATATTAAACATTAAAAACAGGATACTGTTCGATATTCAATATGGATAAAATGAGTGTATTACAGACTGGATAAAACCTATGCCAGAGTAGGCTTTTAATTATACTACTGTAAATCACTGGGTGAATAACGTCTGCTAAATGCCTAAATTGTAAATTGAGTTATTTCTAAATCAAAACTGTGTCCACAATGCGACATGTTATGCTGAGGGTGAGGGTTAGAGATAGTGATAAGTGTTAGTGTAATTTCGGACCAATGGGAGGACATAATAGTGGGAGTTCGGATCAATGGCAGCCCTTATTAGTTACCCTGATTGGCTTAACTCGATTAATTTATTTAGTGCATGATTAACTTGCAGTAAAAACAAAAGCCAGGTGAATAATTGTTAAACCTTTGCATTACTTCATTTAAAATAATAATAATAAACTTAAAAACTGTCTGGGGTGTTCACATGAGACTGAGTAGACCATAAAATGACCAAAAGTTTTTTTTGAAAGTGGAATATCCCTTTAAAGGTAGGGGAAGTGATTTGAAATTCATGGTGTAGTACCAGCCTGGTGCACTAGGGGCCCCCAAAAGTAGCTACACTATGTGAACCTGCTGCTCTCTCCTGATTGGAGGAGAATTATGGTGACCTGGGGAACTTTTATTAGCTCCTCTGCTAACGTGGGGGAGGGGGAAACTCCATATGTGGTTTCCACACCTTATAATAGAGCATTTTAACAGAAAAAAATATTTTTTGGGTGATATCTGACAAAAGTGAAATCACTTCCCCTACCTTTAAATAGTGATATTTTTAATTTCTACATTCACAGATGCAGACCTGGCTCTTGCTTTTTTAAAGACATGTTCAGCTATTGTGGAGGCTCATGCCCCAATCAAGAAAATTAGAATTAAGGATAAAATAACACACTAGTTTTCTCCTGCTCTAGCTGCCTTAATTAATGAAAGGAATAGAGCTGGTCCCTTGCTAGGCATTCTGGAAATCCATACCTCATTGATGATAGCGTCAAGATTGTTTTGCTGATACAGTACAGCTATCAGTAACCTGCAGATTGCTTTAGTACCTTACAAGATGCCTTGGTTAGAACTTAGACTTGTTCTGAATGTGAGAAAAAAACAATCCACAGTCCATGAAAATTTAGCCCTAAGGACTCATAATGGTGGTATTATTGAAAGTATAATTTTCACAGACAAATGTTAATTATATTACATATTCCATATCACACCTGTTTTGCTGTTGTATGCAGAGCCAGTGTTGACATGGACCATTTGGTAGATCAGTGAAGTTTCAGTGCTGAAGGGTCCAAAATGGCCCGCAGTCCGATACCCAGCAGAGAATGCCACTTTCGGTGTGTCTGTAAGGAAAACACCTAATTGATCACAGTGGCAATCACGTTGATCTATTCGATTGGGAGTTGCAGTTGTAGGCGTTTGTTAGTTGGATGACTGTAAACATGGATGTTCAGATTTTCATGTTACTTGGCTTATATGAATATTATATAGGCTGCCCTAAAGCTGCTTAAAGGGGTATTTCACTTTAAAAAAATGCAACACTCCAGACAGTTTTTACATTACTTGATTCAGTGTTTAGATATTTGATGTTCATTTTAGCTGCCCTGCCATCTTACAATGCAAACCCATTATACCTTAAAACTTAATTTTAACCATAATTGATTCATCAAAAACATCCAATCTGTTTTCTGGTAACTCACATATTGTCCTAATACGTGAGGGGGGCGTGGAATTTCATTTACTGTTTTCATTTATTTTTAAAATATTGTTTTATTGTTTTGAGAATGAGTAGAAATGACCAAAAGTTTTTTTGAAAGTGAAATACACCTTTAAAATTTAAATGGATGTGAAGCAAAAGCATGATCGGAAAACCTCCATGGTGTCAATATTATCCATAACAAGATATTAGACAGGATATTGTACTAATTGGATTGGGAAAAATACACAGACTCTACCTGCAATCCTTCTTTCCAAGTCCTCTACTTGTTTCTTCTGGACATCCACATCCACAACGGTGGCGTTCAGCTCCACTCCCAGAGCCGTCACCTCGTTCTTCTGGTCGGCCATCTCCCCCTCGCTGGTTGTTATTCTGGCCTCCAAAGCTATGAGCAATGAAACAGACAGGGCCATGCAGTTCTAGTCATAAGCAATGATTAATGTGGCCAGCCTGGCCAGGCTCTCATACATGCATTACATATATTATACTATAGTCATAAATGATCTTCAAAAACGGTGTTTGCACATTCTCTCTTTTTGTCCCGTACATGTACATAAGCATTCAGATTCCCCTGATTCCCCCGTGGCCATAGGCCATAGGCCACGTGTTCATATACTGGCCTTCTTCAAACTCCGTTCACTTCATGGGGTCAGTCCAATGGAGGCTCTTCTACATAGACCTCTATTTAGAATAAGGACAACAAATAGGGACAAGTCCTGGAGCTGAAATAGAAAGAAATGCTGTGGACTCGGGCAACAGCCCGGCTACTGATCTTATTCTTTCTCAGACCCCTTTTTTTAGTTTTTACTAATAGTTTAATTATAATATAAACAATGTATTTCCAACTCCAGCTTGTCCCTATTCAGGCAGCATGAACAGCGCTCTAGCGCTCAGTTTCCAACCTCGCAATGTCCCCTCCTCTCCTCAAACGAGGAGGGAGGTTGTTGGCTGGTTGACATGACGGTGATAGAGAGTCGAGGAATAGTACGAGAGAGACAGAGAGAGTGTGTGTGTGTTCTAGGTTTGTGTGGTCAGTTCAAATATACCCAGAGCAAAGGGCAATGTTGCAGGATATTGTCCAGCCAACTGGTTGATAAATTATATCACAATTCCCTAATTCTATCTATTGCTTAGCTAGACTGTGTTATCCCTATCTGCTACATTTGTTGTTTTTTGCAACACGTCCCTGTAGCCTGTTTTGGCTTCTGGGTGTGTGTTATTCATAAAATACCTCAGTCTGGTCTCTGTGATTTGAACAAAATGCTGAACATCCTGTTAACATGAATTTGTGTGCACCCTTTAATAGGAGTGACAATGAGTTTAGTAGTAGTCGTTGAATGAATGAATGAATGGATGAATGGATGTAGCAATAGACTAATTAACAGTGTTGCTGTTGTTAGGCAGATTAGTATTGTTCGTCTCGCATGCCTCTCTCTCTCCACACGAATCCAGAAAGATAGGGAAAGGTGGATACGGTGCTAGTCGCTATAGAGCTTGACTTGCTCTGGAGTGTCCGTAAAAACACAGGAGTCAAAGGTGTGGTGTTCAGTCTTTTAGTGTAGCAGGCAAGCAGCATACAGATGCACAGGTATAACTTAGCAAAGAAAATAAACGGGTAAGCATCAAATCCAAAATTACACAACACTAAAGTAATGTTTTACAATCACTGAAAATGTATCGTCACATGCCTCGTACATCATACTGTAGTTATGGCATAGGTTACTAAAGGAGTAATTTTGCAGCCACTAGATGCTACAGAGCAGACAAATATGAAATATACATCCAAAACAAACACTTGTTGCAACACAACGGCAGACACAACAAGAGTTGTGCCCCTACGGGGCACAGGTCTCCACCGTCCGGCTCAGCTATGAGATCTATGACGTCATCATTACATCACACATGGGACGGAATGACGGGGTACAGACATGGGCGGAATGACGGGGTGCGTTCCATAGTCACCCCCTTACGGCAGATACAATGATTTACATTAACACCTTGAGAGGCAGGCACATCACACCACCCAACAGCGTCCCTCAAACGCAGATCGGCAGCAACGCCATTCAAACCCCACATAACAAGTTGCACAGAAGCACCCAAACAATAATAGCAATGCAAGCATAGATGGATTAAGAAATTATGGGCCCCTGGGCCGCCGCCAGCCAAAGGGCCCGCACTGTTTCCTCGAAATAATCCATTCTTTTGGGAAAAGCACCCCCCATTTAGATTTTATAGTGATTTTTGACGGGAAAAAATACCAGCAGCATTGCTGCTAGAGCTTTCTTGTTTACTTCCTCCCCTCCTTTCTATGGGAACTCTCCGGATGGGTCAGAAATGGTGCTTTATGCTGGCGCTGCATTACCATGACATGACCAACAAGGCGGCATCATGTGTGTTAAAATGAATTCAGAGATTAACAGGGATGACCAACATTAATCGTATTGTTCCTTTTCACCTCCTCGATGATTCTTGGAAGCCTTTTTGGGTCCATGGCCTGGCATAAGCACAAGACAAATATCCCCTGGGGACAAAGTTTACCCTGACCTTGATAACCATTTCAGGGTCATACGGTTGTTGCAATGATGCACGTCAGGCTGAGGCCTCGATAGTTGTCTGACTTTGAGAGGTCTCCAGCCTTAGGCACCATTCAGTCCAGCACTTTTCTCCTGTCCCAGCGTGGAGGAATCATTGCAACCACTCTGGGAGAGACATTCCTCCTCCTCCACGTTTGGAGAAACGCAAATAGTGAGGCTTCCTGTCGTAACTTCCCAGCCCCAATTCCCACTTGAGGTCCTGAGGGAGTCCAGACCTATTCAGACCGGATTGCTTAACTGCTTGTTTACATAATGTCTTCAAACTTGGAGTCAAGTCTAAGATGTACAGGGGTTCGTAATTGGAACTCCAGGTCTTGTTAAAAGCACATCTGACCTCACAGAACCGGACAAAGACGATCCGTTCACCCTGCACCTTGCAACAGCACGTCATTTCATTTATCGAACGCAGCCTCTTGGGCTGAACCTCCTTCCAAGAGAAGGTCTCCGGATTGAATTTCCACAGATCAAACAAGATCGGTGCCTTGCGCTTGAAAACAAACCCACCGTAGATGTACAGCTCTCCGTTGTAAGCAAAGGCCGAGTGACAACAGCGTCCTTCTGGAAGAAGCTGTGCACCAGAAGAAGACGTGCTCGACCAGCGTCCCTTCTCCAGGTCCAACACTCTGACGTCGTTGGAGCACATTGTCTGGTCTCTGTAGCCACCAAACACAAACATCCGCGTCCCGATGACGGTGGCAGTGTGACCTGATGAGTGAAGTCCCTGCTGCGTGGTCTCCAATGAAGACCAGACCATCGTGGTGCTGTTCAGCTTGTACACGTCATTAAGAAATCCGGTCTGGTTGTGTCCTCCGTATACATACATTGCGTTCTCCAAGGCGCAGGCCGAGTGCAACTCCCTCCCCTCAGGCGGCGTGGACCCAGGAACCCCGGGGTTGAACCATCGGTGGGTGTTGACATCAAAGGCATACATTTCTCTACATTTTACCTTTGAAATCACTACATAATCACTACCCGACACAATAGCAAAAACGCTATTGAATGAGTAGTGGTTCAATAGTGTTTTTCATGAGGGATATGAGGAGGACAAAGCCTCCTCAAATATAATTGGACAGTGTCCAGTTATATTGGCAGGTGTATTGTTTGTACGATGTATATTTAAATGAGGAATAGAAATGTTTTAGGTAGTCCAGGGAAGAGCATTGTCAGTGTCGTTCACCATTTAATTGAAAAAACAAGAACATATACTTCTTATTGAACAATTATTATACCAATTATCATAAGGCCCCTGGTCTAATGGGCCACCAGGCCTGAGAAACCCATTACCATGACTTATTCCTGGCCATTGTTTAGGTAGTACACACAAAATTTGGATGCCTTCGGCAGAGTTCAAATGAGCCATTTTTATCGCGATTAATCATGATTAACTCCAGAAAAGCAGTGTGATTAATCGAGAAAATGAATCGTGCACACCACTAATTAAAATGCTCAAGCTTTCACATAGCATACTATCATTTACAGTGATTTTAATATCGGATTTAGAGCAGAGTGAGAGAGAGAGAGAGAGTGTGTGTGTGTGTGTGTGTGTGTGTGTGTGTGTGTGTGTGTGTGTGTGTGTGTGTGTGTGTGTGTGTGTGTGTGTGTGTGTGTGTGTGTGTGTGTGTGTGTGTGTGTGTGTGTGCGTGCGTGCGTGCGCGCATGTTTTTTTTCCCTGGCTGTTTGCAGATTTTTAAATGTGTTATTAAAATGAACCAGGGCTAATAATGAACACAAATATGCCATAAAACATACATGTTCCCTCTACAACTAAAAACACCTTCAATAATTTGATCTGTTCATGAAAAGAGAATCTTTCACTCAACTCAAGGGACCGCATTTTAGCATTTAGTATTGCTTTATTTGCCATCTTATACAATGTACTTAGGGGGTATTGCATTTTCTTTTTGTTAACAGTGTTACAGTAAACTTTTGTGAACTTCCTGAGAGCAAACGGCCAGCCACAGTGCTGCTTATCCAACAGCCCATGAGTAGCTGTAATTCACCCTCCACAGAGAAAAACAGAGATAAGAGCTTGTGATAAGAGCTGCACCCCCTGTGAAATTGAGAGCTAATCAAGGAAAGGATAACATCAGAGGGTCACTGAGAGGGAACAACCTGGCCTCTTTCAGGTCAGGCTGTGGCCTTTTTGATCATGGAAGGAGATTTGGTCAGAGAGCAGCCAGGGGCCGCCGAGGTCTGGTCATCCGTCCATATTACCCGTGGTCAATGAGGAGATCTGAGTCCAGTTAAGTGCTGGACAACACTAGCATGTGTATTGGAATGTAAGAAGAATGGAAATTGCAATGCATGGTTGACTGAGTAACAAAGTTTTTGCAGCGACTGACTGACCAAGCAAAGAACTTTCAATTACGGAGACCGGAAGATAAGGGTCAGTTACATGCTGGACAGAAAGGTGTGAATTGGTCAGGGAGGGCCTGCTCGGTCAACAGTGACCTGGTGATCGCGATAATAACTTTTCAGCAAGACACAGCACTAGCATGACAAAAGACAAATGTCAGGAGAGTTTGGGACATCCCACCCTTTTGTGTGAAAGTCTTATAGCTTGGTCTGTGAGCAAAGAGAACATGTTTTTTGTATCATTTACCAATTATAATGTTCTAGACGAGGTTGTCCCAGTTAATAAATGCATCTATATTTTATGTGCACTATCAAACCATGGATATATTATATACAATTTAGTTTTTGATGTAGTATAAATATGAAATGTGTATAAACCATTTTTGCTTAGATGTTTGCTTAATTTCAACTGTTCATACAATATGTGTAGAATATATTCAGTCTTAATGCTGGGATTTAAGCTTAGGTTGTGTATGTGTAACAAAATCTGTTTTGCTAGGCAGGAATCTGCAATCTTTAATGTTAAATGTGATTACTTGGACCAATAAGACACAATGAAGTCACAACTTACCAAAATGTCAATATGCAAAAATATGGAATGACCATTTAACAAGATGCCTAATTTCATGGTTGAAATTTTCAGTTGACAGAAAATAGAACACTGTACCAATTTCACAATATTTAATTATAAGAAATGCATGCCGTGTATGACTTACCACAGTTATAATAAATTAAAAGACATGGAGCCATTAAGGAGTCACACTGCTGCAGACCCCTGTGCTAGGGAATGTTTATTTTAGATAATCCTGGTAAGAAGACCACTAATAGACTTACAGGATGAAAGGAAGTTTCAGTTAATGAATGTATGAGGGGAATTACAGTAGAATGGTGTGGCATTGTGACATGTAGACGCAAAACAGATAGGCAAGTCCAAAAAGGGGTGGGGGTGTCCTGAAGGAGTTTAGGATAAAAGAGAGGTGTTGCCATAGCTTGAGGAGAGTGATCGGCGGCACGCTGGAGGGAGCACAACCCTGCGTCTCTGTAGCTTTAGACTTAGATTTGTTTTTGTGTATTGTTGTACCATTTTATTTTGTTTTAATACATTTTGATGACAACCAACCCTGATCCTGTCCCCTATTTTGGTGAGTATGTGGTCACAATGAAAAATGTATATGTCTGACTGTGTAGGTGAGAGGATGGTGTTTGTGGGGTCTGGTGGTGTGTTTACTCCACCAGTTGCGGATAGTATAGTGACTGTCTGATCAGTAACTGCTTTAAGCCAGCATCCAGACAGAACCGACTGATGCCAACGGCTGATTTAAGCCAGCATCCGGACAGAACCGATGATGCCAGTGGCTGAATTAAGCCAGCATCCAGACAGAACCGACTGATGCCAGTGGCTGATTTAAGCCAGCATCCGGACAGAACCGACTGATGCCAGTGGCTGATTTAAGCCAGCATCCGGACAGAACCGACTGATGCCAGCGGCTGATTTAAGCCAGCATCCGGACAGAACCGATGATGCCAGTGGCTGATTTAAGCCAGCATCCAGACAGAACCGACTGATGCCAGTGGCTGATTTAAGCCAGCATCTATAGACCGAACCAAATTGAACGTCAGTGTCTGTTTTAGGACAACGATATGTTGGATAGGACCAGTTTTACTTTGAGACTTCTGAAAACAAGTGTGCATATACCAAAGTGAAACTGGAACTAGTGAGAATCAGCTTTTGACAGTGTGCCGGGGCACCAAGGTGGCACCTATAAGTCATACTGGGCTGTAGACACTTTTATAAGCACATACTTGAACAACTTGCATTAGGAGCAATTCCTAGAGTGAATGATTCTATTTTTTAGACAGAAACAGTGTTGTTTTTGTCGACTAAGACTAAGACTAAAGACTAAGTCGACTAAGGTTTTTGATATTTAGTCGACTAAGACTAAGACTAACAAAAATGAATTTCAGAAGACTAATTGGGACTAAAAGATGTGTGTTTTCAAAAGACTAAGACTAAGACGAAGACTAAATCATAACCTAAGACTAATGGAAATAGGAAACATTTTTAACTTCTTTTTATCGTTCTTTTTAAGTATGTGAACATATCTGCAGTATAGATTGCATACGTTTTCAGGAAAGGAACTTATTACAAATGCAGTAATTGTATACAAAGAAATAAAACCAGACATCTTTCATACTAAAAACTATAAATCTGTATAACATATGTAAACCTACAATGCATTTGTATGTAAGACTAAACTATACCAAGACTAAGACTGAAAGACTAAGACTAAAAAAAGACTAAGACTAATAAAAGACTAAGACTGAGACTAAGACTAAATCGATGCTAATATTTCGTCGACTAAGACTAGACTAAAAAAATGAATTTCAGAAGACTAAATGGGACTAAAAGACTAAATGTATGTTACTCAATAGACTAAGACTAAGACTAAGACAAAACATTCTCAAACAAACAACACTGGACAGAAATTAGATATCTATGGTGATTTATTTTTTAATTTGTTAATTTTAGTTGTAGAGGGCAAGAAGAAGGTTGAAATGGAGCATGTCTGGGGGAGGGGGAAAGAGGAGTGGAGCACAGCATTGTGCCATTGTTCACTTTGGCCAATCATTCAAATCAGTTAATGGCCCCACCTTAGGCTCACTAGTATAAGAAGAGTTGATCTGTGTCATTTTCCCCACAAGTCCTCCAGGATATCAATCATCTCTGATCAGATCTTACTGTGGACTCCAGACTCCAGGTGAACTCTCTGAACCTCAACTCTGCCGAACAGGAACGGGAAAGCAAAGATCTTGGTATGTTGCTTACCTGTTTATTCTGACTGTTTGACATGTTTACTGTATGTTGTGTTTTGTTGTTTAGAATGCACAAGCCTCAATACTCATCTCAGTGTTTCACAAAAAAAGGTAGATTACGTAAGCCAATTCTAGTCATGTAACGGCCATTTCAAATAGCCAATCTAAAAGTTTGCTGTGAACTTGTAGAAATGTTGTAAAGAATGGGCCGAGGAAATGAGCAAAATCACATCATATGAACCTTTGCTGGGCAGATTAAACGGTGGAAACAAAATGAAAGAGACACGGGATGGTTTCTGGGGCTATATGGACCTTATATGAACAATGAATTGGAGATAACGGGATGGATTCCTTTTTGTTGTTGTTGTCTTATTTCGTTCTGTTTCTGTGTTTTGCTGGACTGGCTATTTGTGAGATTTTGTATTGCTGCTGTGCTGTACTGATTATTATTATTTTCTTTTTTTAAGAAAAAGAAATAAACACTTGAATTACAAAGAAATGGTATTTTTGGCCAAACCTACTTTATGTTCTTTTATATTATACAGCTTTGATGTCATTCTCATTCTCTTTCTTATTTTTCCAAACAGTGGTGCATCGTCGATCTGACTCCCCCATCATGCCAGAGGTAAATGAGCCAACACGCATGGCGAAGCAAAACCACCACTGCTGTGATCAGTGTGGTAAACAATTCCCAACAGTGACAAAACCTAAAATCCACCAGAGAGTTCAGAGAGAAACCCCACAGATGTGATGTATGCAGAAAATACTTTTTAGACATCTCCAGCCTTAAGATACATCGTGGAACTCACACAGGAGAGAAAGCCTACGGATGTGTTCTGTGTGGAAAACACTTCTCTCACATGTCCAACCTTAAAAGACACCAGAGAGTTCACACAGGAGAGAAACCCTACAGTTGTGATCAATGTGGACAGCGCTTCTCTCAATTGGCAGCCCTTAAAAGTCACCAGATAACTCACACGGGGGAGAAACCCTACGGATGTGACCAGTGTGGACACCACTTTTCTAGGAGATCCAGCCTTCAATTGCACCAGAGAATTCACACCGGAGAGAAACCCCACAGATGTGATGTATGCGGAAAATACTTTTCATGGATTATCACGCCGACCCAAATACATCCACCGAAGCTCCAGGAGAAAGTTTGTTTACTCCCGGACTGATCAGTGCATTCCATCATTCTGGTCTCGTTCCCGCCCCGCCCCCACTGACGTCACTCACCACAACAACAAACCCCACGTGCGCTCTGCCTTTCTCCGTCCACTGATCAAAGCCCCCCTCCCCATTCAGTTCCACCCTTCTCTTAAATTTGCCCTGTTCAACACCCGGTCTCTCAATAAAAAAGGATCAATTCTCAGTGAATTCATAACTGACAACAACATCGATTTCTTCTGTTTAACCGAAACCTGGCAAAAACCAATGGAATACTCACAACTCAACATAACTACACCCCCTGGATACACTTATATTGACAAACCACGTGATGGGCGTGCTGGTGGTGGCATTGCCACAATCTACCGTCAACACCTGAAACCCACACCTATTACCATCACCTCCCCCTCCTCATTTGAGCACCAGTCATTTAAGCTGCCAGGTCCAAAACCACTTGTCACTGCAGTTATTTACCGACCACCAAAACCCAACTCCGCATTCCTTTCCGATATTTCAGAATTCCTCACCCAACTCTGCGCCATCTCCCCCTCTGTGTTACTTCTGGGCGACTTCAATTTACACGTAGAATCCTCCTCCTGCACAGCTGCTTCTGAACTCTTGGACATTCTGAATTCATTTAACATCACACAGCACGTCGACTTCCCCACCCATAAAAAAGGACACACCCTGGACCTAATATGCACCACCGGAATCACCATAAGCAATCTCACCAGTTTCAACCTCACCGACACACTCTCTGACCATCTAGCCCTCTCCCTGGTCATTGACATCCCCACCCCCCTCACCAAGCAGCAGCGGTCCATATCATTTAGAAATATCAAATCAATCCACCCCCCCTCACTGTCTGCCTTACTGGCCGACACCTTCTCCGGCCATACTCCCAGCTCAAACACTTCCACCACAGACCTGGTAAACAACTACAACAGTGCTCTATCCTCCTGCCTCAATCAACTTGCCCCCATAAAAACTAAGTCTGTCTCCTACACTTACTCCGCCCCCTGGTACACCAATCACCTCCGGCAACTCAAAGCGAAGGGCAGGCAACTGGAACGTCTCTCTAAGAAAACTGGTCTCACTATACACTCTGACATGTTTAACCTCCACCAACAGCAATACCGGGATGCCCTCAATAAAGCTCGTACCTCCCACTACTCTTCCGTCATACAATCCGGCAGCAATAACCCCAAGGCACTTTTCTCCACCATCGACAAACTTCTTAAACCCATGGACACCACCACCACCACATTCACCACCGCAAAGTGTGAAACATTCCTGTCATTTTTCCAAGAAAAAATCAATATCATTCATTCAGAACTTGCCACCCCCTCTCCTTCCTCCCCCCCTGCCATTGAACTTTCCTCTCTCCCACTTTCCCACCAGCCACTCACCTCCTTTACGGAAATCACCACATCTGACCTCTCCTCCATAATCTCAGGCATGAAGCCCTCCACCAGCATTGTTGACCCTATTCCGTCCTCTTTAGTAATAGCCTGCCTCTCCTCACTCTCATCATTCATCACCAACATAATAAATACCTCTCTGTCCACCGGCTCTGTCCCTCCTGCCCTCAAGCTGGCTGCCATCACCCCCATCCTGAAGAAGCCTGGTCTGGATCCCAACACCCCCAACAACTACCGGCCCATCTCCAATCTCCCCTTCCTGTCCAAAATCCTCGAACGTGCAGTTGCCTGTCAGCTCAAATCCCACCTCAACAACAACAACCTGTATGAAACCTTTCAATCTGGCTTTCGCTCCCATCACAGCACTGAAACCGCCCTACTCAAGGTCACCAACGACATCCTCCGCTCTGCTGACTCCGGTTCATTATCCATCCTCATCCTCCTCGACCTCAGTGCTGCCTTCGATACAATCAATCACTCCATCCTCATTTCACGCCTCCACTCCCTTGGACTTTCCGGCACCGCCCTCACCTGGATGAAATCATACCTTTCAGATCGTCAACAGTTTATCTCCATCAACAACTGCACCTCCTCTACTGCCCCTGTCATTCACGGTGTTCCCCAAGGCTCCGTGCTTGGCCCCCTGCTCTTCACCATCTACATCCTCCCCCTCGGACAGATTCTCCGCAAACACGGCCTTCTATTCCACTCCTACGCTGATGACACGCAACTATATCTCTCCACCTCAACCATCACCCCAGACACCCACTCCACCCTCACCAACTGCCTTACTGAATTAAAAACCTGGATGCAACAAAACTTTCTCAAACTCAACTGCAATAAATCAGAAATCATTATTATCGGCCCTGCCTCCCTCACCCGCTCCACCCAGGATTTCACTCTGAATATCGACGGCTCTATTGTAAAAACCTCCACCCATGTCCGCAATTTAGGAGTCATTTTTGACCCTACCCTCTCTTTCCTCCCCCACATCAACCACATCACCAAAACTGCATTCTTTCACCTCAGAAATATCGCCCGTCTCCGCCCCTCTCTGACTCCCTCCGCTGCAGAAACCCTAATCCACGCCTTCATCACTTCCCGACTGGACTATTGCAACAGCATCCTCCATGGCACCACCACTAAAACCCTCAACAAACTGCAATATATACAAAACTCAGCCGCCCGCCTACTCACCTCCACCCGTTCCAGAGATCACATAACACCAGTCCTCCGTGACCTTCACTGGCTCCCCGTCAAATACAGAATTGAATTCAAAATACTTACCACCACCTACAAATCACTCAATAACCTGGCCCCCACCTACCTCTCTGCTCTCCTCACAACACATGCCCCATCCCGCTCCCTCAGATCCAGCAACGCCGGCCTTCTTGTGGTTCCCAAAAACATAAAAAAGAAAACCTGGGGCGACAGGGCCTTCTCTGTGGCCGCCCCCACCCTCTGGAATGCACTCCCCAAATCTATCCGTGATGCTCCCACACTTACCACCTTCAAATCCGGTCTGAAGACCCACCTCTTCAGATCTGCTTTTGAAAGCTGACGTGCCAAAGAACTTGCCACATGCCTTTTTAATTGTTTTATTGCTTTTAATGTTTTATAATAAAGCCCCCCCCCCCCCCCCCCCCCCCCCCCCCCCCACACACACACACACACACACACACACACACACCTACACACTTTCATGTAAGGCGTCTTTGGGTATCAAGAAAAGCGCCATATAAGTGTCAGATATTATTATTATTATTATTATTAGTCCTGCACAGCCTTAAAATGCATCACGTAAGTCACACAGGAGAGAAAGCCTAC
Organism: Benthosema pterotum; assembly: GCA_039105355.1. Lineage (NCBI taxonomy): Eukaryota > Metazoa > Chordata > Actinopteri > Myctophiformes > Myctophidae > Benthosema > Benthosema pterotum. The sequence continues at coordinate 13,631,532 of CM076968.1, read as the reverse complement.
GGATGTGATCAGTGTGGAAAACACTTCTCTCTATTGGCCTACCTCAAAAGGCACCAGAAAGTTCACAGGGAGAGAAACCCTACGTATGTGACGAGTGTGGACAGCACTTTTCTAGGAGGCTCAATCTTCAATTGCACCAGAGAATTCACACCGGAGAGAAACCCTTCGGATGTGTTCTGTGTGGACAGCGCTTCTCTCGCATGTCCCACCTTAAAATGCATCACGTAAGTCACACAGGAGAGAAAGCCTACGGATGTGTTCTGTGTGGACAGCGCTTCTCTCGCATGTCCCACCTTAAAAGTCACCAGAGAATTCACACCGGAGAGAAACCCTACGGGTGTGATAAATGTGGACAACACTTCTCTCACTTGAACCAACTTGAACCAACCAGAGAATTCATATAGTAGATCATGTGTGAGAGAATGTATGGATGCGATCAATGTGGACAACACTTCTCTCACATGAACAGCCTTAAAATCCATCGCATGATTCACACTGCTTAAGAAGCAATAGGGTGGAGAGAATTGTGTGTTGGAATGGTGTTGTAGATGTAAATCAATGGATAGCCGGGAACTTGATCTATAGGCTTGTCTAAACACATAAACACAATGCTCTGTATCCAGTTCCCAGTTAATTGGCACAACTATCAATGAATGTTCTATTGTGTTAATCTTAAGTATGCAATTGTTTTCTAGATGTACTTGATTGGCCATCTTGACTGCTTGAGTACCAACAGGGTATTACTGTGCTTTACATGGTATTAACATGCAAATGACAGCAGCTGATAGGGACCATCCATCTCTATTGTGGCGCCACGCCTCCATTATTATACTTGTTGGTATATTAATGCAAGTGAGCTGATATGGACCATCTCTATTGTGGTGGACCTCCTATTGCTCTCGCTTTGCACGCTGTGCTTCTTCTGCTTGTCAATCAGCCCATGTTGGTGTTTATTTCATTTTAGATGAGGTCTTTTTGAATAAAGTTGCTGAGTTGTAAATGTAATTTAATGGAAGGATTATAGTTGCGTTACTGTTTTCTGAACACCTGTTTGGCATTGGAAATGCCACAACTCTGACTTTTTTGTCTGGAATTGGGTGTCCCTTAAAGCTACCACCAGGAATAATGTCATTTTAATTTGACTAATTAAAATGAATTAAAAACAAAAGGTACCTCAATATTGTCTTGGCAGTATAAAATTTCAAAATGGCTAAAGCTTAATTATTCTTTAATCAAATGTATGCAGTGTGTTGATTGGGGAACTTTTTTTTTGTTCAGTGCAGAGCCATTATCCATAGCCATTATCTACTAGTATATCGCAATCATGTTACTAATATGTATGTCTCATTCATGTCGCTATTTTGTACTCACACTAAAATCATGTTTTATTGTTAGGAGACTGTATTTGGGTGGAAGCCTCATATAAGCCCTATAGGGCTTCCTGCCTCCTCCTAGCACTGTTCCCTTTTATACTGTGATACATTTATACTGCCTTCTTTTTATATGTGCTAAATAAATGAATAAATAAATAAATAAATAGTGGGGAACAGAACCTTTTTTGAGTGGGAAACATTAGGCAAACGAAGTAATGCTTATGTGTCTATGCAGGGCTTGGAAACGAAATTATTTTTCAGGAACGGTTCAAAACCGGTTCGGGTAGATTAGTGGGGTCCCACGACACACCGTCATTTACAACTCTTGTAAAAGTTTGACTTTCACTTCTAATTTGTAGATGATGACCTATAGAACAATTTTAGTTCGAGTGGCCCATCTGCAGATGAAAAAAATATGCATTTTTTGCCCAATTTCAAAATTGGCCAAAATCGGATTTTTGTTTTTCTTAAAAGTCTTCATTTTCTCACAATTGCTGTTTTTTCTTTGTTTTCCTTTACTATGTCAAGTCAATACTAACCCAGGAATTAACTGGATTTCAAATATTAATGTTTGGAATATGATATGGAAAAAATGGACGCCCATGTACATCAAATTACTTCAAAGGGCACCTAATTTAAATTCTGTTGAACCTAGAAGGATGAAGTTAGTGCCTACCTATATTATCATGAATGGGTAATGGTAAATTGTAAATAAATAGAAACAATACAGTATCGGGGGACTAAAGTTAGACATACCCACTTATAGCCCAGCCTCTATGTGTGAAAATTGTGCACTTTTCAATGAAAGCATGACATTTGGCACAAAGTTAAAGCCTGCCATAAGGAATTGTTTTGGCTATGGGTCTGTGATGACAGCTATGGTGGCCACCATCTGCTGTTATCTTACCAATTCAGCTTCTACAACATACAATCTTGATTCTGATGACAAAACGTTTTCAAGGATTATGATTTTTTTTTTTATAAAATGCTAGATAATAGTCAAATCATCAAAATGTGTAATATTGATGTATTGATGTAGGCAGTAAATTCATGTCTTCTACCCTATATGTGAAAATCAACTCAAACCAGCTCTACCCGATTGACCAGTACCCAGTGAGGTCAGAACACCAGTCTCTGTACTTCTAACCAGATCCCCATCCAGATCCAACAACAGTCTGTGTACTTCTAGCCAGATCCCCATCCAGTTCCAACACCAGTCTGTGTATTTCTAGCCAGATCCCCATCCAGATCCAACACCAGTCTGTGTATTTCTAGCCAGATCCCCATCCAGATCCAACACCAGTCTGTGTACTTCTAGCCAGATCCAACACCAGTCTGTGTACTTCTAGCCAGATCCCCATCCAGATCCAACACCAGTCTGTGTACTTCTAACCAGATCCCCATCCAGATCCAACAGCAGTCTGTGTACTTCTAGCCAGATCCCCATCCAGATCCAACACCAGTCTGTGTACTTCTAACCAGATCCCCATCCAGATCCAACACCAGTCTGTGTACTTCTAGCCAGATCCCTATCCAGATCCAACACCAGTCTGTGTACTTCTAGCCAGATCCCCATCCAGATCCAACACCAGTCTGTGTACTTCTAACCAGATCCCCATCCAGATCCAACACCAGTCTGTGTACTTCTAGCCAGATCCCCACCCAGATCCAACACCAGTCTGTGTACTTCTAGCCAGATCCCCATCCAGATCCATACAGTAAAAGCTGTCTTGTGAAAACCATTACTGAAGTTCTGTACCTTCACACACAAGCTAGTTGACAGGAAAATAGTCATACTCAAAGTAGTTACATATTGCACCATGGTGACCATTCTTTTCGACTCTCATGTCCTTCTTGAAGATGGTTTGGAATGCATAATGCTTCTCCCCATGAAGACTCAACAGAACACCTGAAGATCTGCCCTCATAACTATCAGGCAGGATGTGCATACACTGGAGTGGCCTTAGTGTCATTCTCATTGTCCCTATCATGTCAATTGAAGGAGCCTTCACCTCATGACACCTGGTGCTGGAGAGCAACTGTCTCCTCTATATAGCCTCCAAAGCAAATGCAGACACTTGGCTAGACTGCCACAGTTTGAAAGGGTCAAGCCCCTAATCCTGATTGCGGCAGTCAACCCCACCTAATCACACAAACTGGGGCCGCCAGATGAGCCAGCAGCCATCTGCACAAGTCTGGGTTGGACCTTGCAGGGCTGAGCTAGAGACTTTGAAAGAAACCTTCAGCAAAGACAATGGCATTGACATAGTTGACATAGCCCCAGAACACTGAGGCCATAAGAAGTGAGGAGAAACTCTGGCTGGAAGCCCTCACCCCACCTCATCCTTTAGACCTCGTCCTTGAAAACGTAGGATTAGTTACCAGAATCAGGATCAGAGAATTGTAATTACTGTTAAAATATCAGCAGGTGGTGGCCATTATGAGAAATATCTACCATGGTCACAGGACAAATGTAAATAGTACCACTGAATTCCTCATCATTGACAACGTGGGACTATTTACTAGAATTAAGATTTTAGAAAATAGCTGTCAGGATTACCAAGGGACAAATCTGTGATGGTGCCATAGCCAACAATGCTCCTAATGACATGCTCCAACTGTGTTCCAAAATTCATGCTATTATCATCAAAATACTGCACATAGAGGCTGGACTACGTGCTATTTTTGTGGATATACACCAGTTTGTGGGGGTGGGGAGCGGGGAGGGGGGGGGGGGGGGTAATATGGTCTAAATGACTAAATACTACTTCTGAATGTGAATTCATACATATGTCATATGTTCAGATTGGATAAGTTATGACAGTCATATATCATATTTTGGAAGGCCCCCTAATAATCTTTATCTGCGTGCTGGCCACTCTAACCAAAATGGTTCTGTAGACCTCACCTAGAATTTAGTACTGAAAGTTAAACTTTTAAAGTTGTAAACGACAACTAAATTTAACATGGAGATGGAAACTCACTTCGGTCTTAGCTAATTTTAGCTTGTTTTGCTTGCTATTTTTGTGGATATACACCAATAATGGATAAAAAAATATATTTTATTATATATTAGGTTTAGGTAGCAAATGCTACACCTGATTGTGAATTCATAGATATCCCATATGTACAGATTGGACAATTTGATCAATAGTTACAACAGTTTACATGTTTTGATAGGGTTGGCACCTTGTTACGCCCCCTACAGGCCAATTATGTCATTTGTGCGCGGGCCACTCGAACCAAAATGGTTCTATAGACCCTCACCAACAAATTAGGACTGAAAGTGAAACTTTTACAAGAGTTGTAAATGACATCTACATTTAACATGGAGACGAAACCCCACTAGATCTATATTTAACGTTTTCGTTCTGGCAATCGTTCCAGCACCAAACCGAACCGGTTCGAACCGGTTCAGAACGAAAAATAACGTTCGTTCCGGTAATGTTTTGCGGATAGATGTGAAGTTGCTTACAAACATCAAGCGCACGTGGCTCTCGGGGCACGCTGGACTATTGATTTTCATCCACATTATTACCCTGCCACAGGAGCAGAGTGCGTGCGCTTTATTTTATGGATGTCAGTAAGGCCTAGCTCCGACGGACCCCCACTCTTGCTCCTTCCGTCCCTCCCTCCGCTCCGAGATGGGGTTCCGTTGCATTACCCGGTTAATTCTTCTGGGCGAGGCGGCCGGTCGGTACAAATGCAAGTCGCATGTACTCACCTTAGGTCCTGTGGAACAACCAACGCGCTTGTCCGGGGCTCTCTGGGGTTTATGTTTTTTCGGCCGCATAAAATCCAACCGATGATGTCGGGAAAGTGTTTTAATCCGCCGATTCTGTCACAAATTTAGGTGGTTTTTGCAATGCCGCCATGTTTAATATGACGTCATCGTCAATATCAACATTAGCCACATTACTACCCCCTCTGGCCAAAATGTGTAACAAAACATTGCAAAAACCACCTAAATTTGTGACAGAATTGGCGGATTAAAACACTTTCCCGACATCATCGGTTGGATTTTATGCGGCCGAAAAAACATAAACCCCAGAGAGCCCCGGACAAGCGCGTTGGTTGTTCCACAGGACCTAAGGTGAGTACATGCGACTTGCATTTGTACCGACCGGCCGCCTCGCCCAGAAGAATTAACCGGGTAATGCAACGGAACCCCATCTCGGAGCGGAGGGAGGGACGGAAGGAGCAAGAGTGGGGGTCCGTCGGAGCTAGTAAGGCCATTGTGCTGTCTGTCTGTCTGCATCACGACGGCACCCGCAGCGTGCATGCATGGCTATATGGCGATTACGCATGTCTCTGGAAAAGGAGGAAAGGGAAAATTAAACATTTACCTTTGTTTTCCCATATATTCTTGCTCTATGTGTGCGACGCCTGTGTACAGTAATCAACTAGCCTATATTGGTTATTATGACAGACAGAAGTCATTCTTAATTCCTTTCCAATTGTATCGGAGTTCAGCCTTAATTAACATCTGACCGCAGCTGGGCTCTCCCTTTTAATCTGCGCATCTCAGTGAGAAGCACCGCGTCCTAACTGAGAGGCTGCAGCTGCAGCCAGCGGCACAGTGTCACTGTCACACAGAGAAATATCACCATCGCGCAAACTTTATCTCCAAACGTAACCACCACCACCCGCCGTGTTATATAAAGACCGTCTTGTCTTGGTTTCGCATTACGCACGGCCCGGGACGCTCGTTTAGGCTATTGGCTCAGCCTCAGAAAAGAAAAGGAGCGGGTTCCAGGTGTGAATTTTTTAGGACGAGCAGGAGGAGGAGGAATTCAAGTAAATACATACCCGCTGTAATATGAAATCAAGGAAATACATTGTATTCTGATGATGTGACTGTTAGACTTCGTATTTCCTCATTGTTCTGGCGTGCGGGCTGTTACTATGTGTTCTAATGGCTGGCCCGGGTCTTTTAGCTGCGCTGCGTGCTGCATGACAATAGTTATACGCACAGCCTCGGTCCCTCGGCAGGCCCACATCCACCGACAGCGCCCCCAAGCTTGAAGCAATGGGCCGTGGTGGCGAAAAGTGGAAGTGCAGCCTTATAATGGAAGTGAACGGGCTTCGTGACGTCACAGGTGTCATGGCGGCACACTGGTGACCACCAAATTTTGGTGTCCGGAAGTTGCTTACAATGTTATTCCAATGGGAACTTCCGGCGGTCTTCCGGGTGCTTCAAAGCGCCACTGAGCAGCTTGTATTGAAATGAACGGCAAGGGGGCGGGGCTATCGCTCCAGTCCGTCCTCTATATTTATAACTCTATGGGCAGGCCCGGCTCTAATATTTCGACTCGGAAAAAGCCGGTGGTAAATATAACAGTCACGATATGCGTGTTTATAAAAAAAAAAAAAAAAAAAAAAAAAAAAAAAAAAAAAACGCAACTTAGATAGTTGCGAGTACCTTAATTTATCATTGATTGAGAACGAAAAAAAAAAAAAACGTTATTAACCGGTTTTGTGGATTTCAGAATTACGTTTCGTTCCGGAACAGTTGAAGACCATTCCGTTTCCGTTTTCGTTTCCGTTCCTTGAAAAATCCCCTAGAATTCCGTTCGTTTCGGTTTTCGGTTTTCGTTCTTTGAACCGGTTCAAAGCCCTGTGTCTATGAAGGCTTTCCATGCCACACTCCACGCCCATCAATAGAAAAATAATTTTGTAAATTGCCCATAATTTATTGAATTTCAAAGTAACTATAAGTAAGTCAACAGTGCAAGTTAACTTTCAATGTAGGCATATTTTACTTTGGTGGTCTGCACCCAGAGAGGCCACATGGTGGCAGCATAGGCAAACCAGATAATGCAGATGACTAATATTACTACAAAGGTTTGCACTTATGATTTGATTGTGTGCATCATCTGTTCATGTATTTTATGCTGATTCTGTCATAAATAACAAGTTATATAGTCAGAAAACCTCACTGAATAAAATTCTATGTAAAATGCCAATGACCAAATCCACACAGAAATCCAATTCAAAAAGTAAGTAAAGAGACCTGGGGAAAAATATTTGTTGTGAATTGCATTGGATTGTTCTTGTATTTGTTTTGCTTTTTTCTAAATATGCATTTTAAATTCATATATTGTTTTTAATGTGGACCCCAGGAAGACTATCAGTGCTCTCGGGTACAGCTAAACCAAATAGGTGGCACAAACAGTTTACCCTATAGATCGGTACCCATCTCTAACAAGGCAATGTGGTAATGTAGCCTACTTTTATATTCCTGTTGCTATTATGTAATAAGATGCAATACGTAACCTGAAACTCCCAACTAAAGACTAACAGTGTAATGATACAACATGCCTCACAGACTTCCATCTTCAGTTCCCCTCCTCATAATCTCTCTAAATAATCTCTCTAAATAATCTCTCTAAATAATCTCTCTAAATAATCTCTCTAAATAATTCTAGGAATGTGTGTCTGTCTGTTACCTGCGCAAATGCACTATGCAATGGGGATCGCCCACACATGCCACGGCGCACGGACAGCCTCGATGAACCTCGCGTAGCACAGCCCTGTTAACCAGCACCAATGTGCACTACGTACAAACACCAAATATTTTACCAATCAGTTTAATTTAATAGATTTGCATTAAAAGCTCATCGCCGCGCAGATCACGTGACACGGACACACATTTATTTGTGGTCACAGTTTGTCGTGCAACACGGGATCACCTCCCCTTGCGTTCTCTGTCCTCGCTGCTCCGCCTGACACACGGCGTGATGACATAACAAGCTACTGCGGTCAGCTACGAGGCTACGACTATTTTCTACTACCATTGAAATCTACACGTTTGGATATTCATTACGCGCGGCGACCATGGCATCCACTTCTCTCAAAACTTTTACACAGAAAAGTTACAGGACCACACAGTACAGTGCTTAGCCGTTAGCCATCGCCACGCCTAGCTTGACACAGCTGTGACTCAATCATGCCTTCCACACCGGGCAGCGAACCCCGTCTCCAGCTTACGCGCTACTACGGTCCTACTAGAAGGCTCTGGGTCACCTACAAGGCTACCACTTATTTCTTCTACCACTGAAATCTACACGTCTGGATATTCATTACGCACGGCGGCCATGGCATCTACTTCTCTAAACCTTTACACAGAAAAGTTAGGGGACCACAGTACAGTGCTTAGCCATAGCCTAGCGTCTTAGCTCACATCAATTGCATTGCTTTTTATTGAACGGGAGCCAATTGCATTGCTTTTTATTGAACGGGAGCGCTCAAGACATAGCTTTGACGCAATCATGCCACCGGCCAACCCCGTCTCCAGCGTAGGGTTGCTCAGTGCGTGCACCAAACACAACACTGTGGATAAACGAACAAGGAGCACCAAATGCCCCAAATACACCACGTATAAATGAAACGCAACAGGGCACACCAGTGCATTAGGGCGCAGTTCTGAAGTTCCGAACACGCCCCAAATAGCCTGTCTACAAGCTCACATCAACGGTTGCTTGAGCCACGCGTTTCCCCAGCCAGAGCTAAAACACACACACACACACACACACACACACACACACACACACACACACACACACACACACACACACACACACACACACACACACACACACACACACACACACACACACACACACACATTGTGCACACAATTTACCCTCGCCTTTCATCTGTGCGACTCACAAAATATATTAGGGAGTAGCCTACCAGGCTGTGTGACTGAGCACAGGCTACTTTATATGTAGGTATGTAGGCCTATAGGTCTATAACATTACTTTTGTGCCCAAGTTCAACCCAACTTTCCAACATCAACAATTCCCTCCCAATCAATCTACACATCATTTCCAGATCATATATTTCACAACGGGTATAGGGCTAGTTTAATATAAATCAGCGGTGCATGACATTCTTTTACAGAATGCCACATTAGCTTGAACTCAGAGGAGGAGGGGAGAGGAACTCTATCTGCCCTGAGCTCATGACGCCATCTAGACTAGCCTCTACAGTACATTGTAATTCTCTGTTTTGCTTCTACATTGTAATTCTCGGTTTCACTTGCTGTGGTATCCTCCACTTACTATAAAAGTCTATGCTAGTTTTTGTATATTGTGTTTATCTGCAAGTCATCCACAAAAAGGATTTTACTCGCACATTCATTCCTCAAGTTGGACCACTATTTGTGCCTGCCTGCCTGTCTCTCTATCTCTCTGAACAGACTACATTCACAGCCTGTGTGTGGGGCTGTCTCTCTCTAGTTGCAGACAGGAAAGCAGCAAGACTCCACCTCCTCTGTCCTCACATCTGGAACTTTGGTGGAGCACGGCACAGACAGGCACGTATACAGCCTACAGCACCAGCAGAGTTTTTGCTTTCTCTGTGACTCTCAAGTTTAGACACGTTAAGACTAACTCCGCTGCTATCAAAACAAGAACAGCGTGGTCTCACAAAGAGAACGCTGCTTGCACACAATCCAAACCTCAGCAAAGTTCGGAAAAAGGGAGGTTTACCTGCAGGACTGTTAGGACCGCTTGGACTTGGGAGTCAAACCACCAACAAGTTGCCGGCATTTTCATAACACAGGTAGGATGCACCATACAACACCTTTTTACTTTTGCTAGCTGCTTTCTCCCTGTCACATTATTATATCTGCACAAAAACTATAGGTTACAAACATAACATAACCCTGGTTCTTTAATAACAGATGCCAAAAACACAGTGATTTCTAATGCTTGCCACTTGCCAGTCTGAAAGCTGTCAATAAATTAACTCTAGAAATGAGACCAGTGTAGACTGCATGCCCTTGCATTTGCATTTGTTAGGAACAAGAGTTCATAGAGGTCTCGCACATTTTTCAAACAGGGACGTTTGCAGTGAAAACAAGATAAGCTGCCTTTATCTTCAGCAATGTTTGACCTATTGACCTACTATGGTGGTTCCTACTGTGTGGTGTTAAGTCTGTGGGAGTATCGGGCTAAAAGTCTCTCTCTGCCGCAATACTGCTGATCACTGGTCACTTTAGTTCAATACGTTTCACACCACTCTCACATGTTGTGTGTAATGTTTGAAAAATAGAGGAAGTGATGAGTGTCAGAGTTAACAGTCTTTAAATGTTCTTTTGTGGGGCAGTTGGATACTTTTTTAAACATAATTTCTATCTAGATTTCCAAAATATCCTGTCATATCCGTCAGGATATGCTACTGTCTTTCTAGTTTCTATAGACACTATGATGACAAAGTATCAGGTGGAGAATTCTCACACCGCGCTCTATATTCGTTGAATAACAATCACAACAAGGAGTACACTCCCAGCGGTGTTTGAATGAAATGTTGAACAATTAAAAATAATAATCATCATCAATGCATCATGATGATGTCAACGTAGGTAGCTGGTAACACAGGGGTCGCCTTTAAAGGAGAAGAGCTGGAAGCCACTGAAGGTGCTTTCATTATAATCATCACTGGTGCTGAGGTTAGATTCAGGTACACAATCCCCATTACTCATTTCAACCACACAGCACACCACACCACAGAGAGAGAGATTAAACAGTTACATTAGTGTTATTTCTTGTTTGAAGTCACTCATTAGAAAAGATTTTAAAACATGAACTCTAATAGTTCAGGAACCTAACTTTGGTGCATTACTTCCAACTTTAAATAGTAAATACCCAAAATGCATATACTGTCTATAATTCCAGTTAGTTTTAGTTCTGTAAACCCATAATACAGTTTCAGTTCAGTTATTTTTTGTTATTTTTTGTTTTTATTTGTTACTTTTAGTAAACTACTATAACCCTGCTCTGTGCCCCTGCTCTCTTCTGCAGCAGTACTTGGCACCCTGCAATCTTGAGAGCAGTGGCAACAAACACCTCAACTCAACTCAACAGTGTCAATAAATACTGTAATATGAACCATCTCTTTTCCAATCTCAGGGCAGACACTATAACCAAAGGCCACTTAGCTGGTCCCCCTGAGTGAGTGTCAAAGTGTCTTTGAGCAAGACACTGAACCCCAAATTCCTGAATGTGTGTGAATTGCTGAATGTAATGCATCGGATAAAGGAGCTCACATAGTTACAAATTATTTTTGGGGAGAATTATCCAAATGGTGATACAAGTGTGACATTTGGTACAAAGCATCTTTAAAGGTCACTCTTTGACTTAAGAATCCCCACCACATCAAAGATACAACCCTAACCCAAGACAATTATTTTAAGACACAAAGCAGAAATACTGTATATACACATTTTACAGTAAATGTAGGAAAATAAAATGGGAACCAGTGGCCCCTAGACAAGCTAAGTCAATCTCAAGACATAGAAAAGGCTGGTGGGGGTATAGGCTTACTGTAGTAGACTGACAGGAATGTGGATGTGGACACGCATCACAAGAATGCAATGGGAGGGTCATGCCTGGAAACTCTGGGTTAGATATGGGCCAGATTCCAGGGATCAGCCTGATCCGACCACAAATTTCTTAATTTATTCTTGCTTCTAAAATACCTATGTCTAAAGACTTCTAACTTAATTCAAGCTCATTTTGACTACACTACTTTTACACTGCAGTATTGGTACTTTAAGTAAGTAAAACAAGGGTGTTTTACCCTTTACATACTTTATTTTCAGTGCTTTCACTAAGTGTTCTGTTTGGTTGTTTAAAAAATGCTAAGAATGTTATTTGGTATGTTGACTCCTTAGTTTTGATGTTTACCCCATATCCAAGTTACTGCATGGCACTAACGTTGTTTTCTCTCTCTTTATACTCTGTAATACGATTGCTTTCTCTGCTGTCAGTGTTTTAGCTTGTTTGTGGACTACCAGGTTCTTACCGGACCATTTACTCTGATCTGGAACTTTTTAAGTTGGAAGAGTGTGCGGTACTAAATGCCTAAATTGTAACTACAGCCCCAGAATCACTTCTTGTTTCCCATCTCTTCCTGGCTTTTACAGTTAGCTACAATTTAAGAAACAAACCCCTCAATGACTCAGCAGAAAATGATCCATGGCTGGACATATTAACCACAAGTGCAGACAACCAAATATGGATGTTTAATAGTGATAGGTCAGGAATCTACTCAATATGGTTGATGCTTTGGCTATGACATCCCCTATACGTTTATTGACATGTCATGGCCTTCTTGGGGACCATAATTATCAGCTTTGTACGTTTGGCACTTATCTCTAAGTGTCTTCTTCTCTCTGGACAATGAAAAAGATATATATAAAAAAAAAGGTCATCAAGGCCACAGGGAATTGCTAATATATCACGGTATCAGACAACGTCTCTGGCCAACCAACCCTATTTTGTTCTATCAACAAGCTGATAGTACAACTCACTTCAAAATCACTTGAGTCTTAATGGCATAGGCAACTAGAAGCACATGCACTGATAAAAGACTATTTTCAAAGGTTTTGAGCTTTAATGCTACTGGCCAATCAGATGTACGTGCAGCCGTGCATGGATAAAAGAGACGGTTCGCCTGGGATGACATCATCCCGACCTTGACAGGCCAGCTGGCCAGAAGGCTGCGCACGCACGCACACACACGCGCACACGCACACGCACACGCACACACACACACACACACACACACACACACACACACACACACACACACACACACACACACACACACACACACACACACACACACACACACACACACGAGGACCACCCTACCTTCTCTGCCATTGTGTGTGTTGAACATCCTCAGAGTTGCTAGAGGTCCTTTCCTCACACCACGACAGGCCACCTCTGATGTACATCATATCATCCGCTGCAGAGAATTTAAACAAAGAGAGACAGCCATTCATCGATATGCTTTCCTAAACATGATCCAAACCGTATAGTTACCCCAGGAATGCAAAACAAACACCATTATTTGCTGCTTCATAGGAAACTCAAACAATGAGTTCCAGTCGCAGGAACTCCTTAGGTTTGATTGATCGAATACTTTATTACTGGAAAAGTTCAATGCAAGGGAGTGGATTTAAAAACAAAGAAAGCCTTCAGTTCATATTCGATTAATTGGGATTGTGCTGCTTTATCAACTTGTCACTCCATTCATAAAGAGTGTGTGTGTGTGTGTGTGTGTGTGTGTGTGTGTGTGTGTGTGTGTGTGTGTGTGTGGTGCCAGGATGCCGTTAGGAGGAGGAAACCGCTGTGGCTGCTGTCAGAAGACGGTCTACCACGCTGAGGAGGTTCAGTGTGATGGGCGGAGCTTCCACAAGTCCTGCTTCCTGTGCAGTGAGTAAACCCCTCCCCACTGCTTCCTGTCATTGTTGTGACAGGTCACTACATCCGTACTGAACCCAATGACCCTTCATAGAGCCTCTATGGTGACGTGTTGTGAGCTTGCCATATATCAAATTTGGACATTCTGTATGAATGTATGAATGTATGAATGAATGGACCATTGTAAAGCGCTTTGAGCACTTGGAAAAGCGCTATAAAAATGCAATCCATTATTATTATTATTTGTATGACAACAACTAGACAACAACTAACAACCTTTTCACTAGCCCTGAGGAAGACTCTTTGAGTCGAAACATGTTGGCTTGTTTTACTTATAAATAAAGTACCTTGTTCTTATACTTCCCCTCCTCGTTTTTAAACTTTTTGAGTGCTCGGATTGCTGCCTTGTTTTTTCATGACAACAACTAGTTCCTATGATTATAGTACCGACTATGTCTCTATAATTAACAATGACAATCAACTATGACCTATAATACCGTCTATACCAAATATGCCCCACTCCATTTTTGGGAATTCCCAAATGTCTCACACAGACATTTCAGATGGCTTAAATAGTCATCTGGCGCACTGCCTTCACGAACCAACTGCGTCCCCTTATGTTTTTTTCCATTTCATCAATTTTTCATCAATGCACCACTTAATCCACATGTTGGGAGTGATTTTTTCCTATTATGAAACCAATTTGGTAATAATAGCCCAATGAAACAAAATCACCAAATAAAATCCCTTGCATGTGCACAATTTACCTGCCAAAATAAGCAATTCTGACTGTACCGCATTTGTAGCAAATTACTCAATTTAAGCACTCTCAACTTGGCATCCCTGTTTTGGGCACGTCCTTATAGAAGCAAAAAAATGTCCAAAGCAGATTTACAAGCTCACAACACGCCACATCACCATGGTGTGTTTTGACCGTGTAGATCAGCTATTTCCTCCCTTTCCTATTCGTGGTACGATGACGTACATGTGGCTGAAGTAGTTACAAGTATGAGGCCAAATGACATAGCCGGCACTGAAGTAAATCACTTTAAAAAGCGTGTTGGTTTAAGGATAATTAAAGGGTAGAAAGTATATAAAACATGGGTTTATTCAGACATGAGACAGCCTGTTCTCTTTTCCCAAGAAAATCATTAGATACAAAAAAAAAATGGGTTCACGGAGTTGAGAGTGGACTTGTTTGTGTTGCAGCAGGGACTGTGTGTATGCGTGTGTGTGTGTGTGCGTGTGTGTGTGTGTGTGTGTGTGTGTGTGTCGGGTGTAATTGTGGTGGAATTCATATGATAACATATTATTATTTCAACACTCATTCCATATAAACTAAAGCCTCTGGTTCTCAACCTGTGGGCCATGCCTGCTGGGTTTCGCTGGCCAAAATATTTTATTTAAGAAACAACCCCCTCTATGACTCAGCAGAAAATTATAGGTCTGTTCATGACTTGACATGTAATAACTACACATGCAGACAACCAATTAAATATACAGAAATCTATATTTAATGTACAGTATAATATGTTAATTCCATTGATCCAACCTAACTGGAACACAATCAGTTGAGAACTGGAACAATTGTAAAACCTAAACATTTATGTTTTACAGTTTAGGTATTTTGCACACTCTATGAACAACATGTGTGATGATAATACATACAAGTGCATAGAAATAGTCATGTAGGATCATAAGTAAAGTCAACAAACCCATATCATCCGTCTATAGAATGTCGGTACATTATAAACGTTATATAAACACTATAGAATGCTATTTCGATCTGTCTACATGTACTGTAACATTCCATCTATGTGTTTGCACATATTTTAGCCTTTGCATAAGCCTACAAGGGCATTGAAGATATAGGGTAAGTGCTATGAGGCCAGTGCTACGGCAGGGGCTTTTCAACCTTTTTGATACCAGGGCCCACACATTTATTCAGCATTTGAGCCACAGACCACCATTTGATCACATTTTAGCCCCACAAACCTCCAAAACTAAAGATTTCTTTTGCTTTTGTACACAATTCCAGGCTGGATTTCAGAGAATTCAGATGGTGAATATTCTAACTCTTGAGAGTTACCAGTTACATCTGGTTAACCAACTTTCCATCATTTAGCCGGAGGACCACCTGGAATCCTCTCAGGGACCATCTGTTGAAAACCCCTCATCTAAGGTGGTAATATAAGGAATACAACAATATACTGTAGCATCCACGCTAATATTAATAATATTTTGATTTTGGCAGCTAGCTAGTCTTCCTGGGGTCAACCACAGATATACAGAAAATACAATGCAGTATACTGAAATACAATCGTTATATCTGCTTGATATATATCAATTTATCAATATATCTGCTGTCACTGTGTGTGGGTAATTGTGACTGTGTGTGTTTGATTGTGTGTGTGTATGTGCGTGCATGTGTAGTGGTGTGCAGAAAGAACCTGGACAGCACAACGGTGGCCGTGCACGCAGACGAGATCTACTGCAAAGCCTGCTACGGGAAGAAGTACGGGCCAAAAGGCTACGGGTACGGCCAGGGAGCCGGGACCCTCAGCATGGATAAAGGAGAGTCCCTGGGCATCAAACACGCAGAGTGAGTCACACAGCATGCACATACATATACACCAGGGGTTTTCAACAGGTGTTCCAGGGACCACCAGTGAATCTTGAGAGGGTTCCAGGTGGTCCCCAGGCTAAATGATGGAAAAGTTGGTTAACCAGATGTAACTTCCAAGTTTACACTCTCAAGAGATAAAACATTCATCTTGTGAATTAGGCCAAGTCTACAAAACTAGAGAATGTAGAAGATTAATGGTCATTTTGATCTGTATTTTTGTCTGTTTTGTTTTCTCCCAAATACAGCATGGAACTGCTGACAAAAGTAAAAGAAATTTTTAGTTTTGGGGTCTGTGTGGGGCTAAAACATCATCAAAATGTCTGTGGTTCAAATTCTGAATCGTGGGCCCTGGTAGGAAAAAGGCTGAAAACCCCTATACACAACAAACCATTGGCGATTTTAGGAGGTTTCCAGCCCCCCCTCCCCTCAAAAAAAAGTTACAGATTTGTTTTTGTCAGTTGTAACTACATTGCCACATCATGTCAGTGTAAATATGTCACATAGTGTCTAGAAAAAGTAGTTATAGCTAGAATATTTCGTTGCATATACTGTATAGCAGTGGATACCATTTTCATAACAGGGCCCACTATTTAATCTGCATTTTAGCCACGGACCACCATTTGATGTTGAGTTTAGTCTCTCGGACCCAAAACTGAGGAGTTTTTGTCCATGCAATTTAGCTAGCTGACATTTTTTGGAGATTATTGAAAATTCTGTATTTTAGATGTATAAAAAAACGCAAAATGAATGGACCCTTGCTGGTCCATTTGGTTTCATTTTACACTCTCAAAAGTTACAGGTCTATAAGTGCCCCTCCTGCTGAGAGAGCCTAAAATCGCCAAATGCAACAAACACAAACCTCATCTCATTAAATGAGATGAGGTTTGTGTTTGTTGCATTTGCTTTGGAACAAAATTTTTGTTCCAAAGCATAAAATTCACAAGTGGTTTTATTTTTTTCTCTCTCTCTCTCCGTCTCTCTCTCCCTCTCTTCCCCAGGCCCGCCCCTCACCGCCCGACCAACAACCCAAACCAATCCAAGATTGCTCAGAGGTTTGGAGGCTCAGACATTTGCCCACGCTGCGGCAAGGCCGTCTACGCTGCTGAGAAAGTTATTGGAGCGGGCAGTGTACGGACACACACACACACACACACACACACACACACACACACACACACACACACACACACACACACACACACACACACACACACACACACACACACACACACACACACACACACACACACACACACACACACACACACACACACACACACTATGACAGTATGAATACATGAAGGCTCAGCCCAAATAATACTCGAAGCAGCCGAAATGTTGCGACATTATGGGGTCAGAAAACTGAGACCTCGGGAGGGCCGTTGTAGCCTGTAAGAGGGACAAAAGAGGGACATTTCCAATATTTTCCTGAGACTGTACAAATGTGTACAATCTTGGGAAAGGTCCTAAAAATGTCTTAAAAGAAAAAAATCATTAGGGTGAATGAAACACAACTTGATAAGAGTCACCATTGGACTGATCCCATGAAGTGAACAGAGTTTGTGACAGGGTAACTCTGTCTATACTCAGGGCAGAGTATTATTTGGGCCAAGCCTTCCTGTTTCCCACTGTATGTGTGCATACTGGCATTCTGAAAATGCAGTGCACATGCATATTTCTCCGCTTATCTTATCTAATTCTTTATTTGCTTACAGTCGTGGCACAAGAACGGGTGTTTCCGCTGTGCCATGTGTGGGAAAGGCTTAGAGTCGACGACATTGGCTGACAAAGATGGAGAAATCTACTGCAAAGGTAACACAAAACACTATCATTACCTCTAAAATGTCAGTAGGCTGTGCACTAAATAGCATGGGTGGAGCAAGCACTCAAACAGTATAGAAAAACACTGTTGTTCGCTATTCAAGATGTACTCTAATAAAAGCAAATATCCGAAAGTACCCTATTGGCCTGAATACTGTATAAGACAGTGTTTTTTCCCCAATGGAAATATACCATGGAGTCGCCTTATATTTGGGGACTATATTATTTGACATTCAATCTTCGGTCTTGAAAAATGGGGGTTGGCTTATACCAGGGTCATCTTATATTCAGGGAAATATGGTACCAAACGTAATGGTAGGCCTACTCATATACAATATATCCCATTTCAGACATACTGGGGCTTTTTTTTTTAATCTTTTTAGCTTGTATGTTTCTTAAATAGATTTAACACTGTATGATGCACTGCCAATAACCGGAGGGAAAACAGTATTTCATGTTTTTCATGTATGCATGGGAAAATGGCAAATCATCTGACAATTGACTTTGATTTCTAAAGTTACCTATATCATAGGTATGTCTAAAATATATACAAATACTGTATATTTAAATGTTAAAATTAGGACAATAGGGACCTTGAACTGGTTAATAAATTATCCAAACCAAAGTAACTATAGTATAGTATCCAAACCAAAGTACATATAGTAACTAAAGTTTTAAACTAAATACTAAATAAAGTTTACAAATAACTGCAGCCTAAAAAAGTACAATATTAGTAGTACAATACTATTAGTAGTATAAAGTAAGTAGTATAGAGTATACGCAGTATAAAGTATCAAGAAATGGAGATACCCCTGTAATGTAAAAACAACCTCAACATTGTATTCAAGTACACTTTACAGAGTAATACCGGTACTTTTAGTTATACATCCCACAACTGCTAAAATAGTCTAGTCAGAATGTCAGTACTTACATTACTGTATGCATAGAGTATATGCTGCCACCTACTGCTACTGTTAGGACATTGCAACTCGCATGGCATCAAAGGAATTCCTGCTTGTCATGTAAAAGCTGTGTGTAGACACAGCATAGAGAATCTGACAGCTACGGCTAATCTCAGGAATTAAACCTTCTGTAATCACGACCTCTAATCACGACCTTCTTCTTCTTCCAGGGTGCTACGCCAAGAACTTCGGTCCCAAGGGATTCGGCTACGGGCAAGGCGCCGGAGCCCTGGCACATGCTCAGTAGTAAATGGACATCTGGCTCTATGTCCCACTCTGTATCGGTAACAGGAAGGCTCGGCCCAAATAATACTCGGCCCTGAGTATAGACAGAGTTACACTGTCGCAAACTCACTTCACTTCATAGGGTCAGTCCAATGGCGGCTCTTTTACCATCAAATTGTATCTCACAATAATGATTTTTCTTTTAGCACCTTTTTCTGAGAGTGTACAAAAGTGAACGAAATGGACCCTAGCAGGTCCATTTGGTTCACTTTTGTACAGTCTCGGAAAAAAAATGGAAATGCGCCTCTTTCCTTCAGGCTGCAACAGCCCTTCCGAGAGCTCAGTTTTCTGACCCCTCAACGTCGCTACATTTCGGCAGGTCCAAGTATTATTTGGGCCGAGCCTTCATGTGTTCTCTCTATCTACAACGAGATGTACAAGAGGACAGACAGACAGCCACCGCTTCCAAAGCTACTGCACTACTGTCAATCACCCTTAGACAGTTTTAGGGGGTCCCAAAGCCAGGTGGGCCCCAAAAAGATCAGATTAATATGGTTTCATTTGTATTTATACCACAAGGCTGCACAGTGGGGGCCCTGTGATCATTTTTTTTAGGGGGCCCAAAATTTGCTGTACCGTCCCTGTGTACCACTAGGTAACTTTGACTGGCAATGACTGCCGGTACTCCAGTTTTTAGATCGTGTCCTACATTTCCCAGCACCCCTTGCACTTTAGGTTGCATTCTGATCCTTGCAATCAAGGTCCAATCAGATGTGTGTGATGCATTTTCCCGGGAAACAGTATACCCCATCACCAAATTCAGTGAATGGCTTGTGACAAATATGCCAGTCAAAATGGATGTCAAGCTTAAGAATGTTTTAATGAAAAGGTTACGTAGTGTTAAGCAATTAACAAATGCAAGATTGGAGTGGATAAATGTCATGAACTCTAGACACCAAACAATTAACAGGGTAACCAAAATGTTGAGTAATAATAGTGTACAAGGTAGACATCAAATATAACATCAAATATAACATCAAATTTAAAATCTACAACGTAATATCCGTAATGCATTTCAGCCACAAAGGCACGCAACGGGCTTACACACCATCCCTGCTTGATTGATATCTCTGCTGATTTCATCATTTACAGTATATGCTTCACAATATAGTATAAAATAATATACAACTTGACCTCTTTCTTACTTTCAATATAAATAACGTGTTTGGTTATTACCACTGCTTTGACTCTAGGCTACCTTCAGTTCCTCTCACAATCTCACATCCAGTTCTAACTGTGTGAGTTGTGCGTTCACCTCTGAATCTGTAGGTCTACTGTATAGTGTATAACGATTGCACATTCAAATGCGTGTATGACACAGCTACGGCAAGTTTCCCATGAATATATACATTACAGTGCTGTGCTTTACTGCTTTCTGAACATAAGCATGATGACAATAAAATGGAATGATGATGACATTGTCACTAAGCGTTGCAGCATTCTCTTTCTCTCTCTCTGTCTCGGTATGCAGCTGCTGTAGGCCCAGTGGCATTTCTAAGCAATTTGGAGCCCCAGGCAAGATTTCTCTTGGATGTCATACCTATGACAGGCACAGTAAAATTGTGCCCCCCGTGGGATAAAAATATTAACTATTTTTAAGCTAAAGAACATAATTATATATGCTTTAAATGTTCAATTCTAGTTATAGAGGACAAGTATTCATCCATATGAGGGTTATTAGCCTAGGATCCTTTTAAAGCATGTCTGATGGTCCCTCGCCTCATGGTGCCCCCGGCAACTGCCTAGTCTGCAGAAACGCCCCTGCCCTTACATTCAGTCTCTCAGTTTCTCTGATACAGAAACTGCCTGTGAGAGTGAGATTGTACATAAACATTCCACGGAAGGACCATGTACAGCTGGAGTCACACCACTCACTCTCAATGATGACGTGGTGCAACATAACCAGAGACAACACAACCCCTCCCTTCGCCGGTTCTACCGCAGTGACTACGATGACAAGCATGCATCGCATCAGGCCAAATCACAGCCTCACGCATCGCCACACGCCCTCGCCCTCACCTTGGCTTGTCTGGCAGATCTAAGAGTTGGCTAGCTGGGAACTCTCTGGCAGCGTATTGGTTTGAGTCATCATATAGCCTACTTATTGCAAATCCCATTATGGTGGAGCAGAGGCCCTCGGGGGCTCGTAGTGTCCTTTCTGTTTTCTGCTGTATCGTAGGGGAAAGCTTTCGTAGGGAGAATGGACGCTCGACAAAGCAGGTCGAAGTGTTTTCACCCTTAAAAGGGAATTCCACCTAAGTTTGACAATTTACTATGCCATTAAAATACATTAGGTGTTGTATGGAAATAATAATACGGATATGTGGAAATAAATTCCTTGTCCATACATTTCGTCCCCAATTTAAATTCACTTCCCCTAGGCCCTAGATTTCCTATCTATGGCATAGGAGAATCTGTGACAGCTGCTGAAAGTTGGGACACCATTAATAAATGATATGAAGGCAAAGTTGACAAAATATCATTCTAATTCAATTCCAGTGGGGTTTATTACCCCACTGGATATTTTTCTGAATAAACTATCTGTACTCCTGGTGGTTCAGTTAAGAAGCACCAGATTGGGCCAGGGCACTAATAATGTCTGATTTATCCTGGTAGCAATACAATGTGCACATAGCACATGGAAAATAGATGATCTGCATTCTCACAGCAAATTGCGACACTACTGGCATGCAGCTATAGTTTTAATAATCAATCAGGCTTAGTCCCCACTCCCCAGATAGTTGTTTAGTTTTTTTTTTTTCTTTCTTCATTTCTCCTTTATTACTCACCCCTTGGAGAAGATTGGAGACTTCAGTTCATGGATAAGGATTTTGTTTTGTCTCGTTCCTAAGCCAATACCAGCCAATACCAGATCGCCTAACACTCCCGGAGACACAAAGTAGACGCTCTAGTTTGGAGCTACTACAATACCTGCATTAGAATGAAGACAACCTGCACTAACGCAAGATGTTGGAGGGAAGGAGAATCTCGCAGTGAGATGTAGAACATGATGTCACAGGGATCAAGGCCCAATAAACACGGTCAGGGTAGGGACGAATTAGTGATGTCTTGATTGTGTCCAGATCACGGCAATCCAAGACTAGTCAAATCTGGACCAGAATATCACCTGATTTCAACAAACACAAATCTTGTCACAAATACAAACACTAGCCCAGAATAAGCTTTATTATTTCAACTATGGTCCTCCAGTAGTGACGTTCAAGACTAGGCCAGATCACAGCCCATATGGGGATGATCTTTACATCATTTCAAAGGTGTCTTACCCAGCTGAAATAATAAACCTTAGTCTGTGCCAGACTCTGATTAGTTATTAGTGTGATTTATCCAGAGACATCCATCTTTAGTGGACAGGATTTGTGTTGGCTGAAATGAGGTATTCCGGGCCAGATTGGACTAGGCATGGATTGCTCCGATCTGGACGCAATCAAGACGTCACTGATTCATCCCGCTCCTGACCGTGCATATTGGGGGTAGATGGATAACCCGATGCGTTTTGGTGTGGATTTTTTCCTTTAAGTATTGTAACTATACCCTGTGCACAGCAGCAGGTAATATACACACGCAGTGGCAACCTGGTATAGGTGAGAGTCAGAGCACAGAGAGCGCTGAGATCTAGATCAATGACATATCGTCCGATCTACAAACATGGCAGCTGAAGTGTTGTTGCTCAAGCCACAACTACGTGAAAAGGTTAGGCGAGGGTAGGGCTCAATAACAACACAGGGAACTGGCTATAACCATAAGAGTGAGTTTTTCTTCCATTCACAGAACGGAAACGGGGAGAATAGCCCGGGGAGTGGAATTGGTGGAACAAAAACATGCGGTATCACTGATTGACGCTTCACTGCGTCACCAAAAGTTGAGTCCAGCTCAACAACAACAACTAATGTGTAGACCACGTGACGTCCGTCACGCAGAGACGTGTGGCGTTTCATTCATAAAAATAAAATGTCTGTAGCCTCTTGTCAGTTGGCTTCCGTTGGAGATGACTTGTAGTAACCGCTAGTACGTAAACACATGGAACTAGGGCAGATAATTAGGACAGAAAATCACAAAATATAATCTAATCTGAAACATGCAGTCCAATATTTTATATCATGTGATTTTGCCTGCATATACACTATTTACACATACCGTGAGTGTGAAATATACACTGCATATCCAGTATATTAAAAAAAACAAATCCAGTGTTAATATTAGCTTATAGCTTGGCACAACAAAAACTAGAACTACACTCTGTTACATGGACTACTTGTGCTTGAGCAGAGCGAGTGAGCAGAGCGCAGGTAGCTTTCAATAATACTCTCGATCCCAATGACCTATGCTGCATGGCACTCCCTAATGATCTCTCTCTCCATTTCCTGTCAGCATACTACCCTACCAATAAAGGGCAAGGCATAAGAGGCCAAAACAAATCGTAAAGAAAAACAATAGATAGGCACAC